>CP125976.1:113411927-114011927 GCA_030063025.1 Avena longiglumis | reverse complement strand
TTTCGAGAAAATGTAAATCCACGGAACGATTCCTTAAATCTTAGGTATTATGCTAAACTTATAACTCAAATATCTTCCTTTATGATCTTATCATAAACTATTTATATTCTTGTTACAATGATTTTGCACTTCATCTTGAAAGTCCTTGAACTTTTCAAATGTTTCACACTTCGTCCTTATTAAGTAAATATTCATATATTCACTCAAATTTTCGGAGAAAGCACATGAAGTTGAAATCCATCGCTCTTGACTATACATAATGGACTTCATACAACAATATGTACAAGTTCCAATAAGCTAGTCTATCGTTCCTTTTGGCCTATGAGCGAAGTTTTAATTATCTCTAGGAAAGTTTCTGGCGTCATTTGATCAAAATCAAATAGACTCCAAAATTCCATCCATATGGATTTTCTTCATGTTTTCTTTCCAGTATAATTTAAACGGCGATGTCACTTCCTAAGTGATCTTTCAATCAATTTGTCTTTCGACATCTTTAGCACTAGTTTTATGGATGTGATATCTCCAACGAGATTTGCAAATCATCCATCTTTTATAGATTACGGCAATTATTTGAACAACCCTTTTGTTCTCATAACACCTGATAAAACAAATCTTGAAGGCAAGCTTTGAGCAACACAATAACCCTTTATTTTGTTCTCGATGAACATCATCACATATTCTTTTGCTAGTTACTTAGGCCATTGTAGTTCATGAATTGTGTTGTTTCGTATGACGATTCACACCAACAAATTCAGTATCAAATACTTAAGAACCACATTGTTTAATAAGCAAAGAATATAGCCATAACATGTATATCATCTATATACTTAAACTGAACAATTCTAGTCTTTTCTTTTCTGCCATATATTTACGAGATTCTCTTTCAGTATTTCCTTTTCTGTTTGAAAGAATCTATCAACATCAATAGTGGAGTCATTCATATGACACATAGTCCAAAGCGTGTATAGTTAAATACCAATGTCTTTGGACTTACACTTTGAAGTAGATCACCATCATCAAATGTTTGGTGTTTTTTCAAATTCCTTTATTTAGTAATCTCTTGGTGTAGTAAATATTTTACCTACATCAAATATTCACCCTTATCATGGAATTATCCATGATCAAGCTACTATTAGCTTGTAACGGTGAATCGTGAGTACAATGTTGCTCTCCCAAAAACTTTTGGAGGTTTAGGACAACTAGTGTCTCCAACCTTTTGCAAATTCTCATCAAATATGAGAACATGACTTTAGCCATATTATACTCTATCATGTTGCAACCAAAACTTTGTTTCAGATATCACAATATCTTCCACAGATCATGGTTTCTGAAACAACTCTTTCAGATCCTAGATAACCTTGATATTAAGAGAATCCTTTGAATATCAAGAATCATGGAGACAAACATGATACTTATATACTAACACTTGGAATTGTTACTCTTGATTCAATACTAATTATTAAACTTCATGGAGTAACCGGAACTTACTGAAAGTTTGCAATAGGACTTTTAAACTTTAGATTAACACTTCAAAACAATACGATACCAGTTCGTAAAGTAACTAACCAGAATTCTATAGTTCTATTATCTCAATTATAACTATGCGCAAGGTGGTAAACGGATGCCAATGACTACAACAACTATGAAATTTCACTTTGATTTAGTTTATGATAAATTGAGTTCTAATTAATAATTAAATTAATCTAGGTGAACTCCCACTTAAAACAATATCCCTCACATTGTTTTAGTGATCACACGAACCAAATCCACCACATCAAAACCGATCATCACGAGAGTTGATACAGCTTCAATGGCGAACAATCAACATGTTCATCATATCTACTATATGACTCATGCTCTACCTTTCGGTAATCCGTGTTCCTGAGGCCATGTACATGCTAGGCTCGTCAAGATCAAACCTTAGTTTCGCATGAGCAAATCTGGCTTGCTCACGTTGTATACACTTGCGAATCTAGCACACCCGATCATCACGTGGTGTTTGAAACAACAAGCTTTAGCAGTGCTAACTAAGGGTGAACACTTTATGATTTGAAATTCATGTGCATGAGGGATCATCTTATAATGCTACCGTCTACTAAGCAATACAAGATGCATAAAGGATTAACATCACATGCAATTCATAATATGTGATATGATATGGCCTTTTCTTCTTTGTGCTTCCGATCTCCATCTTCTAGCACGAACATGATCTCCATCATCATCGGCATTGCATCAAGGTCAATGACGCTTCTCCATGGTTGTCGTCCACCGGCTTCAACTATTACAACTACTTTGAATAGACACGCGGGTCTTAACTTAAATTAAAGACAACCATATGGCTCCTGCCGGTTGCCAACTTACAATAAGGAACATTGCATACATCATATATAATCACAATCATGGCCATATCACATCACTGCACACCCCTGCAAAATAAAGTTAGACGCCTCTACTTTCTTTGCATGTTTTACGTGGTTTGGGGCTGTTAATAAGTGTCATTCTAACTTACGAACAAGAACCACAACATTGATACTAGTATTGTCAATCACCCGTTGTAAATTGGATCTTAACTATGCTAGGAGAAACAGGCACCCGCAAAGCCACTTATGCAATACAAGTTGCATGTCAAGCGTGGAGCAAGTCTCATGAACGATGTCATGTAAGGTTAGCCCGGGCCGCTTCATCCCAACATACCGCAAGATGCAAAGTACACAAGAAGCAATCGACAATAAAAGCATCAATGCCCACAATGACCATTGTGTTCTACTCGTGCAACATATCTACATATAGACACGGCTCTGATACCACTGTAGGGGTTCGTAGCATGGAAAACAAAAAATTTCTATCGCATACAAACAAACAAGCCAAGATCTATCTACTAGATTGTAGCAACGAGTCGATAGAGGAACTCACCCTCGAAGATTCCAAAGCGGTTAACGAGCGATTCGTGGATGATGTAGTCGTACACTTCCGATCTCAAGATCGCGTAGCGATCCTTCCACGTTCGGCGCGCTCCCTGATCGGTCACCACGTTCGGTACTCGACGAAGACCTTCCTCTCCTTGTTCCAGCAGCGGAGGTTGTAGCACTCTCCTCGCGATTCCGGCTGACAACGTGGTTAGGAAGTAGAGGAAATCATGAGGCCTTAAGCCGGTGCGGTATGGTGGAGCTTATGAGAGAGGCTATTAGTGGTCTAGTAATTAGACACACCAATTAGAAGGCTCTAAACCAATTAGAAGGCTCTAAACCGTTGGCTAAAGCAATTAGAAGCTCTAAACCAAAACGGCTCTAAACCGGAGATTTAGAAGTAGAAAGTTGTGTGTCTCTAGGAGGAGCCCTGCCCCTCCTTTTATGGGAGGGGGGTCTTGGCGCGCCAGGGGAGGAGTCCCTCCCAACTCGGCTGTACTGGGCGGCCTGGAGGAGTCAACTCCTCCTCCGGTCGGTTCAACTCCTCTTGCTTGTTTCCCAGTTTCTTGTTTTGGCAGTTTGACTTTCAAACTGGACATTTGATTTTTCTGTTTTAGGATTCAATTTAATCCTTTATTTGGGACAACAAGAACACTTAGTACATGATGCAATCATTCCAATATGTAATGACACATTCATGTACCCCTTCCCCGGTCTTGGGACAATCCGAACCTTCTAGAACATTCGATGAAAACACGGAATCATTCCCGAACTCCGAAGCGGGACTTTCCTTATATGAATCTTATTCTCCGGACCATTCCGGATCACCTCGTGATATCCGGATCCCATCGAGACTCGAACAACATTCGGTCTCTTTCTCATAATACCATAACTACTCAAAACAACGTCGAATCCTTAAGTGTGTCTCCCTACGGTTCGTGAATTATGCGAACATGATCGAGACACTTCTCGAACAATAACCAATAGAGGAATCTGGAAATTCATATGGCTCCACATATTTCTCGATTACTTTGCGATCGAATGAACCACTTACATACGATACCAATTTCCCTTTGTCTCACGATAGTTTACTTATCCGAGGTTATGATCGTCGGTATCTCCATACCTAGTTCAACCTCGTTACCGATAAGTACTCTTTTCGTTCCGTGATATGTGATCCCTTGTGACCAAGTCACATGCTTGCAAGCTAATTGGATGACATTCCACGAGAGGCCAGTATATCTATCCGTCATATGGATGGACAAATCCCTCTTGATCCATGTGTTCCAACCAATACTTTCCGAACACTTAATGCCACCTTTATAGCCACCCGATTACGGTGTGGTGTTTGATGTCATCAAAGCATCCATCCGGTAAAGGTGATATGCATGATCTCATGGTCGAAGGAATTAGGTTACTATGTATCAGAAAGCATATAGCAATTGAACTATTGAAATGACTTGATCTTTATGCTACGCTTATCTATAGGAGTATGTCCATCACATCATTCTCCTAATGATATGATCCTGTTGTTAATAACATCTCTATGTTCATGATCAGGAAACCATGATCATATATTAACCAACAAGCTAGTTTAACAAGAGGCTTTACTAGGGACTCTTATTTTAGTTTACAAATCACACTATTAATGTTTCCGGTTAATACAATTATAGCATGGTATGTAAACATTTATCATAAGTGTGAAGATATGATAACAACCACTTTATTATTGCCTCTTGGGCATATCTCCAACACACACTCCCTATACATGATCCCATCTATAATAATCAAGTCCTTAGATTGAGGCAAGAGAAGGTACAATAATCATCATGTCATACAAACTAATACATGATCCCATCTATAATAACATGCACATACTACATGGCTAGACCGAAGCCCTTAGCCGAAGGAGAATTACTCACACATAGAGATGAAATCAACAATCATAAACATTGTAATGGAAATCATGAGTTTGATAGTAATAGTCTTACAATGTCGCCAATTGGAGATGAGATCTATTATTACAAGCGATGGAATATGGCTATGGTGGAGGAGAAGGGTTTGGAGATTAGATCTAGATCTACCCCTCCGGCGGTGTGGTTTCTAATGGCTTGGTGTAATCTACTGGAGTCGGGGGCAGCGGGGTTTTTCTCGTCGCTCGAGGCCTCTTTATATAGGGGTCCCTTCGCGAAAGTTGTTCTGTTTGACCTAGCGGTGTAGGTGGCAACTATACGGCCGGAACTATATGGCCAGATTTTATTTCCACCGTATAGTTGGTTGTTAAAGCTTCTGCCTCCTTTCCACAACTCCTGGTTTCTTTGATTTGTTGGAAATCTCGTATCATTGACTTTAATGTTGTGATTCCCATCATCAAACGTCATTATCTGCGTAGGGAAAAATAGAAAGAAAGGATTGCATACCCATTTGATTAGGCATTAGTGGCCGGTTTTAGAGAGAAATTTCATCAAAACTATGAATAATATCCAATTTAAATGTGGATGGCTATATTTCACGGCCATCACCGGCCCTAGCCCCTCAAATTTTGCCTACCTAACCTCCTTTCTTAGCTGCTTTGACTCATCCTCTTTTCACTTTTGCAGAAAATATGGAACCACACCGCAGAGACAAAGCAAAGGAAGAGTTGATCCATGGTGTCATCCGCGAGGAAGAAATAAATGTCTTGACATTTATGAACAACTCCGATGAGGGTGATCCTCTTTTGCCTAAGAGACGGCTTGATGAGGATAAGGCGGTACGTGGTATTGCCGACATGTATGCCATAGGGGTATCCCAATGGAGAGTTTAGAGACATGGGGGAAGACGGAGAGCGTCCGGGACGGCCTGACACAGTTTATCCAGGTTTAGATCTCACGACGGTGGAGAGATCCTACTCCTGCTATAAATCACTATAATGGCAATACGCCGAGTTACATGATTGTGGGCTTCCCTGTATGCGAGTAGTGCTATGCACTTGTCTATTGTTGACGTTATGCCCTAAAGGCTCCCGTAGGCCGGCTTATAAAGGCGCCAATACCTAGGGTTACAAAGGGAGTCCCAGCCGGATACGGTTACAGAGTCCTAGACTAACACTAACTAGTCTTCGTGTCCTCCAAGGCGCCGGCTTCCATCTAAGGAGGTGGCACGTCGCCTTCCTTCATCCCTGCTGGACCTCCGTCTTATCTATCAGCAACTGGGCTGCCCGGTTAGGCCATAGGCCTAACCACCAACTATAGGCCACCCGGGCTTGCTGAGACTATGTCGTGGGTATACCTATTTGGTATATCCACAACAGTAGCCCCTGGAATCCTTCAAGATCCTCGTGTTCCTTCGTCTAGCTCTGAGCGTAAGTATCATATCGTTTTCAATTTGTAGGCGTGCTTCACGAAGAATCTTGGAGAGCTCCCATATCATATTCTCATCCGACTAAGCCTAGCCAGATAGTTGCTTGTATTCTTCTGCGAACGAATCCAAGGAGGAGAACTCTCTAACGAATCGTTAGTGATTCTTCCAAGCTCTAGAAACGTCTTCAAGATCATCATCCACGCAGGACGATATGTAGGCCGGAAAAAAATCACGGCTACCGGGCCATGGTCGTAAAGTCCGCCAAATTGCCAACTTAGAGCATGCAAAGTCACAGACATAGGAGCTTGCCGAATTAAGGTCTTAGAGCCTATCAAGTCATGTATATTTAGGCCATGGATCCGTATAACCTAGGGAATTTTCGGAAAGGCAAAATTGATGTTAGGTCCCCAAGTTTCGCTAGCCGGATTCTTCACTATATTGAAAGTTTTGTTGACATAACCATATGTAGCCCCCGAGCATTGAATCAGCTTCGTGGAAGGCGGCTTGATGCTCAAAAGAACATGCATAATTGTACATCAAACGATTGTATCCCCGAGCGCCAAGTCAGAGTTTCAAAAGAAAATCATCTCGGTGCTCTCAGAGTAGCTTTAGTAAAAATGTGAATAGTGTAGCCCCCGAGCGTCAAGTCAGAAATTATTTCGGCTTGGTGTTCCAGAGAGAACTTCACAAAATTCAATATCGGTGTAGCCCTCGAGTGTCAAGGTGGAACTCACTCGAATTCTCCGGCTTGATGCTCAAAGAGAACTACAAAAAATTCAATATCGGTGTATCCCCCGAGTTTCAAGGTGGAATTTACTCGAATTCTCCGGCCTGATGCTCAAAGAGAACTTCACCATAACCGGAAGATCAACGTATTGTAGCCCCCGAGGATTGTTCCGGCTTGGACGCAAGGCGGGACAAAACTCTTAAGTTAGATATGCCAAGCCCCCGAGCATAGAGTCGGCTTCCTTAAAGGAGGCTGAAGTCTTGGTCGACAACTGCGATGGCAGACCCCGAGGTGTCAAGCCTAGTGAAAATCCAGCTCAAAATACCTTAATCCGAGGACCGTTAGAACGTTCAAGTGTCATGTACCTAAGACATAAGCATAAAACAAACAATTATATTAAATTGTTCCTTTGATAGTGTCCAACGAACAAATATAAGGCGAAACAACCACGACCTTTGAACATATGTTTTAAAGCTAAAACAATGCAGCAGTTGAACACATAAAACTGTTTAGGAGGAAACAACTCAACTAATTTGAACAGTTTATGTAAAATTTTACTTAAACAAGTGCTGGCTTATCCATTATTATGATTTTTATGCTTGATCTTTTGTGACACAGAAGACTTGCAGCACAGAACCATGTCCTTGGGTGATGATGCCTAATAACACCAACCAGAAACCAAGGTCAAATCGCCGGCTTTGAGTGCTGAAAAGTCACTACTCCGAAATCCACATAAAACAACATAAAACATGTAGACAAGAAAACTTAAGCTTACACCCGAAGGCGAGTTTTTGTACGATACTAGAGACTTAAACGGTCAAAACTAGTAAAATTTTATACTCACGAGCGCAAGACAAATCGTGAAAATAGTATGACCAAAAACGAAAGCGGTAAGACTCGGGATATGAGTAAACCAATCTTAATCTGTGATGATCATAAATAATTGAAATATTAATGAATAAATAGGAACATAGCTGTATAAGCGGAGTTAGTGTTGTTCGCGACGTAGACAAATCTTAGATGCGGGCCGTGTCTACGACGAAGTTGTAGTATTTCCACAGACGAAGTTGTAGTATTATCCACAACAACGAGAAGCTATCTATGACAGAGTTGGAGCAGTTCCGGACAAAAACCAAGCCGGACTGCTATCGCGTACGTAGCATGTCGGACGTTTCCACTGAACGCTTTTTTTAGGATGAGTACACCACGATGAGTTAAGGAAGAAAGATAAATTGAACCCAGCAATAATCCATACATGTAGCTAAGCTTTGCCCAATACTTTTCTTCTTCCCGTACGATTGTACTTGTCCTTTTCATTTTTTTCCCATGGACAGGTTCCTTTAGCGTGACCTAGTTGTTTTCTCTTAGGCGCACCAATGCATGATCAAATGCGGAAAACAACACGAAACAAGCTACAGACAAGCTAGCTGGTCGGCGTGTCGTGATTTGCACCATGACGGCTCCTGATTTCAGTTTAGCAGAATCACTCAATCTGGCTGATCGAAATCAAGCCAGAGGTCGTCAAAGTAACACGTAAGGTTTGTGGGCTGCCGGACCCATCAGCCTATTGGCGACGAAAAACCTAACATGACCACTCTATTTTGTTTGATGAAGATTCCCGTGACGCTGTTGATTTGGCCACACGCTCGAGAGGAGAGACGATAAATCGTCCTCGGACTCTCAAAAGCGATGACGAAGCCGACGCGTCGACGGAGATGTGATTTAGCCGCCTTCGAAGACGGCAAATACTTACGCCATAGGGGTATCCCAACGGCGAGTTTAGAGACGTGGGGAAGATGAAGAGCGTTCGGGATGGCCTGCCACAGTTTACCCAGGTTCAGATGTCACGAAGGTTACGAGATCCTACTCCTGCTATAAATCACTATAATGGAAATACGCCGAGTTACATGATTGTGGGGTTCGCGGTGTACGGGTAGTGCTATGCACTTGTCTATTATTGACGTTATTCCCTAAAGGCTCTCGTAGGCCGGATTATAAAAACGTGAAGACCTAGGGTTACAAGGAGAGTTCCAGCCGGATATAGTTACAGAGTCCTAGACTAACACTAACTAGTCTTCGTGTCCTCCAAGGTGCCGGCTTCCATCTAAGGAGGTGGCACGTCGCTTTCCTTCATCCCTGCTGGACCTCAGCAACTGGGCTGCTCGGTTAGGCCTATGGGCCATCCGGGCTTGCCGGTATGAGACTATGCCATAGGTATACCTATTTGGTATATCCAGAACAGCGGCAACTTCAGTGAGGGAGAAGGCGTAGGATTCGGTGAGGGAGAAGGCGACGGCTCTGGTGGAACACTAAATATTACAAACTCCACTGAGGTGCATATAAATATTAATTAATTAATCCTCTGTTGTCTATATACATATATTAACGCTCTTTCTTCTTTTTGCCATCCGGATCGAGAAAATCTTCTGCAAAGAGCAAACAAGGCGTAGCCAGAAAGTTGGAAGATCATGAAAGGTACATGATCGAAGAAGTTGCTGACGACGGCGAACCGACGACTCCCATTCATGTTAAAAACAAATTTGTAGCACAATGCGGAGTTATTGTTAGGGACTTCATCCCGATCACCGTTCGAGAATGGCATAAGCCAAAGGAGACAAGAGTTAACTATGCCAGTGACAAATCCAAAGATTTACTTTGGAGGAGGCTCATAATTAATTTCACCCTACCGACGATAGAGGTGGATCCAAATACGGAGAATCCAGTTGAGAAGGCCTAGCAACATTCCAATGCCATGAAGGAAAATGTCAAGGAGTGGGATCTTAAGAAGATGGCTCAGCAATTCACCAACTGGAATAAAATATTGCACCTAGACTTTATCGTGAAAAAGAAGACTGGATTTCAAGGGAGCGTATGAGAAAATAAAAGACCACCGGGATGAGTTTGTGGATTACAAGAAATTAGAGGTAGCTTAGAAAAGGTCTAAAAAGAATAAGAAAAACGGTGCTAACAAGAAGTATCACCATACTATGGGGCAAGATGGCTCCAAGGCTAGCATGCCTAAGTCGAAGAAACTTGAGGACGACCATTTGTGCTAAAGGGGTCACTCCAGAGACAGCCAATTGGCTTGAACGGGTAAGAAATTGGTTTTACGCGCATGGGGACATTGGACTCAGAACGGAAGTGCATATATAACGAAATACATAAAGAAAATCCCATACCCATCAAAGACATTAGAAATGAAGTAAAGGCTGTTCAAGAGTGAAGGTTCATTCCCGATAGGGATAATGACGAGCTCACACTCTCCCTTGGGAATGAGGAACACACAGGATGAACACGAGGCACAGTAGGCTCCAAACCATGGATAATTAGGTTTCCGTAGATAGGAAGAAATTTCCTGATATAAGACGTAAGAGGAGAAATGAAAAGCAAGAATTTAGGCAGACCGGATGCATAACATAGAAGAACAATTAAAGCGGCAGGAAGATCAAATTGACGCACTTATCTGTGGCATCCCGCAAAACCACTACTAGAAAATCGCGTTGAATTTGTGCATTGCATCGTCATCATCATGTGTTGTTTGTCAAAACTATTTTCGCAAAGCCCGATTTGTTTTCCAAACGCCCCATCTACATTCAAACACGCAAACCCGGGTCCCCGGATTATTTTTGTTTTGTCCGCTGTCGAATTGCAAAAGCGCTGGTTGAATAAATAATTTAATTATATTATTTTTGTGCGGGCAGTCGAACGGGCCGATTGACCCGAACGACCGCCCCAGGTTTTAAATCGCCCCACCTAACCAGCCCCCCTAATTCCTAAGTTCACCAAACTACCTACCCACACACCCCAGCCACATCACCCTGGCCACTCACACGCTGCCACCTCACCCTCTCTCTCCCTCACCCAATCCCCTTGTGCCACCTAGACTAAACCCACCCCAATCCCTCACAGCCACACCCTCTTTCTCTCCCCTCCCCGACGCACGCAACACGCCACGCCCGCCCTGGCGCCTGCCCAGCGCCCCAGCCACAGCCCCACCACGACCTCTCCCACATCCTTCCTCTTCCCAACCCACTCCCCACAGCGCCCAGCCCGCTCCTCCCCAGCTTCCTCCCCTCCCCTCTGGCAGCCAGCGTGCCGCCCTCCTCGCCCGCGCCCTGTCCGCGCCGGCTCTCTACCCTCCCTCGCCTCCGCGCTCAACCCGCCTCCGCGCGCAGCGCCCGCCACCGTCGCCGGACCCCGCCGTCTGCTCCCCTACGCGCGGCCTTCTCCCTCCCCCCACCGTCCTCCTCGGCCGCAGCCCCTTCCCCAAGCTCCTCCGGCCCCGCCCCGCGCTAGAACGACTCCGACCTCGAGTTCCCCTTGGCCACGTCGCCTCGCCGCCGGTGCCGCGCAAGCCGCCTCCGCCCTCCGGCGCGCCTCCGTCAACCGCCGCCCGCCTCGTGCTCTCTCCCGAAGCCAGCGCCGAGTCCGCCTCCCGGCCGGCTACCTCGCTTCCGCCCGGTCGCCCCTCGTCGACCTCCCTCACCCGACCCGATCGCCCCGGCCTCGCCCACGCGCCCCGAGCGCCGCCCGCGGCCCTCCACCGCCTCCGCTTCGTCTCCATCGGCCCGCGTCCCGGTCTTCCCCTCGCTCTCCACTGCACACCCGGGCCTTGGCTCGCCCGTCGAGCGCCCGCCGCGACCTCCTCGCCTCGTCGCCCGGCGGGCCGCAAGCCCGTCTTCCTCTCGCCGGTTGCGGCCCCACCTCGACTCGTCCGTGCGCCCTCGTCGCCCTTCGTTCCAAGCTCTGCGTGGCGGCGCCACGACGACCTCGCCGACCTACCCGTCCGACGCCGGGATCCGCAAGGGCCTCGCCGCGCCGCGGTCGAACCACCCGGGTGGTCGCTGGTGAACGCCAAGACCTACCTCGTAGACGCCAAGAACGACCGTACCGGTTAGCCGAGGGCTCGAGTGACTGCAAGTTCCCCTCCAACAAGATCTCCACCAGTTCGAAGCCGTGCCATGGATGGCGACAAGATATCCTTCGCGGACCGAAGACGATCCTAAGCGCCAAGCCTCCGACAGGGAACCGACGCAGAACGCCAAGAACTGCACCCCGGGCACCAAGACGTACCGACTCGAGGTCCCGACAAGACCCTTGCAACGGCAAGACCGACCCCGTGGGACCCGACAAGACCGGCACAACGACAAGAACGACACCGACCGGAAGAATCCGATGCGCCCCCGGACACCGAGACACTGGACGACAAGTTCTCCGTCTTTTTTCCGCTCCCGCCGTTTCCGTCGAACCCTGGACCCGAGACCGACCCTGAACCCCGAACCCCCGGAACCCCAAGTTCGTCGAGACCCCTCAATGTGTGAACCCCTTTCCGCAAACCCTATTTTATAACATAATACAACTTGTCGCATAATAATTGTCTTGCATACATTCATGTGGTTTGGGGGCCTTATGCCGATTCACCTAATAATTAAATATGGGGCCCATATGCGGGCAAATCTAGTCTCATATCGGCCTCATTTAAATTTGTGTAGCGAACCGGTAACTTACCTTGCCTTGTTAAAACAACATCTAAATTGCGGGGTAGCTAAATAACTTGAACCGTTTAATTAATTGTTGGGACCCCGGTTCCGCTTAGTATGACCTAATTGCATCGCACCTTTGCCATGCCATACATCATACATGCATCATGCCGATCTTCTGCCGTTGTATTAAATATTGCATCCGGTGTTTCTTCTAGTGTTTTGCTTCTTCGCGGATAAGGCCGTTGAGTTGATGTGAGCTTCGCCCCGATCTTCGGTTGAACCTTCGACAATGTTTTCAGGCGAGCATCTCCCCCTTTCTACCTATCTTACTTTTATAGTATTTACTTCCCTCCTGTTGATCTATTGCTATCTGTGTTCCGGTGCTTTAGTTTCCGTACCTGTGATATCCCGTGCAACCCTATATTGCCTCGGACACATCCTATTACCTGTTGTTTGGTAGATAGTTGGACTTGCGTGTCGTAGTCGCTTGCTCAAGTGCTGTTGTGTGTCGTCATATGCCACAGTTGTTGATGTATTGCCGCATGTTCGTTGTTGGAGATGGTCATAGTTTTACTTATCGTTCATTTTAATTCTGTTTAACAACTAAAATTGAATTAAGCGAGGCATCGGTGGGTGATAGATAATATTTGGTTTCCGACGCCCACTTGTGTCCGTAAGACCCAGTACTTGATACTGTTCCTTGTTTTATCGCGCTATCCACATCCAGGTATAGGACCCCCGAGCGAGCTTGATTCCGTCTTATTTCTTGGGGCCACAAACTAGTTTGAGGTTTTATTTACTATCACTGCTTATGCCATGCTACTTATGTATTTACGATTGTGCGAGGAGCACCTTTGTCTTATTTAGGTAAGCGTAATGTTTTTGTGATATCGGCGATCCCCGATTGGGGATCTGCTGTCGTTCTGACCATTGTCGCAAACCTTGAGTCCGTCTCGAAGCTTGCTTACCGTTCTTGGTGTACTCAAGGGTGGCCCCTGAAATATTCTGAATCCTGTGATTGTTCGATCGTGAAAGCCTCGTTGGGTTTTGATTTGGTTTTCGAGGTTGATCGGCGTGTGTTGCTATTGGTGCACCGGCGGGTAAAACTTTCTGAAAGCCGTGTCATGGTTATGGGCGACTTGGAGCACGATATCTCGAACATAGACAAGCATAACTAAAGTTTATTGCTATAAATTTGACTTTATAATGACTAGTAATCAGTTTCACTATAATGGAATGGCTAAATAATACTGCCCACAATTGCTTGTTTGGAGTGTAACTTGCGACCATTGTACTGACTAGTAAGTATTACCTTCTAGCGGAATGGCTAAATGAAAGTATCAACAACTGCTGGGTTTTTGGGTTATCTCATGCTAATTGTATCTGACTAGTAAGTGTTGCCACTATAACGGAATGGTTAACTAAAAGTGCCCACTGCTTACTTTATCAGGATGATTATCTAAACCTGACTAGTAAAGTGTAAGCCACTATAACTGAATAAATAAAAGCGCCAGCGTGTGAGTTCCTCGGTTGACTTCCTCGTTTGGTCTCGAGGGAAACACCGGGATGGGTTTGTTTGGTGTTAGTTCGAGTTGGATCCGGATAGGTCATTCTTACCCTCTCGATAACCCCGGTTGTATCGGTATCTATAGGTTGTTTAGTGCATCTTTGCGCTACCGCTTGATCCACCATACCTATGTGGCGAGGACGCGAATTCTAGCCTCGCCGTGTCTTGGCCTCGATCTTGGCAGCTCCTTTTCCTTTGCCCTTTGTCGGCACCTTTTGTTTAAGCAGGTTTGAGATCGGCGTCGTTAGCGGGGTTACCCTTAGCTTTGGGCAGGGTTATGGGCCATTGGTTATTCTTCGGGTTCTTAGCCCCATTTGCATCTTGTCCGTAGCTGGACTCTATCGTTTCAAGGTGATTTGGATCTTTGTATCTTATATTTGTATTCTTGACTCTTTTAGTCGTTGTTATATATATCTGTTCTGTGGGTCCCATCGAGGACTGTTGTGTAATGTTATTACTTCGTTTTCCACCCGCACGAAAGTGCTGGGGAACCTTTATGTCGTTCTATGGGCTTGGCGAATTTTGCTCAAACTTGCATAGGTCCGATTCTGAGGGTGTTCTGGTGGTATCGAGCTCGGCGATTGCGATACCCACAAGTCCACTGTAGGATAACCTAGCTAACGGCCGAAGTAGAGTGTCAAAACTATTTTTGAAAATCGGTTGGATAGTTCTAAATAGGTCTGATTTTACTCCTTACCCCTCTGCTATTTTCCTCTTACCTCTACGCGTTTTGAATCCGCTCTCTTCTCTTTCTTCGAGTCCAGGACTTCTCGTGGTTGGGTTTTCCGCCGTACCTTCAGGGTTTCTCTTCCTCCTTTGATAACGGTGTTCTACCATCCGGTGTTCAAGCTGCCTGAGGAATCCGTCTGCTGTGGTACCATTCTTTGTTCCTTGTTTGTGCCTTCCGGTGTTTCCCGACGCGACGACATCCTCTACGCCAGATCTGATGCAGAGTCTGCATCACTCCGTTTTTCCGAACCTCGCTTGTCGAGATCTTGATCGATTCGAGAATGGTTGCACGCTTTTCCACTGATTGTGCAGAGTAATAGTTTGGGTGCGTGATGGATTGGCCCCCATGCCGACTACCCTTTCTATTCGCTCTCGTACATTGAAGTGGGATAGGCCGCATCTTTTCTCAACTTCTATCGGAGTTAGAGGTGGCTTTATTTGTTGATACCTCTACCTTCGACCTTTTGTTTCCGGAGTGTTCCCCTCGACGATCATGGACAACGACCTCTTGTTAGTGGTGTCGCGATGATCTACACAAAGCGAGAAGACGGAGAACGCCGACCTTCCTTCCGGTACCATGAGGCGGATCTCGAGGGCGAGATCCATTGTTAGTGGTGTCGAATTGTGGCATCCCGCAAAACCACTACTAGAAAATCGCGTTGAATTTGTGCATTGCATCGTCATCATCATGTGTTGTTTGTCAAAACTATTTTCGCAAAGCCCGATTTGTTTTCCAAACGCCTCATCTACATTCAAACACGCAAACCCGGGTCCCCGGATTATTTTTGTTTTGTCCGCTGTCGGATTGCAAAAGCGCTGGTTGAATAAATAATTTAATTATATTATTTTTGTGGGGGCAGTCGAACGGGCCGATTGACCCGAACGACCGCCCCAGGTTTTAAATCGCCCCACCTAACCAGCCCCCCTAATTCCTAAGTTCACCAAACTACCTACCCACACACCCCAGCCACACCACCCTCGCCACTCACTGCCGCCACCCTCTCTCTCCCTCACCCAATCCACTTGTGCCACCTAGACTAATCCCACCACAATCCCTCACAGCCACACCCTCTTTCTCTCTCCCTCGGCCTTGCGCATAACCGCCCACGCCTTTGCCTCATGAGCCCAGCCCACAGCCCTGGCCCACCACGTACCTCCCACATCCTTTGTTCCTCTTCCCCAACCCTCCCCAGCGCCCAGCCCGCTCCTCCCCATGCTTCCTCCTCCCCTCTCCAGCCAGCGTGCCCGCCCGGCTCAGCTTCGCCCGCCCCTGTGTCCGCGCCCCACATCCTTGGCCCGGCTCTCTACCCTCCCGCCGCCTCCGCTCTCAACCCGCCTCCAGCCTCCCGCCACCGTCGCCCGGACCCGCCTCTGCTCCCCCCGCGGCCTTCTCCCTCCCCACGTCCTCCTCGGCAGACCCCTTCCCCCAAGCTCCTCCGGCCCCGCCCCGCGCTAGAACGACTCCGACCTCGAGTTCCCCTTGGCCCGCGTCGCCTCGCCGCGGTGCAGCAAGCCGCCTCGCCCCTCGGCGCACCTCCGTCAATCGCCCTTTGCCTCGTGCTCTCTCCCCGTGGCCGATGCTTGATCCGCCTCCGTGGCCCACCTCGCTTCCCGCCGGGCCGCCTCGTCGACCTCCTCACCCCGACCCCGATCGCCCCGGCCCACCGGCGCCCCGAGCAGCCGCCCGCCCGGCCCTCCGCCTCCGCTCGTCTCCATGTGGCCCGCGTCCCGGTCTTCCCCTTTCTCCTGCCGCGCACCCGGCGCGGGCTCGCCGGCCGTCGAGCGCGCCGCCCGCGACCTCCTCGCCTCCGTCGCCGGCCAGGGCCGCAAGCCCCGTCTTCCTCTCGCCGGTTGCGGCCCCACCTCGACCCTGCCGTCCGGCGGCCCGCCTCGTCGCCCCGCTCGTTCCAAGCTCTGTCGTGGCCGCTGCCACGACGACCTCACCGGCCACCTACCCGTCCGCCGACGCCAGGATCCGCAAGGGCCTCCTTCGCATCGCGGCCGGTCAGAACCACCCCAGGGTCGTCGGGGTGAACGCCAAGACCTACCTCGTAGACGCCAAGAACGACCGTACCGGTTAGCCGAGGACCCGAGTGACTCCAAGTTCCCCTCCAACAAGATCTCCACCAGTTCGAAGCCGTGCCATGGATGGCGACAAGATATCCTTTGCAGACCGAAGACGATCCGAAGCGCCAAAACCTCCGGCGAGGCAAGCCGAGCATGACCTTGCACCCGGGCACCAAGGCGTCTGGACTCGAGGTCCCGACAAGACCCTATAGCGGCAAGACCGACCCGTGGGACCCGACAAGACCGGCTGGCGACAAAACGACACCGGCCGGAAGAATCCGATGCCCGGACACGAGACACTGGACGACAAGTTCTCCGTCTTTTTTCCGCTCCCGCCGTTTCCATCGAACCCTGGACCCGAGACCGACCCTGAACCCCGAACCCCCGGAACCCCAAGTTCGTCGAGACCCCTCAATGTGTGAACCCCTTTCCGCAAACCCTATTTTATAACATAATACAACTTGTCGCATAATAATTGTCTTGCATACATTCATGTGGTTTGGGGGCCTTATGCCGATTCACCTAATAATTAAATATGGGGCCCATATGCGGGCAAATCTAGTCTCATATCGGCCTCATTTAAATTTGTGTAGCGAACCGGTAACTTACCTTGCCTTGTTAAAACAATATCTAAATTGCGGGGTAGCTAAATAACTTGAACCGTTTAATTAATTGTCGGGACCCCGGTTCCGCTTAATATGACCTAATTGCATCGCACCTTTGCCATGCCATACATCATACATGCATCATGCCGATCTTCTGCCGTTGTATTAAATATTGCATCCGGTGTTTCTTCTAGTGTTTTGCTTCTTCGCGGATAAGGCCGTTGAGTTGATGTGAGCTTCGCCCCGATCTTCGGATGAACCCTTCGACAATGTTTTTCAGGCGAGCATCTCCCCCTTTCTACCTATCTTACTTTTATAGTATTTACTTCCCTCCTGTTGATCTATTGCTATCTGTGTTGCGATGCTTTAGTTTCCGTACCTGTGATATCCCGTGCAGCCCTATATTGCCTCGGACACATCCTATTACCTGTTGTTTGGTAGATAGTTGGACTTGCGTGTCGTAGTCGCTTGCTCAAGTGCTGTTGTGCGTCGTCATATGCCACAGTTGTTGATGTATTGCCGCATGTTCGTTGTTGGAGAAGATCATAGTTTTACTTACCGTTCATTTTAATTCCTGTTTAACAACTAAAATTGAATTAAGCAGAGGCATCGGTGGGTGATAGATAATATTTGGTTTCCGAACGCCCACTTGTGTCCCGTAAGACCCCGAGTACTTGATACATTTTCCTTGTTTTATCGCGCTATCCACATCCGGGAGGTATATGGGACCCCCCCCTGAGCCAGAGCTTGATTCCGTCTTATTTCTTGGGGCCACAAACTAGTTTGAGGTTTTATTTACTATCCTGTACTTATGCCATGCTACTTATGTATTTACGATTGTGCGAGGAGCACCTTTGTCTATTTAGGTAAGCGTAATGTTTCGGTATCGACAGTCCCGATTGGGGATCTGCATGGTTCTGACCATTGTCGCAAACCTTGAGTCCGTCTCGAAGCTTGCTTACCGTTGCGGTGTACTCAAGGGTGGCCCCTGAAATATTTCTGAATCTGTGATTGTTCGGTCGTGAAAGCCTCGTTGGGTTTTGATTTGGTTTTCGAGGTTGATCGGCGTGTGTTGCTATTGGTGCACCCGGCGGGTAAAACTTTCAGCCGTGTCCGCGGTTATGGACGACTTGGAGCACAGTATCTCGAACATAGACAAGCATAACTAAAGTTTATTGCTATAAATTTGACTTTATAATGACTAGTAATCAGTTTCACTATAATGGAATGGCTAAATAATACTGCCCACAATTGCTTGTTTGGAGTGTCGCTTGCGACCATTGTACTGACTAGTAAGTATTACCTTCTAGCGGAATGGCTAAATGAAAGTATCAACAAGCTACTTTGGGTTTTTGGGTTATCTCATGCTAATTGTATCTGACTAGTAAGTGTTGCCACTATAACGGAATGGTTAACTAAAAGTGCCCACTGCTTACTTTATCAGGATGATTATCTAAACCTGACTAGTAAAGTGTCGCCACTATAACTGAATAAATAAAACTGCCAACTGTGAGTTCCTCGGTTGACTTCCTCGTTTGGTCTCGAGGGGAAACACGGATGGGTTTGTTTGGTGTTAGTTTCAGGTTGGATCCGGATAGGTCATTCTTACCCCTCTCGATAACCCCGGTTGTATCAGTATCTATAGGTTGTTTAGTGCATCTTTGCCGCTTCCGCTTGATCCACCATACCTATGTAGGCGAGGACCGAATTCTAGCCTCGCCGTGTCTTGGCCTCGATCGACGCTCCTTCTTTTTCCTTTGCCCTTTGTCGGCACCCCTTTTGTTTAAGCAGGTTTGAGATCGACGTCGTTAGCAGGGTTACCCTTCCGGCTTGGCCTGGGCAGGGTTATGGACGCCATTGGTTATTCTTCCGGGTTCTTAGCCCCATTTGCATCTTGTCCGTAGCTGGACGCTCTATCGTTTCCAAGGTGATTTGGATCTTTGTATCTTATATTTGTATTCTTGACTCTTTGAGTCGCTGTTATATATATCTGTTCTGTGGGTCCCATCGAGGACTGTTGTGTAATGTTATTACTTCGTTTTCCACCCGCACGAAAGTGCCTGGTGGGCACCTTTGAATCGTTTCTATGCGGGCTTGGCGAATTTTGCTCAAACTTGCATAGGTCCGATTCTGAGGGTGTTACATTATCCAACAAGGTACTACCATCCCATCTCAGCGGCACATGGTAGAACCTGCATTCATGCTACCGGCCTTTCTAATAATCAAAAAAGTAGTGTGGCTTCCACAGAGCTCCTGGGTGATGATGATGATGATGCACCTACGATGGCTCCTTTTGGCTACCAAGTGGATGATATCACGAAGATGACACATTGTGAGCTACATGTGAAATTTGTGAACATAACAATGAAGGTGGCGGTCGGCTATGCCTTACCAATTGGACCTGAACCAACTTACCATTGTCGTCCGTTTTCTCAGGACTACGCTGTTGTCAGGGTGGATGAAGTTATGCACGAATTTCACCAGCTGAAGCTTGACTACCCTGCAGGTGAAGGGGATGTGATTGAACTCGGAGAAGACAAAAACCACACCATTCTATGGCGAAAGGAATACATCGTGCTTCCAAATCGGACGCAAAGGCCATCGATTTTTCAGAGAACTCCATCTTCACCGCCTCCTCACCCGTCTCTAGCGCAAAAATCGTCTCCGTCGTGTCATCCATCTCCAACGCAGCCATCGTCGCCGCGTTATCCGTATCCAGCGTAGCCGTCTCCATCGCGCCAACCGTCTCCAGCGCAGCCGTCTTTGCCGCCACGTCAGCCTTTTCACCCCACTATGGCTTAGGAAAAAAGCGTAAGAGTACCACCGCTACTCTGTGGAGTGCTAACCGATCACCAAGACGTTAATAGGAGCCCATACAAAAGTACCAAAGGTTCCTCCCAAGAGACCTTACGACTATACTCTAGTGGAGACTGCGGTGATCGCAAAGCATGAAAGGATATAATTTTTTTGCTAAACTAAAGCGCACTAGTGGAAACGAGGTCTTTTGTTGATCCCGAAAAGGGGCTTTAACACCGGTTCTTCTACGAATCGGTGTTAAAGGGGGGCCGTACTAGCATGGCCCCTGCGGCATTAAAGGAGCCCCCTTTAACACGGTTCGTGCCACGAACGGTGTTAAATCCACACCGATGGCCTTACCCCTTTAACACGGTTCGTGGCATGAACCGGTGTTAAAGGAAGAACTATATAAGACACCATCCTAGCCCACACACACCCCACTCTTCCATTCTTTCACATTTTGGAGCCTAGCAAGAGGGTGTGAAGAGTGCTAGTTTGTGTTTTTCATATGCACTAGAGGTGTTGGTGAAATGCCGAGAGCTCAAAATAAGCTTTCTTGTTGCTCTTTCCGTCTCGGTGAGTCGGCAACTATAGTTTCATGTGTCATTGATGTACTATATATATAAATGGTCATCTCCCTATTATTTTTTGATATATACTACATATTAATGCAGATGAATCGGCAATGGATGTACGGTGACCGCCGCACTTCCGAGTACATTACGGGCCTCCAAAATTTCATCGTTGTGGATAATGCAAACCGTGGTCACAATGGTTTTATGTGCTGTCCGTGTGTTCACTGTCAGAACAAGAATGACTACTCAAATACCAGAACCATTCACGCCCACCATCTTCGATCCGGTTTCATGCCTAGCTATAATTGTTGGACCAAGCACGGAGAAAAAGGGGTTGTGATGGAAGAAAATGAAGAAGAAGAGGATGATGAAAACTATCATAATATGTATCCTGAATATGATGATAATGCAACGGAGGTAAATAATGAAGATCAAGAGGGAGCAGATGGGCCCGCTGATGACGATCTTGGTCGGGCCATTACTGATGCAAAGGAAGAATGTGAAACTAAAAAGGAGAAGGAGAAGCTGGAGCAGATGTTAAAGGATCACAAAACATTGTTGTATCCAACTTGCGAAGATGGCCACGAAAAGCTAGGTGCCACACTGGATTTGCTGCAATGGAAGGCAGAGAATGGTGTGACTGACAGCGCATTTTCAAAGTTGTTGGTAAAAATGAAGAATCTTCTTCCAAGAAATAATGAGTTGCCTGACAGTACATACCAAGCAAAGAAGGTTATGCGCCCTCTAGGATTAGGCGTCACGGAAGATACATGCTGCATTAATGGCATCCTCTACCGCGGTGAGAATGCGAGAATTTGGATGCATGCTCGGTATGCACTTTGCTGCGATATAAGATCGACGAGGCGATCCTGGTGATGTTGAGGCGAGGCCCCTAGGAAGAAGGTTCCGCCAAGGTTATGTGGTATGCTCCTATAATACCACGGTTAAAAGCGTCTCTTGAAATAAAGAGCATGCCAAGTTTTTGCGATGGCACATGGAAGACCGTAAGAAAAGGCGATATTGAGACACCCGTGATGGGTCACGTGGAGAAAAGTCGGCGAGTACCCGGACTTCGCGTGGCAAGGAACTTAAGGTTAGGTCTAATGCAGACGGCATGAATCCTTTTGGTGGCGAGCTGCATCCACGACACGGCTGTGACCCTATGTATCTATAACCTTCCTCCTTGGTTGTGTATGAAGAGGAAGTTCATTATGATGCCGGTGCTCATCCAAGGCCGAGGCAACCCGGCAACGACATTGATGTGTACCTAAGGCCATTAGTTGAAGAACTTTTACAGTGTGGGCCAAACCAGGTGTATGCGTATGTGGGATGAGCACAAAGGGAGCCATTTGACCTACGAGCATTGCTTTTCGTAACCATCAATGATTGGCTGCTCTTAGTAACATTTCGGCGAACAAACAAGGGATACAATGCATGCACACACTGTTTAGATGATCTTTGAAAGTGTATATTTGGATAAATGTAAGAAGGTTGTGTACCTAGGGTATCGCCGATTTCTTCCGAACGCATCCGATGAAAGAAAGGCAAGCATTTCAAGCGTCTGGCGTAATCCCGAAGGAAGCACGTCCTCCGTGCGGTGAGGTATTTGGTATGGTCGAGGACCTAGAAGTAATCTTTGGAAAAGGTCCTGGCGATCTATCATTCGAATAGCGATGGGACACGCCCATGTGGAAGAAGCAATCTATATTTTGGGACCTACCCTATTGGAAAGTCTTAGAGGTCCGCTCTTCAATCGACGTGATGAGCGTGGCGAAGAATGTTTGCGTGAACCTGCTAGGCTTTCTAGGAGTGTATGGGAAGACAAAAGATACACGGAAGCACGACAGACCAGCAACGTCAAGGCCCTGAAGAGCCTATGCATCCACGAGAGCGAGAAGGGTAAACGATGCCACTTAACTCCTGCGAGCTACGCTCTTACCAAAGCAGAAGGAAATCTTTTTGAATGTCGAAAGCGGTATCAAGGTCCCATCGGCTTCTCGTCAAATATAAAGGGAATAATAAATATGGCGAGAAAAAATTCCAAAACACGAAGTCTCATGACGCCACGTGATTATGACACAATTGCTTCGATTGCATTGAGGGCTTCTACGAAAATGTTCGAGTACCCATTGTGAAGCTATGTGCATTCCTCAATGCAATATCTCGGAAGATGTCGATCCGGAAAGCCTACGGGGTTACAAGCAGATGTGGCCCAATGTCTTGTCGACTTTGAGTTGGTGTTCCCACCATCCTTCTTCAATATTATGACGCATCTCTGGTTCACCTAGTAGAAGAGATTGCCATTCTCGGTCCTGTATTTCTACACAATATGTTCCCCTTTGAGAGGTACATGGAGTCTTAAAGAAATATGTTCATAACCGTGCTAGGCGGAAGGAAGCATCTCCAAGGGCTATGTAATGAAGGAGGTCATTGAGTTACGTGTTGATTTTATTCGACCTTAAAGGCGATTGGTGTTCGAATCACGACATGAGGGAGACTGCGTGGAAAAGGCACCCTAGGATGTAAAGCAATGATATGTAGGGACGGGCATTCTCTCAATCAAGCACACACTGCGGTTTTACAAAGATCTATCTTGGTTGCCCGTATATCAATGAACACAAGAATTTAATCGCCTCAAACACCAGGCGTCGATGAATGGATTATAAGTGAACACATGGCGAGTTTTGGCGGTGGCTGCAAAGACTTCTCACGAATAACACCACTGTTGGGGATCATTTGTACTTGTTGGCGGGACACCGTCTTGATTGTATGTACTTTCCAAAGTGCGAGATAAATGGGAATACATTTTTTACGATAGGCCAAGATAAAAGAGCACCAACCAAAGCGATGGTGTCCGCTTGATCTGAGAAGACAATGGGCAAAAGACCACGTATTATGGGTTCATAGAGGAGATATGGGAACTTGACTATGGACCTAATTTTAAGGTCCCTTGTTTCGATGCAAATGGGTCAAGCTAACGGGAGGAGGGTTGAGGTAGACAAGAAGTGCGAATGACAACGGTGGATCTCAACAATCTTATGAAGAACTTAGACGAACCATTCGTCCTAGCCAATGATGTGGCTCAGGTTTTCTATGTGAAGGACATGTCCTCCAGACCAAAAAAAGAAAAAATATGCAAACGAATACATCATATGATGAGCCAAAGCGTCACATAGTTCTTTCAGGGAAAAGAAACATCATGGGAATCGAGGACAAGACAGACATGTCAGAAGATTATAATAAGTTTGATGAAATTCCGCCCTTCACAGTGAAAACTGACCCAAGCATTCCGTTAAGTAAAGAAGATGCTCCATGGTTACGTCTGAAGCGATCATAAGGAAGGGAATATGCCAAGAAGTTCATGCTCATATTATGTAACTCTAGTTCATGTTTTTAATATTAATACATGTCTTGAGTGTTAGTCATGTTTTGTGGATGGACCGGGACTATGAGAAGAAGTTGTCCCGATTCGTACTTACCATTAAGATCTGATCTCCAAGCGGCGGTCACATATTAGGAGTGCCTCTATGACGTTTCTTGGAGATCTTGGGAGGACTAGGCTCGTCGGCATCTCCACACTGGCCGTAATGGTGTCCTCTCAAAACCATCTTGCAGCTTTGTAACTTCTCTAACTAGATCAATACACCAGGAGCTAACTAATTTCACATATTAGGAGTGCCTCTATGACCAGTTTCTCGGAGATGCTTGGGAGGCCCAGGCTCGTCGGCATCTCCACGAAATTGGCCGTAGTGGTGTCCACCTCAAACCGGTGGAGGACTGGACTCACAAGGATGCCTATTTATAGTACAAGCTCGACATAGTGTTGACACTTACAAAATAATGTCGACACTTACCCCTATTATTAGTGATGACTCGTGTTTTGTGCGGATGGTGTCTACAAGGACTAAGGTTCATCTTTAGTCCGGTTGGTGTCTCCAATCGGGACTAAAGGTTCATCTTTAGTCGGTTGGTGACACCATCCGGGACAAGGTACACGCCATGCGACATAATGTCGACATGCACTCACCCCTATTATTAGTCTTGACTCGTGTTTTGTCTCGGTTGGTGTCTCCAAGGACTAAAGTTCATCTTTAGTCCGGTTGGTGTCTCAACCGACTAAGGTTCATCCGCCATTTTTCCGCCATTTTCTTCCCGCCATTTCTTCCCTCTAGTTCTTCCCCCTAGTTCACTATATATATATGTAGGGGGTTGGCCTCCATTGTCATTGCACATCTCTAGACTCATATCGCAACCTCATCACTCTTTCCCATGGCTTCCCGTAGCACTAACCCCTGGGAGGCGGAGGCGCTTTGCCTCGAACTACCCCCGAACTCTTGTGTCCCCGTCGTCGGATCTTTGGCGTCGGAGGCATGCAGTTCCTCCTGTCCCTCTAGGTGTGGCGCGGATGGCCATCACGAACCACTACTACTTGAGCTCACGCCGGGCAGCGGAGAATCCCGGATGGCATCCCGACTATTTTCCTACTTGGGAAGCCTTCTTCGTGGATCGGCATGAGGCGCCGCGCACGAGGAGGGCGGCCCACCTCCTCCTAACTTCACGAGGCGGCCGTCGGCTATGGTGGCGCTGTCGGACTCTCCGAGCGTCATGGCCTGTGACCTTGCGCCGACTCTAACCCTCGTCTGCGCTACCCTCAAGTCCAGCCCACGCGCTACCCTCAAGTCCAGCCCACGTACTCTAGAGGTTCAATTACGGCGACCCGGCGATGGCGATAGCGGCGGCGGTACGATGACTACGATGGCGAGTATTACGGTGTGGCGGGAGCATGGTGAATCACTCCAACATTCGAAACAAGTTCGGCCGATTGTTACTTAACTGGCCATGTATCTTAATTTTCAGTTCTTTTATGTATCTTAATTTTCAGTTCTAGTTCGGCTTTATGTAACTGTCTCAAAATGACCTATCTCATTCGAGGTTTCTTGGCTTTCGGGTCAAATGACCAATGTTATGGCTAGAATCAAGGCATAGTTTGCAAGAGGAGTTTTCCTTTTTATCGCACCAAAAAGGCGTTTTCCATTTTCCGATCATAAAAAACGGACGGTTTTGTGAAGCAACCACCAAATGGATAATTCAAAAAACCACCAACACATTTTTAGGTTCACAATATGCTATTTTATCAAAAAACAATGCAAGTTGAGCGAGGCTTGGTGAGATTCAAGTGTATACAAAAGATGCGACATTTAAATATCCAATCAATTAAAAAATGTTAATACAAAAGATGCGACATTAAAATATGATTTGATCTAATAAAAATCATTTTTTAGATGCTTAATATTTCTGATGTTCAAAGTTTTAGGATTTAACAATTTATTTTTGTTTGAATTGAATAATCAAAATTTATATGTAAGTGTTTTATTTATTTTAAAAAATTTCATGTAAAGTAAATATAAAATGATTTACATGAATGGATAGATATTATTTTTCTGAAAATTATGATATATTATTCATATTTTTCTGAGTTGAAATGAAAAAGATATGAATTTTCTAAATTCATATCATATTTTAATTAAAATGCCCTTTAATGCATGAAATAAATGCCCCCCTTTAACACCGTTCAGACAGAACCGGTGTTAAAGAGCATTATTTCGTTCATACCCCTTTAATACCGTTCGTGGCTGGAACCGGTGTTAAGAGGGATGTAATAAATCTGGCTAAGCGAATTCCCTTTAACACCGGTTCGTGGTGGAACGGTGTTAAAGAAAATAAATCTGTAGCAGCGAATCCCCCCTTTAACACAGATTCCAGCCACGAACCGGTGTTAAAGGGGTGTATTATTCACCTTCCCTTCCTTTCTTCCCCATCGAGCAAGATCGATCGAGGTCCTCCGTCTCGCCGCCCCCGACCCGCCGTCTCGCCGCCGCCGCTTCGGAGCTCGAGGTCCGCCGCCCCCGACCCTCTCTTCCCCGCATCCTTCCCCTCTCGTCCTTATCCCCTTCCTCTCTCCCCAGAGACCCCTCTCTCTCGCGCGTTCCTCCTCGTGGCCGAACCCTAGCTCCGGCCGCCGTGTCGCCCCACCGTTTCCGGCCTCCCCTCGCCCACTTGAGACCGCCATGAGCACCATCGCGACGTCAGCTCCCTCCTCGCCAACGGAATCGAGCTCGGGCACCGCTAATCGACCGCATCGCCCTATTCTTTCCCGTCACCGACGTTCGTCGCCGTGGACGTTGCCAACACCGGCCATTGCCCTCTCCTCGCCATCGACTCAAACGATTTTCGATGAGCGCTGGTCCTCCTGGACCCTTCTTCTCTCCCTCTCGCTCTCTGTTGCTCCGCGCCAAGAACACTGCGAGCTCCGTTGTCATTGCCGCGCTCGTCGTCTCGGTGACCACTCCAGTGGCGCCACCATCTTTAGGTAGCCCGTCGCCCTCTCTAACACCCCCATGCACGCAGCACACGCCTTCCTCGCCGTCGCCACGCCGTCGGCCCATTGGCGGCGAGCCGACGTGGCTCTGCGTGGCGCCCACGTGGTGTGGCCTCGGCCCCACACGCCACCTCGGAGGCTAAATGCCTCTGATGCAAAAAGATTAGGGTTAGGGTTATCGGCGTCGGCTGAGGTAATAATTAGGTTTAATATTTTCAAAAAATGTTATAAACTTGTAAATTCAATATCTAATTAATTATAAGTCAAAAAATACAAATAATATATGAAAATGTTCAGAAAAATGAAACCTAGCTATTTAAGCTATCATCATGCATTGATCAACAACTAAAATGACAAGTTTAATTAGAGAAAAAAATCAACCCCTGTCATGTATTTCCGGAGTTTCCCCGAATTATGGTTTTCACCCCTCTGAACGCCCCTCTAACACTAAAGCTGCGTGGCCGCGCCCTAGGCCTTTGCCTCCACACGCCCAGCCACGGTATCCACACGCCTAGGAGAGGGGGGAGTCCCCCCTTGCCCGCGCCGTGCAACCCGTCCGGCCGATGGCGACAGGGATACTTCCCGAGCCTCGGCCTCGTGTCATCGTCTTCCCCGCGAGCCTCGACAATTTTAGAAACAGAATCCATCTAAACCCTCGACACGAGAGGATATCGAGAAACCCTAGGACAAGTCCGGCAACAGCGTCGTCGGCGTTGCATTCCTTCTTGAAGGTGTTGCTTGAAACACGGTGCTTCGAAGTGCTAGGAGTGAGGTGGGACAACTCCGGAGGGCGCAGCGGTCACGGGTCGTTTTCGTTCGTCGATCTGCTCGATGTCGGCATTTGTTTCTTTTATTTTTCTCTTTATTTTCTTTTGGGTTAGATTGTGCTGTTGCTTTTCTGTTGCTCCAACATTGTCGTTGTATCTTGTGATTGCTATATTAATATAGCGGGGCGCAAGCCTATTTAGAGGAGCCACGACCACCTCGCTCTCTTCCCGTCACGGGAGGCGTCTACGCCGGAGGTCATAGGCCACGCCTAAGCGCCACGCCACCCGCCAGCCCGCTAGCACCGCTGCCAGCCGACCGACGCGCATCCGTCCAGCGAGCACCGCCCGACGAGACCAACGTCACCCACGGTGGCGCCACGTGTCTACCACGTGTATGATTGCTGACTCATCCTAATTAAAACTTGTTTGCTAGATAAATTGTACTACATGCATAGATTAAAACTTGTATACAAATTGGACCTCTGACTCATTTGTGTATTTATTTGTGTATTTTGGTATGAATAATATGTATATTTGTGTATGAATCCAAGTCCACTTGAATGTTTACACTCTTACTCTA
Organism: Avena longiglumis; assembly: GCA_030063025.1. Classification (NCBI taxonomy): domain Eukaryota; kingdom Viridiplantae; phylum Streptophyta; class Magnoliopsida; order Poales; family Poaceae; genus Avena; species Avena longiglumis. The sequence goes on along the minus strand of CP125976.1, from coordinate 113,983,404 downwards.
GATAATATTATTTTAGAAACTATGGATCCACTTAGTAGAAACCTTGAAGAAGAAGAAATAATGGAGAACATTATTGATGAGGACACCTCACAATATCTGAACTTGGAGGGACATGATGATGGCACAGCTCAAGTACTAGTCATGGAGAAGATGAAGACTCCGGTGAACAATTTAATGGTTACAAAGTCCGGCGAGGTATATGCATTGATTAAGCCTCTGACTTCCACCAACAATCTTCTTCTACATGTATTAATTAATGCTTTTTCTTCTTTTAGCCCTCTGGATCGACCAGCCAGCAACCATCTTCTTCTACGAAAAAGAGCAAGCGGCGCGAGCCGGCGGTTGAAAGATCGTGCAAAGTTCACGATCGGCGGTCCGTGTTGATGGCAGGCCGATGGAGCCCAAGAAGGCGCAGACAAATTTATGTCGGGATGGAGTTCTTGTTAGGGACCAAATCCCAATCATAATTGAAAATTGGAATAAGCCAAAGAAGGCGGGTACCTTTGTCGATGAGATCCAAAAGCGCTTTGGAATTCGTTGTTGGTAAATTTCACCCTTCCTCGGAGGAGGATGAAAACAACCAGTTATAAAGGAAAAGGTCAAAGAGTGGACTCTAAAGAAGATGGTGGCGCTTTCCATAGGGAAGACAAAATTGAACAAATTTGTCAAATCTGGCGAGACTCAAATTTCAAGAGGCATATTATGTGAAGATAAGACCTCAGCACGAATTTGAGACATATAAAAAAGTGCTATAGCTAAAGAATTGGTCAATAAACCAATACTGAAGAAGGAATATCACCAGAGGGCGGTCGGTGGCTACATATCTCGAGGCCTAAGTGGGAGGAAGCTGAGAAGGCCTGCGAGAGAGGATCACACCTAGACAGATGGGTGGGACCTACGTGCAAAGACTTGGTTCTATGGAATCGGGCAAGGTTGGACCCGAAGCAGATTGTGTATCTTCCCAACCTCCTTGCCAAACCGTCACTGAACTCATCACGGCATACGGAAACATCCGCGGGACCTTCCATCCCGACAGAGAGAATGACCAGCTCACACGCGCCATCGGTAAAAAAGAACACCCTGGACATGCACGAGGCACAGGGGGTATGACGTGGAAGGATGGGTTTGCCGACTGGAGCGACTCTTACGGATGGAGCGGAAGAAAAGAAAAAGAGCGTACAGAGCGGATGACACAGATATAACATGCACTTGCGGCGCTGCAAGGGCAAGTGAATGCACAACAGAGCCATCAAGCTACCGGCCCATCTCAGCGGCACGAAGAGCCTGCATTGGAAGCTGCCCGCGGCCCAGACTCTGCGCGGAAAAGCAGTGTGGATTCCACGGAGAACGTGCAGCCCACGCTTGAAATGACGGGTCCTCGATGAGATCACGGAGAGCGAACACGCTGAGATGCATGTGAGATTAATGGGCTTATCCATTAAGGTGGCTGTCGGCTATGCCTTACCTCCTGTAGCTGGTGGAACTTACCACTGCCGACCGATTCCAGATGGCTATGCTATTGTCGGGGTGGATGAGGTTGTGAAGGAATATGAGGAAGCACAGCTTGACCATGCTACGGTGAAGGAAACTCAACTCAAATTTGCGGTGAAAACAACCATTCTTTGGAAGAAGGAACACATTGTGCTTCCAAATTGGAGGTCACTTGCACCCAGCCGTCTCCATGACATCGATGCTGAGCCGCTTCAGCTATCTCTGCGGCAGCCATCTCCGGCGACCATCTCCGCCCGTCGGCCATCTCCTGCGGCAGCCATCTCCGGCCGTCGCCATCTTGTGCTTCATCCATCTCCTCGGCGTGGCGGAAGAGCACTGCCACGAGGAGCATCGATAGCACTGCCACAAAGAAATCCATAGGAAACCGTGCCAAAGAGTTCAAAAACTACGTCCAGCCTTCCGCCAAGACATTGCGGTTTCTACCGTGGAATCAGCGGACGAGGAGACCAATAGGATCTCGGAAGAACAGGTCAAGAAATTCTTTGCACCTAGGCGGGCGAGCCAAAGGAGAAAATAGATCCGGTGGTGGAAGTTTTACAATAATCTTTTGAAACCTGAAACCCCACTTGTGCGGACTCTGGCCAGATTTTGAAGGAGGATGCAAGGCCGTGGGGAGACTGAAAGTAGCGATCGTGAGGCACCCGAGCAGTTCCCTTGCTCGGAGCAGGAAAACCAATCATGCCCGCTCCAAATGTTCGACACACGAGCGCTCCTCCGTAAATGTTACGAGGCGAGCTACAAGGAAAGGCCAATGAGATGGGGATGACTTACATTGCATACTTGAATGTCATGGGAGACAACTTGCCCAAATCAATGCGATGCCAACCCCATACAACCATGGAAGTATGGGAAGAATCTAAATCAAGAAAGAGGAGCTCAAGACTCTACCAACAAAGATGAAAATTGCACAAGTGGTACCTTGATTTCTGCAAGGCGAGAAAGGTAGAATGGATCACAGCGCATATAAGAGATCAGATTTTCTTGTGCGAAGGCACGCAATCGACTTCAACATTCAAGACTTGCATTTTCTATTCAATCAGAAGGAACTCGACAAATCTGCCATCAGCCTTTATTGTGTGTAAGTACTATTTCTGTAATTTTTATCTCATCTCATTCACTTCATTAATTGCATGTATATATATATATATATGCTCACCATATATGTATATACTATTATGCAGGAAAAAGGTTATGGAATGCATGAAAGGAGGCCCTTTTGACATTGGGTTCGTTGACCCAAATAGAGTTCATGAACAAGTGGTAAAGAGAACCGAACAAACAGAAGATTACTTGCTAAAGTCTTTACTAAGACAACAAACCAAAAGGAAATCGATTGCCTTACAACTTCTCGTGAGTACTTTACCTCTCTCTTGTACACATTACATTTGGCTTACTCGATGTTAAGTGTAATTGATGATGAGTTATGCGTCGTAGGTTCCACTTTATTCTGCTAGTCATTCAACCCGACTCGGAAAAGTCCTTGTCATGGACTCGTTACGAAAAGAAAAAGAGCTATGGGCAGACTTTAGAGATGCTCAGGTAATTTCAATCATATTATCGCACTAGATCGGCAACTTTTGACAATAAGTAATTAATTACTCCTTTATCCATTTTCTTTGTGGACGGGGTTTGGAAAAGGTTCACGCAGGGCCGTGGGTGAATGGTCAAGAACTAAAATTTGTAGACCAAAATGTAAGTAATACTAGCTAGCTTCCAATTCCATTATATCATGCTTTATTGATTATTATTTTGATTGAACTCTCTATTCTCGTAAAGTGCGCGCATCAGGGACACGGCAATAACTTATGTGGGTACTATGTTTGCGAATTCATTACGAACACGATATGTCTTGCCAAGCCGCACTAGAACAACTTAGAGTAAGTAAACAAAGTCCACCACATTATTTTATTACCATCAATTGTGTTGAGTTTTATTCTTATATATATATTGACGGGCCATTCTTCATATATATTTAGATCGAGCGGATGGGACCAACTCCTACCATTTGAGCATACGAGCCATTCAAGAGGAATTGGCGGGGTTCATACTTGATGAGGTCGTCACGCTGGCGGAGAACTCTTTAGATATCCACCAAAATGAGCGATGCGATGTATGTATGTGATGGCGATGTTTGTGTATAATAATAGTTGCTTAATTATTCATGTACTCGTATGTACCGATGACGATTTATGTGTATACCGCTCGATCGATTCCCCTCGCTCCCCCCACGAAATCGCCCGAGCAGGCGTAGGCCGCGAGAAAGCGCCTAAATCTACGCGGCGGAAGAACCTTAACACCGTTGCGGTCTGAACCGGTGTTAAAGAAAGGCTGAGCCTGCTGCAGCCCCACGTGCGCCACCCTTTAACACCGGTTCGTATAAGAACCGGTGTTAACACCGAACCCTCAACAGCGGTTGGGGAACCGCTGTTAGAGGGCCCTCCCAACCGGAGTTGAAGGGGGGCTCTGCACTAGTGGCGGATGAAAGAGCCAAGGTTCCGCAGCACCGAAGAAGAAAAATCCCGAGTGAAAAAAATGCTGAAGACCCTTCATCAACCCAAGCCAAGGATTTCATCAGACTACGCTCTATTCGCAAGTCACATGTGGCAAAGAAACGGTCGAAAAGTAGTAGTGCAAGCGGGAAATCAGTTCCCCATCTCGTAGAACAAAAAAACAATCAAGCCTCCCACTCAAGGTGATTTACCATAGCAATTTGAGGTCGAGCATATATGCTGTCGAAGAGAAGTATGATCCAGAGTTAGTTGAACTGTACGAAGAAGCGGTCGCTACTCAAGTTATGACTATTGCTAAGTATTTATCCCAGTTACAGTACTTCCCCGAGGCTGATGAAGCATACAAATACCGATACGGAAAGCCTCTCGTCAAACCTGAGGAGGTCAAGAATCTACCAACAAAAATGCGAAGATTGCATAACTGGTACATGGATGTCTCAAAAGATGGGACAAACTGGATAATGCTGGGAGTTAGAAAAGAGCATTACGGGAAAGGAGATGACATGGTCATAATTAAATTTGATGAACTATTTCAGTTATTTAGTCAAGACACCATCGAAAAATCGATCGTCAGTGCCTATTGTTTGTAAGTACTATTTATATAATTAAGTCTCTAACTAGCTCACCTTGTTTATTACGTATAATCATACTCACTATATTATGCATAATGAAGATTTTTGAATGCAAAAGAGGACGCATCTATGACATTGGGTTCATTGACCCATATTTTGTTCATCAACGTAATCTCAAAGAAAACCCTAGGAAACAGAGGATAATATTATACAGGCGTTAAGGTTTTAAAAAACCAAAAGGAAAATACTATTTTCTTACAACTTCGAGTGAGTGTCATTGTCTTTTATACATTCTATTTTGCTTACTCGTTATTAAGTGTACAATTGATGAGTTATGCGTAGATACCACTATATTCTGCTAATCATTCAACATGACAAAGGGTAGTACAAGTCATGGACTCAAAACATAAACCCCTTGAGCAGTGGGTGTGCATGCTGATGATGCTCCAACGGTAATCATTATAGCACTATATTGGTAATTTTCATGAATTTTCTCATATCAAGTAATTAATAACTCTTTTTTTCATTTTCTTTGCCTGACAGCGTTTGGAAAGGGTACACTAAGAAGGCTAAAGGTGAATGGAAAGAGGAGCTTACATTTCAACCACTAGCTAGATCCGCGCATCTTTTTGATTCAAGTTTCAATACCATTATTATCCTTGATTATTATTTTGATTGAACTCTGTTCTCGTAAAGTGTCTGACGTAGAGACCCATGAATAATTTATGTGGATACTATATTTGCGAGTTAATTCTTCATACGTGCTGTGAGAAGAGCCAAAATTTAGAGCAACTTCACATATATAAACAATATTCACAGTTTTTTATTAGCATCAATTGTATTTAGTTTCATTTATATATGTTGACTCCTTATTTAAATCAGATCGAACGGTTGCGGGACGGTATTCTACCAAAGGACCACGTACGAGCAATTTAGGAGAAATTGACGGGATTCTTAGATGAAGAGGTCCTAAAACCAAAAGGGGAATACAACCGGGAGTTCTATATAAGGCAATACCATAAAAAGAGATTATTTTGTATATATATGCATGAAACTCGTATACCGAATGTAATATGTTCGACACTTTGATCTCTATATTCATGATGATGTTGTGTAATATATAATTATTCCTTCATTGCTGAGTGCAAAACATAAAATAAAAAGAAAAAACATAAATAAAAAAATACAAAATGAATTCTCTGTCGCGGTATAAAAAGTGTCTAAAATGCTACCGCGACACAAAAAGTGGCCAAAATAAATTCTCTGTCGTGGCACAAAAAGTGCCCAAATTGCTACCACGGCAGAGAAACATAATACGAACCAGGACGAATGGTCCTCCCTCCTCGCGCCCAACAGCGGCCATGTGGAACTTCTTTCGTCCCGGTTCGTAGCGTTACCAGTACTAAAGGTTGGAGACTTTAGTCTCGATTGCCCGTTCCGGTTGCGCAACCAGAGATAAAGCCCCTTAAAAACCGGGACAAGAGGCCCTGTTTACACTAGTGCATAGTGCACTTATTTAGGCTTGCCGCTACACCTAGCAATCTTGCCCTTTTGGCTGCTCATACCTTTTCATAACATTGCGGCCATTGGAGGCAATCAGTTATGCAATATAATCTTATTCATGCAATTGATGTTGGCGCATATTATCTAAACAAGAGAGTTCTTTTAAGACATTTTTTGTTTTTAAGAATAAATCCAATACGAGGAGTGTCCAAAGAATGTTTTGGTCTGGTTGTCGCTTTGAATTTATAAAGTTTTCTTTTAATCCCATTGATCATAAAAACAATAATTTACAAAACTATTGGCTTGATTTCCATTTTATGCATTGCTCCGCATATAGTCTATCTATTTCATGAAAGTGATGCTCGGTATGCAAGTCTGGGATAGCTACTAAAAGGTCGGAGATCACATCTAAAATGTCATCTTGGACTGTTGAATTTGTGCGGTTTATTTTTTCCTGATTCATGGTGTCCTTTTCCCCCTTAATGTATGTCCTTTTATCTCCTCTCTGCAGTGCATCTCCTAACGAGTAGTTGGTGGCCGTTGCAACCTATCAGATTCATCTGTACAACAACAATGTTCACAATTGACCAATGTATAGAAAGTAAAGCTTTCCAACAGTAATTGTTTTTTGCCTATACTTTTACTTTATGATGATCACTTGTTGGGAATGAATCTTAGGATGATGTACTTTTGATTGTGACGATGTGCCTAGCACTGATTTTTTTTTTGCTTTGAGAATAGTGAGTTTCTCAATATCTTGGAACAATTTTCTCTCTAACATCTTAATTATCCTCACTTTTGTTTTATAAAAGCTAACAATTCATAATTCTACGGATGACGTGCCAAGACGCACCCCAACATCTAGCGTGTTGATTACGTGAAATCAACAGACAACATACATCATAACACGTACAATCTGCAATACATTCATCGCGAAAACCAACCACATACATATACATCTATATTATTTGTTAAAGCAAATACCCTCACAAGTCACAAGCACCAACATATATTGAAAACATAAGCTTACATAAACCACACACGCCTTATACTTATTATTACCTCTTTATTTTTCTCGCAGACCCCATCATCAAAGAAGCAAACACGGATAATGCAGCCACATCCTAGAATCACCGTGATTTTTATCTTCTTCGCTGAATTAGGCGTACTCGGCAGGGTTAGCGATGAGGTAGGCCTCAACTGCCTTTAACATGCCGAGGTACGCCCCAACAAGCCCTGCCTGGTCCTCTGGCGCTAGCGCCTCGCTGTCGTCGAGCTTCTCGTACTCTATCCTAAACGAGGCAAGGCAGCCCCCCTCGCCGGCCGCCTCGAGTTTCACCTCGGTGACCTGGGACTTGAGCTGGGCCCTCACCTTGCCTCCCTCCAGTACCTCATTCCTTTGCACCCGTGCTGCGTGGTCGCGCACCACCACACGGGTCTTCATCAAGCTACCGCCTGCATTCGCCGCTGCCGCTCCGCTGAGCTTCAGAGTGGTGATGGTGCCTGGACTGCCGTCTCCCTCCTCCTCCACGGTGTCGATGAAGGCTGCACATGCCTTTTGAAGGGCCACACCAGAGCAGGCCACCTTCCACACCCGGTCGACGGACACCGCCATGGCGCACTCCTCGGTGATCACACAACCAGCCATAATCTTTTTTGTGGGTAGTGCACACTGGTGGATGCTGGCAAAGTGGCAAGTTCTTTCAGGCTTCTGATTGCTAGCTGATGAGTGTGCGTGATTAAAGGAAGGGACTGCGTACATCTATTTATAGGGGCAAAGGAATCCAGACAAGCTCATGTCAAGAACCGTATTGTTTTTCTGAATCTGGCCGTCCTCTAAGACTAGTAACACTACTTTTGTCCCCGTTTGAATAAATGTGTATAGGAACAATTTCTTGTCTGCTTCGTATGCCTATACACATTGCAACCCGACTTGTTCGTGTCAGCTCTGAATGATCTAGCATATTCAATTTTAGATAGCATTGTTTATTTTCATACGCACATCTGGCTGCTTGTTCTCATTTGGGGTCTTCATTAGACAAATATACAAGCATATTTTATCCAAAGTTTGCATACGCATTCTCCGAAGTGAGCGGGTGTGGTTTAGCTCGACATGCCTGAACTCTTTGTTCGGTGATGTTGCTCGAGGAGTTCTCTATCACTTTGGTCCATATTAACGATCTCAATGTTCTCAACGTTATGTAGATTCGTATGTATGTAGTATTTAGACTAGATACATTTATATCTATACAAAATTAAGACCATTAATATAAATGGGAGGGAGTATTGTTCTCTCTGGATGCTAGATTAATAATAATATATATTGTACTGTACTCAGGAACGGGTGAGCTTGGACCAAGAGGTTCATTATTCATCGCTGCAGACATTCAATTTTCTTCCCATGTGTGCTGACTAGAGGAACTACACCATTCTAGAAGGGTTGAAGTTCAACAGGAGGGGATTTTGTCTTCTCCTGCATATACTATTCCTGATGTTGAGATAAGATGGGCGGCTAGGCCAATATTCCGCTAAACTAAACATTGTATAGATAAGATTCCAATAAGCTAGGCGGCTAAGCTAATATTCCGCTGAACTGAACATTGCATAGTTAAGATCCCATTATCTGGTCAACTTTCTTATGATGTATGCGAGCCTAAACAAAGTCAAAGTTTGCCACGCTGCGCCTTAGGCTTAGGGAGCGAGGCCATGTTTGCAAAACGTGCATGGATAGTAATGAAGTGTTGTATAGTGCGTTAAGAGTGTTGATGTCATCCAAAATAATTGTAGACTATTTTTTTGGAAAATTTTCTCATCATCTATCAGGGTCACGGTTGTCGGAGTCGGAGTCAAGCGCCTTCTGAAACACCATGATGTCGTTATCACCATGGACTCCTCTCGGCTTCCATATCGTATCCGTCTGCAATGTCTCTCCAACAGGGGCAACCGAAATAAGTTTGGTCTGCCTCATTGGTGATGTTAGGGATATAGAAAATGGATATATAGCTAGCAAGACAATATTTTGTCATGCCCGGGTGGCCTATAGAATGTGGCAAGGTCCATGGATTACCGGTGGTCTAATTCCTGATGATCTGGAAGAAATCCTGGCTGGAGCATGGAAGGTGAACCCGCCATAGGAGGAAGCCGGAGTCTTCGAAGTCAAAATTCCAATAAACTGGGCGGCTAAGCCAATATTCGGCTGAACTGAACATTGCATAGTTAAGTTCCCATTATCTGGTCAACTTTCTTATGATGTATGCGAGCCCAAGAAAAGTCAAAGTTTGCCACGTTGCGCCTTAGGCTTAGGGAGCGAGGCCATGTTTGCAAAACGTGCAGGGATAGTAATGAAGTGTTCTATAGTGCGTAAGAAAATGTAAGATTGTTGATGTCATCCAAAATAATTGTAGACTATTTTTTCGAAAATTTTCTCATCATCTATCAGGGTCACGATTGTTGGAGTCGGAGTCAAGCTCCTTCTAAAATACCATGATGTCGTTATTACCATGGACTCCTCCCGGCTTCCATATCGTATCCGTCTGCAATGTCTCTCCAATAAGGGCAACCGAAATAAGTTTGGTCTGCCTCATTGGCGATGTTAGGGATATAGAAAATGGATATATAGCTAGCAAGACAATATTCTGTCATGCCCGGGTGGCCCATAGAATGTGGCAAGGTCCATGGATTACCGGTGGTCTAATTCTTGATGATCTGGAAGAAATCCTGGCTGGAGCATGGAAGGTGAACCTGCCATAGGAGGAAGCCAGAGTCTTTGAAGTCAAGACATAATAGTTTACTTATTAGTCTAGAACCTTATAACCTATCCGACTAGGACTTACCTCGTAATCCACGAACTGGCCGCCTATATAAGCTGACTTGCAGAAGACCCTACCTAAGGATTCAAAATCTATGTAGGTTATGCACTAGTTTCCCTTATAATGATTTATAGCAGGATTAGGATCTCGCCACCATCATAAGATTTGAACTTGAGTATCTTGTGTCTCATTGTCTCGGATGCTCCCTACCTTGCATGCCCCATCTCTCTCTCTCTCTCTCTCTCTCTCTCTCTCTCTCCTACACCGCCATTTCTATGAAGCACCTTTCTTCTTTCAGCGGCATATCAGCCATTAAGGTGGAATGGATCTTCCAGAGATTCGGCAGGAAAGCCAATTGGATCTTCCAGAGATAATACTTACTAACTAGGTAGAGTCCTTGTCACAATGATGTTCCCATCATCTCTGTAGTCACGGTCGTCATTGCCATCATCATCGTTGGAGTCACGTGCCTTCTAAGACACCACGATGACGTTATCACCATGTACTCCTCTCGGCTTTGTATTCGTCTGCAATCTCCTCCGAAAAGGTGCAAACAAAATATGTTTGGTCTGCCTCATTGGCGATGTTGGGGATATAAAAACTAGATATATAGCCAGCAGGTCAATACTCTGGCAAGGCTGGGTGGCCCATGGCTTGCTGGGTGACCCAGTTCCTGATGATCTAGAAGGAAGCCTGGTCAGAGCATGGAAGATGAAGGGGATACCACCTTAGGAGGAAGCCGGAGCCTTGAGGTCAAGACATAGTAGTTTACATATTAGTCTAGAACTCTATAACCTATCTGACTAGGACTTACCTTGTAACCCACGGCCTGGCCGCTAATATAAGTCGGTCGGCTAGATCCCATAGGGAACAATTCATAATCTCTGTAATCTGTGCACATGTTGCCTCTCTCTCTCCAACATGGCCAACCAAAATAAGTTTGGTCTGCCTCATTGGTGATGTTAGGGATATAGCAAATGGATATATAGCTAGCAAGACAATATTCTTCCTAGCTTGGGTGACCCATAGAATTTGGCAAGGTCCATGGATTACCGGCAGTCTAATTCCTGATGATCTAGAAGGACTCCAGGCTAGAGCATGGAAGGTGAACGACTACTGCCTTAGGAGGAAGACGGAGTCTTCGAAGTCAAGACATAATAGTTTTCGTATTAGTCTAGAACCCTATAACCTATCGGACTAGGACTTACCTTGGAATCCACTACTTGGCCGCCTATATAAGCCGAATGTTAGAAGACCCTACGGAACGATTGAAAATCTCTGTAAGTTGTGCACTAGTTGCCCTTATAGTGATTTATAGCAGGATCAGGATCTTGCCACCATCATAATATTTGAACTTGGATATCTTGTGTCTCGTTATCTCAGACGCTCGTCGCCTTGCATGCTCTCTCTCTCTCTCTCTCTCTCTCTCTCTCTCATGGCATACTCTTCGACAATACCATGATAGTTGGTGCCCACCGTGGGGTCTATGACGCCTATAGTGTGGATCCAGACGGGATCCACCTTTGTAGGCATCGGCGACATGGTCGACATAAGACACGTCCTCTACTCTGACTGCATCCCGGTTGTCCCTAATGATGATACATGGGTTCATGCTAAGGACTATGTGACCAGCTACATCATCATTTATTTCGGTGGTATCCACATCTTCATTGGCATCACTAGTGCAAAGTCAAGTTCCTTGGGTGTTGTTGATGACAAGGCTCACCATGTACTCCCTCTGGACGGCGATGAAGGTGGAAGATCGATTTGAGCTAGATCTCCCTCTTGAGGCCTCTAGTTTATATCACAAGGAATCAAGGTCCACCCTAACCGCCATTGGGCTGGAAGGAGTGGTGGAACACCGATCTAGATCTGCCTTCTTCGTTGAGGTGTCAGATCTTGGTCAAAGCCACTTCGTTGACTTTGTTGGTTTTGGTTCCGACTCCTTAGGAGTCGGCGATGAAATCGAATATATCCTACACGCCCTTGATGAGTAATTTGGTGATGTTGAATCCAATGGTGAATCCACCGCCGACTCTACTAAAATCAACGCCACTTAAGAATGCGAATATAGATGCATGTAGATTCCCCTGTGGAACAGCCATGCACCATCCAACAGGTCTTAGTGACCAACCTAGGAGCAGATGTTCTGACAGAAGATGTTGTCTCAACAACAATGCCAAGGAGGCCATAGGCAAGGAGAATATCGCGAAGGTTGCTAATAGGCAGATAATGCCGGCAGAAACATACAACCTCCGGCCACTGCTCCTCCAAAACAGCAGGTTCCACAAGCCGGCAAGGATGGATGGAGCTGACACATATAACAAGGATCTGATAAGTCAAGACAGATAATGCCTTACTGATATGTTGTAAACGTATCTATAATTTTTGATAGTCCATGATTGTTTTGTACCAACTTTCTTATGTTTTTTCTACACTTTGAGGTATTTTTATACATTTTCTGGAACTAACCTATTGACAAGATGTCGCAGTGTTAGTTGCCTGTTTTCTGTTGTTTTTGGTTTCAGAAAAGTTAGTAAAGAAATATTCTCGGAATTGGACGTAACAAAAGCCAAAGTCAATATTTTACAGGAGCGAACACGGAGACCGAAGGAGGGACAAAGAGGCGCCACAGGGCAGCCACACCATAGGGTGGCGAGGGCCCACCCTAGGGCGCACCAGCCCATGGTGTGGGGCCCCTGTCCCTCAACCGACCTTGCCCCTTCGCCTATAAAGCACCCCGATGCAGAAACCCTAAGCACCCGATCAGATCTCCACGAAATAGTCTATAGCCGCCGCCACCATCGTCCCTATATCAGGGGGATCCGAAGCTCTTCTCGGCACCCTGCCGGGGGGGGGGGGAGATCATCTCGGAGGCCTTCTTCATCACCATGCCAGCCTCCGGAGTGATGCGTGAGTAGTTCACCCTTGGACTATGGGTCCATACAATATCTAGATGGTTGTTTCCCCTCCTTTGTGCTTTCATGTTTTGATCTTGTGAGCTCCGTTCATGATCAAGATCATCTATTTGTAATCATACATGTTGTGTTTGCGGGGATTCGATGGATATTGAGATACTATGTCAGATTGATTATTGATTCTATCATGTATATGTTATTTGTGATCTTGCATTCTCTCTGTTGCTAGTAGATACTTTGGCCAAGTAGGGTATTTATGCTCGATAGTGGGTTCATGCCTCTAGTAATTTGGGAGAGTGACAGGAACTTCTAAGGTTGTAGATGTGCTGTTGCTACTAGGGAGAAAACAACAATCCTTTGTCCATGGTGAAATTGTATTGTTTACTTTACACGCTTTGCTTAATGCAATTATCCGTTGCTTGCAACTTAATACTAGAGGGGGTTCAGATGATAACCTGAAGGTAGATTATTAGTCATAAATGCAGTTGGATTACGGTCGATGTATTATGTTGTAATGCCCAATCAAATCTCGTAGGATTAAAGATGTATGGTATATGCATTGTTATGCTTTCTCAATCTGTCAATTGCCCCGCTGTAATTTGTTCACCTAACATGTTATCTATCTTATGGATAACACCTCTAGTGAACTATGGACCCCGGTCCATTCTTTATTATTGATATACCATCCATTGTTTACCGTTACCGTTTACTTTCTACAAGCAGCCATTATGTTCCACACTATACGTTTAATCCTTTCTTTTCAGCAAACCGGTGAGATTGACAACCTCACTGTAAGTTGGGGCAAAGTATTGTGGATTGTGTTGTGCAGGTTCCAAGTTGCTAGGAACACCTTGGAGTTGTTTCCTTACTCCTACCGGTTTGATAACCTTGGTTTCATAACTGAGGGAGACTTGATTTGTTCTCATCATACCTTCCTCTTGGGGTTCCCAACGAGCTCTACATATCTGAGCCATCAAGCACTTTTCTGGCGCCGTTGCCAGGGAGATAAGGACAGCTTCAATCTCTTCCTCCTCGTCAATCACCTTTTAGGGAGAAAGAAGATTCTCACAAGGGGAGTCTCTCACAACCAATCTCTTTAATTTGTTTTTGTTTTTCTTTGTTTCTTATTCTTGTTTCTTTTTATCAAAAATACAAAAAAATTAGTTGTACTGGTTTCTTTCTTCTTTACCAAAAACACAAAAAAACTAGTTCCTACTTTAATTACTACTTATGTTGGCTTGCTTTACTCCTGCAAAAATGAATACTCCTGAAAACACCAAGTTATGTGACTTCACTAGCACAAACAATAATGATTTTATGTGTACACCTATTGCTCCACCTTTTCCTGAAGCTACTTTCTTGATATTAAACCTGCTTTGCTGAATCTTGTTATAAAAGAGCAATTTTCTGGTGCTAGTTCTAATGATGTTGCTGCTCACCGTAATAATTTTTTTGAACTTTGTGAGATGCAAAAATATAAGGATGTAGATGGAGATATTATTAAGCTTGAATTGTTTCCTTTCTCTTTGAGAGGAAGAGCTAAAGAATGGTTGCTATCCTTGCCTAAAAATAGTATTGATTCTTGGATTGAATGCAAAGATGCTTTTATTGGAAAATATTACCCTCCTGCTAAGATTATATATATCTATGAGAACTGAAATAATGAAATTTAAGAAATTTGATAATGAACATGTTGCTCAAGCTTGGGAAAGAATGAAATCTTTGGTAAAGAATTGTCCCACTCATGGACTGACTACTTGGATGATTATCCAAACTTTTTATGCAGGATTGAATTTTTCTTCAAGAAATCTGTTGGATTCTGCTGCTGGAGATACCTTTATGACCATTACTTTGGGTGCTGCAACAAAGCTCCTTGATAATATGATGGTTAACTATTCTGAATGGCACACTGAGAGAGCTCCACAAGGTAAGAAGGTAAATTCTGTTGAAGAAACCTCCTCCTTGAGTGATAAAATTGATGTTATTATGTCTATGCTTGTTAATGGAAAAGCTCATATTGATCCAAATAATGTTCCTTTAGCCTCTTTGGTTGCTCAAGAAGAGCAAGTTGATGTGAACTTCATTAGAAATAACAATTTTAGCAACAATGCCTATAGGAATAATTTTGGTAATAATAATTATAGGCCGTATCCTCCCAATAATGGTAATGCTTATGGAAATTCCTACAACAACAATATAAGTGCACCCTCTGAACTTGAATTCATGCTTAAGGATTTTATTAGTAAACAAACTTCCTTCAATAAAACTATTGAGGAAAAGCTTTCGAATGCTGAAAAAATATTTCATTTTTGTCTAAAGCACAATCTTCTTTGATTAATAAAATGGTTGCTAAACCTAAAAATGTGGAAAATCCCTTTGCTTCTACTAATGCCATACAAGTTAGAATTGATGAAAATGTTAGAATGTTAGTTGAATTGCATGCTAGGTGGGAAAGAGAAGATGAAATTGCTAGAAATAGTAGCATTTGTACTATTACCACTACTAGTAATGTTTATGCTAGAAAACCACCTAAAGTCCCCATTCCCTTTCCCAATAAAAATGCTGAAATTCTTCAAAATATGGGAAACAATAATTCTGCTACCTTGGATGCCAATTTTAATTTTGATCTTGATGGTTGAAATATTTCTTAAGTTATTATGTTCCTACAAAATCTTTCTAGGAGTCCTAATGCTAGTGCTATGAATATGTCTTTCACAAAACACATTACAGATGCTCTCATGAAAATTAAGGAAGAAAAATTGAAATAGAAAGCTTCTATTCCTAGGAAATTAGAAGATGATTGGGAACCCATCATTAATATGAAAGTGAATGATTTTGATTTCAAATCTTTATATGACCTTGGTTCTAGTGTCTCTATTATGGCTAGAAAAATTTATGAAATGCTTGATTTGCCACCATTGGAAGATTGTTATTTGGATGTCCATCTTGATGATAATGCTAAAAATAAACTTATGGGGAGCATTAATGATGTTCTTATAATGGTTAATAATGCCTTTGTCCCCGTTGATTTCTATGTTTTGGATGTTGAATACAATGCTTCTTGTCCTATTACTTTGGGAAGACCTTTTCTTAGAACTGTTGGTGCCATTATTGATATGAAGGAAGGCACCATTAAATATCAATTCCCATTCAAGAAAGGCATAGAACAATTCCATAGAAAGAGACAGAAGATACCTTTTGCTTCTCCTACTAAAACAAAAGTTTATCTTAATGCTTCTGCATTCGAGAATACTTGATTTTTTCTTCCTATGCCTAGCTGAAAGGCGTTAAAGAAAATCACTATTGGGCGATAACCCAAATTTATTTCAGTAAGTTTTTCTTTTGTTGAGTCTTGGAATTTATTGCCTCTATAATAACCTCTCCTTATCATTTTTGTGTGGTTTTTGTGCCAAGAATAACCTCTAATGAGAGAGAAATAGGATTTGAGGAAGTTGTTGTCCCGAAACAGATTTTTGTGCTTCACTATAAAAATTCATGAAAAATCCCAGTAGGTCGGATTGAGCTATAATTTTCTTAGAATATGACCCAGGTTATTGTCCAACTTTAGTTAGTTTAACACTTTTATATTTGTGTAACACAAGGTCTTCAAAAAAATTGGTTTTTACTTGCTAGTCAGTTTTGACAGATTTCTGCCATTATTTGCATTTGCCTCTTAATCGGTTTATTTTGAGTTATCTTTGATCACTTGAGATTTTAAAAGGAATTGCTACAGTAGCTTGTGTTTTAATGGAAGTGTTACTTATGTTGAAACTAAACCCAAAGGCTTATTATCTTGAATACACTAATGTTGCTAATGAATATTGTGTGAAGTTTTGTATGAAGGAAATTTTCAAAGTTGATGGGGATATGCCTACCGGGTATATACCGGAAGGGCGTTCTCGACTGGCCCGAGGCTGGCGAGTGGGCCAAGGCGACTGGATCAAGACCTGGTGTGGATCCAAGCGACTGGAAGCTGAAGGCCCAGGAGAGTAGATAGGCCTAGTCGGATTAGGTTAAACGAGTGCCGAAACCTTAACTGATTCGGTTGAGATATGTAAACCCTAGGGGGGGTGAGTCTATATAAACCTCCCTACAGGCGAAACGCACGCTCCATCATCCACCAAGCGACTACGCCAGCCCAACGAGCTCGCCCCTGTACCTCCATCATAATACAATCTAGCGAGTAGGTCTTTACCCTCCGGGGCGATCCTGGGTAAAACCTGGTCTCGCCTCATCTCGCACCGCAGATGGCTGGCCGCCCTTGCCTTTGTTCTACTACCATTGCCGGTGCAGCATTCCGCCGGTCATTCCCAGCGGTGCCACCGGGTCTGGCGGTGTTCTGCGGCGAGATCCAATCTTCCCATCAAGTCGGTTGCCACCGGCGCATGATAGCGATCGGCGAGATGCTCCAGATCTTGCCGGCAGCTTCGTCGGCGGTGCGACCGTCACGCCAAGATCTTGCTACGGCGGCACGATCGCCTCTTCGTCGGCCTCACCGACATCATCGTCTCGGAGGACTCGGCTGCATCCGGGAGTCGCCACCACACGACCGGCTCTCCGGAGCCAGTCCACGATCCATCGCCTCGCCGAGTAAAACTCGCCCACAACAACGTGGCCAAAAACTCGCGGCGCGGAAGGCAACGACCCTCAGCGACGCGACTTCGGCGGCCACGTCTGCAGATCCATCACGGCGCCGCGAGCTCCATCACCCAGTCTCCAACGTGGGAGACCGAGATCCCTTCATCCTGGGATCTTCGACTTGACTCGGATCGGAAAACTCACCGATCTCGCTGGGACCGGTCGCCACACCGCGACCTACATGGCAACTGGCACCAATCCGCCGGAGGATCCCTTCTCCACCCCGATCCCTCCCAATGCAACGACAACGAAGGTCGAGGAAATGCACTGGCGGCGGGCCGATCCACAAAGAGCAAGCCGAGCGCGAAAAATTTCGCCTCGAGCATGTGATAGCGCAGGAGCTGTCGCGCTACCACCAGCAACGAATCAGGTCACGCCTGAACCCCACCGTCCAGGGGCGCGCCCTGAACTTCAACGACGAGAACGACCCAGCCCGCGTGGACGAACGCGTGATCTGCGAGAACGCGCCACCAGGAGGAAGCGCCCGGCCCCCACCAGGGTCGACGGCGATGGGCGCCCCACCTCCACCCAACCGCGCACCCCCCAGGGACCAGCCGCGGATAGTAGTCTCCTCACGGAGCGAGGCCGACGCCTACCACCATTCTCCACACGATGGAAAACCTCGTGGCGGTGCGAGCGGCGTTTCGACAACATCACCCGCCACCGGTGACGGCGCCTGATCGATCATCGTCAAGGCCCTGCTCGCAAAGGCGGTCGAGCAACAAAACGCAGGCGTCGACTCACAGGGTCGGATGTACTCACGTTCATCGGGTAGCAGAGCGGCCTCGAGCGGCCGTCCATTGGCGGCAAACACCTTTAATTGCCCGCCACCCGAACCACTGCAGCTCCAACACCGACCGCTGAGCAGCACTCTCCACTGCGACCCAGGACGACCAACTTTGTCGCCGCCAATGGTCAGCCCTCGACGCCCGCACCCACATCATCAACAACCAAAGCTGGCGCGCACGCCAGCCCGACCTGCTAGCCACACCGACCTGTGGCTGGACACATCCCTCATGGCGATGGGGATCGCTGGCCACACCGACCTGCTAGCCGCTACCTCTCCACGATGATGGAGAGCGTGCAGGTAGTGGATCAACACCCTTCCCTAGGATAGCATCGACTCCGGAAGAGATGCGAGATGCCTTCCGGAGCACTTGGTGCTCCTACACCGTGCCACCACCATCGAGGACCTAGAACGATGCATCAGGGACCCCTGAGTCGACCCAGCCTGGGTCAGCGGTGGCAAGAACTATGGTACAACGGTCGGCATCCACCGGACACCGCGATCCACCTTCAAGACCTCATGCGTTGAGCCCTTGGTCGCCAAGATCAAGCGACATTCCACACTCGACAACATACCGACCTCCTTGAGATCGCCAAAAGATCTGCGAGGAAGACCAAACCAGGAAACGGCGGCGAAGTCGGAGGCCAACTGCCGAGACGTAACGACAACAGACGGCGGTCCGAGCCTCGCTACAACACTGCGCCTCACCAGCAACGTCGCGACGGGCGAGTCGACTTCGTCGCCAGCGAGAACGCAGCGCAGCTGGGCCCAAGCTTCGCCCGCGACGGAGAACAACGTCGCGATGGCGGAAACTACACAAACCAAGGCTTCGATGTCGACTTGCCGCCACCGCCTATGATTGCGAATGAAGGGAGTGTCACGGGTTCGATGCGTCGTCGACCGCCATCGCCGCACGGAAGGCTGCATGATCTTGAAGTCCCGTGCTTCGGGGAGGTTGCGACGATCGTCTCGATAAGGAAGGAGGTCGCCATCACCGAGCGATCGAGTATACGCGGCAGCGTCCGCCGACTCGGCGATCTCCACCGAGCGATCGACGATGGGTAGCCACCGTCACGTCATCCAGATCGAAATCCTCCGGGAAGTGGCGAGCCCAAGGCTAAGCGCCGTCGGCCGCCCGCTCACGCCATGAACTCAACGACTGATGGCGCCTTCTCCAAGTACCGCCACACTTCGATGAGGTCGCTGGGAATCACTTCCGTGGGCGACATCTCCTGAAGATACGCCCGAATACAAGTCGTGGACAACGTGGCCGAGTCGACCAGAGTGGCCACACAACGTCATGACATCAACATTGCGCCTCTTCGCGTCGATGATCCGACCTGGGACGGAGGGGGGTAGTGAGTACATCAAAGATCACACAATGAAAATATTACAGGCGAGAGGCACACTTACCAATCAAAGGGCGAGAGATCCGTGATGAAGCTTTGAAGAGAGGAGTAATCGTCTTGAAGCCCAACAAGGGCATCGAAACCTTACGCTCCTCGGTGGCGGCGTATGACCTTGGCTCGCCCATCCGCCGAGCTCGCCTCCTCCTTCGCGTCCTTAAGCTCGCGCTCAAGCTCGGCGATCCGCTTCTCAGCCAAACTCAACGCAGATTGAGCCGCCGTCAGCTCACTCGCCGGGACAAGGCCCTGGCGAACCTCCTCTGCCTTCGCAGCAATCGCCTGGAGTCCCTTGTTCGCCTCTTGGACAGCGACAAGTTCCTTCTCCGCGCGACACTTTGCAGCAAGCCGGTCGGCTGATTCACGCTGCAAACCCTGTACAAAAGTCAAACAGTTAACAAAAACGGAATCCTAAGTGCCCACCCGCTGAAATTCAGCGACTGGACACTCGGGGACTGGAGATCAAAAATCCTAAGTGCCCACCCGCTGAAATTCAGCGACTGGACACTCGGGGACTGGAGATCAAAAATCCTAAGTGCCCACCCGCTGAAATTCAGCGACTGGACACTCTGGAGATCAAAATCCTAAGCGCCCACCGCTGAAATTCAGCGAATCGCACTCGGGGTAGCGAGAAATAAAAGCAAACACCAAAAGATCGACCATTGCAATTCGGTGGCCGATCTCGAGGGATCGGACACTGGATGGCTGCACCAAGCATGCCATGAAGCTGTAGCGCCCACGGATGCGAAGAGCCAGTGTGCCCGCGGCGCTTTCGACATCCGTCTCAGCGACCAGTCTGTGCGCTCGATGGCGTGGTACCACTCGCCGTAGCCTCTCTGGCCATGAAGTGGGGAAAGGTCGCGATGGATGCACCGGCACCAAAAGAGGCCGGCTCGGCCATTCTAGGCGAGGAAGCACCCTCCTTGATCGCCGAGGCCACCCCCACCACAGGATCACTCAGAACAATCGTCGTGTCGTCAGACACCGTGACGAATTCGTCGCTCTTGGCCTTCTTGGCACTGTCTGTGGGGGCAGCGACCTCATCAGCCTTCCTCTTCCGAGAGGGGTCCTCCTCGGCGATGACTGGTGGCACTTTGGCCACGGACGGATGGCCTATCTTTTTAACTCCAGTCCTGCAAATTGATTACATTAGCAAAGTGGTCCGAGTACAGCGAAAAGCAAGGCAAGTGAATAAAACCCACTTGGCGACTGGTATGAACCGCAGCCCCGTGGGGATGCTAGCCGGCTTCTCTAGTTCGGGGCCCATTTTCCGACTGAGGCCCATCTCCAGGACATCATGCGCCCAAGATACGGACGGCCTCTTCATTGACGAGGCTGCGACAGGAGCCTCCACCACGTTTTCGGCGGGAGCTTTCCTGGGAGGCGAAGCTGCCACGACCGGAGCAGCCCCCGACCCAGAGACTGGGGCGAACGGGGGGGGGGGGGGAGAGGATAGAGGTACCTCACTCAGGGCGGCGGTGGCATCCGGTGTTGCCGTCGTCTGTGCCACGTCGTCCTTGGCCAGGCTGGTGGCTTCGGAGCTACTCGCCGAACGAGGCGGAGATGCCTCGTTTTGCCGGCTTCGTCTTCCTCTTCGGAGGGGCCTTCACCTCCTTCTTCTTCTTCTTTTTCGACAGAGTGGCCTCACGACGCGAGGTGAGCTCGGGAAGCTCGTCGTCAGCATCATCATGATGGTCAAGACTTCTACTCGCCTCGAGTTCGCGCTGACGCTACCCGCGAGTTTTGCGAACCAATGGGGCGACCTCTTCCTCGGACTCGTCGTCGTCGCTCTTGTCACTCTCGGCGCCGCCCTTGCTGGGAGGCGACTCGCCCCAGTCCTGGACGGACGGGCTCGAGTTCTCGTCGTCCGCGGGCGGAAGCCACCCTTCCACCACTTGAAATATCTACAATAGGCATGAGACAGTATCAGTATAACCGCGACAGCATCAACTGCGACTGCGAATGAGAGAAAATGACTTACCGTCGGGGCTGGATGCTTCGCGGTGTAGGGCGACCCCAGCCTTCGCGTCCAGGTACACCGCCTGGGTGATCTTCTTCAACGCCGGGATGTAGTCCTCGAGTTTCCACTCGGCGAGGCAGGATTTCGTCGAGTCCTCCCGGCCCGTGTACTCGTACATATAATGGTCACGGCGCGGGCACGGGGAGCAGTCGCCGCGAGCCGATGTTGTACAAATTGATGGTCTGAATACCCGTCTTCTTCAGGCCGCGGATGGTCTGAAGCATCTCATCCACGACCATCCGCTGGTCTGTTGGGAGTTTGCCGACTTGGAGTCGGCGTTCGGGGTTGATCGACGGAGTATCTTGGGATCGCCACCCTCGCCCGTGGAGTCGCCTTGTGACGTAAAACCAAGACTTCTTCCATTCGTTCACCGCATTGGCGGGTAGCATCAGATCGAAAAAGGAGGCCTTCGATTTCAACTGAAACGTCAGGCCACCCGCAGCCAGCATTGGGACACCTGCTTCTTCGCGACTGATCCTCCCGTGGAACAGATCTTGCCACGGGGGGAAGTAGGGCCTGCAGCCCAGGTAGCACTCACAGAACGCCACAAAAATGGCGAGCTGCTCGATGCTTTGCGGGCCTAGGTCCGATGGCTGGATCCCGTAGAAGGCGCAGAAGCGCCGAAAGAAGAGAGATGTGGGGAATCCCAGCCCCCGTTCTAGGTGGCTGATGGTGCGGTAATTCTACCTCGCTGGTCCGGAGTCACCTATCCGGCAGGGATGCGCCACCGCGGCGTCAGGATCCCTCTCGAAAACGCCCGTGGCGCTCTCGTACACTTGGACCTGCCCCATGGTTGATTGGAGGGGCCATTACGGAAAAGGTTCATGGAGGTCTGAGGATTTTGGATCGCTGGATCGCGATCAGGGAAAGCGGAGGTGCGCAAAATCAGAGGAAATGATGAGGAGGTGGTTCTCCGATCGCCTACCATTCCGTTATATATCAGTTGTTACCCGCCAAATCAGGAAGCCGTTACTACGCGGTGATTACGCCAAAAGTTACCGTTGGATTACCCCAATGGCTAGTTTTGACTATGTTTGACGGTCCAACTTTAGCCACTCGCCTTGAAACCCGATCCTCACGGTGACTAAATATTTTTGCCGATTCGCCCGTTAAGCTGCGACCAGAATGACTAGTTTTTCCTTTATTCAGGAGCCCGCCACCGATTCGACTGGGTGTCTGCACTGGACCCGTATGCTCCGACTGCCAGCAACTACCTGCGCCCAATCGACGACGGCCTCGGGGACTACTGATGGGGATATGCCTACCGGGGTATACCCAGGGCGTTCTCTTCGCCGAGGCGAGTGTGCCTGCAAGACAGCGACTGGATCAAGACCTGGCGTGGATCCAAGCGACTGGAAGCTGGAGGCCCAGGAGAGTAGATAGGCCCAGTCGGATTAGGTTAAACGAGTACCAAAACCTTAACTGATTCGGTTGAGATATGTAAACCCTAGGGGACGGTGAGTCTATATAAACCTCCCTACAGGGCGTGTAAATGCACGTTCCATCATCCACCCAAGCGACTCGCCGCCTAGCCGACGAGATCGCCCCCTTGTACCTCCATCATAATACAATCTAGCAGGAGTAGGTCTTTACCCTCTGGGGGGACGAACCTGGGTAAAACCCTGTGTCTCCGCCCTCATCTCGACTTGAATGGTGGCCGCCTGCCCTTCGTTTCTACTACTGCCGACAGATCTGCCGTGGTCATTCCCACGACAAAAGTGTAGGGGAAGAATTATGTGATGAGATGAAGAATGGACAAAAGCTCAAGATTGGGGGTGACACCCCGTGTCACCCCAAGAAATATTCAAGAGGTATAAGCGTCAAATCTTGGGGCTGCCCAATTCATCCCCTTCTTCATCAATAAAAATCTCAGGTCTTCTTTTTAGACACTTTATTTTTATTGCTTCATGCACTATTGTGTTTTTCTTGGAGCGTCTTTGTTTTTATTTTTAGTTTTCTTTTGTTTGGTTTGCTGCAATAAATTATTTGGACCCCCGCATTCTCATTTTGTTTCAAATAGTTGATTCGTGTTGGAAAAGAATAGGAAGTTTCATACTATTAGTGGTACAAAAGGAAGCTTGTTTTGACTGTGGCTTGGACTTTATCATGTCATGTTGCATGTTTCTTTGACCTTATGCTTATTGATTATTGCTGTAGCATGAATTTTTCCAAACAATTGAGATTGCTTAATGTGCCTTGAAAGAATCGTACGTTGTTTTAGCATACAAAAGCATAATATTGTGGTATTCTCCTTTGATGCTTTATTTGGGTTAACTTGGCACATGCTTACACCATGCTATGACTATGAAACAGTAACCCTAGCCTCTATGATCATTTAGTTTTTGACTTGTGATATCACTTTATGCTTTGATTAACAATGTTTTGTCGCTTTGTATGATTATGGCCATTATTGCTCTCTTAGTTGGTCGCTTCCAATCTTTTGCTAACTCCACTTGTACTGAGTATGATCTCTAATCGTGCATCCAAATCCCAAATAAACCAAGTTATTACAAAGAGTCCACTATAAATTCCTATGCATGGTGTGTTACACCATTCCAAGTATATTCATGTTTTTATCTATCTTCCACATTAAACTTTTGATATGTGAAAAAATAGTGATTAAATCTCTCACAAACTTGATGGCACACTTTATTTATTGCACTTAGTATTGAATCATTGTGTCCATCTATGTTGATTATATGCTTGCAAATTATAAGTTGTGAATTAGCAGAACCATGTTGTCTTGGGGAACACTTTCAACATTGAACTTATTCTATTCAGTTGATATCATGTTCTTTTGTTTATGGATCCTGGTGGTGTGAAATAAAAGGGGAGCTTGTATATGTGTTAGAGAAACACCTAGGCGGCTAGCCTAAGACATGCCTAATCATGGTGGAAACTTACAACATAACCATAATGAGCATTTTGTGAAGTATCCTCAATAAAAACCTATGCAAATAGCAAATAAAAAGATCGCTGGGATGCTCATTGTCTGTTGCCTTGTCATTTTGATATGGGATAGCTCCTGTGTCATGTGGCAATGGGTACCCCGTTGGCGTTTCTCTATGATACACATATAATTACAATGGCAAGAACTAGCTTGTGACCAAAGTTTAGTAGCATGAGGTTCGGTACTCGTTAGCAAGGGGCATGAGATTTTCAACTTAGAACTTGTCAAGCATAAACTCATATTTGTGTCACTTTAACCTTAATCACTTCAATATGCCAAGGGGCAATGAGAGCTGAAAGCTAATAAGTACCATAATTTTTGGAAGATCTTTATGAAACTTGAAATCCCTGCTTCCCTCTGTGAAGGGACTTTTTTCAGTTTTATGTTGAGTCTCCACCTTCTACCTTTAGGCACCAATTAAGAGAGCATAGTTGTCATTCTTAGTTCAATGTGCACTGTCCCAAAACTTATTGTTTGATTCATCATGTTGGTATTGCTTGTTCTTAAATTATCTGTATCTAGTCACCCTTATGAACTTTGAAGGTGTCCTATGCATTTATGTTTTGCTACTCTATGAGGGACAAGCTGAATACGACTCTTGCTATGTTTTCTATACGTGAAAGAAACAAACATATTTCAATGCATTGTTATTCATGACATTTTGTTTGTACCTTTTCATGGTTGCTATGTCTTATTGTTAGAGCTACATCTTTCATGTTCATGTTTAGAGTACTTTGATCCCAACTATCAATGCTTTACAAATACCTTGATCAAGATTGTGATGGTGCATGTCACCTAAAAAATTATTCTTTTTATCACTTACGTACTCGAGGACGAGCAGGAGTTAAGCTTGGGGATGCTTGATACGTCGTAAACTTATCTATAATTTTTTATGCTTCATGCTTGTTTTGTATCAACTTTCTTATGTTTTGTCTACACTTTCAGGTATTTTTATCCGTTGGGGCCCCTGGCCCACAACCGACCTTGTCCATTCGCCTATAAAAGCACCCCGATACAGAAACCCTAAGCACCCGATCAGATCTCCATGAAACATTCCGTAGCAGCCGCCACCATCGTCGCTAGATCGGGGGGATCCGGAGCTCTTCTCAGCACCCTGCCGGAGGGGAGAGATCATCCCATAGTCCTTCTTAATCACCATGCTAGCCTCCGGAGTGATGTGTGAGTAGTTCACCCTTGGACTATGGGTTCATACAATAGCTAGATGGTTGTTTCTCCTCCTTTTTGCTTTCATGTTTAGATCTTGTGAGCTCCTTTCATGATCAAGATCATATATTTGCAATCATACATGTTGTGTTTGTGGGGATCCGATGGATATTGAGATACTATGTCAGATTGATTATTGATTCTATCATGTCTATGTTATTTGCGATATTGCATGCTCTCCGTTGCTAGTAGATACTTTGGCCAAGTAGATGCTTGTAACTCCAAGAGGGAGTATTTATGCTCGATAGTGGGTTCATTCCTCTAGTAATCTGGAAGAGTGACAGAAACTACTAAGGTTGTAGATTTGCTATTTCTACTAGGGAGAAAACAACAATCCTTTGTCCATGGGGCAATTGTATTGTTTACTTTACACACTTTGCTTAATGCAAATATCCGTTGCTTGCAATTTAATACTGGAGGGGGTTCGGATGATAACCTGAAGGTGGATTATTAGTCATAGATGCATTTGGATTAGGGCCTATGTATTATGTTGTAATGCCCAATCAAATATCGTAGGAGTCAATTGCCCCACTGGATTATTAGTATATGCATTGTTGTGCTTTCTCAATCTGTCAATTGCCTTGCTGTAATTTGTTCACCCAACATGCTATCTATCTTATGGAGAACACCTCTAGTGAACTGTGGACCCCGGTCCATTCTTTATCATTGATATAACATCCACTGTTTACCGTTACCGTTTACTTTATATAAGAAATCATTATCTTCTACACTATACGTTAAATCCTTTATTTTCAGCAAACCGGTGAGATTGACAACCTCACTGTAAGTGGGGACAAAGTATTGTGGATTGTGTTGTAGAGGTTCCAAGTTGCTAGCAACACCTTGGAGTTGTTTGCTTACTCCTACTGGTTCGATAACCTTGGTTTCATAACTGAGGGAAACTTGCTGCTGTGCTCATCATACCTTCCTCTTGGGGTTCCCAACGAGCTCTACATATGCGGTGACCTAGCATACCACTGCATGATGTTGTATACTATAGTCATTGACATAACACCAATGAAACACCGTTCACTAGTATTACATTTCTTAGAATGGCACAACAGAAACACAGCGGGTCCAATACATGGCTAAAGGTTACAGCTCATTCTTTACACGAGATCCAGAGAACACTCTAGGTTGAAGATAGAGAAAGAACTTCTTATCAAGAAGAATCAAAGATAAATAATGCACCGACTATTATAATTTTAAGTCTAGTATTTTAACTAAGGGGTTGGCATTGATACTATTGTAACGCACTACAAAATTAGGTTCTTTGGTTAGAGAGAGTATATTCCTATCTAATCAGTAACTTCGTCTTCACTTGAGTTGATGTATATTTTGACTTGTCTTCGTGGAAGAGATTTAGCTTTTGATAATTCCTGGAGCATAACTTGGTGTAGACATCGTCTTAATGGCTTCAGGATCTAGCAAGGGTTAATAAGATACTTTGAGTACGAGCGTACTCAAAAAGTTCACTAGAAAATGAGTGTTTGATGCACTATAACTACAGCCGTAGACCATTGGTCGTAGGCGATGCAGGTTTTCGTAAACATTTATTCAAAGATTGTTTTTTATTCTGAAAAGCTATGTCCACCAGCCTTCACGGGTTTACCAGAACTTTCATGGAGTTCCTTTCCCGCCGCGTTCACAGCTCCTTCCCGGAATAGGAAGTAACAAGTTACAGTTCTTACACTCTACAGAGGCGCGTTACTTTACCCATGAGAGATCAACTCTTTGTTGCACAACCGGGCATCTTATTCCCGTCCATAATTCCTTGATGTGGGGCCCAGAAGATGATCCAAGCCAATCATTGCCCCCTTCGCAACCTCGCATGCCTCCTTGGTGTACACCATGCCCACATATTGGATTACAGCAATGGTTTTTACAAACCGTTAGATGCCAAAACTATCGTGGGACGTTGAGGGTTCCCATCCATATGCTGCATATCCTCTACGAATTACCAATTAATATGCACGCTACGAGGATAACAGCCACGACCTGCACATCTGGCTTTAGGCGAGAGGAAGAAGATACAGCTGACTTCTCCGTCCCATTCCAAATCTCATGGTTAACGCGTAATATACGACACAAGAATTACTAGCGACATTGGTTGTTAAGTCCTAGATAATATGTTCCTTTACCACCAGAACTTTCATAATAAGTTATTACCTTATGGTAATAACCTATAATCAAATTATTATGAAAATAGTGTTTTCAAATCTTTTTCAAATGCAGGTGATGTCCACATTGGATTTGTACAATAATTTACAGAAAATAACCAAAGGACATGAGCAAGTGTGAACTTGCCTTTTGTGATTGCAAGATTATGCACTCACGGTCTTCGAGTCAGTATAAGATCCAAAATCTGAAAGCATCATCATTGGTCCGGTAAGGACTAATGTTTAAAGAAGCAATATGCTCTTATGCCTAAGTAATGTGATGCACTTTATAAACACGAATCCCGGGGATAACGTTGTTCTAGGGTTTGGATTCCGGAAATGGTTACTTTAGAATGTGTTGTACCTATTAGATAAGTTTCATACTTGTGCTTCTTATTAAGGCTTGTGAGTGTGTGTGAGACAATCATAAAACTACAATATCATAAAACAATGGTACACACACAAAAAGTGAAATGCTATTCAAGATTGCTTATATAAGAGTTCTTGTTTGAAGTGGCAAAAAGAATAACATTTGAAGAAAAGGTTTCTTTTCTAAGGTCTAAACAATCTTTGTGGTTAGTTGAGTCTGGTCGATGTTATTTGTGCTTGCTTGAATAGTTTGGGCTTGAGATGCTTTATGACTTAACTATATCAGACCAAAGTTAACTATAAAAAATATAAGAATGTTTATAGTATTATATTTAGATTCTTGTAGACTAAAGTTAACTTTAAAGCATAGATAGTTTGAAAGTATAATTCTTATAACATTTATACCTAGTGTACTTGGTAATGTTGCCTTAAGGTTACTTTAAGAATGGTTATATTTTTACTTGCTATAGTGGTTTTCTTGATTTTATAATGAGACAGTATCATTACCTTTTTAAGGATGAGTGGTTATATTTTGCAAACAAGGAAATAATATTACTTAACCACTTATGGATTCACTATAGTGTTGTAATAGTTTTGTAAACTAATGGCTGAAGTATACGGAAAAGATTGGATTTAGTTACAATTATTATTGGGGTTTTATAATTGTTTAGGACCCTTTTAGAAAATAATTACTCATTTGGTTGAAGGATAATTTATCAAAATTGTATTATAATGTTTTGAACTATTATGACTTCATAATATGAATATTTAAGACTAATACTATTTATTAGACTTAATTGACTAATTTTAGAAATATTAACAATTTTTATTTACCCTTATATGAATTATCAATTAAGTAAATAAGTTTAAATTTGAGTTATTAAAGTATTTTAATTTTTTATTTAAGTCAAAAGTGGAATATTATATTTTTATCAAGTAGATATTATTTTTGCGATTCATAAATAATAAGTTATGATTTTTATAAGGTTTATTACTTTATAAATAGTTAATACATATAAATACTTATTTAAGTGAAATAATAATGTATGATTATAGTTTTAAGGTATTGTTTTTATTTTTCCAAGATTTTTGGTATTTTATTTATATTTTTAACATTTCCCATTATAAAAATATGAATTATCAAAGTTTCATTACTTATAAAATTCTTATTAGATAATAATTATTTAGATAACTATTACAATAATATTTGATAATAGTTTAATGTTATAGATTTTATTTTTCTAAAAAAATTCATATATAATACATCTTTTTCTGAATTATAAAACAAAAGTTATTGATTTAATAAGATTTAATCATTTTATTTCATTTCTGGAATATGTATATTTGGATTTATACTTTTTATTCTTTTTTAAACAGGAAATAACTTTTTACACCGCACCCACACCTAGCCCTACTCACTGACCAGTGGTCCAATGGCCACTTCAGCTTCTCAGATTTAGTAAATGTGTTTGTTACCGACCCTACTTCTACTCCAAGACAATGACATATGGGCCCTAGGCCATGTCATCTGCCACGGGAGACAAAGACTCGGTCAAACTAGCTAACTAGGCTGAGGGTAACGTTAGGATGACGTTATTCGAGCTTGATCCTCTCAGATCGATGACGGATCCGATGATTTGGTGCGCGCGCGGGGCTGCGGTTAGGTTCGTTGGAAAGAGGGTATCCCGAGGGACCTATTGGTGGTGGCGCCGCCCTATTTTGGTCACCGGAGGACAACCGGCGACGAGCTCACACGGCGGTGATTGCGGGTGATCATGGTGGCATGGATTTAGGAAGCAAACAAAGCATTTATGCGTACGGGGAGACTTAGTGACTCACCAGGAACGCGATGGTGTTGTTGATACGACGAGGCGAGGTCGCAGACGACGGTGAGGTCGACGAACAGTGTCGGGAACCGAGGGTGCGATTGGGTTGATTCTCGCGTCCTCCGCTGGTGCAAGTTGGGGCAAACGAACGAGAGGAGCACAGCGGTCTCCATCGTTGTCTTATCTGGCCGAGGTGAGCACGAAATCGCCGGCACCGTCTCACCTCCGAGCTAGGGTTATCGGTGAAGAAGAAGAACTCGAGAGAGAGAAGATTTCAGAGGGGAGAATGGGGATGAGGACGAACGGGGACGTCGTGGCGTTCTTATCCTTTCCCCCAGTAGCGGTAGCACGCATCACAGCGCGGCGGTCCATCGACGGCAGAGCTCCGTCTAGCGAGCTGCTTCCAGTAGGAGAGGTAGTCGACGAAGTCGATTTTGCAGAAAACCGCCTGGCACTTCTATCCTCTCAACCCGCGATCCTTCTTTGGTCCCACCTGCCAGTCACAAAATAGAACGAGCTGGGCTGGCTGCTGGGCTTTTGTGGGCTACATATGGGCAACAGGTAAGAAGAGGGAAGTTGGGCCACGACCAGGATTTGTTTTTTCTTTTTTTTTCTTTTTCTATTTTCTGTTTTACTTTCAAATTTGAATTTTACTTATTTGATTTGAATTCTCTTTATAGAATTGATTTGCTGAGTGATTGTAGCATTAATAAAGTATATTAAGGTTCTTTTATAAGTTTGTCATATAGTGATATTTTTTTATTTATTATCTATCAAAAACCCTTTTTATATTATGTAGAAGCCCTTATTATTCATTTTTTTTCTACATTAAACCATGGCTTTATTATATGATATTTTCTTATTTTTTTATAAAACTTAATTCTAGTTGGCTCATAGTTTGAATAGAAATTTTTATATGTATAATGATCCTATATCATTATTTGATGCATGAAATACAAAAGAAATTAATATGGTTAATACTACTTTCATTAATTTAGAAAATGGTATTGTATATATTTATTATGGTAAACATAGAAATTTAGGGTTCTTAATTTACTTATATTTCTTTTGTTGCTGTGAGTAAAGATTTAATAACTAAGCATATTGTCTTCTGTTTGTGATATTTGATGACATCACCTTTTAAAATATAAAGTTATATCTAGAATGTTTTATAGAAAGGAATTGATAAAGATACTCCTAAGAACATATAATTATGATGATTGGAATTGAAAGAGATGTCCTTATGTGATTTGCTATAGGAAAATATTTCTATAAAGTGATATAGATATAAGATGAGGGATTCATAGCATGAAATGGATGTTATGTTTGGTTTGAGATTTAGAGTTGAGTGTTTACCAAAAATGTCTATTTTCCATAATTCATAATTCTGGACTTCTAATTAAGGAATTCCTTTCCTAGATATACTACTTCTTCCTATTCATCATCATGGTTAACATGATGAGCTTTACTTCACAAAAATATTCTTATTCACCTATTATTCTTCTAAACTCATGGATGAATCCAATGAGTTTGACACTAAAGCATTTCATGATCTTCACCTATCCAGACTTGACTATATCAACTACTCTTCTGCTGATAATCTTCAATCCAACAAGTAGTTCCTTTAAACTCCACTCATAATCTTCCTTAATCAGCCATCACTAATATTTCTCCATTAGATGTATACATCCAACTACCTTTCTCTAAAGCTTACTATCATTTAAGATGAATAACATTACCTCCATAACTTTATGACATACTAGCTTGGATTTAATCATACTATCCTACATTTACTTTACTCTAACAACACATACTCCAATCTCACATTATATTAATGTGACCTATAATAACTACTCTAGGATAACTTACCTATACTAGGGTTTTAATCATGTTCTACCCACCAATGTCACTTATAATTGATATAAGTATTCAATCTTGGTGGGCAAGGTATGATCATTTTATTCCTTTAATCAGTTATAGCTTAGGTTCTTAGTTGGCTAAGCAAGGCTTTATCAATACAACCTTACAATTGTATTGGAATTATCTTCTTAGTATCTTTAATTGGATTAAGGCTGTTATTCATGGACTATGCCCAGTTGATCCAATAGAATTACTACTGGTAACTATCTTCAGGATTCATCCTTGTAATCTTATTTACTACCATATAATTAGATAATATAATTAATTCTTCTATTTATTTAGGAGTGATTTAACTCCATCAATTATCCTATTGATTTGATTCCCTACAATCATTCCCATCCTATAGATGATGTCTAAAACTCGCATTACTATTTACCTCTTCTTAGTTGTTTCTTTATAGACACTTAAATGTAAGCTATGTTCTGGTCAAGAGTTGATAGATTGAGAATTGGTGAATCAATAGTTTATTTCTCAACATTGATGAACAACAGATATTGGAATATAACTCAATAAAGATGATAAGGATTGATATGGAAGAACGATATATGGTGAATGATCTAAACTTAGTTTCTTTCCTACTCAATCTTACTTAAGAAGTAGGGTTAGGTATTACCATGATACTCATGGTATAAGCAGATGAGATCAAGATATAGTTGTTACATTCTTATTATTTGTGTTATATCCTTAACTTGGTACTCATGAGTGATTATAATAAATACTATGATATTATCACCTAAGGATCAAATATAAATCATAATGTATTAGGGTTTAACTTCTATTACATTTGATCTACCCATAGCTCAAATCATGTTTACCCAAAATAAGGTTTTAGCAAAGGTCATATTGAAACTTGTATCAGTCAACTTAATGATCTACTTCAATTCCATCAAGTTGATAGAATCTTCAATCCTTTTAACAGGTTTTGTTTAGCAGCACGAAAATTATTCGGATTTTCTATGCATGAATGCAATGCACACATCTGGGTTCAGCTTATTTCTATGCTCTAATGCTGGGATGTTACAACATATCTGAGCCATCACTTACTCACTCCGTCTGAGCACATGTCCGACGACCCACTCCCCACGAATCAGATAACCCTAGACACGTTGTAG
The DNA here is from genome assembly GCA_030063025.1 of Avena longiglumis. Taxonomy (NCBI): domain Eukaryota; kingdom Viridiplantae; phylum Streptophyta; class Magnoliopsida; order Poales; family Poaceae; genus Avena; species Avena longiglumis. Next base: position 113,950,172 of record CP125976.1, on the reverse strand, counting down.
AACATTAAGGAGATCGAAGTTAAGCATAAGAAGTTGTTGGAAGAGGATATTGGGGATCAGGTGCAGAAAACAAAAAATTTCCTACGTTGGAACGCACAAACTTCCCAAGATCTTTCTAGGAGTAATGCAGTAATGACCAAGGTTTCGAATACATACCCTCGTAGTCCTAAAGAGGTTAATATTCCGAGGGTAACGTGGTTTATGTAGTCGTGACCATAGTCGACTTCAAGGTCGCGAAGATCCTAGCAAGTCACTCCTTGCTCCATCATCATGCAGAAGTCTGTCTCACGACATCCAAGGTGCCCCAGGTGTGGCCCCTCGTGGTTTCGTATACCTATGGTGTATGATGACGACCTTCGGCTCCTTGATCCCTATCGTGGGAATGGCAATGACAGTCTCTACCAAGGATAGCGATTGAATCGAAGTAGGGCAAGAGCGAGCCGCCATCTATGGATCGAGATTAGGCAAGACACAAGGGTGAACTACTCACGCATCACTTCGAAGGCTGGCATGGTGATGAAGAAGGCCTTCGGGATGATCTCTCCCCTCCGGCAGGCTGCCGGGAAGAGCTTCGGTTCCCCCCGATCTAGGGATGGAGATGACGAAGGCTACAGACTTTTTCGTGGAGATTTGATCGGGTACTTAGGGTTTCTGCATCGGGGTGCTTTTATATGCGAAGGGGCAAGGTCGGTGGGCGCCCGAGGGGCCCACACCTAGGGCTGGCGCCCCCTGGCCGCACCGCCACATGGTGTGGCCGCCTCATGGCCCCACTTCGTCTCCCCTCCGGACTCCGTGTTCCTTCTAGTAAAATATTTACTTTGGCTTTTGTCCTATCCAATTTCGAGATTATTCCTTACTAGATTTTCTGAAACCAAAAACAGCAGAAAACAGGCAACTGGCACTACGACATCTTATTAATAGGTTAGCTCTAGAAAATGTATAAAAACACCTCAAAGTGTATACAAAACATAAGAAAGTTGATACAAAACAAGCACAGAGCATCAAAAATTATAGATTCGTTTACGACGTATCATAGGTCTTTACCTTACGGGAGGCTGAATCTGGATAAACATTGGACTATGGGTCCATACAGTAGCTAGATGGTTGTTTCTCCTCCTTTGTGCTATCATGTTTAGATCTTGTGAGCTCCGTTCATGATCAAGATCATCTATTTGTAATCATACAAGTTGTGTTTGCAGGGATCCGATGTATATTGAGATACTATGTCAGATTGATTATTGATTCTATCATGTCTATGTTATTTGCTATGTTGCATTCTCTCCGTTGCTAGTAGCTATCTTGGCCAAGTAGATGCTTGTAACTCCAAGAGGGAGTATTTAAGCTCGATAGTAGGTTCATGTCTCTAGTAATATGGGGAAGTGACAAAAATCTCTAAGATTGTAGATGTGTTGTTTATACTAGGGAGAAAACAACAATCCTTTGTCCATGGGGCAATTGTATTGTTTACTTTACACATTGCTTAATGCAATTATCTGTTGCTTAAAACTTAATACTGGAAGGGGTTCGGATGATAACCTGAAGGTGGATTATTAGTCATAGATGCAGCTGGATTACGATGTATGTATTATGTTGTAATGCCCAATCAAATCTTGTAGGAGTCAAGATGTCTAGTATATGCATTGGTATGCTTTCTCAATCTGTCAATTGCCCTGCGGTAATTTGTTCACCCAACATGATATCTATCGTATGGAGAACACCTGTAGTGAACTATGGACCCCGGTCCAATCTTTATCAGCGATATTCCATCTACTATTTACCGTTTATTGTTTACTTTATACAAGAAAATCACTATCTTCCACACTATACGTTTAATCCTTTGTTTTCAACAAACCGGTCAGATTGACAACCTCGCTGTAAGCTGGGGCAAAGTATTGATTTTGTGTTGTGCAGGTTGCAAGTTGTTAGCAACACCTTGGAGTTGTTTCCTTACTCCTACTAGTTCATAACTGAGGGAAACTTGCTTCTATGCTCATCATACCTTCTTCTTGGGGTTCCCAACGAGCTCTACATATCTGAGCAATCAAGCAGTTTTCTAGCGCCGTTGCTGGGGAGATAAGGACAACTTCAATCTCTTCCTCCTCGTCAATCACATTTCAGGGAGAAAGAAGATTCTTGCAAGGGGAGTCTCTCACAACCAATCTCTTTACTTTGTTTTTGTTTTGCTTAGTTTTCCTTGTTCCTTTTTATCAAAAACACAAAAAAATCAGTTCCTACTTCAAGTTTTTCTATGTCTAGTTTTGCTCCAATCACTATTTCATTATGGATAACCCACTTGATCTCCTATTTTTGAAAACTACTATCACTGCTAAGGTAGTAGATGAACCACCACCTGCTAGAACCTCCATGGAATATTTTATAAGGTATAGAGAATCTTATAAGGGTAAATTCATGAGAGCCGTGTTAAAAAGGTTGGATCTAATTGCTAAATTTTTCTTAAACGCCATGATATAAATTGTTGCTCTGAACAGGATACTAAACATCTTAAATTGCAATGTGGCTTTAGTAAAGAAGTTTAATTGTGAACTATCATTGGATAACTATATTCATCTTGGATTTGAAGAAGTAGAACAATTTGTTTTGTTTATGGGAGCTTATGAAATAGAATCCTTCATGTCTAAAAATTATGAAACCTGTGTTGCTTGGAAAGACCTTAAAGATATGGTCTCTTATATCCTTGATTATTGCATAGAAAATTTCAGCAATAATTGTTATATCATTGATTATAAATAGAGACTCATTCATGCATAAGAATGTGTCCACAATTTGCATCAACCCGTGGAAGAATAAATTAATGAACCTGAAATCTCACTAGATGAAAAAGAGGAGGAGAGTGATGAACAAAAGGAGGAATAATGGATTAGCTACCCATGCCTACCTTCTAATGAGAGTAACTCTTTATCCCTTACATTATTTGATTGTCCCCCATGCTTACCAAAGGAGGATGAATGTTATGTTCCTGTGGATTCTTTTGAAATATCTACTATGGGTATAACTTGTGATAATAATTATGATCCTGTTATCTATTATAATCCATGCTATTTTGATAAATCTTCTGATAATCCTTTATTTGTGCCTAACTTTGAAATGCATGGTACTAAAGAGTTTTGCTTAGAAAATGTTTATGATAAAGCTCTAGATGATGGTCCTATATTGGTTGATAATATTAATTGTACTACTATTGAAAATGAGATTGGAGGGGTCTTGAATTTATCTTGGATCCCCATAACTCTTGAGAATGATCAGTCATCTTGTTATAAAATTGTTAAAAGTGGGTTTGAAGGTTTTAATCCCACTATTTTTGAGCTTGATAAAAATTATGTGTTCGTAGATCATGAAAAGCATACTTTATGTGATAGTTATATTGTTGATTTTATTCATGAGGCAACTGAAAATTATTATGAGATAGGAAAATATGGTTTTAGAAGCTTTCATGGTACTAAAACATATCTCTATGTGCTGAAAGTTTTGAAGTTACCCTTACCTTATCTTCCTATGTGTGTCACTTTGTTTTTTGTGGATTTATCTGCGTACAAGATTCCTATGCATAGTAATTGGGTTAGACTTAAAGGTGTTTTTAATTTTATTCTTGATGCTCTCTTTTACTTCAATTCATATTTTTTATGTGAGCATCTTCTCAAACTATCGAGCCTAGATAAAAGGCATTAAAGAAAAGTACTATTGGGAGATAACCCAAATTTTTATTTTTAGTAAGTTTTTATTTTGTTGAGTCTTGGAAGTTATTTCTTATGTAAATAACCTCTCCTTATCCTTTTTGTTTGGTTTTTGTGCCAAGAATAACCTCTAATGTGAGAGAAGTAAGATTTGGGGAAGTTGCTGTCCCAAAACAGATTTTTGTGCTTCACTGTAAAAAAGCGTGAAAAATCCCAATATGTCGGATTGAGCTCTAATTTTCTGAACATATGCCCTATGTTATTATCAAAATTTAGTTAGTTCAACACTTTTCTATTTGAGCAATAGAAGGTCTTCGAAAAAATCTGTTTTTACATGTTGTTCTGTTTTGATAGATTTCTGCCATTATTTGCATTTGCCTCTTAATCGGTTTCTTTTTGAGTTCTCCTTGATCACTTGAGATTTTAAAAAGAATTGCTACAGTGGCTTGTGTTTTAATGAAAGTTTTACTTGTGTTGAAACTAAACCCAAAAGGCTTATTATCTTGAATACACTAATGTTGCTAATGAAGATTGTGTGAAGGTTTGTATGTAGGAAATTTTCAAGTGTAGGGGAAGAATGATGTGATTAGATGAAGCATGGAAAAAAGCTCAAGATTGGGGATTCCACCCGTGTCACCCTAAGAAATATTCAAGAGGTACAAGAGTCAAATCTTGAGGATGCCCAAGGCACTCCCTTCTTCATTAATAAAATCTCAGGTCTCTTTCTAGACACTTCATTTTTATTGTTTCGTGCACTATTGTGTTATTCTCAGAGCGTCTTAGTTTCTGTTTTTAGTTTTTGTTTGTTTGGTTTGTTGCAATAAATTAGTTGGACCCTGCATTCATATCTTGTTTCAAATAAGTTGATTGGTGTTGGAAAAGAGTAGAAAGCTTCATGCTATTAGTGGTACAAAAGGACCATATGCTTAGTGACCTAGACTTTATCATGTCATGCTAGATGTTGCTTGGACCATATGCTTAGTGATTATTTCTATAGCATGACTTGTTCTAATCAATTGATATTGCTTAATGTGCCTTGCAATAATCATGCGTTATTTTAGCATACAAAAGCATAATATTGTGGTATTCTCCTTTGATGCTTTATTTGAGTTGACTTGGGACATGCTTACACCATGTTATGACTATGAACCAGTCACCATATCCTCTATGATAATTTAGTTTTTGACTTGTGATACCACTTTATGCTTTAATTAATAATGTTTTGTCACTCTGCATGATTATGGCCATTATTGCTCTCTTAGTTGGTCGCTCCCAGTCTTTTGCTAGCATCCACTTGTACTGAGTATGAGCTCTACTCGTGCATCCAACTCCCAATAAACCAAGTTATTCAAGAGAGTCCACTATAAATTCCTATGCATGGTGTGTTACACCATTCCAAGTATATTCATGTTTTTATCTATCTTCCAAATTAAACTTTTATTATGTGAATATTAGTGATTAAAGCTCTCACAAACTTGATGACACACTTTATTTCTTGCACTTAATAAACTTGAACCATTGTTCCCATCTATGTTGATTATATGCTTGCAAAATATAAGTTGTGAATTAGCAGAACCATGTTTTCATGGGGAACGCTTTCAACATTGCTCTTATTCTATTTAGTTTATATCATGTTCTTTTGTTTATGGATCCCGGTGATGTGAAATAAAAGGGGAGCTTGTAAGCTCATGCAGTTTTTATATGTGTTAGAGAAACGCCTGGGAAGCTAGCCTAATCCATGCCTAATCATGGTGGAAACTTACAGCGTAACCATAATGAGCATTATGTGAAGCATCCTTAATAAAAACCTACGCAAATAGCAAATAAAAAGACCGCTGAGATGCTCATTGTCTATTGCCTTGTCATTTTTATATGTGATAGCTCATGTGTCATGGGGCAAGGGGTACCCCATTGGCAGTTCTCTATGATACACATAAACTTGCAATGACAAGAACTTACTTGTGACCAAAGTTGAGTAGCATGAGGTTCGGTACTTGTAAGCAAGGGCCATGAGATTTTCAACTTATAACTTGTCAAGCATATACTCAAATTTGTTGTAACTTTCACCTTAATCACTTCAAGATGCCAATGATAGGGGCAATGAGAGCTGAAAGCTAATAAGTACCATAATTTTTGGAAGCTCTTTATGAAACTTGAAATCCTTGCTTCCCTTTGTGAAGGTCCTTTCTTTTTTTACTTTTATGTTGAGTCACCATCTTCTATTTTTATGCACCAATTAAGAGAGCATAGTTGTCATTCTTAGTTTTATGTGCATTGTCCCAAAACTTATTGATTGATTCATAATGTTGATATTGCATGTTCTTAAATTATTTGTATCTAGTCACCCTTATGAACTTTGAAGGTGCCCTATGCATTTATGTTTTGCTACTCCATGAGGGACAAGCTGAATACCACTCTTTCTATGTTTTCTATATGTGAAACAAACAAATTTCTTTTAATGCATTGTTATTCGTGATCTTTTGTTTGTACCTTTTCATGTTGCAACATAGTTGCTATGTCTTATTGCTAGAACTACATCTTTCATGCTCATGTTTAGAGTACTTTGATTCCAACTATCAATGCTTTACAATAGTTTGATCAAGATTGTGATGGTGCATATCACCTAAAAAATTATTCTTTTTATCACTTACCTACTCCATGACGAGCAGGAGTTAAGCTTGGGGATGCTTGATACGTCATAAACGTATCTATAATTTTTGATGCTCCATGCTTGTTTTGTATCAACTTTCTTATGTTTTGTCTACACTTTGAGGTATTTTTATACATTTTCTAGAACTAACCTATTAACAATATGCCGCAGTGCTAGTTGCCTGTTGTTTTTGGTTTCACAAAAGCTAGTAAGGAATAATCTCGGAATTGGACGGGACAAAACGAAAGTAAATATTTTACCAGAAGGAACACGGAGTCCGGAGGGGAGACGAAGTGGGGCCACGAGGTGGCCACATCATTTGGTGGTGTGGCTAGGGGAGCGGCAGCCCTAGGTGTGGGCCCCTCGGGCACCCATCGACCTTGCCCCTTCTCCAATAAAATCACCCCGATGTAGAAACGCTAAGTACCCGATCAAATCTCCATGAAACAGTCGGTAGCCGCCATCTCCATCCCTAGATCGGGGGATCCAGAGCTCTTCCCGGCACCCTGCCGGAGGGGTGAGATCATACCAGAGGCCTTCTTCATCACCATGCAAGCCTCCGGAGTGATGCGTGAGTAGTTCACCCTTGGACTATGGGTCCATATAGTAGCTAGATGGTTGTTTCTCCTCCTTTGTGCTATCATGTTTAGATCTTGTGAGCTCTGTTCATGATCAATATCATCTATTTGTAATCATACATGTTGTGTTTGTGGGGATCCGATGGATATTGAGATACTATGTTAGATTGATTCTAGGATGTCTATGTTATTTGTGATCTTGCATGCTCTCCGTTGCTAGTAGCTATCTTGGCCAAGTAGATGCTTGTAACTCCAAGAGGGAGTATTTATGCTCGATAGTAGGTTCATGCCTCTAGTAGTATGTAGAAGTGATAGAAATCTCTAAGTTTGTAGATGTGTTGTTTATACTAGGGAGAAAACAATAATCCTTTGTCCATGGGGAAATTCTATTGTTTACTTTACACACATTGCTTAATGCAATTATTTGTTGCTTTCAACTTAATACTTGAAGGGGTTCAGATGATAACCTGAAGGTGGATTATTAGTCATAGATGTAGTTGGATTACGGTATATGTATTATGTTCTAATGCCTAATCAAATCTCGTAGGAGTCAAGGTGTCTAGTATATGCATTGTTATGCTTTCTTAATCTGTCAGTTGCCCCGCTGTAATTTGTTCACCCAACATGCTATATATCTTATGGAGAACACCTCTAGTGCACGGTGGACCCTGGTCCCATCTTTATCATTGATATTCCATCTACCATTTACCGTTTACTGTTTACTTTCTACAAGAAAATCACTATCTTCCACACTATACGTTTAATCCTTTGTTTTCAACAAACCGGTGAGATTGACAACCTCACTGTAAGTTGGGGCAAAGTATTGAGTTTGTGTTGTGCAGTTTCCAAGTTGTTAGCAACACCTTGGATTTGTTTCCTTACTCCTACTGGTTCGATAATCTTGGTTTCATAACTGAGGGAAACTTTCTGATGTGCTCATCATACCTTCGTCTTGGGGTTCCCTATGAGCTCTACATATCTGCGCCATCAACCTACTTCCTGCTTGTTTGTATTGATGGCGAATGAGATTACAAGGTGTGCGAACTCGGCGTATGGGTAGCGAGTCGCCTGGATGGGGTAGCTAATAGCTCGTGAGTACAATGGGATCACTAGGGAGGCTTATATAGGGGTGCCTAGCTAGGGTTTTACAGGATCTCAACCGAATCAATAAAGGTTTCGAGAGTTTGACCTAATCTGACTGGGCCTAGCTACGGTCTTGGGCCTTCGCGTCTAGTCGTCGGTCTTCTTTGAAGCCTCCTTTTTAGTCGCCGTCATTAATGGCCCACTCGACATCGTCTTCGGCTAGTCGCTTCCTATCTTTGTGGATACCCCGTTTGGCATATCCCCATTAGTAGTCCCCGAGTGCGTCAGGGGTTCGGCGTCGGAGTCAACTTGGCAGTCGGAGTAGGCGAATCCGGGTGGATGCCTAGTCAAATCGGTGATGAACTCCTATAATGAAAGGAGAATCCATTATTCTTTAGTCGCAGCTTTGGCGAGCAGTTTTCGTTCAAGTCTCCCCGCTTAGTCGATTGGAATAAGTGAGTGTTACAGGCGAGTGGTCAATTTGGCCAAAGTTGGACCTTCAGCATGGTCAAACTAGTCGTTAGTTAATTTCTAACGGTAACTCTGGCGATTTTACAGTGAAGTAACGGCTAATCCTTTGATTATTGGAGACGTGGCGCTATAAATGACGAGCGGCGGAGGAAAATGAGGATCACAACGTGCCCTTCTCATTCTTGTTTTCTTCTCCATTTGCCAACGCTTCAGATCCGCACCTCAGATCTCAGCGAGCTCGTCCTAATGGCGCCCTCATGGTCCAAGTCCAAATGCACCACAACCAACATGCAGTCCTTCTAGGACACAGGGATCCTCACTAAGGGAAACTAGAGAGCTCCTTCGTCCGGCGAGAGAGAGCCCAAGCCATGGACCGGTGATTTTATCTCGTTTGTCAGCCACTTAGAATGCGACCAAGGTTTCCCCACCTCCCTCTTCTTCAGGCGCTTCCTCCATTTCTATCGGATTAAGCCCTCCGATCTAGGGCCCTACAGCATCAAGCAGATCGCGGTTTTCATCACGTTCTACAAGTCATACCTAGGGTGTCATCCCGGGCGAGTCACGAGGGGAAGAAAGGGCATTTGATGGCGGCCGGCGGCATCACCTTCCAGGTGAAGTCATCCACCATTTTCTTAAAATTTGATGTTGCCAAAGAAGGCAGCCAGCGACTAGAAGAAGTACTGGTTTTACATCAAGGAGTTGACTCTGTTCGGGGAGGTGGCGATCCTAGTGTATACCGCGGAGCGAAGAAATCCGCGGCGGTTGTTGGTGAAGGAATTTCCTCTCTCGCAGAGGGTGGTTGTCATGGATATGATTGCTCGGATGACCGAGCTGGAGGAGGGATTGAAGATGGTCAATCTTTTCAACTGCTGGCATGGTCGTCGGCTAGTTCCTCTGATAAACCAGCCAACTCTGATGTGGGCCTAAACAGGTCGCACCGACCTATCAAGGACGAGTTTGGCACAATGGGTCGCGGAGGATTATGTACTGGCCCTTAAGAAGATCACGGAGGCGACGTACGCTGGATTGGCTGACGGACTCTCTCCTTACAGGCCGGACAAGAGGCCAGTGCCCAGGGTGTAAGTGATCTCATGTTTCCTTGCTCGATCATACCTCGTGGACTCGCCTAACTGACGTATTTGCTCGGAGACATTCAAGATCCTTGAGCACTGGTTTCCCCCTCTAGATGAGGAGGTGCCATAGGAGCTTCTTAATGAGGAAGCGAGGGACTCCTCTGCCAGAGAGAAGGAAGAAGAAGAGGTCACCGAGGAGGAGCGCGGGCTTCTTTTGGCGACTCGCAAGACGCGCGACCAGAAGAGGCTTGAGCTCGAGGCTAGTCATAGTCTCGGAAAGGAGAATATTGACCCGGAGGTCGTCGTGGAGGAGAGATCCAGGCGGGTTCCGATGCCAACCAAACCCGTGGACAACCCGAAGGCCCCGCCGAAGCAGCAGCGCTAGACGAGTCTACTGGAAATGGGGCTATCGCGGCTGAAAGGATACATATGTCGCCTAGAGGGGGTGAATAGGCGATTAAAACTTTTCCGAGAGTGGCTCAACAAATGCGGAATAAAACTAACGTTTACTTTGTTAAGCACAAAACCTAGATCAATCTAGGGTTCACCTATGTGCACCAACAACTTATGCTAAGCAAGACAAACAACTATGTGATAGCAAGATATATACTTCAATCACGAAGGCCATCACAAAGTAAAGTGCATAAGTAAGAGCTCGGGTATAGAGATAACCGAGGCACGCGGGGACGACGATATTTTACCAATTTCCTCCCAAAATGGAGTACGTCTCGTTTGGAGAGGGGGTGGTATCTAACCACCTACGCCACAAAAGGCCTCCCTTATTCTCTGGTGAATCTCACCCCAACAGGATCAATCCACGCTTCAACTATCGGTTCTCTTGTCGGTGGAAACCGGAACCTGTCACAAGGTTGGGGCACTTCTCCACAACTTAATTGGAGGCTCCCAACAAATGCCACCATGGCCTCAACCTGCAACACAACAAACCGTCTAGGGTTCCAAGAACCCAAGAGTAAAAAGCTTCTCACCTTTCACTCAAACGAATCCTCACCGAGAACTCAAATTGATGCACCAAATGCAATGGCAAGAACACAAGAACTGCTCAAATCCTTCCCTCCCAAATTCCACCAAAGCTACAAAAGCTTGTGTGGGAATAAGAGAGGAAGAACAATGGAGGAAATCCACAAAAGACTCCAAGATCTAGATCCCAAGATGTTCCCATCACTTAGAGGAGAGATGGATTGGTGAGATTGTAGTTCTAGATCTCCTCTTTAAAATACCTAAAGTATATGCAAGAATCAAGGGAGGGATTGAAGGGGGAGAAAGCTCAAGAGGGTCAAGAATGGAGCAGAAAGCCTGTAAAACTCGAGCTATGACATTGGGGAAGAAGGGCCCCTTTTTATAGGCCCACAGATTTATGACCGTTTTCTGCCCGTTGGGGAAAAGTCAGACCGGAGACTCCGGTCTACACCGGAGATTCCGGACCACCTATCAGACTGACCCAACGCCTCAGGGAACCAAGTGGACCGGAGAATCTGGTCCAGCCACACCGGAGACTCCGGTCTAAGGCATGGACCAGAGACTCCGGGCAGTCTCCGGACCTTCCTCCGGACCACCCATCAGACTGTCCCATGCTGAATTCTGGAGCCACCTCCGGGGACTCCAGGGGACACTCCGGACCACACCAGAGACGCCGGTTCACGCAGACCGAAGACTCCGGTTTGGACCAAATAAGAGGCAAACTTCAAGTGGCGATATCTAGCGTTTGGAAACTCCGATTGACCCGAAACCAATTTTGTTGGAAAGAGGACAACAAGAGCTACCCAACAAAAAGTCAAAATAATGGATACCACCAAGAGAGAACATTTCATGTATTATAATGTGAGATACCTCTCTTGGTGAGAAACCGTAAAACCTCAAAGATAAAAATGCAATATGATATAAAAGGGAAATCCGTTTTTGATGAACTAGAGCTTGTTATGAATACCACAAGCTCTAGAACCTCACATGGATAAGATCTAAATAACAACTAAGAAAGGATGATGCTAAGTATGCAAAGGTGAGATCTCTCAGAAAGATATGATCGAGTTACCCACTTGAGAGCCCCTCTTGATAGTACGGTTGTCTATCCTATAAACCGGTCTCCCCAACTAACACCATGAGACCGGTAAGAAAGAAACCCTGTCAATATCGTACCTTTGCCTTGCGCATATTCCACTTGATCTTGATGTATACGATCTTGTCCTTCTCGAGATGGAACACCTTTATTGATTGCTCTTGCACGCACTCGCTTGATGAAGACTTGCAAGTTGCTCCCCCATACGACATGGGGAAACCTTTACTTTGACCTTGTCTTCATTGATCCATGATCACCGAGGATGGCAAGCTTCAAGCATGATATCTTCTAGATATGGCACATCTTTAGCTTGCACAACATTACTTCTAACACCATTTGGATTATGTCTTGAAGATACATATGATGAACTCTATCTTCTTCTTCAAGACACTATTGCAAAAGGCTCAACTCTCACATGACCAATATGTGGATCACTCTTTGAACACCTTGGTCACCACTTGATTCTATTCACTTCCTTCTTCTCCAAACCTTGAAGCCAACATATGATTCAAGCATTGCCTATGGACAATTCCTACAAGTAGAACTTGATACAAACATTAGTCCATAGAGATTGTCATTAATTACCAAAACCACACATGGGGGCCTACATGTTCTTTCAACGGCCCATTGGGCCAGAAACCTACACACATAACTATCGGGCTGCGAGCCATCCCGGCGCCAAGTGAGTGCTAACGTCCTTGTCCTTTAAGTTTTTCGTACTTGTTTGGATTTTCTGAGTTCGTTAACCGTCATGTTTTGCAGGGGCGTCCCTAAAAAGATCAAGCGCGATGTCGTGGAAAAAGTCGCGTCCCAGCCTGTTGTGGTAGCGGAGGAGCCTTCCATGAAGAGGAAGGATGGGTGCCACTGACACGCCCGAAGTGGGCTCCAAGAAGAATAAGGTCGACCGTCCAGCGGCCTTTGCGGCATCAGCGACCGAGGATGGTGCGAAAGCACCTCAAGCGACGGGGTTGTCTTCCGCGGAAGTCGGTGCCATGTAGGTATCTCCTCCCATCAAGGCCAAGAATGTGGCGACCGAGGCACCCACGGTGAAGCCTGCTTCCTTCCCGCGATTTGTCGCGAAGGGCATGGGCGCCCAATCGCCCGACGTGCCCAAGGTCATCGACGACCTTGTCGATTCGGCGTCGTAGTCTCCGGGCGGTGGACTGGCTCCGATATCCTCCACGGGTGCTATCGAGCTTCATCGTCTGCTAGGCTTGGCCATCTAGGTAATCCTAGTCCCTGAGTGCTCGGTTGCTAAGCTTTGGTGACTGGGCATTTAGAGTTTGTATTCCCCAATCCCTGAGGGTCGGGTCGCCAAGTACTTAGTGAGTCAAGTCTGTGATACCTTTTACTGATGATGAATTTTTTTTGTTATTTGCAGGCCGAAGCGGCTGACCGGCTATCCGCATTGCAGCGGATGGAGAAGGAGTTGGCGACGGCACACGAGGAGGCGAGCTTCAGTTGGTAAGTTCTTTATCCTGGAGTTATTTGCATTCTTTTTGGTTGTTCGGGTGCTAAGGATTGCTCTTGTTGTGTAGAGAACGAAACCGCCAAGCTGGCAAAGGCTCGTGAGGTCTACGTGCCAATCGCCGAGCTGGAGTCGGTGAAAACCGCGCTTGCCGCGACAGAGGAGAAAGCGAGGGTGGCAGTTGCGGAAGCAAAATCGGATCACGCCGCTTCTGATTCTATCATTGCCGATGTACAAACCAAGTTCTCCAATTTGTAGGAGCATGTCAAGGCGAGCTGCCTCCGTCTCCTTGTTGAGTACGCTCTTTGTTTTAGTTTTTACTAGAGGAAGTCCCCGAGCGGGTCTAGTCCCGGAATGGGTCGGAGCGACCACAGACTTGTGTTGATATAATTTGAAGATGTTGTAGGCCAAGGCGATGTATCTGTGTGATATTTTTCCGCTCAGCAGTGCATGAACGCGGTGCTGAACGCTGCAATGAATTCGTCGTCGTGCGTTCGTGCCATTCTCTAGAACATTACCTCGACTTAGGTGGTGCCCACACAGTTCATGCACGTGTGGCACTTTCTGGAGTTGGCGCCCGCAGTGGTGGACTGGATGATGATGTCCGCCTTTTGTCGTGGGGCGACTGCAACACTCAGCCTTGGGCTAGCCCACTTCCCGGAGGACTTTGAACTCGACGACGTTACGAGCGGGTACCCCTCGACGAATGAGGTGGTGGATACCTCCAAGGTCCTTGCACTTCAATCGAAGGTGGCTCTTAATGTGGAGCGTGTGTTAGCGATGAATGACCTTCTGCCTTGCCAGGCGATGCAGGTGGAGCCAGGTAACGCCGAGCCAGAGCACCGAGACTTTCTATTGGAGCGTCCATTTTGGTCGGAACGGGAGAAGGAGCTGCCGCCTTACCCATCCAAGCCAGTTAAGGTGGCTAGGGCCACGAGTGGTTCTTCAGGGGCGCATGCTACAAAGTAGGAGGTCTAACCATGTAAAAGGGTTAGTGTCGATTGGCTTTGTAAGAACTTTGATATGAATGCATTTTGTGTACATGAATGTGATGGTGATTTCTGATTGTTTGTTTTGTTCAAGTGATGACTTGGTGTTTTGGGTGCATCGGGGGTAGCTAGTCCTTGAGCATGTTGATTTATATTTGCACGCATGTGACGACTGATTGTTTTGTGTGTGTGTGTGTACGAGCTGTTCGAGTAGCTATTAGTCGACTTGTCGTGTCTTGAGTAACGAGTCGCGTGGCGACCCCAAAGGACCCGCCGTATTTGGCGTTTTTTTCTTGGACGCGTGCGGGTTCGTGTTTGATGAGTCCCCGAGCGTGATAGTTAGCTTTTTGAAGCGCTGATCCTAAAGTAGGAAGGAATTTGTTGGCGTTGTTTGATTGTAGCGTGTTGTCCCTCCTGGCTCGAAGAGCCAGTCACTAGGTGACTCCTTGGCAATCTCTTTACTTGGTGTTTTCGCAAGGCGCATGCGGGTCTGTGTCATCATGAGTCCCCGAGCATGCTACTTAACCGTTCGAGTCGCTGCATCCGAGGAGGGGGAGACAGGGTTCTGTGAGAAGCATGGCCGGTCATCTTGGCCAGGTAGGCCAGTCGAGCAAGGCGACTCCGATAGGGGCTCTCTATTGGTGTTTTTCATGTATAACACGAGGCTCGGTTTTCTCTGATTCCCTCGTGCTGCGTTACTTGGCCTTGTCGAGTTGCTCTCCGAAGGATTGACGACCAGTGTAACATATATACGTTTTACGAGTGCGATTTGCACAAGACATGGCGAGTAAACATGATTTGGAGGACAATTGATTTATTCATTAGAGGGGGTTACACAATTTTTGTTACAAGGTTGGGCGTGAAGTGTAAGACTTGAGCCTAGTATGGAGCGTGTCGGGGGTGCTAACACCTGCGTCCGTTTGTCCAGGGCTACCTCCAGTCATGATTTTTTCCCGGCAAGTCGGCCCAGCTATGGATCTTGGGTGATTCGTTCTTAGACGAGGTTGTTATAGTCAATGCACATTCTCCAAGTCTCGTTTTTCTTCATCACCAAGAGTGGTTTTATCAAGAAGTCAGAGTATTTGTTGGGGAGTATGAACCGCGTAGCGAAGAATCGCTGCATTTTCCTGGCAAGTGATCGGCCACGCTCTGCATTGTGAGGTAGTAGTGATTGCTTGTCATGTCGCCCTCTAGGTCGGCATTTTGTGTGTGTTGAGCGAGATCCTCCATGACGCCTGTTGTGTCGGGTTTGTCCCGAGATGGAGCGTTGTGGTTCTCACATAGGGGCTCGCTAAGCACGCTTTCCTATGCACGAACAAGGTCTCCATCTAGTGCCCCCTGCTGTTTCAACTCGTCGTAGGCGGGGTCATCCTAAGGGATATGTGCTGAGGCCCTCAGAGGTGTCGGGGAGGAAGCGACTCGTCGCTTGTTTCTTCAGGACGATTGGGTTGTCCTGGTAGGCACCATTCACCAATCTGGCGAGTCCGTCGGTGTGTTGCACTTCTTCGGTGATGACTGCATTCGCCATTTTTGTGCTGTTGTCTTTGCATTCGACGGCAATATACGGGTCATCATGCACGGTGATTATGCCGTGGGGGGGGGTAGTTTCATCATATTGTAGGCGTAATATGGGGTCACCATGAATTTGGCGAATGCCTATCGTCCAAGTATGCAATGGTACGGGCTTTTGAAGTTCGCCAGCTCGAATACGATCCGCTCCATACGGAAGTTGGCTAGTGTGCCGAAGGTGACTGATAACGTCACCTTCCCGATCAGATATGCCTTCCGACCCGAGACAATCCATGAAAGGTGTAGAGGGTGGATTCCACCATGGATTGCGGTAGTTGTAGTCGCTTGAACGTATCCAGGTACAAAATGTTGATGGAGCTTCCCCTTTCATGACGGTATTTGTTAACCTGTAGTCAGCCACCTTGGGTCTAACGACCAGGTCAACTCACCCTGGGTACTCGATCCTGCGCGCAAGGTCCTCGTGGCTCAAGGTGATGCTTTGCTATGACCAATTTAGGAAGCGCGGAATGTCAGCTTGCTGCACCACGTTGATGGCGTCATCGCTGGTGAGTAATTTCTTCTCGCGTCGCATTCCCACACCAATGAAGGTGTGAAGTGAAACAACGGAGTTTCTAAATGCACCACCATTTCCATTGTCACACGGCTAGTCGGGGTTCAGATCTTCCCTGGCGCACCTTGCCTTCACAATCTCTTTGAGATAGTGGCAGTCGACGGTCATGTGGGTGGCAAGTTTGTCCTCCCTGCTGTGGTAGATGCAGAGTTGGTTCAGCAGGGCGGCATGATCGAATTTCGGCTGAGCCACAGTATTTATGCGTTGGTTGTTCCATTCGCGGCGGTAGTTCTTTGGGTCGCGTGGGCCATAGCTAGCGTTAGCGAAGAAGCCAGTCCTTCCGTCGTTGCGACGCTTCGTCGCTTGATAGGTGTTGTTGTAGCGGAGGTCGTGGCTGTGGCCACTAGTTTGGCCTCTCGTGTGGCGCCTTCCGCCCGACTCGTCGTCAGACTCCTGGATTGGGTCCTCCTTCGAGTAGCGCTTGACAATCTCGAGAAGGTCGGGGATGTTGTTGGGCGTCCGTAAACTCTCTTGATCTTGGCGACCAAGGGCTCATACCGGTAGGAGTTCTTGAAGTAGTGGATGGTTGTGTCTGGGTGGATGCCTGTGGCATTTATCCACAATTCTTGCCAACGCTAGACCTAGTGGCGGGTCGACTCGCTGGGCCCCTGTACGCATTGCTCCAGGTCTTCTATCGTGGTGGCGCGTGACTAGGAGCCTTTGAAGTGCTTGATGAAGGTCGTGCGCATTCTTTGGGACGGTGTTGATCCATTGACGGGCCACGCACATTATGTGCGTTGACATTTCCAATTAATGCAGTTATAGCATGATATAAAACTTAATTATAAACTTTTATGAAATATGATAATAATCCATATTATTATTTGTCTCTACGGCATATTTGTTTCAGTCTCCCACATGCACTAGAGTACAAATAATCTAGCTTGCATTTTACTAATCATAAACTATATCACATATAACTTTATTGATCATGCATGCACATGGGAAACATCCTATCCCTGTTATGTTTTACTAGATCGGCATGTATTTTGTAAATCGTTAATGTGTTCCTAATTTTTTACATTCCCCCGTTATCTCATAATGGGTTAAAGTATTCGTTTGGCGATAGAGTGAGACTTTGTTTCTATTGTTTACAATGACGGTCAATCAGTCAATTTAACTTTCACTGTTGTCATGTAAACCTTTGAAACACATATAGCAGAAGTCGAACTTCTTTATACAAAACTATACTTTTATATTTATGTAGATCCTAGTGCATAACATGCAACTATGTGCCTAACTTTGCTTCTTTCCATTTAAGAACAATCTTAAGTCTAGTTTAGTGATTAACTCGTAAATCACCTCAATATATATTCTTCCAACCAGATTCTTGGGTCATATTACGTCAAGTATACAATATGGTTATATGGAAGAACCTACGATTAAGGCATAGGAGATGCAACACATCTCTTGCTTTCTCTTAACCATAGTTGTAATACTGAGACAAAATCAATGTTTCATACAAGTAAGAACTTCTTTCTTAACCTTTTTCCATTCTGAACTTATTCAGAATCCTATCTAGGACATTCTAAACATCTTCAGAATCAAGTCCAAGAAGCATACGACATATAATGTTTATTAAACTTACCAATCTATATCGATAGATTTCATTGTTTAATAACTTGTTCAACTTCATCCACATTTACTAAATTAAATATTATTAATACCAATTACATCATTCATATAGGTAATCCACATATTTCAGAATGATGAAACGCTCCCACTCAAATATGGCATCCATATATGAGATCCAGGGATTTCACTTACATCCCACTCAAAATATGTCTCTTACATATTAAGATTTAGCTAAGCTACCCATCTTCCACTCAAATGAAAGGTCCTCTCAATAATTTGGATATTCAAAAATTCTTTGATCATCATCAAATTAAGAATTCGAGCTACGAGATTCCAATATACATATATTGCTGGTATAAATCCAATAGACTGAAGCATCTCTATATTTGTAGTCAACTCCTTGAATTTGTCCAAACATACTTTATGACAAATCGACCTTTATGTCTTTCATTAAGTTTCATTTCCTTCTTATGACTTTGCAGTCATTCCGAAATATCAAGTAAACATCTTTACTTAATAAGATCAAGTAACATCTTACTTTTCAATCTCAAATGTAACTTAACATAGGATTTCATGACTCTTAGTCATTTCTCGCATTTAGGTCCTGTAACACCGCGGTTCTGAAAAGACCGAGGCTTCTATGTGACATGCCAATCCTTGGATCGGTTCATTGGCCCACAATAGAATAAGATGAATAACATAGCAAAATATCCGTGTATCATGAATATCGAAGATCCAGAGTACCATTATTACAATAGAAGCTTAGCTCAAGGCTAGCTCAAATTATTCATGTAGCAACATAAATAAAGTAAATCCTCCATTCTTCAAATTGCCCACAAGTGAACAAGTGCCGAGTGGAGTACCGTGGCCTATATCGATTACTCAGAATCGGAATAACCTGCAACATGAAACGGAGCAACCCCGAAGGGTCAATACATGGAATGTATGACAAGTAGAGCTAGTAAGGAGGCAATAGTTCTAACATCTACATGCATATTTGGCAAGTGGAGCTGTGTCTGGCTTGCATTTGCAAATAACTTTGTCCTACTTTCATAAACAGTTTTTGAATTTCTTTGAAAAGATCCAAATTAAGTTAACCCAACAATATTAAAACAATTATGAAATTGGAATGAGCGAGAAACATGTCATGGAGTCAATATCAAGAAACTCAGTTGTCCATAACCGGGGACACGGCTAATCGATTAGTTTATACACCCTGCAGGGGTTAGCACACTTTACCCATGTGACTTGGCCAGCCCAGCTCGTACCATCACTCTCATTTCGGGTGATGATAGGGAGAAGACCAAGAAGAGACCGTTCGGGAAGTAGCTCCCCAATCCCGACGCCAAGACCGTCCAACCTACCAAAATTCTACATCTCTGGATACGCGGGTTCGGGTCACCACAACCTACTAAGTCCAACCAACCGCCCATTTCATTATTGGCACATGGTTGTACACGTAAGCTACCAAATAAAGAAGCCAATCAATTTCTCTCGATACCTGGATGCCTTTCCGCAATGAAACCACCAAAATTTATCAATCCCATCACACCCAGGAGTTATATTGATTAGGTTGTTTTAGTTTTCACAAACCAATACTTTTAGAAACAAGTCTCGGTGATGTAACCCAGCCCTCGTACATCATAGCATGGCTAAGCACATCTACCAACGGTGGTTCATCTACAAGGAAGGCCCTACCACATAATAGGACATAGCATAGCGATAGTATCATCCTACACATGCGTCTACAAAATACACGACAATGCATAGAAAATAGTAGGACAATATCATGAACAAAATAGCATCTACTTGTCTTGGTTGTAGCGGTCGGAAGAACAATCCATACACGAGCAAGCGTTGCACTCGTCACAATCTACACGATACAATTGCAATCATAAACAAACAATCCATAAGCATATGCAACAAAGATGATGCATGAATGCATGCACGACAAGTGAATTGGTGCTACAGCTGCACCACATAATCCTATTCAATAAAGCTACTGATTGCATGCATGGAAAATAGTTTTAGCGCAAGGAAAACTATTATGCAAAATATAATGCTCAAAACTAGAGCTAGAACTCAATTAATTCACTACCGGTAGTATACTATTTGTAAAATCTTGGGAAAATTCTACTGCATGTCCATTGCTATTTAGGAACAGTACCAATTGGAATTACTCAAAAAGGAACTATAAAACTCCCTGAGTAATTAAAACACTGCAGAAAGCCACTAGACAGTTTCTGCAGAGGTTTTTACTGTAAGCCTATCCTTTTAATTCACTAGGAGATTCCCCTTGTTCTACTGAATCCAGGGACATATTATACACAATTTTTGGAGTTACAAATCTTTTTCTATGAATTAATTACTCCAAAAAGGCTATTAACTCATTTGATTAAATTGTACTAAATCTTGATGCAAAAGTGTGAAACAATGGTACAGCAAGATTCTACACGACTTACTAAACCTACACATATTTTATTTGCAATTTTTGGCCCAGCGGATTAATTTCTACGCAATTTACAAGTTTCCACGAAAATCTGCCAATTAAATCGATTAAAGAAATACCGATCAATCGTGTCCGCTGATCGCCCACGTGTGCTGATTGGCGCTGGGGCGTTGGACTAGGCAGCGCCTGGGGCTGACCGGTCAATGGCCGATTTGGACCGTTGATCAGAGATCCAATGGCCACGAGATGGCGGTCGGACTCACCGAGACGGCGGCCAGCTTCGAACGGTGGTGGCGATCGGCTCGGCGACGGCGGTCCTGCTCGGAAAGAAGACGGTAGCGGATCGAGGCATTCAATGCGGCGACGGGCGGTAGCAATGCACGCTGCGAGGCGGCGGCGCGCTGGGCGGCGGCGCGGGCGGCGGCAGCGGCGCGGGCGAAGCGCAGCGCGGCGGCAGCGCGGCGGGCAAAGCGGCGGGCGCGGCGGCGGCGGCGCGGCGGGCTGGCGGCGCGGCGGCGGCGATGGGGCGGTTCCCAAGGCGGCAGTCCAGGCGGGGAGTCCGCACGGGATCAAGGCAGGGGTGGCAGGGTCCGGGGCTTTTGTGGGGCCCCCACGTGGGTCCTACCCGGACACGGTCGGCGGCGGCGGATACAATCCGCCGCGCGGGCGGCGCGAGGCTGGCGGCCCAGCAGGCTGGCGCCCTTTTTTTGGTCCTTTTTCTTTTTCCTTTTTCACAAATAGTAAAACATCCGTAACTTTTCCGTACGAGCTCCGAATCGGGTGATTTTTGTTCCTAAATTTTTGTAAAATCGAGGGGAACAACCTAGGGTCAAGGGTTGAGTGAAACCACTAGGCTACAAGGGTGGAAAACACAAGTCCTAGTAGAACCTCTCGTAGGAGCCTCATAGTAAAATAGAGTAGGGTTTAGAAAATAGTGTTTTGCCGAATCTTTTCAATCGATGGTTTTGCATGGAAGAGTATGATGCAATGATATGAATGATATGCAGAACCAAATCTAAAATTTGGGATGTGACAAGACTAACCCCCTTAAGATGAATCTCGTCCCCGAGATTCGGCGCGGCTAGAAAATAGGTGTGCGTAGTCCTCTCGGATGTCATCCTCACGCTCCCAAGTGGCTTCCTCTTCAGTGTGGTGGCTCCACTGTACCTTGCAAAACCTGATCGTCTTGGTACGGGTAATCCTCTCCGCTGTCTCCAGAATCTTGATCGGCTTCTCCTCGTAGGTCAAGTCATTCTCAAGCTGAACCTCCTCTAGTGGCACTGTGTCTCTCAATGGTGTACCCACCATCTCCGGATGGCACTTCTTCAGTTGGGATACGTGGAACACATTGTGAACAGCGGACAGAGCCTCTGGCAACTCCAACTGATAACCAACCTCTCCCTTGCGTGCTAAGACTCGATATAGTCCAATAAACCGAGGTGCCAGCTTACCCTTAATCCCAAATCTCTTGATTCCACGAAGTGGCGACACTCTGAGGTACGCTCTATCGCCTATCTCATACACCACTTCCTTGCGCTTGGCGTCAGCGTAGCTCTTATGCCTTGATTGTGCTACCTTCAGCCTGTCCCTAATCAAGGCGACCTTCTCCTCAGGGTCCTTGATCAAATCGGGTCCAAACAACTGACGCTCTCCTACTCCATCCCATAGCAATGGTGACCGGCACCGTTTCCCATACAACACATCAAACGGTGACGTCTTGATGCTGGTTTGATAGCTGTTGTTGTAGGAAAACTCAGCATATGGCAAATTCTCATCCCAACTAGAACCATGAGCCAAAGCGCAAGCTCTCAGCATGTCCTCCAAAATCTGATTCACCCTCTCGGTCTGTCCATCAGTCTGTGGGTGAAACGCTGTGCTAAAATCCAACCTAGTACCAAGTGACTCGTGTAGCTGGCGCCAGAAGTGTGAGGTAAATTGGGTGCCTCTATCATATACGATACTCTTGGGAACCCCATGTAGGCACACAATCCTGTCCATGTAAATCTTGGCCAACTTTGCACTCGTATAGGTCGTCTTTACCGGTATAAAGTGGGCTACCTTGGTAAAATGGTCGACCACTACCCAAATGGAGTCGCACTGACCTGGTCCGGGCAATCCTGATAAAGTCCATTCCCACTCTATCCCACTTCCAATCCGCACGGGCAATGGCTGTAGTAATCCTGGCTTCGGTGTTCCGCCTTCACTCGGCTACATACATCACATAGGCAATATGCTCGCGATGTCTCCCTTCATGTTGTTCCACCGTAATCATCCTTTAGGTCCATATACATATTTGTATTGCGGATGTATGGAATACGAGTCATGAGCTTCTGCAGAATCAACTTCCTTATCTCCGGATCGTTGGGAGCATTTAACGATCTCCATACCACAAGGTTCCTTGCTCATCCTCGCGAATTCCTTGCTCGATCCTCCTTCATCTTTTCCTTTACTTCACCTATCTCTTTGTCTCCCACTTGAGCCTTCCAGATTCTGTCTCAGAGCGTTGGTTGGACTTCCATTGTTGCCAAGTATCCTTCGATACTACCTCCTCTAAGGTCCTTGAACTGCTTGCACAAATCCTCGTGCAATTCCCCAATTGTCAATCCGTTGGCATAGACCTTCCGACTCGAGCATCTGCTACTACATTGGCCTTTCCGGGTGGTATTGCGATTCATATCATAGTCCTTGATAAGTTCCAACCATCTCCTTTGCCTCATGTTCAGTTCATACGTGTAAATATGTACTTGTGCTCTTGTGGTGGTGTACACGTCAGTGTTTTCCCATTAAATAATGCCTCCATACCTTGAGCGCATGAACCACCGGGACGCTAACTCCAAGGCGTGTGTGGGGTAATTCCTCTCATGGTGCTTGAGTTGTCGCGAGGCATATGACACTACTCTCCCGTCTTGGATCAGCACACTCCCAAGTCCCTGGCGAGAAGCATCACAGTACACTTGGAAATCCTGCTGAAGATCTAGTAAACACAGGCAGGTGCGGTCACTAGTCAAGCTTCAGTTCGAAATGGCTTCACACGCGTCAGCCATTCAAACTTCATCTCCTTCTTCAGAAGTTCGGTCATCGGCTTAGAAATCTTGGAGAAGTTTTCAATGAACCTCCTGTAATATCCAACAAGTCCCCAAAAATCTTCGTATCTCTCCTGCATTCTTGGGTGCTTCCCACTCTGTCACTGCAGTCACTTTGCTTGGATCAACAGCGACTCCTTCTCCTGACACTACGTGTCCAAGAAATCCAACCGTGTTAAGCCAGAATTCACACTTGCTGAATTTGGCATACAGCTTGTGTTCCCTCAGCTTCTCCATAATCAGTCGCAGATGCTTCTCATGCTTAGCATCATCCTTGGAATATATCAGTATGTCGTCAATAAACACCACCACGAACTTGTCCAAGTACTCCATAAATACCTTGTTCATCATGGTCATGAAATATGCCGGGGCATTCGTTAGTCCAAAAGACATAACTGTATACTCATATAAACCATACCTAGTGGTGAAGGCGGTTTTTGGTATGTCCTCCTCCCGGATCTTCAATTGGAAGTAACCTGATCGCAGATCAATCTTGCTGAACACCTTTGCTCCTTCCAGTTGATCAAACAAATCATTTATGTTCGGCAGGGGGTATTTGTTCTTGATAGTCACTTCATTCAGCGAGCGATAGTCCACCACTAATCTCTTGCTGCTGTCTTTCTTCTCCACAAACAGAACATGTGCTCCCCATGACGACGAACTAGGCTGAATGAATCCCTTGTCCAACTGCTCCTTCAGCTGCTTCTTCAATTCCTTCAGCTCATCCACATCCATCTTGTATGGTCTCTTTGCTATAGGTCCTGTTCCCGGCATCAGGTCTATAAGAAACTCCACTTCCCTGTCAGGTGGCATTCCTGGCAGCTCTTCCGGAAACACGTCGGGGTAATCCCTAATAACAGGCACAGTATCCATGCTAACCCCCTTAAGAGAATTCAACTTACAACTTCGCGGTACCGACTTGAATCTAATCCTCTTACCATCCGGGTTTTGAGTGAAACATTCAGGCACAATCTATGTGTCCCTCATGCATAGACATCCAATCCATACCCAGAATAACATCCAACCCTTGTGATTCCAACACTACTAGGTGTGCAATGAGGTTGTGTGCTCCAATCCTCACAGTCAAGTCGCGGCATCCCGCGCTAGCTATCATATCTCCTCCAGGTGAACTCACTCTAATAGACCCTTTCATAGACTCAGTAGGTAACTTATACTTATCCACAAATGCCCTTGAAATGAATGAATGCGATGCACCAGTATCAAAACGTATAAGTGCAGGGTGAGTGTTGATTCGGAACTTACCAATCACAAGGTCAGGCTCATCTGGGATCTCCTCCACGTTCATGTGGTTCACTGTGGCCTTCTCGTTGTTGGTTGGCTTCAGTCCTTTCCTCTCCGGACAGTTGTCAGCATAGTGTCCCTTATGTTTACACTTGAAGCATGTCACTTCACTCAGATCCTTCTTCACAAAGCTGCGATCACGGTTGCGGTCATGTCCACCGTGTCCTCCAGAGTGGTGAGTGTCCTCCCTTGTGGCTGTGGTGGGTGCTCCTATGGTTGTCATGACGATGCCCATCGCCTCCATGGTGGTGGCGGTCATGGCTCCCATGGTCACTCCCTCCATGCTTGGAGTATCCATCATATGAAGTGCGAGACTTGTGATGTGAACCAGAGTGGTGATTATTGCTCTTTCTCTTGCGGTTCTCCACCTGTTTGTGCTTCCCTTCCAAGATCCTGGCCTTGTCCATAAGCTCCTGGAAAGTGGGGCAATAAACCACCAGTAGCTGCACGGAAAGCTCATCACTAAGGCCATCCAGGAATCTCTCCTCCTTTTGCATCGTGTCAACATCCTCAGTGCATAACGGGACAGGTTGTTGAACTCCTCAATGTACTCACCACGGTGCGATTGGTTTGGCGCAATTTGCGGAACTCCTTCCTCTTGCTCGAACTCCACGAAGACACGTGGTTGGTCCTGAAACCTTCCTTGAACATTGCCCAAGTCACGGTGTCCAGCGGGTGGGTGATCTGAAAAGTGTCCCACCAAGAAGCGGCTGGTCCCTCCAGTAGGTGAGCGGCAAACCTCACTTTCTCAGCATCAGTGCAACCAACAGTTACCAGATCCTTGTTGACTGGACGCAACCAGTCGAGAGCAACCATCGGCTCCGTTGTAGTAGAGAACTTAGTTGTCCTTAGCCTCAGAAATCCGGTGAGAGCATCTCCCTGGGGCTGGTTATTCCCATTGTTGTTGTTGTTCTGAGCTTCCATGAACTGAGTCATAACTTGGGTCAGCTGTGCCTGAGCTGCCATGAGCTGCTCCAACTCAGTGGGTTGATGGCGGGGAGGCATCTGCGGTTCAGCACAGGTAAGCTTAGAAAGAATCAACTACGGTAATAGGATTCTACCCATGCATATGATCAAACAACAACAAACAATAGCAGACAATCACAGGCAAGCAACACATCAACAAACAAGTGATCCAGCAACATCCCAGGGGTTATCCTAGCAGTATATACCTACTGAAATAATTTTACAAGAGTTGTCAATGGTTAACTAAACAGTTGATCAACTAAGCAACAAAAACAGCAATCTGCCAGAACAGTCCAGCAGCGTTCACGAATTTTTCTTCCTGACTTAGGCTCGTCATAAAATTTAGCTGTTTTTTGCACATATAGTACAGAGAGTTTCGCATCAGCCCAATTTTTTTCAGATTTTTCCCAGTTACCAGAAAAATATGAAAAATTGTACAGTACCGCTGTATCAGCAGAAAACTGCAGCGAAAATAACACAGGTGTTAACCAAACTTGCCATAACTCTTTCATAAAATTTTGCACAAATTATTCCTGGGATATTGGAGTACACAAATAAGCAACTAAACACTCTTAAACTAACAGCAACTAAGTTTCACATCGATCGTGACTAATCCTAACGAATTTTACCTAACGAGGACTAATTGGTGGACTTCTATCTACTTCTTGAAGAGGTTGCAGTAGGTCCTTGCACTCATGCGTTGGCGCTTCGGTCCACGGTTCAACCATGGCGGCGGAGTGTACACTTCTCCTGAATCATCACTTGAGATCTCAAACTCCACCTCTTCTGGATCCTCCTCTTCTTCTTCACTCTCTGCTGCGACTGCAACAGCTTCATCTCCTCCACCATCATCGTCTCCATCATCATCATCCTCGTCCTCATCATCATTATCGTTCCCACTGTCATCATCATCCCCATTGTTGCCATCATCTCCATTGTCATCATCAGAGGTTGGATTCAGCTGTGCTTGGAGAGTGGCAATCTGGGCTGTCATAGCTTCAATAGTTTGATCCCTTTCCTGGACGGTCCCTTGCAACTGTTGTATGTTCTGGGTTTTCTCCTGCACAGTACCATGAAGATGAGCTATGGTTGCATCTCTGGCTATCAGGGCATTCTCCAGAACTCCCACGGCTTCATGCAAGGTGTCAATCTCCTGTCCTTGGACCACCATACCATTGCTAGCAAAATCTGCAATTTCCTTTATCATCATCACTTTCTCAGCTAGAGATCCATTCTCCCTTTCCATGTCCTCTATGTGCCTCCGACGGGGCTGCATGTTGTTCCTGTCGCCCGGGGTAACCACAATGTGCCCATCTTCATCACGCCTCCCATAGTCACGGTAGGGTGAATCTGCTGGCAGTAGGTGTCGGACATGATGGCACTGGCGAGACAGGGCTTCATGTATGGCCAAGTTGATTCCAAGTCCCCAGTTGCAGTATGTCTTGGTGTAGGTCAGATGCATAGGGTTTGGCAAGGCGGCATCTCTGAATATGAAGGTGGTGATCTCCCATGCATCCTCACCATATCCATAGGTGTACAGCCTTCTTCCCTTGAACATGGGCAGTGGCAATCCCAATGACTGCGAGAGCTGTGCTAACTGTCTTGCAAAGGTCCTTGGTGACTCCATGGTTGCATACTCAGTCCTGACTTCTCCCATCTATCAATTAAAGAGTAAAGTGTGAGAATAGCATATGATAAGTATTTACGAGAGTGAAAGGCATAAGATGAAAGACAGAGTTAATATAGGTTTTAATAAATCTATGGCTTCGTAATCCAATCCTAGGTCACGATCCTACAGTCGACACACGGGCTCTGATACCATCTTGTAACACCGCGGTTCTGAAAATACCGAGGCTTCTATGTGACATGCCAATCCCTGGATCGGTTCATTGGCCCACAATAGAATAAGATGAATAACATAGCAAAATATCCGTGTATCATGAATATCGAAGATCCAGAGTACCATTATTACAATAGAAGCTTAGCTCAAATTATTCAGGTAGCAACATAAATAAAGTAAATCCTCCATTCTTCAAATTGCCCACAAGTGAACAAGTGCCGAGTGGAGTACCGTGGCCTATATCGATTACTCAGAATCGGAATAACCTGCAACATGAAACGGAGCAGCCCCGAAGGGTCAATACATGGAATGTATGGCAAGTAGAGCTAGTAAGGAGGCAATAGTTCTAACATCTACATGCATATTTGGCAAGTGGAGCTGTGTCTGGCTTGCATTTGCAAATAACTTTGTCCTACTTTCATAAATAGTTTTTGAATTTCTTTGAAAAGATCCCAATTAATTTAACCCAACAATATTAAAACAATTATGAAATTGGAATGAGCGAGAAACATGTCATGGAGTCAATATCAAGCAACTCAGTTGTCCATAACCGGGGACACGGCTAATCGATTAGTTTATACACCCTGCAGGGGTTAGTACACTTTACCCATGTGACTTGGCCAGCCCAGCTCGTACCATCACTCTCATTTTGGGTGATGATAGGGAGAAGACCAAGAAGAGACCGTTAGAAGTAGCTCCTCAATCCCGCACCGTCCAACCTACCAAAATTCTACATCTCCGGATACGCTGCACGGTCACCACAACCTACTAAGTCCAACCAACCGCCCATTTCATTATTGGCACATGGTTGTACATGTAAGCTACCAAATAAAGAAGCCAATCAATTTCTCTCGATACCTGGGTGCCTTTTCGCAATGAAACCACCAAAATTTATCAATCCCATCACACCCAGGAGTTTCATTGATTAGGTTGTTTTAGTTTTCACAAACCAATGCTTTTAGAAACAAGTCTCAGTGATGTAACCCAGCCCTCGTACATCATAGCATGGCTAAGCACATCTACCAACGGTGGTTCATCTACAAGGAAGGCCCTACCACATAATAGGACATAGCATAGCGATAGTATCATCCTACACATGCATCTACAAAATACACGACAATGCATAGAAAATAGTAGGACAATATCATGAACAAAATAGCATCTACTTGCCTTGGTTGTAGCGGTCGGAAGAACAATCCACATACGAGCAAGCGTTGCACTCGTCACAATCTACACGATACAATTGCAATCATAAACAAACAATCCATAAGCATATGCAACAAAGATGATGCATGGATGCATGCACGACAAGTGAATTGGTGCTACAGCTGCACCACATAATCCTATTCAAAAAAGCTACTGATTGCATGCATGGAAAATAGTTTTAGCGCAAGGAAAACTATTATGCAAAATATAATGCTCAAAACTAGAGCTAGAACTCAATTAATTCACTACCGGTAGTATACTGTTTGTAAAATCTTGGGAAAATTCTACTACATGGCCATTGCTATTTAGGAACAATACCAATTGGAATTACTCAAAAAGGAATTATAAAACTCCCTGAGTAATTAAAACACTGCAGAAAGCCACTAGACATTTTCTGCAGAGGTTTTTATTGTAAGCCTATCCTTTTAATTCACGAGGAGATTCCCCTCGTTCTACTGAATCCAGGGACATATTATACGCAATTTTTGGAGTTACAGATCTTTTTCTATGAATTAATTACTCCAAAAAGGCTATTAACTCATTTGATTAAACTGTACTAAATCTTGCTGCAAAAGTGTGAAACAATGGTACAGAAAGATTCTGCACGACTTACTGAACCTACACATATTTTATTTGCAATTTTTGGCCCAGCGGATTAATTTCTATGCAATTTACAAGTTTCCACGAAAATCTGCCAATTAAATCGATTAAAGAAATACCCAGTCAACTGTGTCTGTTGACTGGCCCACGTGGCTGCTGACTGGGTGCTGACTGGGCGTTTGACTAGTCAGCGCCTGGGGCTGACCGGTCAACGGCCGATCTGGACCGTTGATCGGAGATCCAATGGCCACGAGAGATGGCGGCTGCGGACTCACCGAAGACGGCGGCGGCGAGCTCGGAACGGTGGTGGCGATCGGCTCGGCAAGGCGCTCGTCTGCGAAAGAAGACGGTCAGCTGGTCGAGGCGATTAACGGCGACGGCGGCGGCAGCAAGGCAGCGGCGGCGGCAGCATGGCGGCGGCGCTGGCGCGAAGCAGCGGCGAGGCAGCGCAGGGCGCAGCGGCGAAGCGGCGCGGCGCTTACGCGGTGGCGACGGATCTGGCGGCGGCGGCGTTCCATGCGGCGGCGGCGGGGTCCAGGCGGCGAGGATCGAGGCAGGGTGGAGGGTCCGGCTTTGTGGGGCCCCCACGTGGGTCCTACCGGACACGGTCGGCGGCGGATACAATCACGCGCGAGCGGCAGTGGCTAGCTGGGCCAGCAGTCCAAAGAAGGCGCCTTTTTTTGGTCCTTTTTCTTTTTCCTTTTTCATAAATAGTAAAACCTCTGTAACTTTTCCGTACGAGCTCCGAATCGGGCGATTTTTGTTCCTAAATTTTTGTAAAATCGAGGGGAACAACCTAGGGTCAAGGGTTGAGTGAAACCACTAGGCTACAAGGATGGAAAACACAAGTCCTAGTAGAACCTCTCGCAGGAGCCTCGTAGTAAAATAGAGTAGGGTTTAGAAAATAGTGTTTTGCCGAATCTTTTCAATCGATGGTTTTGCATGGAAGAGTATGATGCAATGATATGAATAATATGCAGAACCAAATCTAAAATTTGGGATGTGACAGGTCCATCACGCTTATTTGTAATTCTTGATATATCTTCTTTAAATAACATGACAAGTGAATCAAAAATATAATTCCACAAACTTGTAGAATATATAATTGAATCATACTTTATTTAGTAAAATAATTCGCTAAAACTTTATGATCATTATCATTAGTTTTTCCTCTATTTGTAGAGTTCGGTTTCACGAAACAAATTTCACCGCGCCACTCAAAAATCAGAAGGTAAGGTCAAATACCTTGTTTTGATATTTTACTTTCTTCCATCCGTATCTTCATCAAAACACATCAACTGAAGACAACAACATGTTTTCCCTTTGTGGAGCAAGTATTCATAGTTGTCTCAGATTACTCTACAAAGACTTGTTTATTCGCCATGATTTTGAATCATCGAAATCTCCAGAAACTCGAACGTGACATAACTCTTATGGTGTTGTTTCACCGAATCTTTAGATGTTCCTTTGTATTTCAAACGACTTCTAGCTTATTTTGATCTTTAAATCAAAATGGTAACTATAAACCTGATAAGAGATAATGTTAGACCATATGTATCTAATACAAAATGATTATGATATCTAGACATATCAACACCTTGAATTTTTCCAATTATCATAATTTGTGAAACATCTTTCACAAGTCCTTTTATGCCAAACATTAACTTAAATACTTTAGTCATATTGATCAAATCGAAGAGACTTTGTATTCCTGTTAATTCCATATCCCACTTTGTTTTGAAATCGTTTGAATATTTCAAATCGTTTCAAACTCGTGTTTCATTAAGTAAATACATCTATTCACTTAAGACCACAATGGAATAATGATTTCCACTACTTTGTTGAAAAATACAGTACATCACTACGTATAAAATTCAACATTTCTTCGCATATAACCGTTTTACCAGAATGCGGAGTTTTAGTCATCTTGCCTAACGAGGCATGGTTTTGCAAAGTCACTATGTCAAATATCTAAGACCCCGATTTTCATATAAATGAAAAACATGCAATAACTACCATGACTTAAACAATAGTGTCATCTCATTATTAAACTTTGCATATCTTTTAGCATTCTAATCCTTTATAAATTCTTAAACTTTTTATCATTAACATAGTGATGATAATAACTCTTTTATAATCGTAATGTGACCATAAAGGTAGTATTCATAAGAACAGTACAACTGGCTTATAGCTTATTCATATGAATAAAGTCTCGCAAAAAGCAACTCACACAAACAAGGATTACAAATTTTTATTCAAGTCCACTATTCAAAATGACAAACTTTGAGGGAACGAGTGATGTCGTCCATCAACCAGTTTGCTTGCCGTCAATAAGCCATATTTCCTCATTTCTGGAAATTCTCAAGAAGACCATCCTATTTTCACAAAACAGGACAAATATCCAATACTTTGTAAACTACAAAAAGTTTTGCAAGAATTACATTTATTACTTTGTATATCTAACATATACCCTTTTCTTCAATGATCTCCACTTGAAATCAAGCCCTTATGAGAGTTCTCTACTCTAATGCAATATTGTTGAGTGACTCAAAATATCCTGTTTTCATCCATCACGGAAGAAAACTCATCCAATGGCTCATACATTATATGCCTTATTTTGCAGAAAACAAAATTGTAGTCCAACTCTCCATCGAATGGAGAATGGATTATTGGATGATTATGGAGAAAACACAAACGTTGCAGAGTCATCGGACTATCTCCTAATGGTTGTGTATCAAGAAGAGAAGATCATTTATTACAAGGTTATCCCTTAGGCATGGGTATTAATCTATGAAATTAGACCCCCTTTTTTTCTAAGTTCCAAATCAAGCAAGAAATTTCCCATGATAGCAAAGGACCACAATGGGATAAGCCATGATCTACTAAGATATTTGCAAATAGACATCTAGAATAAGTTCAATTCATAATTGATCTCCCACTAAAATAGTCATCTCCTGGACGATTTTAGCAATCACACGATTTCAATTCACTATGCAACCCCTGATCGTCATGACCGGCAACATAGCTTCAATGGTAAACATTCTCCAATGTCAATCACATCATCCATGTCACTCATGCTCGACCTTTCGGTATCTTGTGTTCCGAGGCCATACCTGCATATGCTAGGCTCGCCAACTATAAAATGTATGTATTGCAGCGCAGCATGCCTTACATTCATCTTATGCGAACGCAGATATGTCTAGCCCCCGATTGTCATGGCTTGCTTCATAACGGAGAACTTTCTTAGTGGTGCACACACAAGGGGAACACTATCATTGGAATTAGTATTAGGGATCATCTTATCTTTTATCTACCCTTGTGTATCTAATACAAGCACATAATAATATGTAAAATAGGTATCAAAATCACATGTATATTGTGATATGATATGGTACTTCTTGTGCCTTGATCTCCATCGAGCGCTTCAGCATGATCTCCATCTTGCCACCGGTTTGACGCCAAGTCCACAACGCCACCAGTAGGTCAACCATCAGAATGATGCATATTACTCCATAACTTAGTAACATAAAAGTAAACTACTTTACCTTCATAATGACCAATACCATATCATAACACAATCCCTGCTGCAAAATAAAGTTAGATGCCTCTACTTTATCTTCTGCAAGTTTTACATGGCTGATAAGGCTTTCGCAATAGAATTGTTTCTAATCTACGAACTTTCCAACCACATGGAACAAATAGTTGTCTCTACTACACCCCTTTCAGGGCCCTCCGTTGTAAATGCTATATCAACTATTGAAAGAGATATAGACACTATCTAGCCACTTATATGGAACAAGCTGTATGTCGAGCGTGGAACCAGTCTCGTGTATGGATACATGTAAGGTCGGTCCGGGCCGCTTCATCAAACAATACCGCGATATAAATAAGTACACGTGGGAGGGTAACAACTATAGGATCAATACCCACATAATCCATGTGTGTACTGGCCGTACAACATTACTATGCATAGACCAGCTCTGATACCACTATTGGGGATCTGGTGCAGAAACAAGAACATTCCTATGTTGGAACGCCCAAACTACCCAAGTTCTATCTAGGTGTAATGCAGTAACGGCTAAGGTTTCAGATACATACCCTCGTAGTCCGAAAGAGGTTAACGTCTTGAGGGGAACGTGGTTGATGTAGTCGTGCTCATAGCCGACCTTAAGGTCGCGAAGCTCCTCGCAAGTCACCCTTGCTCCATCATCATGCAGCAATCCGGCTCAAGACATCCAAGGTTCCCCAAGTGTGGCCTCTCCTGGTTTCGTACACATATGGTGTATGATGACGACCTCCGACTCCTTGATCCTTGCCGGGAGTGCGGAAGTAGATCTCCAGCTTGGAATCTCCTCATGCAGCACAATGGCATGCTGCTAGCGCATTGTCTCTTGCGTGAACAGTCCTTCCAAAGGACCATGCTAGCGCAAGGAGACAACTAGAGAGAGAGAGAGGGAGAGAGAGAGAGATTGGAGGCGCATATAGGAGGAGGAGAGCTCCCAGCTCATGGGTTGGTGTTGTGTACTTTCTCCTCCAACGGGGGCCTTTATATAGGGAAAGGGGGGCACCCTTACCCTCCCCCCACCACCACCAAGGAAACCCTAAGGCGGCCAAGGGTGGCAAGGGGCGGTGTCCAAGGGTGGCAAGGCGACCCAAACCCTATCCCTAGCCGCCAGCCAAGGGAGGGGGCAGCCCTAGGCACATGGACCCTTCCCCTCCTTTGGTTTCCCTCATGGGCCCTTTTTCCCTAGGAAGTTTGGCCATTAGTGGAATACCCTTTAAAATTAGATTTTTAATATTATATTTAATATTGCATATTACAGAATCCGATTTGACCCAAAACAACTTTCGGTTCCCCATTGATTTCCTTCGTACAACTTCGGAACTCCTCGGAACAATTTCGGTCCTCTCACGAAACTTTTCTAGTTTCCCTTCTTTCTCCGAACAGCTTCAGATCTCTCTCCACAGAACAATTCCGGCTTTCTCTAATGTCATTTCCAACTTACATAGGATCTCTATCTCATCGTACCCTTAAGTGTATTTCCCCAAGGCTCGGGAATAACACAGACATGATCTCCATCAATGATCAATAGAGGGACCGGGATGCCCATATTGATCCCTCTACATTCCACGATGACGATGTCATTTTAACCGTAAACTTAGAGTCTTATTCATTTTGTCTCTGTGATAGTTTTATTGTCTGAGGCTTGATCAATGACATCTCCAGGTTGGTTCAACCACGTTACCGATAATAGCTTCTTTACTCAATCCGATAAGTGATATCCCTTTGACCTAGTCATAGGTTGCGCAGCTTATGGATATAACTCATTTGTGTGGGCCCATAGTATCTTCTGTCACGTGGATGGAAAAATCCCTCTCTTAACGCATACGCCTTTACCCTCCCCTCCGAATACCTAGAAACATCGCTATGATCACCTTTTCACTGAGTGATGTTAGATGCTATCAAAGTATTATCGGGTGACAGTGGTTAAATTTGGTCTCACCGTCTAAGAAACAAGTCACCGTGTTTCCTAATCATCGTAATTTAAACTTCGTGACCTGATCGTGTTACGATGCTTAAATAGGGTAAGTTCAACAACTTATTCTCCAATGAAATGACTCCATTCTCAATTGGCAACATGATCAGGAAACCTTGAACATCCGTTGACCAATGAACCAGTGACTAGAGTTTCACTGTGAACTCCTGGGTGTTTGTATATCACACATGCATTAAAGTTTCCAATCAATACAGATAAAGCATGATATAAAACTTAATTATAAACTTTATAAAATATCATAATAATCCACATTATTATTTGTCTCTAGGGAATATTTTCTTCAGAGGCTAGATACATCACTGACCACCGTGTTAGAGTATATCACTGTTTGGACTATATTTGATAGTTTAAGTTTGTAATTCAGTTATATCTCTAGTAGCCTTCTTGGCCCTGAAGTCTTGTAATCTATATAAACAGCCCTTTGAGGCCACAATCAATATAGATAATATTCCGTAATTCTACATGGTATCAGAGCGGTTCGCTCCGCCTAGGGTTTAGCACCACCGTTTTCGCCGCGCTGCCCCCGGGGAGATCGTTCTCCGCCGGGGGCCGCGCAAATAGTAGATTAGATCTTTCTTCGCCAAATTTTTCTCGCCGGCCACTTGACCGGCGTTTCTTCTTCTTTCGCCGATCATAGATCGGATTGCGTCGTCCATAACCACATGTTGTCATCACGCGCCTCCACTTCAACCTGGGCGTCGGCTCATCTCCGGCAAATCATCTCCAACGATTATGCCAAGGAGGCTCCGCGCGGCGCCCCAAGGGTCGCCTTCACACGCTACGTTGGCTTCTCCGTCCTCACGTCGTCACCACGCCGGCCCGTCTTCGCCTACATCAATTGGGATGCAAGTCCGCCGTCAACAAAGGGCTGCACCTTCATCACATGTGGTCATCATAGCCGACAACCATCTACACCAACAACATCGTCACATCATCGCCGCCACCACCAATCATGGTCATCGTCAATGCCAACAAGTTCTTCTACTCGAGCGACGTCGCGCTCATACAAGCGGAAAATACGGGTCTAATCCCCGAAATCAACTACCGCAACAATTCAATCGCCATCAACAACTACCTCGTCGTCTTCGTCCACCACGACCTTGCCACTAGAGTCGCAGTCTAATTTTTTATTTGCACAAGTTTGTGCTTAATTTTCTTCTTGCAGCCACTTCGTCTACTCCGACACGGCGGACAACTTCTACACCGACCGTTTACGGAAATTTTCTTTGCTCCTCAATCCGGCTCTGGCACGCATGGCTCATGATGGTCCCTGTCTTCGCACGCCCGGTATCGGCAACATCGACGCGTGCCTTCGTCCCCGACACGCTCCCGAGTCTGGCAAGCTCGGCATTGCGGATCGAGCTACGCCTACTTCAACCACTACGGCGAATTCTCCCGGCTCAACGACGACATCGACCACAACACAACAACATCATCAACTTCATCGACTTCATCAACGGCAACTACATCACCAATGGCATCATCGACCACGACTACAACGCCCTACTTCCGGCTACATCGACATCGACATCCTCTCTCATCTCCACCTTCGGGTTATGCTCCAGTCAGACCGTTCGCGTCACTACCGATCCGACTACGGGGGAGTGTTAGAGTATATCACGGTTTGGACTATATTTGGTAGTTTAAGTTTGTAATTCAATTATATCTCTAGTAGTCTTCTTGGCCCCCAAGTCTTGTAATCTATATAAACAGCCCTTTGATGCCACAATCAATACAGATAATATTCCGCAATTCTACACACCGTGTGAAGCTAGACCAGGATCTTGCTCACATGAAGGAAGAAATTGCATGGAGGGTGAAGAGGCTAGAAATGGAGTACAAGATTTTTTCATTCTTTTCTCGGTTTTTCAAATATATATGGCCATACACACAGTTTCTAGTTTAGTGTTATTACAAATAGGGAAGGTTTAGTCGAAGTTGTTGGGTGTCATGGATGTCTCTCATCTCTGATTTATACTTATGATAAAATCACGAGTTTCTCAGATTTTAGGCCACATTGTAGATATCTGGGGAGTTTTCTTAAAGATAATAACTTCTAGAGTATATGCTCACAGGTAGATGATTAGTACATGAAGAAAATTTTGGATAGAGTATTGGAGTAAATAAGAGTGGTGGAATCTCTCGTCTCATTTGGCTATCCACATCTCGCCGATTATTTCTAGCCATGGGATGAAGGCTAGGAAGGACATACATACCATCACAGTGCCCCCCCCCCCCCCCCCTCCTAGGAGATAGGCTCACCGGGGGCAGCACCTCACTAGCCGGGGTGGAGGTAGAACTATTCATGGGTATGCAACGAATACCTAATAATTTTTGCAAAAACAATTCAGTATGTAAGCTCCTATATGCATAGGTATGCATACCAGGGTTGTTGGAGGCGACGGACACAAGTCAAGTAGAAGCGGCAAGGATTTTATGGCAGTGGCCGCGGATCGCATAGGATCAGCTGCGGTGGCAGGTTTTTGACTAGGTGGCCAAGGCGATTGTATGATCGCCCTAAAAGAGCGCTGGGCTGTGGCGGCGACGATTTTAGACCACGTGATGTAGACCTTGGCTTGATTTTTGTTGGCGATGTAGAACTTGAAAAAATCTTAGCATAGTCGTATGGGTTGATGTAGATGTTTAGTTCGATGTAGCTCAATGCAGTGTAGATCGGTACGGATCGAGACGGCGGCAGCGAGTCACGGTTTCCGGCCATGTCGATGAATTTCCACACGGCCAAGTCGTCGGTGTGGCTACTTGTATTAGATTGTGGACGATTACCTTAATGCAAATTGGGATCTTGCATGTGTTCCGTTGTCTTGTAGTGCATGTAGCACTCTAGATTGTGTTGGCGGTCATGGGTGGATCGGCTGCAGGCGCATGGTGATGGTCACACGAAGCCCGCGCTTGGCCTTGGTATTGTTCCTGGACGACGATGGTCTCGACACCGCACGTGAAGCTTGGCCTTGGCCTTGCGCTGGAGACGCGGTGGTGTCGTCCCTCCAGATTGGATCGCCGTGGAGCCCGGAACATTCGATCGCAAACGTGACGCGCCTTGGCTGGGCGTATCGGCGATGCCACACTTCCGCTCGGAGCTGATTTTCATCGGAGCTTGGAGGTCGTGGATTTAGTAATTTATTTGTCTAACTAGATCTAGCGAATACTAAGAAAATTGGAATTTAGAAAATTAGGATCTAATCTAAAGAACCGGTCAAATCTTTGATTAAGACCGGGTGTCGTGTCCCCGAGAAAAAGAGATTAATATCCCGGGGACGGAGCGCGATGCGGAAGTGGTGAGAGGTCTAGGATCGACATCGTGAGGCTAACTGCTCCGATACATGTGAAAATATATTATTTTGTTGTATATTGATCTCATTCTCGCAGGATATATATATGAGTATATGGGAAGACATAGACTTGGTGTACAAGAAGGTCTAGAATCCTAGTCTATTACAACTCCTATATGTACACGTATTCTAACAAATAGTTGCCTTAAAATTTATTTATGATGTGATGTGGATGCTGATGAACACTAATTATTTCTATAACATGAAAAAGCTAGAAAAATTTCTTTGGAAGCTGCTACAGAATAGTTGTGTGTGTTATTAGTCTTGACCGAATTTATGTTCTTTTTGCTATTTTGATGAGAAAATAATAATATTCCATCAAAACTACGATGAACCTTTTGTTAAACATATCCATTTCCAGTTCCCATAACTGTTTTTTATCAGACAATGTATTTACCATTGTTTTTTTGTTAGCTTTATCAAATGGAAAGTTTTTCACGAATCAAAATTCTTCTCATATTACACTTATTTAGGCTTGCCGCTACACCTAGCAATCTTGCCCTTTTGGCTGCTCATACCTTTTCATAACATTGCGGCCATTGAAGGCAATCAGTTATGCAATCTAATCTTATTCATGCAATTGATGTTGGCACATATTATTTAAACAAGGGAGTTGTTTTAAGACATTTTTTGTTTTTAAGAGTAAATCCAATACGAGGAGTGTCCAAAGAATGTTGTGGTCTGGTTGTCGCTTTGAATTTCTCTGTATAGTATTGTTTTAATCCCATTGATCATAAAAAGAATAATTTACAAAACTATTGGCTTGATTTCCATTTTTTGCATTGGTATGCATATAGTGTATCTATTTCATGAAAGTGATGCTCCGTATGCAAGTCTGGGAGAGGGCACCAACATGCATAGCTACTAAAAGTTCGAAGATCACATCTAACCTATCAGATTCATGTGTACAACCACAATGATTGACCAATGTATAGAAAGTAAAGCTTTCCAGCAGTAATTGTGATGATCAATTGTTGGGAATGAATCTTAGGATCATGTACTTTTAATTGTGACGATGTGTCTAGCACTGATTTTTTTTTTTGCTTTGAGAATAGTGAATTTCTCAATATCTTGGAACAATTTGCTCTCTAACATCTTCATTATCCTCATTTTTGTTTTGCAAAAGCTAACAATTTGTAATTCTACGATCACGTGCCAAGTCGCACCCCAACATTTAGTGTGTTGATTACGTGAAACCACAACATACATCATAACATGTACAACCTGCGATGCATTCATCACGAAAACCAACCACATACATATATATCTATATTATTTATTGAAGCAAATACCCTCACAAGTCACAAGCACCAACATATATTGAAAACATAAGCTTACATAAACCACACACGCCTTATACTTATTATTACCTCTTTTTTTTCTCGCGGACCCCATCATCAAAGAAGCAAACACGGATAATGCAGCCACATCCTAGAATCACCGTGATTTTTATCTTCTTCGCTGAATTAGGCGTACTCGGCAGGGTTAGCGATGAGGTAGGCCTCAACTGCCTTTAACATGCCGAGGTACGCCCCGACAAGTCCTGCCTGGTCCTCTGGCGCTAGCGCCTCGCTGCCGTCGAGCTTCTCGTACTCTATCCTAAACGTGGCAAGGCAGCCACCCTCGCCGGCCGCCTCGAGCTTCACCTCGGTGACCTGGGACTTGAGCTGGGCCCTCACCTTGCCTCCCTCTAGTACCTCATTCCTTTGCACCCGTGCTGCATGGTCGCGCACCACCACACGGGTCTTCATCAAGCTACCGCCTGCATTCGCCGCTGCCGCTGCGCTGAGCTTCAGAGTGGTGATGGTGCCTGGACTGCCGTCGCCCTCCTCCTCCACGGTGTCGATGAAGGCTGCGCATGCCTTTTGAAGGGCCTCACCAGAGCAGGCCACCTTCCACATCCGGTCGACT
Organism: Avena longiglumis; assembly: GCA_030063025.1. Lineage (NCBI taxonomy): Eukaryota > Viridiplantae > Streptophyta > Magnoliopsida > Poales > Poaceae > Avena > Avena longiglumis. Next base: position 113,910,114 of record CP125976.1, on the reverse strand, counting down.
GACACCGCCATGGCGCACTCCTCGGTGATGACGCAACCAGCCATAATCTTTTTTTGTGTGTGTAGTGCACACTGGTGGATGCTGGCAAAGTGGCAAGTTCTTTCAGGCTTCTGATTGCCAGCTGATGTGAGTGTGTGTGATTAAAGGAAGGGACTGCATACATCTATTTATAGGCGCAAAGGTATTCAGACGAGTCTTGACATGTGCAGCGCCTGTCAAGAACCGTATTTTTTTCTTCTGAATCTGGCCGTCCTCTAAGACTAGTAACACTATGTTTGTCCCCGTTTGAATAAATGTGTATAGGAATAATTTCTCTTGTCTGCTTGGTATATGCCTATACGCATTGCAGCCCGACTTGTTCGTGTCAGCCCTGAATGATACGTTGCTCTGATTAATCAATAATAAATACTGTACTACTGTACTGTACTACTCAGCAACGGGTTAGCTTGGACCAAGGGGTTCATTATTTATCGCTGCAGACGTTCAATTTTCTTCCCATGTGTGCTGACTAGAGGAACTAGACCATTCTAGAAGGGTTGAAGTTGAAACAGGAGGGGATTGTGTCTTCTCTGCATATACTAGTCCTGATGTTGAGATAAGCTGGGCGGCTAGGCCAATATTCCGCTGAACTAAACATTGCATAGATAAGATTCTAATAGGCTAGGCGGCTAAGCCAATATTCCGCTGAACTGAACATTGCATAGTTAAGTTTTCATTATCTGGTCAACTTTCTTATGATATATACGAGCCCAAACAAAGTTAAAGTTTGCCACGCTGCGTCTTAGGCTTAGGGAGCGAGACCATGTTTGCAAAATGTGCATGGACTGTAATAAATTGGTTGTATAACATGTACGAAAACGTAAGAATGTTGGTATCATCCAAAATAATTGTAGACTTTTTTTCTCGAATTTTTTCTCATGATCTATCGGGTAACGGTCGTCGGAGTCGGAATCAAGCGCCTTCTAAAACATCATGATGTCGTTATCACCATGGACTTCTCTCGGCTTCCATATCGTATCCGTCTGCAATGTCTCTCCAATAGGGGCAACCGAAATAAGTTTGGTATGCCTCATTGGTGATGTTAGGGATATAGCAAATGGATATATAGCTAGCAAGAAAATATACTGTCAAATGGATATATAGCTAGCAAGAAAATATACTGCCAAGCCCGGGTGGCCCATAGAATGTGGCAAGGTCCATGGATTACTGGCGGTCTAATTCCTGATGATCTAGAAGAAATCCTGACTGTAGCATGGAAGGTGAACGACTACCGCCTTAGAAGGAAGCCGGAGTCTTCGAAGTCAAGACATAATAGTTTATGTATTAGTTTAGAACCCTATAAGCTATCCAACTAGGACTTACCTTATATAAGCCGACCGACAGAAGACCCTATGGAATGATATCTATATGGCCGTATATTTCGTCTGACGGCAAAATTTTAGGGTTTCTTAGTTTTTTTTTCTGGCGGAACGATATCTATGACCTGGCCGCCTATACATTTTGTTCTCGCCGTATAGTTGGTCTGACGGCAAATTTTACGGATTCTTAGGGTTTTTTCCTGGCGGCAATATCTATACGGCCGGAACTATACGGTCGGGAGTTTTATCCCCGCCGTATAGTTGGTCGTTAAACCTTCTGTACATGGGAAAGAAAATTTGACGATGGCATCGATAACTATATGGACGCAACTATACGGCTGAAATTTTTATTCCCGCCGTATAGTTGGTCGTTAAACCTACTGGAGTTGTAAATGGTTTTCTGTTTCTTTGAGAATTCTTTCTTAACCTAAAACTTAGCAAAACACCATGTTTTGACAAAAAAATGACAGTCTAAATTTTCGACCAATATCAACATGTATAAAACAAGATTTTTAGTACCACCAAACTTCTTCTTCTCAACTGGAGTTTTCTAGCACTCTTTATTCAACATAAAATTTAAAATAAAAACTTAAAAACTTTACTCAAACCTTTATTTCACATGGGTTTCCTCCCATGAAGCGCTCTTTAATGATCAATATCTTGACCTTGATGTTGCTCACTTAGGCCAAATGAGTGGAAATCCCACTCCAAAATAGTTAGCCTTCAAAATGATGGCCTCCTTCTCATCATGCTTGGCTTTCTTCTTCCTGGGAAAATGAGTAACAAAAGGATCCCACGGAGGCAATTGAAGCTTCACATTCCCTTCATGCAGATTAATCAAAGCATTAATAGTTTTTAAGAACGGACGATCTAATATGATAGGAGCAGTAGCATCTTCAGCCATGTCAACAATAACAAAATTAATAAGAGCAGGACAACCTTTAATGTAAACTAAAGTATTTTATTTAATCCATACAACTTGTTTGTCGGTAGAATTTGCTAGGTGTAATTTTAACTCGGTAATTTCAAAAGAGCAAGTTTTAACTTATTAAAAAGACTTTTTTGGAATTGTTGAAACACTTGCACCTAAATCACAAAGTGCAGCTATCTCATTGGTCCTAATTTTAATCTTAATAATAGGCTCAAATATATCATCAAGCCTAACATGTAGTTTTTCAGCAATTTTCTTATATTCTTCCTCAAGATCACGTACCTTTATTGCTACCTGATTAACGAAGTGTTGATACATAGCTTTCTCATTTTCTTCACTTGCGGGAATCTTGATATTGATCCTTTTCACAAGATCTTCAACCGTGTAATTTGGTGAAGGAGCATTGCTATAGTCAAGTTTTTTAGGCTCCTCCCTTTGGATTATTATCATCTTGAGTTCTTCAACCGTATTGAGCTCAGCTTTAGCTGCAAATTTATCTAGAGTGAGAGTTTGAATCTCGGTTATCTTACCTAGCTGTGCATCAACAATCTTTGTTCTTTCTTGGAGGGTCCGCAAATCATTTCTTAAACTCACAGTTTGGTTAGAGAATTTTCCAAGCATATTATCATGGTTCTCTATTATCTTAACTAGTATATTGTTTTGCTTATTTTGCGAGTCCATAAACGACTTAAGAGTTTCTTGGAGACTATCATTACTTGATCTCATATTATTATTAGAGTTACTTTCAAGACTAGAATAATGTTTCTGAAAATTAGGATTATAGTTCTTCTTCTAGGCAGGGTTATAATCATTACGGGCTATGAAGTCTATTTTTTCAATATTTGATTCTGGGATAGCTCTTACCTAGGTTTCCTTACCTTTTGCGGCTAATATGAGCTCATCCAGCTTATCATTGAGTTATTCATTTTCTTGTGGTGTAACGGAGTTCACCTTCTTTGTGTGTGATCTATCAACATGCCATTGAGCATGGTTGTCTTGCATATTGTCTAGCAGCTGCTTTGCTTCAGTAATTTGTTTGCCCATAAATGTTCCTCCAGCTGCAGTATCAAGCATAGACTTGGACACAGGGTTAAGACCAAAATAGATGGAGGATTAACCAATCTTCCATCCCGTGGCTGGGACAGTTCCTCATGCATTCTTTCATTATCTCACATGCAAACGCTAGTGGCTCACGCTCTTCCTGTCTAAAATCAGTAATATTAGATCTTAGTTGCATAGTCTTTGCAGGTGGAAAAAATTTAGTCATAAATAGAGAAGTACACTCCACCCATGATGCCATAGTATTTCTAGGCAAAGATAGCAACCATTCTTTTGCTCTTCCTCTAAGAGAGAAAGGAAATAAGCGCAACTTGACCGCATCAGGGTCAACATCTTTAATGCGCATCATATCACATATTTCAGTGAAAGTATTCAAGTGCATAGCTGCGTCCTTGATACGTCCAAAACGTATCTATTTTCTCGAACACTTTGCTATTTTTTCTCCTCTAAACTTGTGTGATTTGAATACAACTAACATGGACTGACACTGTTTTCAGCAGAATTACCTTGGTGTCTTGTTTTTTTGCAGAAAATGAATTATCAGGGAAAATCCCGGAAAATATGCCAAAAATTATATTTCACCAGAAGACCCATGGAGCCAGAAGACGAGACGGAGAGAAGGCCTAGGGGACCACACCCACCCCAGGCACGGTCCCACCACTGGTCGCGCCTGGAGGGGGTGCAGCCTCCCCAGGCACCTCCTCGGCCTTCCTCTGCGCCTATAAGTTGCCTTTCGACTTAAAAACCAAGGGGAGTTCGATAGTTTTCCAGAAAGAGTTCCGCTCCGCAGCCGCCACCAGAAACCAAGATTCGGATCTAGAAACTCCGTTCTGGAACCCTGCTGGGACGGAGAATTTGGAGAGGATCATTGCCATCGTCATCACCAATGCATCTCCATCAACCACCGATGTTTCCCTCATCCATGAGTGAGTAATCCCCCGGTGTAGGCTTGGGGATAGTAGGGATTGGATGAGTTCTACTATGTAATCGAATAAGATCTGTTAGGGCATATTGCCTAGTATCTCTATTAGTGCTATTTGACTTTGTTGCAACTTGTTGTGCTTAATTCTTGTCATTAGGGCCCGAGTGCCATGATCTCAGATCTGAACTTATTATTGAATCATTATGATAGTATTGTTTGTGACCTTATCTGCAAGTTGTGTACACATATCATTGTCCGGATCCAAAGGCCCAAAGTGACAATAATTGGGACAACCGGAGGGGATGGCTGTGGATAAGGATCACATGTGTTCAAGGAGTGTTAATGCTTTGCTCTGGTGCTCTATTAAAAGGAGCACCTTAATTGCCAGTAGTTCCCTAGAGGCCCTGCTGCCACGGGCTGGCTGGACAGAAGATGTTGTGCAAGTTATCATTGCGATCACGTATGACTATATTTGGAGCATATGCCTAGGATTGTTTAATACTTGGATGCTTGTTATTATTTATCTACAATGCCCTAGATCTTAAATTTACATGTTTAGACTCGTCCATGCAACGCCCGTCCATCCATCCATATGCCTACCGCACTGGAATCCTACTGTTACCGTTACTATTACTATTGCTACTATTTTACTGTTGATGTTGCTACTGTTAAACTTTTGTGAGCAAGAACTATTTCCAGGTGAAGCTGAACTGACAACTCAGTTATTAAGGCTTGCAAGTATTCTTTGGCTCCTCTTGTTTCGAATCAATAAATTGGGTAATACTACCCGCGAAGACTATTGCAATCCCATATACTTGTGGTTCATCAGTCCTCAACAGCAGAGCCTCCAAATTGATTCTGTTAAACCAAACTTAAATAGTAGGGCTTAATTTCATAATCCTCAGCAATAATTGCTGGCTGGGTAATAGAAGTACGCAAATAATCATTGTTGGGAGTTGCAAACTCCCCAAGCTTTTTTTCAGCCATATTTCCTATGTTTTGGGGTTTTATTTTAAACAAAAACTTGTGATAGTAAAACCAAGAATTTAAAGACTAACTATTTTTTTTGGGTTTTCAAATAAAGACTGAACGCAAACTAACAAAATTTAAAAACAAGAATTAAAACTAGCAAGGTTGCTACTAAGCTTACCAGGGTAGCTATTGCTTCCCCGACAACGGCGCTAGAAAAAAGGTTGATACCTTTGATCCGGATTACAGATGTAGTATAGCTCTTTTTCTCTAACAGACCCAGGTTATCGAATCCTCGGGAAGCAGAAAGCATAGTAAAGTTACTTTAACAGACCTTTAGGAGTTTTAAAATTCTTTTTGTGTTTTACCGGACCAAGAGTTTGTGATATTTTGTTATTGTCGATGATGGAGAGAGAGGGCCTGGGGATTTCCACATGTAGCTGTGCAAAACATCTAATGGGAATAAAAGATAATAATAAAGTATGCATGTAATTGTTAGAGCAAAATAATTATATGTTGGCAGTGCATCCATAATTGCTATTGCCTCTGCAACCGCTTATAGCAATAACCTACTAGTCTCATCCATAGAAGAAAGAGAACTAATGATATTCATAGTGATGTCACCGTTAATCCCAAGTAAATCCCTCACATACAGCCGTACTATCCTTTTTGTCACTGGTGTTCCCATCCTGCAGATTAGTCATTACTCACACTCCCTATACATGATCCCATCTATAATAATCAAGTCCTTTGATTCAGGCAAGATAAGGTACAATAATCATCATGTCATATAAACTAATACATGATCCCATCTATAATAACATGCATATACTACATGGCTAGGCCGAAGCCCTTAGCCGAAGGAGAATTACTCACACATAGAGATGAAATCAACAATCATAAACATTATAATGGAGATCATGAGTTTGATAGTAACAGTGTTACAATGTCGCCAATTGGAGATGAGATATATTATTACAAGTGGTGGAATATGGCTATGGTGGAGAAGGGTTTGGAGATTAGATCTAGATCTACCCTTCCGGCGGTGTGGTTTCTAATGTCTTGGTGTAATCTGGTGGAGTCGGGGGCAGCGGGGCTTTTCTTGTCGCCCGAGGCCTCTTTATATAGGGGTCCCTTCACGAAAGTTGTTCTATTTGACCTAGCGGTGTCGGTGGCAACTATACGTCCGAAAATGGCCGGAATTTTATTCTCGTCGTATATTTGGTCGTTAAATCTTCTGCCTCCTTTCTATGACTCCTGGTTTCTTTGAGTTGTTGGAAATATCGTATCATTGACTTTAATATTGTGATTCCCATCATCAAACGTCATTATATGCGCAGGGAAAAATAGAAAGAAAGGATTGCATACCCCTTTCATCACTAGGCATTAGTGGCAGGGTTTAGAGAGATATTTCATCAAAAGTGTGAATAATATCCAGTTTAAATGTGGATGGCTATATTTCATAGCCATCACCGGCCCTATCCCCTCAAATATTGCCTACCTAACCTCCTTGCTTAGCCGCTTTGACTCATCCGCTTTCACTTTTGCAGAAAATATGGAACCACACCGTAGAGACGAAGCAAAGGAAGAGTTGATCCATGGTGTCATCCGCGGGTAAGAAATCGATGTCTTGACATTTCTAACAACTCCAATGAGGGTGATCCTATTTTCGCTGGAAGAGACGACTTCGGTGAGGGATAAGGCGGCTGTCATGGTATTGTCGACACGTATGCCATAGGGGTATCCCGATGGCGAGTTTAGAGACGTGGGGGAAGACGGAGAGTGTCCGGGACGGCCTAACACAGTTTACCCAGGTTCAGATCTCACGATGGTGGCGAGATCCTACTCCTGCTATAAATCACTATAATGCCAATACGCCGAGTTACAGGATTGTGGTCTTCGCTGTGTGCGAGTAGTGCTATGCACTTGTCTATTGTTGATATTATGCCCTAAAGGCTCCCATAGGCCGGCTTATAAAGGCGCCAAGACCTAGGATCACAAGGAGAGTCCCAGTCGGATACGGTTATAGAGTCCTAGACTAACACTAACTAGTCTTCGTGTCCTCCAAGGCGCCGGCTTCCATCTAAGGAGGTGGCACATCGCCTTCCTTCATCCCTGCTAGACCTCTGTCTTGTCTATCAGCAACTGGGCTGCCCGGTTAGGCCATAGACCTAACCACCAACTGTGGGCCACCCGGGCTTGCTGAGACTATGCCATAGTTATAGCTATTTGGTATATCCACAACAGTATCCCCCAGAGTCCTTCAAGATCCTCGCGTTCCTTCGTCTAGCTCTAAGCGTAAGTATCACGTCATCTTCAATTTGTAGGCGTGCTTCGCGAAGAATCTTGGAGAGCTCCCATATCATATTCTCATCCGACTAAGCCTAGCCAGATAGTTTCTTGTATGCTTCTGCGAACGAATGCAAGGCGGAGAACTCTCTAATAAATCGTTAGTGATTCTTCCAAGCTCTAGGAACGTCTTCAAGATCATCATCCACGCAGGACGATATGTAGGCCGAAAAAAATCACGGCTACCGGTCCACAGTCGTAAATGGCGCCAAATTACCGACTTAGAGCATGCAAAGTCACAAACATAGGAGCTTGCCGAATTAAGGTCTTAGAGCCCCTCAAGTCATGGATATTTAGGCCACAGATCCGTGTAACCTAGGGAATTTTCGGGAAGGCAAAATTGATGTTAAGCCCCCAAGTTTCGCTAGCCGGATTCTTCACTGTTTTGAAAGTTTTGTTGACATAACCATATGGAGCCCCCGAGCATTGAATCGGATTCGTCGAAGGCGGCTTGATGCTCAAAAGAACATGCATAATTGTGCATCAAACGATTGTATCCCCCGAGCGCCAAGTCGGAGTTTCAAAAGAAAATCGTCTCGGTGCTCTCAGAGTAGCTTTACTAAAAATGTGAATAGTGTAGCCCCCGAGCGTCAAGTTGGAAATTATTTCGGCTTGGTGCTCCAGATAGAACTTCACAAAAATTCAATATCGGAGTAGCCCCCGATTGTCAAGGTGGAATTCAATCGAATTCTCCGTCTTGATGATCAAAGAGAACTTCACAAAAATTCAATATCGGTGTAGGCCCCGAGTTTCAAGGTGGAATTTACTCGAATTCTCCGGCCTGATGCTCAAAGAGAACTTCACCATAACCGGGATATCAACGTATTGTAGCCCCCGAGGATTGTTTCGGCTTGGATGCAGGGCGGGACAAAACTCTTAAGTTAGATATGTCAAGCCCCCGAGCGTCGAGTCGGCTTCCTCAAAGGTGGCTCAAGTCTTGGTCGACAACTGCGATTGCAGCCCCCGAGGTGTCAAGCCTAGTGAAAATCTGGCTCAAAATACCTTAATCTGAGGACCGCCGGAACCTCCAAGTATCATATACCTAAGACATAAATATAAAATAAAAATTATATTAAATTTTTCATTTGATAGTGTCCAACGAACAAATGTAAGGCGAAACAACCACGGCCTTTGAACAGATGTTTTAAAGCTAAAACAATGCAGCAGTTGAACACATAAAACTGTTTAGGAGGAAACAACTCAACTAATTTGAACAGTTTCTGTAAAATTTTATTTAAACAAGTGCTGACTTATCCATTATTCTGATTTTTATGTTTGACCTTTCGTGAGACAGAAGACTCGCAGCACAGAACCATGTCCTTGGGTGATGATGCCTAATGGCACCATCCAGAACCCAAGGTCAAATCGCCGGCTTTGAGTGCTGAAAAGTCACTACTCCGGAATCCACATAAAAACAACATAAAACGTATAGACCAGAAAACTTAAGCTAACATTCAAAGGCCGGTTTTTGTATGGTACTAAAGCCTTAAACGGTCAAAAATAGTAAAAATTTATACTCATGAGCGCAAGCCAAATCGTGAAAAAGGTATGACCAAAAACAAAAGCGATAAAAGACTCGGAAGATGAGTGAACCAATATTAATCTCAGATGCGGGTTGTTTAAACGGAGTTAGTGTTGTTCGCGACATAGACAAATCTCATATGCGGGCTGTCTACAACGAAGTTGTAGAATTTCCACAACGACGAGAAGCTATCCATGACAGAGTTAGACCAGTTTCGGACGGAAACCAAGCCAAACTGCTATCATGTACATGGTATGTCGGACGTTTCCACTAAACGCTTTTTTCACGATAAGTACACCGCGATGATTTGAGGACGAAAGCTAAATTGAACCCGGCAATAATCCATGCATATAGCTAAGCTTTGCCCAATACTTTTCTTCTTCCCCTACGGTTGTACTTGTCCTATTTATTTTTTCATTGGGACAAGGTCGACGTGGAGCCATGGAAAGGTTCCTTTGCCGTGACCGAGTTGATGTTCTATTAAGCGCACCAATGCATGATCAAATGCGGAAAACAACACGGAACAAGCTACAGACCAGCTAGCTGGCCGGCGAGTCGTGATTTTCACCATGACGGCTCCTTATTTCAGTTTAGCAGAAACGCTCAGTCCGGCTGATCGAAATTAAGCCAGAGGTTGCGTTAAAGTAACACAGAAGGTTTGTGGGCTGCCGGACCCGTCGGCCTATTGGCAAGAAAAAACCTAACAGGACCACTCTATTTTGTTTGATGAAGATTCCGGTGACGCCGTTGACTTGGCCACATGCTCGAGAGGAGAGACGATAAATCGTTCTCAGACTCTCAAAAGCGATGACGAAGCCGGCGCGTCGACGGAGATGTGATTTAGCCGCTTTCGAAGATGGCAAGGGATCCCGCCCGGATCCGTGTTGTAAGCGCCTCTTTCCCCACGGTGAGCGCCAACTGTTGTGGTATATTGTCGATACTTACGCCATAGGGGTATCCCAACGGCGAGTTTAGAGACGTGGGGAAGACGAAGAGCGTCCGGGACGGCGTGACACAGTTTACCCAGGTTCAGATCTCACAAAGGTGCCGAGATCCTACTCCTGCTATAAATCACTATAATAGAAATACGCCGAGTTACAGGATTGTGGGGTTCGCTGTGTACGAGTAGTGTTATGCACTTGTCTATTATTGATGTTATGCCTAAAGGCTCCCATAGGCCGGCTTATAAAGGCGTTAAGACCTAGGGTTACAAGGAGAGTTCCAGCCGGATATGGTTACGAAGTCCTAGACTAACACTAACTAGTCTTCATGTCCTCCAAGGCGCCGGCTTCCATCGAAGGAGGTGGCATGTCGCTTTCCTTCATCTCTGCTGGACCTCCATCTTGTCTATCAGCAACTAGGCTGCCCGGTTAGGCCTAACCACCAACTATGGGCCACCCAGGCTTGCCGGTATAAGACTATGTCGTAGATATACCTATTTGGTATATCCTGAACAGCGGCAACTTCGGTGAGGGAGAAGGCGACGGTGGTGAGGGAGAAGGCGTAGGATTCGGTGAGGGAGAAGGCGACGACTCCGGTGGAACACTAAATATTACAAACTCCGCCGAGGTGCATATACATATTAATTAATTAATCCTCTGTTGTCTATATACATATATTAACGCTCTTTCTTATTTTAGCCCTCCGGATCGAGCAAATCTTCTGCAAAGAGCAAACAAGGCACAGCCAGAAAGTTGGAAGATTATGAAAGGTATAGGATCGAAGTAGTCGCTGAAGATGGCGAACCGACGACTCCCATTCATGTTAAAAACAAATCTGTAGCGCAATACAGAGTTATTGTTAGGGACTTCATCCCGATCACCATTCGAGAATGGCATAAGCCAAAGGATACAAGAGTTAAATATGTCGGTGACAAATCCAAAGATTTACTTTGGAGGAGGCTCATAATTAATTTCACCCTACTGACGGTAGAGGTGGATCCAAATGCGAAGAATCCAGTTGACGAGGCCCAGCAATATTCCAATGCCATGAAGGAAAAGGTCAAGGAGTGGGATCTTAAGAAGATGGCTTAGCAATTCACCAACTGGAATAAAAGATTGCATCTAGAATTTATCGTGAAAAAGAAGACTTCGGATTTCAAGGGAGCGTATGAGAAAATAAAAGACCACCAGGATGAGTTTGTGGACTACAAGAAATCAGAGGTAGCTCAGAAAAGGTCTAAAATGAATAAGAAAAACGGTGATAACAAGAAGTATCACCATACTATGGGGCAAGATGGATACAGGTCTAGCATGCCTAAGTCGAAAAAACTTGAGGACGACCTGCGTGCTAAAGGGGTCATTCCAGAGATAGCCGATTGGCTCGAATGGGTAAGAAATTGATTTTACGGGCATGTGACACGTTGGACTCGGAAGGGAAGTGCATATATAACGAAATACGTAAATAAAATCTCATACCCATCAAAGACATTAGAAATGAAGTAAAGGCTGTTCAAGAGTGAAGGTTCATTCCCGATAGGGATAATGACGAGCTCACACTCTCCCTTGGGAATGAGGAACACACAGGACGAACATGAGGCACAATAGGCTCCAAACCATGGATAATTGGGTTTCCCGCAGATAGGAAGAAATATCCTGATATAAGCCGTAAGAGGAGAAATGAAAAGCAAGGATTCAGGCAAAGCGGATGCATAACATGGAAGAACAATTAAAGTGGCAGGAAGATCAAATTGACGCACTTAGCCAGCAAGGTACTACCATCCCATCTCAGCGGCACATGCTAGAACCTGCATTTAATGCTACCGGTCTATCTAATAATCGGAAAAGTAGTGTGGCTTCCATGGAGGTCCTGGGTGATGATGATGATCCACCTAGTATGGCTCCTCTTGGCTACCAAGTGGATGATATCACGAAGATGACACATTGTGAGCTAGATGTGAAAGTTGTGAACATAACAATGAAGGTGGCGGTCGGCTATGCCTTACCAATTGGACCTGAATCAACTTACCATTGTCGTCCGGTTCCACAGGGCTACGCTGTTGTCAGGGTGGATGAAGTTATGCACGAATTTCACCAGCTGAAGCTTGACTACCCGGCAGGTGAAGGGGATGTGATTGAACTGGGAGAAGCCAAAAACGACACCATTCTATGACGAAAGGAATACACCGTGCTTCCAAATCAGACGCTAAGGCCATCGATTTCTCAGAGCACTCCATCTTCACCGCTGCCTCACCCATCTCCAACGCAAAAATCGTCTCCGCCGTGTCACCCATCTCTAGCGTAGCCATCGCCGCCGCATTAGCCGTCTCCAGCGTAGACGTCAACCGTCTGCAGCGCAGCCGTCTTCGCCGCCGCGTCAGCCTTTTCAGCCCACTATGGCTTAGGACAAAAAGCGTAAGAGTACCACCGCTACTCTGCGGAGTGGTAACCGATCACCAAGGCGTCAATAGGAGCCCATACAAAAAGTACCAAAGGTTCCTCCCAATAGACCTTACGACTATACTCTAGAGGAGACTGCGATGATCGCAAAGCAGGAAAGGACAGAGTGTTTTGCTAAACTGAAGTGGACGAAAGATCCAGGGTTCCGCAGCACCGAAGAAGAAAAAGCCCGAGTGCAAAAAATGTTGAAGACCCTTCACCAACCCAAGCCAAGGATGTCATCAGAGTATGCTCTATTCTCAAGTCACGTGCGGCAAACAAACGGTTGAAAAGTAGTAGTGCAAGCGGTAAATTAGTTTCCCAGCTCGTCGAACAAAAAAAACAATCATGCCCCCCACTCAAGGTGATTTACCATACCAATGTGGGGTCGAGCAAATATGCGGTCGAAGAGCAGTATGATCCAGAGTTAGTTGAAATGTACGAAGAAGCGGACGCTACTCAAGGTATGACTATTGCTAAGTATTTATCTCAGTTATAGTACTTCCCCGAGGCTGATGAAGCATGCAAATACCGGTAAGAGAAGCCTCTCGTGAAAACTGAGGAGGTCAAGAATATACCAACAAAAATACGAAGATTGCATAACTGGTACATGAATGCCTCAAAAGATGGGACAAACTGGATAATGCTGGGAGTTATAAAATAGCATTACGAGAAAGGATATGACATTGTAATAATTGAATTTGATGAACTATTTCAGTTATTTAATCAAGACGCCATCGAAAAATCGATCGTCAGTGCCTATTGTTTGTAAGTACTATTTATATAATTAAGTCTCTAGCTAGCTCACCTTGTTTATTGCATGTATAATCATACTTACTATATTATGCATAATGAAGATTTTCGAATGCAAAAGAGGACGCATCTATGACATTGGGTTCATTGATTCATATTTTGTTCATCAACGTAATCTTAAAGAAAACCCATGAAAAGAGAGGATAATATTATACAGACCATTAAGGTTTTAAGAAATCAAAAGGGAAATACTATTTCCTTACAACTTCGAGTGACTGTTATTGTCTTGTACACATTCTATTTCGCTTACTCGATGTTAAATGTATAATTAATGAGTTATGTGTGCGCATCCACCACTATATTCTGCTAATCATTCAACATGACAAAGGATAGTAAAAGTCATGGACTCGAAATATAAACCCCTTGAGCAGTGGGTGCGCATGCTGATAATGCTCCAGTGGTAATCATTATAGCACTATATTGGTAATTTTCATGAATTTTCTCATATCAAGTAATTAATAACTCCTTTTGTTCGTTTTCTTTGCCGGTCGGCGCTTGAAAAGGGTACACCAAGAAGGCTAAAGGTGAATGGAAAGAGGAGCTTATTAACCACTAGATGTATGTACTACTAGCTAGGTCCGTGCATCTTTTTGGTTCAAGTTTCAATACCATTATTATGCTTGATTATTATTTTGATTGAACTCTGTTCTCGTAAAGTGACTGACGTAGAGACCCAGAAATAATTTATGTGGATACTATGTTTGCGAGTTCATTCGTCAGACGTGCTGTGAGAAGAAGCCGAAATTTAGAGCAACTTCACATACATAAACAATATTCACAGTTTTTTATCAGCATCAATTCTATTTAGTTTCATTTATATATGTTGACTCCTTATTTAAAGACGGTCTTCTACCAAAGGACCACGTACGAGCAATTTAGGAGAAATTGACGAGATTCTTAGATGAAGAGGTCCTAAAACCAAAAGGAAAAAACCATCGGAAGTTCTATATAAGGCAATAGGGACCATAAAAAGAGATTATTTTGTATATATATGCATGAAACTCGTATACCGAGTGTAATATGTTCGACCCTTTGATCTCTATATTCCTGATGATGTTGTGTAATATATAACGGTTCCTTCTTTGCTGAGTGCAAAACACAAAATAAAAAGAAAAACCATAAATGGAAAAATTACAAAATGAATTCTCTGTCGCGGCATAAAAAGTGTCCAAAATGCTGCCGCAACACAAAAAGTGGCCAAAATGAATTCTCTGTCGCAGCACAAAAAGTGCTCAAATTGCTACGACGACAGAGAAACATCTATCCTGGTTCGTAATGACGAATGGTCCTCCCTCCTCGCGCCCGACAGCGGCTATGTGAAACTTCTTTCGTCCCGGTTCGTAGCGTTAGCAGGACTAAAGGTTGGGGACTTTAGTCCCGATTTCCTGTCCCAGTTGCGCAACCGGGAATAAAACCCCTTACGAACCGGGACAAGAAGCCATGTTTCCACTAGTGCATATTGCACTTATTTAGGCTTGCCGCTACACCTAGCAATCTTGCCCTTTTGGCTGCTCATACCTTTTCATAACATTGCGGCCATTGGAGGCAATCAGTTATGCAATATAATCTTATTCATGCAATTGATGTTGGCGCATATTATCTAAACAAGGGAGTTCTTTTAAGACATTTTTTGTTTTTAAGAATAAATCCAATACGAGGAGTGTCCAAAGAATGTTTTGGTCTGGTTGTCGCTTTGAATTTATATAGTTTTCTTTTAATCCCATTGATCATAAAAAGAATAATTTACAAAACTATTGCTTGATTTCCATTTTCTGCATTGCTCCGCATATAGTCTATCTATTTCATGAAAGTGATGCTCGGTATGCAAGTCTGGGATAGCTACTAAAAGGTCGGAGATCACATCTAAAATGTCATCTTGGACTGTTGAATTTGTTCGATTTATTTTTTCCTTATTCATGGTGTCCTTTTCCCCCTTAATGGATGTCCTTTTATCTCCTCTCTGCAGTGCATCTCCTAACGAGTAGTTGGTGGCCGTTGCAACCTATCAGATTCATCTGTACAACCATAATGTTCACAATTGACCAATGTATAGAAAGTAAAGCTTTCCAACAGTATTTTTTTTGCCTATACTTTTACTTTATGATAATCACTTGTTGGGAATGAATCTTAGGATGTGACAATGTGCCTAGCACTGATTTTTTTTCTTTGAGAATAGTGAGTTTCTCAATATCTTGGAACAATTTGCTCTCTAACATCTTAATTATCCTCACTTTTGTTTTGTAAAAGCTAACATTTCATAATTCTACTGATGACGTGCCAAGGCGCACCCCAACATCTAGTGTGTTGATTACGTGAAATGAAAAGACAACATACATCATAACACGTACAATCTGCGATACATTCATCACGAAAACCAACCACATACATATACATCTATATTATTTGTTGAAGCAAATACCCTCACAACTCACAAGCACCAACATATATTGAAAACATAAGCTTACATAAACCACACACGCCTTATACTTATGATTACCTCTTTATTTTTCTCGCAAACTCCATCATCAAAGAAGCAAACACGGATAATGCCGCCACATCCTAGAATCACCATGATCTTTATCTTCTTCGCTGAATTAGGCGTACTCGGCGGGGTTAGCGATGAGGTAAGCCTCAACTGCCTTTAACATGCCGAGGTACGCCCCGACAAGCCCTGCCTGGTCCTCTGGTGCTAGCGCCTCGCTGCCGTCGAGCTTCTCGTACTCTATCCTAAACGTGGCAAGGCAGCCCCCCTTGCCGGCCGCCTCGAACTTCACCTCGGTGACCTGGGACTTGAGCTGGGCCCTCACCTTGCCTCCCTCCAGTACCTCATTCCTTTGCACCCGTGCTGCGTGGTCGCGCACCACCACACGGGTCTTCATCAAGCTACCGCCTGCATTCGCCGCTGCCGCTGCGCTGAGCTTCAGAGTGGTGATGGTGCCTGGACTGCCGTCGCCCTCCTCATCCACGGTGTCGATGAAGGCTGCACATGCCTTTTTAAGGGCCTCACCAGAGCAGGCCACCTTCCACACCCGGTCGACGGACACTGCCATGGCGCACTCCTCGGTGATCACGCAACCAGCCATAATCTTTTTTGTGGGTAGTGCACACTGGTGGATGCCGGCAAAGTGGCAAGTCCTTTCAGGCTTCTGATTGCTAGCTGATGAGTGTGCGTGATTAAAGGAAGGGACTGCGTACATCTATTTATAGGGGCAAAGGAATCCAGACAAGTCTTGACATGCGAAGCTCATGTCAAGAACCGTATTGTTTTTCTGAATCTGGCCGTCCTCTAAGACTAGTAACACTACTTTTGTCCCCGTTTGAATAAATGTGTATAGGAACAATTTCTTGTCTGCTTCGTATGCCTATACACATTGCAACCCGACTTGTTCGTGTCAGCTCTGAATGACCTAGCATATTCAATTTTAGATACTTAGCATTGTTTATTTTCATACGCACATCTGGCTGCTTGATCTCATTTGGGGTCTTCATTAGACAAATATACAAGCATATTTTATCCAAAGTTTGCATACGCATTCTCCGAAGTGAGCGGGTGTGGTTTAGCTCGACATGCCTGAACTCTTTGTTCGGTGATGTTGCTCGAGGAGTTCTCTATCACTTCGGTCCATATTAACGATCTCAATGTTATTTAGATTCGTATATATCTAGATAAATATTTAGACTAGATACATTCATATCTATACAAAATTAAGACCATTAATATAAACGGGAGGGAGTATTGTTCTCTCTGGATGCTAGATTAATCAATAATATATATTGTACTGTACTCAGGAACGGGTGAGCTTGGACCAAGAGGTTCATTATTCATCGCTGCAGACGTTCAATTTTCTTCCCATGTGTGCTGACTAGAGGAATTAGACCATTCTAGAAGGGTTGAAGTTGAAACAGGAGGGGATTGTGTCTTCTTCTGTATATACTATTCATGATGTTGAGATAAGCTGGGCGGCTAGGCCAATATTCCACTGAACTAAATATTTCATAGCACTGGTAGAAAACGTCCCATGCGTCTCGGTTGGTAAGGGCCATTAGTCCCGGTTGCCCAACCGGGACGGGGGCATCGGGACTAAAGCTCCAACCATTAGTCCCGGTTGCCCCACCAACCGGGACAAATGGGGGCACACGTGGCGGCATCAGAGCGCGAGGGGGATGGAGCACACGAACCGGGACTAATAACCTGCTGCCATGAGAGATTTGGCCATTTCTGCCGCGGAGAATTCATTTTGGCACATTTTGTTGCCGCGGCAGCATTTTCGCCACTTTTTGTGCCGCCGGCAGAGAATTCATTTAGGTTGTTTTATTGTTTATTTAGTGTTTTGCACTTATCAATGAAGGAACCTTATATTACACAAGATCATCATGACAACATTACATTCAATACACAGATCGAGTTCATGCACTACATACAAAAGTTGATATTCGATGCTACCGGCCAATTTCTTGAAAGTTGCTATTTTTACAATTCCTATTGTCTATACACAGCCGAGTAGTATTCCCCTTGTGTGTTTAGGACTTCTGCATCCAAGAATCCGCCAATTCCTCTGTATTGCTCGTATGCGATCCTTTGGCAGAAGACCGTCCGTAGGCGATCTGATTTAAAAAGGAGTCAGCCTATATGAATATGAAACTAAACACAATTTGATTGTAATTAAAAACTATAGAAATTGTTTACATACGTGGAGTTGCTCTAAATTCCTGCCCTTCTCATCGTACGTCTGCCGGATGAACTCGCATACATAGTATCCACATAGATTGTTACCTGGTCCCTGCGTCAGGCACTTTACGACAACAGAGTTCAATCAAAATATTAATCAAGCATGATAATAACTGTATCAAAACTAGAATCAAAGAGATGCGCGGATATAGCTAGTGGTGCTTACATCCAGTGGTTGAAATGTAAGCTCCTCTTTCCAAACACCCCTAGCCTTCTTGGTGAACCGTTTCCAAGCGCTATCCGGCGTAGAAAACGAATAAAATAAGTTATTAAGTACTTGATATCATAAAATTCACGAACGTTGCCGATATAGTGTCGTAATGATTAGAATTACCGCTGGAGAAGTATCTGCATGTCCTTCCACGTCTCAAGGGGTTTATGTTTCGAGTCCATGACTAGTACACGCCCTTTGTCAAGTTGAATGATTAACAGAATATAGTGGTACCTGCGAATGCAAAACTAATCAATTATATACTTAACATCGAGTAAGCGAAATAGAAAGTGTATACAAGACAATAACACTCACTGGAAGTTGTAAGGAAATAGTATTTCCCTTTTGGTTTCTTGAAACCTTAACGCGTGTACTATATTATCCTCCGTATCCTGGGGGCTTATTTTGAGATTAGCTTCATGAACCCAATATGGGTCAATGAAGCCAATGTCATAGATTTGTCCTCTGCTGCATTCGAGAATCTTCATTCTGCATATTAAAGTATGATTATATACATGCAATAAACAAAATATTATAGATGGAGACTAAATTAATTACAGAATTAGTACTTACAGACAATAGGCACTCATGAGAGATTTGTCCAAGGCGTCTTGATTGAATAATTGAAATAGTTCATCAAATTCAATGGATATCATGTCATCGTTTTCTTTCCCATGATGCTTTTTTGTAACCCTCAGCACTATCCGATTAGCCCGGCCCTTGTGGCATGCATGTACCAGTTATGCAATCTTCGCATTTTGTTGGAAGATTGTTTACCTCCTCAGTTTGACGAGAGGTTTTCCGTCTGGTATTGGTATGCTACTTCACTCACGGAAGAACTCTAAGCGGGATAAATCTTGGGCAATACTCATACCTTGAGCAGCGGCAGCTTCTCCGTGTTACAACTACCTGGATCATACTGCTCTTGACCCCATATTTGCTCGACCCACATTGGTTTGAGAAATCACCTTGAGAGGCGCAAGTCTGTTTTGCTTGTTCTCCGAGCTGGGCAACAGATTTCCGCTTGCATCGATCTTGCTCTTGAGGCTTTTTGTGCATGTGACTTGAGAATAGAACGCTCATAGTCGATGACAGCTTTGGCTCGGGTTGATGAAGAGTCTTTAGCATTTTCAACACTTTGGCTTTTTCTTCTTTGGTCTTTGGGAACTCTGGCTCTTTCGGCCGCCTTAGCTTAAACCGTCGTTTCGCATCAACGATCGCGATCTCCTCTTGATCAGTCATAAGCTCTCTTGGGAGGAACCGTTGGTACTTTTGGAAGAGGCTCTTGTTTACGTTTGGCGATCGCTTCTGACGCCTGATGGCGATGCGCTTCGCTTTTATCTGAGGCGATGGCGATGGCTCCTTGGCGATGGCTGCACGGAGATTGGTGAGGCGGCGGGTGGGGTGAGCGACGAGCGGCTGGCGGCGACCTCGGCGGAGCGGGTGGCGGCGAAGATGGCCTTGGCGTGTGATTTGAAGCACGATACAATCCTTGACCATAGAATGGTGGCGTTTTTGCGTCACCACGATCATCCCTTCACCAGCAGGGTAGTGAAGATCCAAAACCTCAAAGGTGGGCATGATTTCATCCATGGCGACAATAGCGTAGCCCTCTGGAACCGGACGACTGTGGTAAGTTGGTGTGGGTCCAATTGGTAAGGCATAGCCGACCGCCACCTTCATTGATATGTTCACAACTTTGACATGTAGCTCGCGGTGTGTCATCTCTGTGATATCATCCTTTGGGTAGCCAACAGAGCCATCGTCGGTGCATCATCGGCATCGCCATTGTCATCACCGGGACCTCGGTGGAAGCCACTGCTTTTTCGATTATTCGATAGGCGGTAGCATCGAATGCGATTGTCTTGAGATGGGCGCCGTAGTACTTTGCTCTTTAAGTGAGTTAATTTCATCTTGTTGTTTCTTTAATCGTTCTTCAATTAAGCGCATTCGCTCTTTCGACTTTCTGCTTCAAGCGCCTACATCCTTACTCCTCCGATGGCTTCTATCGGGATATTTCTTCCTCTCTTGAAACCCAGTCCTCCATGATTGGGAGCCTATTGTGCCTCGTGTTCGTCCATCATGTTCCTTATTTCCAAGGCGAGTGTGAGCTCATCATTCTCTCTATCGGAATGAAGTCCCCATCTTTAACAGCCTTTCTGCTTTTCTCATCCTCTCGATTGGCAAGGGTCTTCTTTATGTCGTATGGTATATATACACCTCCCTTAGAGTCCAACGTGCCCCATGCCCGTAAAACCAATTCCTTGCACGTTACCCAATAAATCTCTCGGGGTGATATTTTTATCACGGTTCTGCTCAAGTTTCTCCCACTTAGGAATGCCAGCCACAGTAGCCACCTTGCCCCATAGTATGGTGATACTTCTTGTTAGCGACATTGACTTATTCGTTTGACATTTTCTTAGCTTTTTCTGATTTCTTGTATTCCACAAACTCATCCCGAATGGTTTTATCTTCTCAAACCGAATATTCTTGAAATCGAGTCTTCTTTTCACGACATAGTCAAGGTGCAATCTTTTCTTCCAGTTGGTGAAACAACGGGCCATCTTCTTCAAAGCCCACTCACGACCTTAGCCTCCATGGCTCTCCCATGTTGTAAGGCGTCCTCAATGGATCCTCGCATTTGGATCCAGCTCTATCTTCGTAGTTTGAAATTAACCATGAGCCTCTTCCACGGTAAATCTTTGGCGTGGTTAGGGACAAATAAACATGTTCCTCTTCATCCGCATTAGCGGGCCTATTCCAATTTCTAATGGTGATCGGGATTAAGTCCCTAACGATTACTCCGCATTGTGCCACAAATTTGGTTGCGACAACCGGGCTTGAGTCGGTCTGCCGTCTGGCGACATCTTCGATCTGAACCTCTCATGGTCTTCCAACTTTTTGGTTGGGCCTCGTCGCTCTTTTCAGTAGATTCCTTGATCGGAGGGCTAAAAGAAGAAAGATCGCCGTTACTATTTCTATATAGATAGCAGATGATTAATTAATGAATTGATTTATATTACATGCACCTTGCGGCGATGCGTCTTCTCGATTACACAAGGAATCGCCTTCTCCCTCGGAAGGCAACACCTTCAACCTCAAACAAGTTGTCTACTCCGGTAAAGAGGATCACCCTCACGGAGTTGTTGAAAACGTTGATCGTCTAAATTATCTTCCCCACGGATCACACCTTGGATCAACTCTTCCTTTTCTTCGTCTCGGCGTGTGGGTCCATATTTTACGCATAGGTGGAAAAGCGAATAAGTCAAAGCGGCTAAAGGAGAAAGTTAAATGCGGTGTTGAGAGATATAAACCTAATTCAGAGAAACCCTAATATATACATACACAATAATAAAAATGAAGAAAGGAAACCGTGTAGTAGATAGGCACATCGTCGAACCCACATGCACCTAAGTAGCTTGACAATGTGAATCGGTGCAGGGCTACCCACAGTGGTGACCGATGGGGCGAAGACCAATAATACCAAAGTAATTAATAAACCTAATAATACCTAACTAATAATAAACCTAATAATCGAAACACCAAAGAAAGAGGAAACAATCAACACATGGCATCGATGCAATGCTCAAGCAAGTATGATTATATGACAAGTTAATTTGCATTGGAATGTAACCCTAAGACATGCTCGATGATTTAATCGGGGTTCAGGGTGAAAACCTAACTCGGAGAAACTCCGGAACATATGAGAGGGTGCATTTGTTCTTATAATTATACTTTTCATTTAAGTTGTTTAACAATGCATGATTATATGTTAAATAGATAGGTTTCATTTTCTGAACAATTTGATATATTATTTGTATTTTTTACTTATAAACAATAAGTTATTGATTTTACAATATTAAATCATTTTGGAATTAAAAAAAGGCAAATAGTTTTTACAAGGCGACCCTAGCGGTGAGGCAGCAGATGGGCCCTAGTGCCAACTCAGCCTCCACGCAAGCAAGCGAGGCCCCACCAGCCTGATCACATCGCCGGTGAGCACTATGCGGTGGCGCGGCGTTGCTAGAGGGCTCGGGAGGCGTCGTGGGTTTGTTCGAAAGAGGCGTCGGCGAACCTAACTAGTAGGGCACCGCCCGGATTGATCACCGGAATAGGGCATGACGACATGCAGTGGCGGCGGATGGCGGCGGGCGGCGAAGAAGAACGAGCGCTAGGGAGGAAAGAAGGGGTCAGAGAGTCACAAGCTCACCCTCGGCGCGTGTAGCCTTGGCGGGGCGGAGGAGATCGGCGAAGCGGTGATGGCAAGGCGGAGCTCGTCGGTGATGGGAAGACGCGGTCGATTCGATCGGCAACCCGATTCCTTGGCGAGGAGGATAAGCACAGCAACGTAGCGTGGAGCCGCGGCGGCGTGATGGTTGGGCAACTGACGGCGTCCGGCGGTTGTCCTCATGCGGCGATCTCTGCGGGTGAGTGAGAAGAGGAACGGGGAAGAAGAAGGGCATGGTTAACTAGTAGGGGACCTTTAGTCGGTTGGTGGCTCAACTGGGACTAAAAGGCATCGTCGGTTGAGCCACCAACGGGACCTATACTCAATATTTTTAGCAGCCCAAGCGTTGGTAGCGAGGTCTTTAGTCGGTTGGTGGCTCCAGCAGGACATATTCCCGATTTCAAATTTTTCGGGTATTTTCTCTCTGTTCACTTATTTTTATTTTGGGGTTTAAATTTGTATTGTTTTTAAATGATAATTAATTTGGGATTTAGAAAAACTTTAAACATAAGAAGTGTTTGGATTTGAATAAATAATTCAAAACCATTTTCTGTTTTAAAAACAATTAATGTAACCATTTAAAATATGAACCATTTACAATTAAAAATGAATTAACTTATATTTTTTTAATATCAATTTGGAATTTAGAAAAACTTTAAACATAAGAAGTGTATGGATTTGAATAAATAATTCAAAAACATATTCTATTTTTAAAAAATAATTAATGTAACCTTTTAAAATGAATTAACTTATATTTTTGAATATTAATTTGGAATTTAGAAAAATTTTAAACATAAAAAGTGTTTGGATTTAAATAAATAATTCAAAAACATTTTTTGTTTTATAAAATAATTAATGTAACCATTTAAAATATGAACCTTTTACAATTAAAAATGAATTAACTTATATTTTT
The DNA here is from genome assembly GCA_030063025.1 of Avena longiglumis. NCBI lineage: Eukaryota > Viridiplantae > Streptophyta > Magnoliopsida > Poales > Poaceae > Avena > Avena longiglumis. The sequence goes on along the minus strand of CP125976.1, from coordinate 113,886,733 downwards.
TTAATATCAATTTGGAATTTAGAAAAACTTTAAACATAAGAAGTGTTTGGATTTGAATAAATAATTCAAAAACATTTTCTGTTTTAAAAAATAATTAATGTAACCATTTAAAATATGAACCATTTACAATTAAAAATGAATTAACTTATATTTTTTAATATCAATTTGGAATTTAGAAAAACTTTAAACATAAGAAGTGTATGGATTTGAATAAATAATTCAAAAACATATTCTATTTTTACCCGGGATGGACGAAAAGGTTTGAGATGTACCGGTTGGGAGATAGTCCATGTAAGGTGGTCTAGTATTTTAGGAAAATGGGACGGTAGCATTGTGAAACGGCATTTTGGTGGTTACTTCACAAAACGACCCGTTTTTTTTTCGGAGAAAATGGAAAAGGGCTTTTCAGGCGACAAAAGGAAAACTTCCTCTGCAACATTGTTCTCCATACCAATGTCCACACACATGCATAATATGGGCACAACATCACAAACTATCGTGATTGACACATAACATCGGTCATTGAATGAAAGCCATGAAACCTCGAACATGATAGGTCATTTTGTGAAGGTTTTTGAAACATGATCAATATACCAAGTCTGGTATTTTTCCTTTCAACTATGTAACATAATATGACACCATCTGAAGGATTTTCATTGTTCGGATTTTTTGAATTTATTATGCCGTTTTGAATTATCGAATTTCTAACTATGGATTGAACGGTGTGCATGAAGATAGGGGCGGGCATCGTTAGAACTTTATTGGATCTCTGAAGAAACCACATATTGCGAGTCTAAAATGATTTTTTCAAAAATCACAGGCGATAGATCATGTACACGTAGTACAAACCGGACCCACTTCCTCTGGATTCGGCGACATTTGTCCTTTTACCGGGATGGGCGAAAAGGTTTGAGATGTACGGTTGGGAGATATTCCATGTAAGGTGGTCTAGTATTTTAGGAAAATGGGGCGGTAGCATTGTGAAAGCGGCATTTTGGTGGTTACTTCACAAAGCGACCGTTTTTGCGCTCGGAGAAAATGGAAAAGGGCTTTTCCGTGCGACAAAAGGAAAACTTCCTCTGCAACATTGTTCTCCATACCAATGTCCACACACATGCATAATATGGGCACAACATCACAAACTATGCCGTGATTGACACATAACATCGGTCATTTGGACCGAAAGCCATGAAACCTCGAACATGATAGGTCATTTTGTGAAGGTTTTTGAAACATGATCAATATACCAAGTCTGGTATTTTTCCTTTCAACTATGTAACATAATATGACACCATGAAGGATTTTCATTGTTCGGATTTTTTTGAATTTATTATGCCCGTTTTGAATTATCTGAATTTCTAACTATGGTCGAACGGTGTGCATGAAGATAGGGGCGGGCATCGTTAGAACTTGCATTGGATCTCTGAAGAAACCACATATTGCGAGTCTAAAATGATTTTTCAAAAATCACAGGCGATAGATCATGTACTGTAGTACAAACCGGACCCACTTCCTGTCGATTAAGCGGACATTTGTCCTTTTACCGGGATGGACGAAAAGGTTTGAGATACCGGTTGGGAGATAGTCCATGTAAGGTGGTCTAGTATTTTAGGAAAATGGGGACGGTAGCATTGTGAAAGCGGCATTTTGGTGGTTACTTCACAAAGCGACCCGTTTTTGCGCTCGGAAAATGGAAAAGGGCTTTTCCGTGCGACAAAAGGAAAACTTCCTCCTGCAACATTGTTCTCCATACCAATGTCCACACATGCATAATATGGGCACAACATCACAAACTATGCGTGATTGACACATAACATCGGTCATTTGGACGAAAGCCATGAAACCTCGAACATGATAGGTCATTTTGTGAAGGTTTTTGAAACATGATCAATATACCAAGTCTGGTATTTTCCTTTCAACTATGTAACATAATATGACACCATGAAGGATTTTCATTGTTCGGATTTTTTGAATTTATTATGCCGTTTTGAATTATCTGAATTTCTAACTATGGTTGAACGGTGTGCATGAAGATAGGGGGGCGGCATCGTTAGAACTTGCATTGGATCTCTGAAGAAACCACATATTGCGAGTCTAAAAATGATTTTTCAAAAATCACAGGCGATAGATCATGTACATAGTACAAACGGACCCACTTCCTGGATTCGGCGGACATTTATCCTTTTACCGGGATGGACGAAAAGGTTTGAGATGTACGGTTGGGAGATAGTCCATGTAAGGTGGTCTAGTATTTTAGGAAAATGGGACGGTAGCATTGTGAAAGCGGCATTTTGGTGGTTACTTCATAAAGCGACCCGTTTTTGCGCTCGGAAAATGGAAAAGGGCTTTTCCGTGCGACAAAAGGAAAACTTCCTCTGCAACATTGTTCTCCATACCAATGTCCACACACATGCATAATATGGGCACAACATCACAAACTATGTCGTGATTCAGCACATAACATCGGTCATTTGGACGAAAGCCATGAAACCTCGAACATGATAGGTCATTTTGTGAAGGTTTTTTGAAACATGATCAATATACCAAGTCTGGTATTTTTCCTTTCAACTATGTAACATAATATGACACCACGAAGGATTTTCATTGTTCGGATTTTTTGAATTTATTATGCCGTTTTGAATTATCTGAATTTCTAACTATGGTCGAACGGTGTGCATGAAGATAGGGGCGCATCGTTAGAACTTGCATTGGATCTCTGAAGAAACCACATATTGCGAGTCTAAAATGATTTTTCAAAAATCACAGGCGATAGATCATGTACATGTACAAACGGACCCACTTCCTGTGATTCGGACATTTGTCCTTTTACGGGATGGGCGAAAAGGTTTGAGATGTACGGTTGGGAGATAGTCCATGTAAGGTGGTCTAGTATTTTAGGAAAATGGGACGGTAGCATTGTGAAGCGGCATTTTGGTGGTTACTTCACAAAACGACCCGTTTTTGCGCTCGGAGAAAATGGAAAAGGGCTTTTCCGTGCGACAAAGGAAAACTTCCTCTGCAACATTGTTCTCCATACCAATGTCCACACACATGCATAATATGGGCACAACATCACAAACTATGCCGTGATTCAGCACATAACATCGGTCATTTGGACGAAAGCCATGAAACCTCGAACATGATAGGTCATTTTGTGAAGGTTTTTGAAACATGATCAATATACCAAGTCTGGTATTTTCCTTTCAACTATGTAACATAATATGACACCACGAAGGATTTTCATTGTTCGGATTTTTTTGAATTTATTATGCCGTTTTGAATTATCGAATTTCTAACTATGGTCGAACGGTGTGCATGAAGATAGGGGGGGCATCGTTAGAACTTGCATTGGATCTATGAAGAAACCACACATTGCGAGTCTAAAATGATTTTTCAAAAATCACAGGCGATAGATCATGTACATAGTACAAACGGACCCACTTCCTGGATTCGGCGACATTTATCCTTTTACCGGGATGGGCGAAAAGGTTTGAGATGTACGGTTGGGAGATAGTCCATGTAAGGTGGTCTAGTATTTTAGGAAAATGGGACGGTAGCATTGTGAAGCGGCATTTTGGTGGTTACTTCACAAAGCGACCCGTTTTGCGCTCGGAAAATGGAAAAGGGCTTTTCGTGCGACAAAGGAAAACTTCCTCCTGCAACATTGTTCTCCATACCAATGTCCACACACACATGCATAATATGGGCACAACATCACAAACTATGCCGTGATTCAGCACATAACATCGATCATTTGGACCGAAAGCCATGAAACCTCGAACATGATAGGTCATTTTGTGAAGGTTTTTTCGAAACATGATCAATATACCAAGTCTGGTATTTTTCCTTTCAACTATGTAACATAATATGACACCACGCGAAGGATTTTCATTGTTCGGATTTTTTTTGAATTTATTATGCCCGTTTGAATTATCTGAATTTCTAACTATGGTCGAACGGTGTGCATGAAGATAGGGACGGGCATCGTTAGAACTTGCATTGGATCTCTGAAGAAACCACATATTGCGAGTCTAAAAATGATTTTTCAAAAATCACGGCGATAGATCATGTACATGTAGTACAAACCGGACCCACTTCCTACCGATTCGGCAGACATTTGTCCTTTTTACCCAGGATGGACGAAAAGGTTTGAGATGTCCCGGTTGGGAGATAGTCCATGTAAGGTGGTCTAGTATTTTAGTTAAATGGGACGGTAGCATTCTGAAACGGCATTTTGGTGGTTACTTCATATTACGACCCGTTTTTTGCCCTCGGAAAATGGAAAAGGGCTTTTCCGTGCGACAAAAGGTAAACTTCCTCCTGCAACATTGTTCTCCATACCAATGTGCACACACATGCATAATATGGGCACAACATCATAAACTATGCCGTGATTCAGCACATAACATCGGTCATTTGGACCGAAAGCCATGAAACCTCGAACATGATAGGTCATTTTGTGAAGGTTTTTTCGAAAAATGATCAATATACCAAGTCTGGTATTTTTCCTTTCAACTATGTAACATAATATGACACCACGCGAAGGATTTTCATTGTTCGGATTTTTTTTGAATTTATTATGCCCGTTTTGAATTATCTGAATTTCTAACTATGGTCGAACCGGTGTGCATGAAGATAGGGGAAGGGCATCGTTAGAACTTGCATTGGATCTCTGAAGAAACCACATATTGCGAGTCTAAAAATGATTTTTTAAAAAAATCACGGGCGATAGATCATGTACCTGTAGTACAAACCGGACCCACTTCCTGCCGATTCGGCAGACATTTGTCCTTTTTACCCGGGATGGACGAAAAGGTTTGAGATGTACCGGTTGGGAGATAGTCCATGTAAGGTGGTCTAGTATTTTAGTAAAATGGGGACGGTAGCATTGTGAAGCGGCATTTTGGTGGTTACTTCACAAAACGACCCGTTTTTTGCGCTCGAGAAAATGGAAAAGGGCTTTTCCGCGACAAAAGGCAAACTTCCTCTGCAACATTGTTATCCATACCAATGTCCACACACATGCATAATATGGGCACAACATCACAAACTATGCCGTGATTCAGACATAACATCGGTCATTTGGACCGAAAGCCATGAAACCTCGAACATGATAGGTCATTTTGTGAAGGTTTTTGAAACATGATCAATATACCAAGTCTGGTATTTTTCCTTTCAACTATGTAACATAATATGACACCACGAAGGATTTTCATTGTTCGGATTTATTTTGAATTTATTATGCCCGTTTTGAATTATCTCAATTTCTAACTATGGTCGAACCGGTGTGCATGAAGATAGGGGCGGCATCGTTAGAACTTGCATTGGATCTCAAGAAACCACATATTGCGAGTCTAAAATGATTTTTTCAAAAATCACGGGCGATAGATCATGTACATGTAGTACAAACCGACCCACTTCCCGATTTCGGACATTTGTCCTTTTACCGGGATGGACGAAAAGGTTTGAGATGTACCGTTGGGAGATATTCCATGTAAGGTGGTCTAGTATTTTAGGAAAATGGGACGGTAGCATTGTGAAAGCGGCATTTTGGTGGTTACTTCACAACGACCCTTTTTTGCGCTCGGAAAATGGAAAAGGGCTTTTCCGTGTGACAAAAAGGAAAACTTCCTCCTGCAACATTGTTCTCCATACCAATGTCCACACACATGCATAATATGGGCACAACATCACAAACTATGCCGTGATTCAGCACATAACATCGGTCATTTGGACCGAAAGCCATGAAACCTCGAACATGATAGGTCATTTTGTGAAGGTTTTTTCGAAACATGATCAATATACCAAGTCTGGTATTTTTCCTTTCAACTATGTAACATAATATGACACCACGCGAAGGATTTTCATTGTTCGGATTTCTTTTGAATTTATTATGCCCGTTTTGAATTATCTGAATTTCTAACTATGGTCGAACCGGTGTGCATGAAGATAGGGGACGGGCATCGTTAGAACTTGCATTGGATCTCTGAAGAAACCACATATTGAGTCTAAAATGATTTTTCAAAAATCACAGGCGATAGATCATGTACCTGTAGTACAAACCGGACCCACTTCCTGGATTCCAGACATTTATCCTTTTACCCGGGATGGGCGAAAAGGTTTGAGATGTACCGGTTGGGAGATATTCCATGTAAGGTGGTCTAGTATTTTAGTAAAATGGGACGGTAGCATTGTGAAACGGCATTTTGGTGGTTACTTCACAAAAGCGTTTCGCTTTCGGCTCGGAAAATGGAAAAGGGCTTTTCCGTGCGACAAAAGGCAAACTTCCTCCTGCAACATTGTTCTCCATACCAATGTCCACACATGCATAATATGGGCACAACATCACAAACTATGCCGTGATTCAGACATAACATCGGTCATTTGGACCGAAAGCCATGAAACCTCGAACATGATAGGTCATTTTGTGAAGGTTTTTTCGAAACATGATCAATATACCAAGTCTGGTATTTTTCCTTTCAACTATGTAACATAATATGACACCACGCGAAGGATTTTCATTGTTCGGATTTTTTTGAATTTATTATGCCCGTTTTGAATTATCTGAATTTCTAACTATGGTCGAACCGGTGTGCATGAAGATAGGGGACGAGCATCGTTAGAACTTGCATTGGATCTCTAAAGAAACCACATATTGCGAGTCTAAAAATGATTTTTCAAAAATCACAGGCGATAGATCATGTACCGTAGTACAAACCGGACCCACTTCCTACCGATTCGCAGACATTTATCCTTTTACCGGGATGGACGAAAAGGTTTGAGATGTACCGTTGGGAGATATTCCATGTAAGGTGGTCTAGTATTTTAGGAAAATGGGACGGTAGCATTGTGAAACGGCATTTTGGTGGTTACTTCACAACGACCCGTTTTTGCCGGAAAATGGAAAAGGGCTTTTCCGTGCAACAAAAAGGAAAACTTCCTCCTGCAACATTGTTCTCCATACCAATGTCCACACACATGCATAATATGGGCACAACATCACAAACTATGCCGTGATTCAGCACATAACATCGGTCATTTGGACCGAAAGCCATGAAACCTCGAACATGATAGGTCATTTTGTGAAGGTTTTTTCGAAACATGATCAATATACCAAGTCTGGTATTTTTCCTTTCAACTATGTAACATAATATGACACCACGCGAAGGATTTTCATTGTTCGGATTTCTTTTGAATTTATTATGCCCGTTTTGAATTATCTGAATTTCTAACTATGGTCGAACCGGTGTGCATGAAGATAGGGGACGGGCATCGTTAGAAATTGCATTGGATCTCTGAAGAAACCACATATTGCGAGTCTAAAAATGATTTTTTCAAAAAATCACGGGCGATAGATCATGTACCTGTAGTACAAACCGGACCCACTTCCTACCGATTCGGCAGACATTTGTCCTTTTTACCCGGGATGGACGAAAAGGTTTGAGATGTCCCGGTTGGTAGATAGTGCATGTAAGGTGGTCTAGTATTTTAGTAAAATGGGACGGGAGCATTCTGAAACGGCATTTTGGTGGTTACTTCACAAAACGACCAGTTTTTTGCGCTCGGAAAATGGAAAAGGGCTTTTCCGTGCGACAAAAAGGAAAACTTCCTCCTGCAACATTGTTCTCCATACCAATGTCCACACACATGCATAATATGGGCACAACATCACAAACTATGCCGTGATTCAGCACATAACATCGGTCATTTGGACCGAAAGCCATGAAACCTCGAACATGATAGGTCATTTTGTGAAGGTTTTTTCGAAACATGATCAATATACCAAGTCTGGTATTTTTCCTTTCAACTATGTAACATAATATGACACCACGCAAAGGATTTTCATTGTTCGGTTTTTTTGCGAATTAATTATGCCCTTTTGAATTATCTGAATTTCTAACTATGGTCGAACCGGTGTGCATGAAGATAGGGGACGGGCATCGTTAGAACTTGCATTGGATCTCTGAAGAAACCACATATTGCGAGTCTAAAAATGATTTTTTCAAAAAATCACGGGCGATAGATCATGTACCTGTAGTACAAACCGGACCCACTTCCTACAGATTCGCAGACATTTGTCCTTTTACCCGGGAGGGACGAAAAGGTTGGAGATGTACCGGTTGGGAGATAGTCCATGTAAGGTGGTCTAGTATTTTAGGAAAATGGGACGGTAGCATTGTGAAACGGAATTTTGGTGGTTACTTCAAACGACCCGTTTTTTTGCTTCGAAAATGGAAAAGGGCTTTTCCGTGCGACAAAAAGGAAAACTTCCTCCTGCAACATTGTTCTCCATACCAATGTCCACACACATGCATAATATGGGAACAACATCACAAACTATGCCGTGATTCAACACATAACATCGGTCATTTGGACCGAAAGCCATGAAACCTCGAACATGATAGGTCATTTTGTGAAGGTTTTTTCGAAACATGATCAATATACCAAGTCTGGTATTTTTCCTTTCAACTATGTAACATAATATGACACCACGCGAAGGATTTTCATTGTTCGGATTTTTTTGAATTTATTATGCCCGTTTGAATTATCTGAATTTCTAACTATGGTCGAACCGTGTGCATGAAGATAGGGACGGCATCGTTAGAACTTGCATTGGATCTCTGAAGAAACCACATATTGCGAGTCTAAAAATGATTTTTCAAAAATCACGGGCGATAGATCATGTACCGTAGTACAAACCGGACCCACTTCTGCCGATTCGCAGACATTTGTCCTTTTACCCGGGATGGACGAAAAGGTTTGAGATGTACCGTTGGGAGATAGTCCATGTAAGGTGGTCTAGTATTTTAGGAAAATGGGACGGTAGCATTGTGAAACGGCATTTTGGTGGTTACTTCACAACGACCCGTTTTTTGCGCTCGGGAAAATGGAAAAGGGCTTTTCCGTATGCAAAAAGGAAAACTTCCTCCTGCAACATTGTTCTCCATACCAATGTCCACACACATGCATAATATGGGCACAACATCACAAACTATGCCGTGATTCAGCACATAACATCGGTCATTTGGACCGAAAGCCATGAAACCTCGAACATGATAGGTCATTTTGTGAAGGTTTTTTCGAAACATGATCAATATACCAAGTCTGGTATTTTTCCTTTCAACTATGTAACATAATATGAGACCACCTGAAGGATTTTCATTGTTCGGATTTTTTTGAATTTATTATGCCCGTTTTGAATTATCTGAATTTCTAACTATGGTCGAACCGGTGTGCATGAAGATAGGGGACGAGCATCGTTAGAACTTGCATTGGATCTCTGAAGAAACCACATATTGCGAGTCTAAAAATGATTTTTTCAAAAATCACAGGCGATAGATCATGTACCTGTAGTACAAACCGAACCCACTTCTGCCGATTCAAGATATTTGTCCTTTTTACCCGGGATGGACGAAAAGGTTTGAGATGTACCGTTGGGAGATAGTCCATGTAAGGTGGTCTAGTATTTTAGGAAAATGGGACGGTAGCATTGTGAAACGGCATTTTGGTGGTTACTTCACAAAACGACCCGTTTTTTGCGCTCGGAAAATGGAAAAGGGCTTTTCCGTGCGACAAAAAGGAAAACTTCCTCCTGCAACATTGTTCTCCATACCAATGTCCACACACATGCATAATATGGGCACAACATCACAAACTATGCCGTGATTCAGCACATAACATCGGTCATTTGGACCGAAAGCCATGAAACCTCGAACATGATAGGTCATTTTGTGAAGGTTTTTTCGAAACATGATCAATATACCAAGTCTGGTATTTTTCCTTTCAACTATGTAACATAATATGACACCACGAAGGATTTTCATTGTTCGGATTTTTTGAATTTATTATGCCCGTTTTGAATTATCGAATTTCTAACTATGGTCGAACCGGTGTGCATGAAGATAGGGGCGGGCATCGTTAGAACTTGCATTGGATCTCTGAATAAACCACATATTGCGAGTCTAAAATGATTTTTCAAAAATCACAGGCGATAGATCATGTACTGTAGTACAAACCGGACCCACTTCCTGCCGATTCGGCGGACATTTATCCTTTTACCGGGATGGACGAAAAGGTTTGAGATGTACCGTTGGGAGATAGTCCATGTAAGGTGGTCTAGTATTTTAGGAAAATGGGACGGTAGCATTGTGAAACGGCATTTTGGTGGTTACTTCACAAAACGACCCGTTTTTTGCGCTCGGAAAATGGAAAAGGGCTTTTCCGTGCGACAAAAAGGAAAACTTCCTCCTGCAACATTGTTCTCCATACCAATGTCCACACACATGCATAATATGGGCACAACATCACAAACTATGCCGTGATTGAGCACATAACATCGGTCATTTGGACCGAAAGCCATGAAACCTCGAACATGATAGGTCATTTTGTGAAGGTTTTTTCGAAACATGATCAATATACCAAGTCTGGTATTTTTCCTTTCAACTATGTAACATAATATGACACCACGCGAAGGATTTTCATTGTTCGGATTTTTTTGAATTTATTATGCCCGTTTTGAATTATCTAAATTTCTAACTATGGTCGAACGGTGTGCATGAAGATAGGGGCGGGCATCGTTAGAACTTGCATTGGATCTCTGAAGAAACCACATATTGCGAGTCTAAAATGATTTTTCAAAAATCACAGGCGATAGATCATGTACATGTAGTACAAACCGGACCCACTTCCCGATTCTAAGACATTTATCCTTTTACCCGGGATGGACGAAAAGGTTTGAGATGTACCGTTGGGAGATAGTCCATGTAAGGTGGTCTAGTATTTTAGGAAAATGGGGACGGTAGCATTGTGAAAGCGGCATTTTGGTGGTTACTTCACAAAAGCGACCCGTTTTTGCTTTCGGAAAATGGAAAAGGGCTTTTCAGATGCGACAAAAGGAAAACTTCCTCCTGCAACATTGTTCTCCATACCAATGTCCACACACATGCATAATATGGGCACAACATCACAAACTATGCCGTGATTGACACATAACATCGGTCATTTGGACGAAAGCCATGAAACCTCGAACATGATAGGTCATTTTGTGAAGGTTTTTGAAACATGATCAATATACCAAGTCTGGTATTTTCCTTTCAACTATGTAACATAATATGACACCACGAAGGATTTTCATTGTTCGGATTTTTTGAATTTATTATGCCCGTTTTGAATTATGAATTTCTAACTATGGTCGAACCGGTGTGCATGAAGATAGGGGCGGCATCGTTAGAACTTGCATTGGATCTCTGAAGAAACCACATATTGCGAGTCTAAAATGATTTTTCAAAAATCACAGGCGATAGATCATGTACCGTAGTACAAACGGACCCACTTCCTGGATTCGGCGGACATTTGTCCTTTTACCGGGATGGGCGAAAAGGTTTGAGATGTACGGTTGGGAGATAGTCCATGTAAGGTGGTCTAGTATTTTAGGAAAATGGGGCGGTAGCATTGTGAAGCGGCATTTTGGTGGTTACTTCACAAAAGCGACCCGTTTTTGCGCTCGGAAAATGGAAAAAGGGCTTTTCCGTGCGACAAAAGGAAAACTTCCTCCTGCAACATTGTTCTCCATACCAATTTCCACACATGCATAATATGGGCACAACATCACAAACTATGCGTGATTCACACATAACATCGGTCATTTGGACGAAAGCCATGAAACCTCGAACATGATAGGTCATTTTGTGAAGGTTTTTGAAACATGATCAATATACCAAGTGGTATTTTCCTTTCAACTATGTAACATAATATGACACCACCGAAGGATTTTCATTGTTCGGATTTTTTGAATTTATTATGCCCGTTTTGAATTATCGAATTTCTAACTATGGTCGAACCGGTGTGCATGAAGATAGGGGACGGGCATCGTTAGAACTTGCATTGGATCTCTGAAGAAACCACATATTGCGAGTCTAAAAATGATTTTTTCAAAAAATCACGGGCGATAGATCATGTACCTGTAGTACAAACCGGACCCACTTCCTGCCGATTCGGCGGACATTTGTCCTTTTTACCCGGGATGGACGAAAAGGTTTGAGATGTACCGGTTGGGAGATAGTCCATGTAAGGTGGTCTAGTATTTTAGGAAAATGGGACGGTAGCATTGTGAAACGGCATTTTGGTGGTTACTTCACAAAACGACCCGTTTTTGCGCTCGGAAAATGGAAAAGGGCTTTTCCGTGCGACAAAAAGGAAAACTTCCTCTGCAACATTGTTCTCCATACCAATGTCCACACACATGAATAATATGGGCACAACATCACAAACTATGCGTGATTCAGACATAACATCGGTCATTTGGACGAAAGCCATGAAACCTCGAACATGATAGGTCATTTTGTGAAGGTTTTTGAAACATGATCAATATACCAAGTCTGGTATTTTCCTTTCAACTATGTAACATAATATGACACCACGCAAGGATTTTCATTGTTCGGATTTCTTTTGAATTTATTATGCCCGTTTTGAATTATCGAATTTCTAACTATGGTCGAACGGTGTGCATGAAGATAGGGGCGGGCATCGTTAGAACTTGCATTGGATCTCTGAAGAAACCACATATTGCGAGTCTAAAATGATTTTTCAAAAATCACAGGCGATAGATCATGTACATGTAGTACAAACGGACCCACTTCTGCCGATTCGGAACATTTATCCTTTTACCGGGATGGGCGAAAAGGTTTGAGATGTACCGGTTGGGAGATAGTCCATGTAAGGTGGTCTAGTATTTTAGGAAAATGGGACGGTAGCATTGTGAAACGGCATTTTGGTGGTTACTTCACAAAACGACCCGTTTTTTGCGCTCGGAAAATGGAAAAGGGCTTTTCCGTGCGACAAAAAGGAAAACTTCCTCCTGCAACATTGTTCTCCATACCAATGTCCACACACATGCATAATATGGGCACAACATCACAAACTATGCCGTGATTAAGCATATAACATCGGTCATTTGGACCGAAAGCCATGAAACCTCGAACATGATAGGTCATTTTGTGAAGGTTTTTTCGAAACATGATCAATATACCAAGTCTGGTATTTTTCCTTTCAACTATGTAACATAATATGACACCATGAAGGATTTTCATTGTTCGGATTTTTTGAATTTATTATGCCCGTTTTGAATTATCGAATTTCTAACTATGGTCGAACGATGTGCATGAAGATAGGGGCGGGCATCGTTAGAACTTGCATTGGATCTCTGAAGAAACCACATATTGCGAGTCTAAAATGATTTTTCAAAAATCAGGCGATAGATCATGTACATAGTACAAACCGGACCCACTTCCTGCCGATTCGGAACATTTATCCTTTTACCGGGATGGAAGAAAAGGTTTGAGATGTACCGGTTGGGAGATAGTCCATGTAAGGTGGTCTAGTATTTTAGGAAAATGGGATGGTAGCATTGTGAAAGCGGCATTTTGGTGGTTACTTCACAAAGCGACCCGTTTTTGCGCTCGGAAAATGGAAAAGGGTTTTTGAAACATGATCATTGTTCGGCAAAATTTAGTCCGGATGTATTCGGCGGGACTAAAAATATTTTCGCCATTTCCACCTCTTCCCGCCATGTTTTCCGCCCTTTCCTTTCTACTAGAGCTTTTAGTCCGGATGTAGTCACTAACGGGACTAAAGATATTCCGCCATTTCCCAAAGCTTCACGCCATGTTTTCCGCCCTTTCCCTCTATATTTAGGGTGATCGTGTCATGGATATCCACACATCCACCTTCCTCTCTTAGAACAATGGACAACGCCTCTTGGGCCATTCGACCCTCGAGGAGACCGGCTGTCGCCTCCAACTACCCTTGTCCCATACTTGCTTGCCATTGGATCTTTGGCTGGAGGGTTCTGTCCCTCTAGTCCCTCAAGGTTCCGCACGTCGGTGACCATCACTCCACTTCTACCACGAGCTCACGCCGGAGGCGGATGGATCCCGGTGGGATCCGACAACTATGACACTGGAATGCCTTCTTCGCTAATAGGCGTGAAAGGAGCTCGCCAGTACGAGGGTGATGGCGCCATCTGTGAACCTAGCAAGTCGGCCGTCGTGCGTGGTGGGAGAACCGTACTATCATCAGTGATGCGCTACATCGCCGGAGACCATCCTGCCTCTGGTGCCGAGTCCACCCATACAGGCCCCACATCGGCTGGTGGCGGCATCGTCTTCGAGACCCTCTCCCACCGCCGTGAATCCGAGCTGGAATGGCCCCTGGTATATGCCATGTATGGGCTGAGGATCCCCAGTGGCGGTGGCGATGGCGATGATGATGGCGGCGACGATGAAGACCACAGCTGCGTACTATAGGACTAGGCATGATTATGACTAAAGGCGGCTTTAGGCACGAGTGTTAGCTAGTCGATTTGTCCGGTTTTAATATTAATAAATGTCTTAAGTGTTACCTAATAAATAGAGAAATGCCTATATAAAGAGAGGTTCATATTTAGTCTCGGTTGGAGAAACCAACCGCGTTGAAGGATTCTTGCAGTGGGCGAGACAACACTAATAATAGGGGTGAGTGTCGACATTATGTGCGGCTTATACCTTGTCCGGATGGTGTCACCAACCGGGACTAAAGATGAATTTAGTCGGTTGGAGACACCAACCAGACTAAAATAGTCGACACTAATAATAGGGGTGAGTGTCGACATTATGCCGAGCTGCTTGTACTATAAATATGCATCCTTGTGAGTCCGATCCTCCGGCCGGTTTGAGGCATCTCCAAGATGGTTTTGGAAGCGAGGACACCACTACGGCGATTCGAGATATGCCGGCGGCCAGTCCTCGGCATCTCGAAACTGGTCATAGAGGCACTCTAATATGTGAAATTAGTTAGCTCCGGCGTATTGATCTAGTTAGTGAAGTTACAAGCTGCAAGATGGTTTTCGAGCGAGGACACCACTGCGGCCAGTTTGAGGAGATGCGGCGGGCCAGTCCTCCGGCATCTCCGAAAGCTGGTCAGACACTCCCTAATATGTGAAATTAGTTAGCTCCGGCGTATTGATCTAGTTAGTGAAGTTACAAGCTGCAAGATGGTTTTCGAGCGAGGGACACCACTGCGGCCAGTTTGAGGAGATGCCGCTGTGAGCCCAGTCCTCCGGCATCTCCGAGAAACTGGTCATAGAGGCACTCTAATATGTGAAATTAGTTAGCTCCGGCGTGATCTAGTTAGTGAAGTTACAAGCTGCAAGATGGTTTTGAGCGAGGACACCACTACGGCCAGTTTCGAGGAGATGCCGGAGCCCAGTCCTCGGCATCTCCGAGAAACTGGTCATAGAGGCACTCGGTCCAGCCACAAAATGTGACTAACACTCAAGACATTTATTAATATTAAAACTGAGACTACAAAACCGGGACTAAAGGCCACAAACCATGAAAGATATCCTTGGTCAAGCCACAAACCGCGAAAGACATGAACTAGAGTTACATAATATGAGCATGAACTTCTTGGCATATGTCATTCCTTATGACCGCCGGGACGTAACCATGGAGCATCTTCTTTACTTAATGGAATGCTTGGGTGGGTTTTCCTTTGTGAAGGCGGAATTTCATCAAACTTATTATAATCTTCGACATGTCATCTTGTCCTCGATTCCCACGATGTTTCTTTTCCTGAAAGAACTATGTGGCCTTTGGCTCATCATATGATGTATTCGTTTGCATATTTTTTCTTTTTGATGCGGAGGACATGTCCTTCACATAGAAAACTGAGACACATCATTGGCTAGGACAAATGGTTCATCTCTATAACCAAGATTGTTGAGATCCTTGTTGTCATTCATACAACTGGTCTATCTTTACCCTTCCCCATTCGGGTTGACCCATTTGCCGAAACAAAGGGACCTTAAAAGAGACTCCATAGTCTAGTTCCCATATCTCCTCTATGTAACCATAATATGTGTCCTTTTGTCCATTCTCGTCTATTGCATCAAAGCGGACACCACTATTTTGGTTGGTGCTCTTTTTTATCTTGGCGATCGTGTAAATGTATTCCCATTTATTTCGTACTTGGAAATTCAATACAATAGAAGATGGTGTGTGACCAACAAGTATAGCTGATCTCCAACGGTGGTGTCATTCAAGAGATGTGTCCGCATCCAACCACCGAAGACTTCATGTGTTCATTGTAATCCATGATTCAGCTTCCCGGGTTTTTGGGCGTACAATATTCTTGTGTTCCTCCATATCTGAGCTGCCAAGGTGGAATTATGTAGAAGCATGTAGTGTGCTTTAGTGAAAGAATCCTCGTCCCTACATATCATTGCTTTCTTTCCCAGTGCCTTTTCCACTTAGTCTTCCCTCATGCATGAGTCGAAACACCAATCGGCTTAAGGTCGGAATAAAGTCAACACAAAACTCAATGACCTCCTCTGCTCCATATCCCTTGGAGATGCTTCCTTACAGTCTAGCAGTTATGAACATATTTATTTAATACTCCCATGAACCTCTCAAAGGGAACATATTGTGCGAAATACGGACCGAGAATGGCAATCTCTTCCACTAGATGAACCAGGAGATGCGTCATAATATTGAAGAAGGATGGTGGGAACACCAATTCAAAACTAAAAAGACATTGTACCACATCCTTACGTAACCTTGGCGAGAATATCTGGATTGATTACCTTCGAGATATTGCATTGAGGAATGCACAGCTTCACAATGGGTACTCGAACATTTTCGGTAGAAGCCCCTCAATGCAATCGAAGCAGCTGCGTCATAATCACGTGTGATCATGAGACTTCAGGTTTTGGAACTTTTTCTGCCATATTTATTATCCCTTTATATTATATGAGAAGCCGGCGGCACCTTGATCTGTAAAGGACTTCAAAAAGATTTTCTTCTGCTTTGGTAAGAGCATAGCTGGCACGACTTAAGTGGCGCCCTTTATCCGTCTTGTTATCTGTATGCATGTTCTTTGGGTCTTTCATAATTTGTTGGTCCTCCCGTGCTTCAGGTGTATCTTTTGTCTTCCCATACACGCCTAGGAATCCTAGCGAGTTCACGCAGATTCTTCGTCACGTGCATCACGTCGATTGAAGAAGCGGACACGGGACTTTCCAATATGGCAGCTCCCAAAATATAGATTTCTTCTTCCACATGGGTGCGTGTCCTGTGGCGGCGTCGTTCGAACTGATTGACCGGGACCCTTTCAAAGATTACTTCTATGTCCTTGACCATACCAAATACATCATCACCGGGGGAGTTCAGGCTTCTTCCGGTGATCGCCTCACCTTTGAAATGCTTGCCTTTCTTTCTTACGGGATGATTGGTCGGAAGAAATCGTTGATTCGCTAGGTACACAACCTTCTTGCATTTATGCAAATATGTACCTTCGGTCTTATCTAAACAGTGGGTGCATGCCTTATATCCTTTGTTTATGCATCACGAAAGGTTACTAAGCGAGCCAATCATTGATGGTTCTGAATAACCCTCGTAGATTAAATGGATCCTGTTTGTTCTCATCCCACGTACACCTGGTTTGCCCCTGGCTGTAAGAGTTCTTCAACTAATGGCCTAAGGTACACATCAATGTCGTTGCCGGTTGCTTGGGCCTTGGATGACACTTGGCATCATAATGAACTTCGCTTCATGCACAACCAAGGAGGCAGGTTGTAGATACATAGAGTCACGGGCCAGTCTTTGTGGCGCTCTGCTCCCCAAAAGGATTCATGCCATCCGTGTACTTAGACCAAACCATAAGTTCCTTGCGTCACACCAAAGTCAGGAAGTCTCTCTCGATTTTTCTCCACTGTGACCCATCGGCGGGTGTCTCAACTCCCGTCTTTCTTACGGTCTTCTTTGTGCCATCGCAACAACCTGGCATGCTCTTTGTTTGAACATGCGTTTCAACCTTGGTATTATAGGAGCATACCACATAACCTTAGCAGGAACCCTCTTCCGAGGGCTCTCCCTCAACATCACCAGGTCATCTCGTCGATCTTATACTGCAGCGTTGCATACCGGGCATTTATCTAAATTCTCATACTCCTTACATGGTAGAGGATGCGATCATTAATGCATGCATGTATCTTTTGCACATCTAATCCCGGAGGACGAGAGTCTTCTTTGCTTCGTAGGTACTCTCGGGAAGTTCGTTATGTTTTGGAAACTTGACTTCATTATTTTCAGCATCTTTTCAAATGAGGAGTCGGTTAGACCACTCGCCTTCCATCGCAATTCCGATGTCGTACCAAGCTTTGTGCTGCCATCTTCACAATTTGGGTACAACAATTTTTGTGATCTTCTAACATGCCCTCTAACTTCAACTTCTCATTTTACATTTCACGTCTCGCTTTGCATCGAAATGACCCTACCAAGTTCATCGGTGGCTCATCGATGCCGTTCTTCACCTTTTCCTCTCCATTATCTTCCATTGCGGTATCACGTATTCAGGAAACATATGATGATAGTTGTTATCATCATCTTCTTCTTCACCATCTTCCATCATAACCCCTCTTTCCCGTGCTTGGTCCAGCAATTATAGTTGGGCATGAAACCTTTCATAATCGGTGGCGCGAATGATTTTCGAGGAAGAGTACTCCTTGTTGTTCCGACATTGAACACATGGACAACGTATAAATCCATTCTCTTTGTTTGCGTAGCCACATCGATAAATTTATCCACGCCTTTGATATACCCGGCTACCGCCATGTCACCGTACATCCATTCCCGACCGTTCATCATCATATAAGTAAGTTTATCAAAAACAGGACATCATAAATAGTGAAATAACCAATTCACACCGACACATGAATTGTATCAATGACCTAGAAAAGATAAGATTGCTAACCTCGATCGAGGGAAATAAAGAGGAGAAAGCTCAAGTGCGTCTCGAACACCTTCTATATTTTTGTTCTATGAGAAATTCAGCGATTTTCACTCAAACATTTCAACAAACACCTTCAATGCATGCATGAAAAAACTAGCACACCCTCACACCTTACACCATTGAAAAAGCAGTGGAGGCGGCTGAGGCGTTGCATTTATAGAGGGCAAGGGCAACCGGGACTAAAGGTGTACCGCCACGTGGCTGTGCCAAACCTTTAGTCCCAGTTGGTGGCTCCAACGGGACATGCCTTACCAACGGGACCCATGCCCCCTGGCCCCGTGCCCGCTCCAACCGGGACGCGTGCCAGCATTAGTCCCGGTTGGTGGCGCAACCGGGACTAATGCTCCGAGGGGTCGCGAACGGATGGCCCTTTTTCCTCTAGTGTAGGTAAGTTTCCAATAAGCTAGACGGCTAAGCCAATATTCCGCTGAACTGAACATTGCATAGTTAAGTTTCCATTATCTGGTCAACTTTCTTATGATGTATGCGAGCCCAAACAAAGTCAAAGTTTGCCACGCTGCGCCTTAGGCTTAGGGAGCGAGGCCATGTTTGCGAAACGTGCATGGATAGTAATAAGTGTTGTATAACATGTATGAAAACGTAAGAGTGTTGATGTCATCCAAAATATTTGTAGACTATTTTTTTTCAAAAAATCCACTGATCTATCAATAATAATAAGTACAAAGAGCCCGACAAGAAATAAAAATTACAAATAGGTCACCACACCACCTAGCGACGACTATAGACATCAGTGCAAGCCGAAGGCGCGCCACCGTCCGCGCCTCTTCTTCACCGGACTCGGGCAAACCTTGTCGTATTAGAGTTTATCGTAGTAGACAAGCGGAAAGTCGTCATAGTAAGGCCCCAAAGACTAGCACAACAGAGCATCAACCATTGTCAAAGATGACAACCGTAGATTGAAAGAGACTGACCTAAAACCGCAAAAAGGACACGGAAAATAATGATTCAAATATTTTAACTCCCAACCATGTACATGTTTACGTTGTTTTACAATTGTTTTGCTTCAACGGAAGCTTTAAACTTTATCCAATATGGGCAATGTTATAACGACCCTTTTGGGATGTAAAAATTTTACACCCATTAACTTATGAAGTTAGGATTGTATTACCACCGAATTATCACATGTAATTATTCTAGGTTAATTCTACGTACTAATGATGTGTGTCTCTATCTTGATGGTTTTAATAATTTTTATATAATTTTTGCACTTTTACTTTACTTACAATGTCTCACATCAACACTATATATGTACAAACAGTTCCACTGCATTTGCATGTCTAGGATGCACACAGTTGTAACAAAACCCGCACACTAAAAATCAGGTAAAGTAAAAAGTCATGCGTGACTAATAAAGCGTATGGTGTGGAGGACCAGCCCGAAAACTAAGCCCCACCAAGAGTGGAGAAAAGGCTAGTAGTGGCGTGGCAAAATCTCTATTTATTAATAATGTGTTGGTGACACATCACTGTTTTTTTTTGAAAAGAGCATATATTAATATCACAAGGACACCAATTACACCCAGCCTCTGCAACAACGCATGTCCTAGCGGCTCTACGGATGCACACAGCTCAGAAAAAAGAAAGAGAAATTATAAAAAAAAAAAGTCCCGCTACAGATAACTAATCCTTAAAGAAACGACAGTGACACCATCAGAACAACATCAGTAGTCCTCCACTCCAATAACAACGCCTTCAAGAAGGAAACAGTGCTCAAGCGCCGTCATTGCCCGACCAAAGGCCATAGGTTTTCACCCTGGAGAAAGTCCTTACTCACAAAACAATGTCTTCTACAAGATCATTGCCAGACACAACCAGCTAAGGCCAGACCTTGGATTTTCACCCTGCAAGATAAGACTGAAAACTCCCCTGTGTTGTCTTCCCGCACCAACAGTCGCTGCAACGAGTCTCAGATCACGCAGCCAGATCTCCGTTACCACAAGAATAAAATTCACCATCGCTACCCTCAAATTTCTGTTTTCCTGACATTCTCCGCATCTGACATCACCCTGGCTCAAAGCATGACACTTGGTGGGAACAAAAAACAAAGCTTCGCACCGCTCCCGCTGAAACCAATCGGCCAGAAAAACAAGGTGCGCGCGATGAATACCTTCCGATCCAGCAATCTCCAGACATGATAAACACATGGGAGTTCGCCGGCGGAGCCTTCCGGAACCCGCCTCTCCAGACCAGATCAAGCAGGACAGACATCAAGTAGATCTTCGTCTTCGTGCGAAACAAATCAAAGGACCACCACCTTTATTAGATCCGACACAGCGATCCCACACCGCCGGCCGGTTCTTGGAGGACGGATCGAGCAGGCAAAAGGAAGCAAACTGTGAACCACCGCAGCAGCGCCGGAGCCTCCGCCCAGCAAGATCCCAGCGCCACGCCTTGACCGCTGCCTACCACGGCGCCCCCGCCGAGGGCTGACCTGGCCTAGATGGCCCCAGACACGCCACTGATATGGCTCATGGTATATGTTACTAGTGTTATTGTGTGTTGTGCCCACACCATTAGTAATAGACATACTAGTCGCATGCCACTAGCTATAGATATATTGGTGGCATGCTGCTATAAAGACATGCCACGAAACAGTTTTTCAAAATAAAATAACACCCGTCATTTTTGACTAATTTCTAGGAACAACACCAATACCATATAACATGTTCAAAACCCAATATAGTATGACTTAGAGCATATAACATGTTCGTAAACTAAGATAGCACTTACTAACTAGCTAGAGTCTTGTAATACACAATGATGTGCTCATCATCTCCCGGGTCATAGTTTTTGTTGCCGCCATCATCGTTGGATTCACGTGCCTTCTAAAACACCATGATGTCGTTATCACCATGTACTCCTCTGGACTTTCATATCGTATTCATCTGCAATGTCATCCGAACAGGGGAAAACGAAATAAGTTCGGTCTGCCTTATTGGAGATGTTGGGGATATAAACATGTATATATAGCCAACAAGACAATATTCTGTCAAGCCCGGGTGGCCCATAGAATGTGGCAAGGCCAATGGTTTGCTGGGAGACCCAGTTCCTGATGATCTATAAGGAAGCCTGGCCAGAACATGGAAGGTGAAGGGCTACCATCTTAGGAGGAAACCGGAGCCTTGGAGTTTAAGACATAGTAGTTTACGTATTAATTTAGAACTCTATAACCTATCCGACTAGAACTTATCTTATAACCCACGCCTGGACGCCAATATGAGCTGGCCGGCGAAAGCCCTTAGGCCATGATTCATAATCTCTATAATATATGCACTTGTTTCCCTTATAGTGATTTAAAGCATGATTAAGATCTCACCACCATCGTAAAATATGAACTTAGGTAACTTTTGACTCGCCGACCCGGACGCTCTCTGTCTTGCATTCCCCGTATATCTCTCTCTCTCATGGCATACTTGTCGACAATATCACGACAGTTGGCACCCACCATGGGGCCTATGATGCCTGGAGTGTGGATCCGGATGGGATCCGCCTTCATGGCCATCGGAGACACTGTCGACATCGGACACGCCCTCTACATTGACACCGTCCCTATAGTCCCCAATGACGAGACATGGATTCCTGCTAAGAACTACGTGACTAGATACACCATCATTTCTTTCAGTGGTATCCACGTCTTCATCAGATTCACCAGCGCAGAGTCAAGATAACTGAGTGTCATCTTGACGACAAGGTCCACCATGTGCACTCTAGGGCCGGAGAAGAAAGTGGAAGATTGATCTGAGCTAGATCTCCCTATTGAGGTCTCCGGCTTAGATCACAACACTACTAGGAAAAGGTTTATAGGCAGTATGTGTACTGCCAGCACACCAAATTTGGGGTGCGCTGGTGCTAACTACCGCCGGCGCAATACAAATCCCATGCACCCGTGGTAACCATCGACCCCACCCGCTTGCACAACGCGCGCACGCATGTAGGCAACAACCTCTAGTTGAATCGATCTGCCTCCCCTATCCCTCCCGAAAACGCCTGAACCCTAACCCTTCCCACCATTGACTCCATCCCCGCACCAAACCCTAACCCTCCCACCACACAGTCGCCGTTGGTGGCGGTCCCAGAAGCTTCGGCGTCGCGCATGACCTGTTGGCCAGCCGGAACTGGCAGCAAACCTTTAGCAAGCAGGCAGGAAGAGATCCCACGGTGTCGCGACAGGCTTGCTCGTCGGCATGTGTGTGCATCCGTGCCTACAACACGCCAGTCAAACCCGAGCCGATTACGTTGAAGAGGCAGAAAATGCGCGTATGATTCCCTCGGGGCTGTGATCCGTGCCGGCGGCGCGACTATGGGCCGGCGGATCGACCTCTCCGGAGAGAAGATCCGTGTTGGTGACCCGGGGGACGGCGGCCCACCCATCTTCTTCCCGTGCCAGACCGCCGCCTCCCTTCTCCCCGCCCTCGATATCGGAGGTACTACTAAGTTCATTCGGGCAGACGGGATCCTCGGTTGCAATGGTAACTACCTCGCTGGCTGGGCGCGGTGCCGAATCATATGATTCACTATACTCCCTTCATGTCATACTATGTTGCGCATAATTTTGCGTGCAAGTTAAACTTTACAAAGTTTGACCATTGGTACGGGCCATTTGCCCGTAGCCGATATTCCGGCACAAAGTTCCATTCGTCGATACGTCGATAAACCTCCAATTAACTCGGTACGAGCGGGATGCTTCTGTATTTTGTGCCCATACTGAAGGCATTAACCTTTGGTAGGCGATAGAAAATGGTTTTTTATATCAACAACAAAAATTTGGAAAATAATAAGGATAAAGAAGTTAACGACTGTTGGTACAATGGGATGCGCCCGTACCGCACGGTTGTACCGACTTCGTAGAGAAAAAGAAGAAATCGCCCGAATATACTGACAGTTTAAAGACCGTTTGTACGGGTTGGCGTGGCCTTACCGTTCGCCCGTACCAACTTCGGAAAACTGCTAATCAACTCGGAAAAACACAAGGGCTTCAAAAACAAAAATGAAAAAGGCAAAACATAAATAAAAACAGAAAAGAGTAAGTTTAGACTCACCTTACTTACCTGGTCCTCAAAGAGTGAGTTTAGGGAATTTATTTCCCTTTAACTTTTGCATTAGTTTCCTTTCCTCCCTGTGTATGGTTTGTCGCAAAAAGTTGATGAATCCATTAAAAAGCGTTAGAAAACTTTTTGTGTGGACATATGGTACCAAGAGGTACATGTATTGATGCTACCCTCTGCTACCCTTTCTTCATCTAACATCTCTTCAATTGAACCTAGTACCTTAGGTAGTTCTTCCTTTCCTTGCATAATCTGCAACTCAATTTTTTGCAAAAGCATAGTCCAACGAATCATCTTAGGTTTAACAACAGTTTTTCAAGAATTTCTTTTAATCTATCACGATTAGTATGGACTCTAATTTTTGAGTCAATTATGTAAGATCTAAACTTATCATACGAGAAGACAACTGCAAAGAGTCTCTTCTCGGCCATGTGGTAGTTCCTTTGGGCCTCATTAAGAGTGTGACTAACATGATGGATGATATTGAGTTCATCACCATCACGCTATTAAACAATAGTCCCAACAACTTCATTGATGGCTTCACAAAATAAATCAAACGGCCTTTTCCAATTAGGTGGTTTAATAGTAGGAGCATTTAAAAAATCTTGTTTTAAAATGGTAAAAATAGTGAAGCAACTTTCATCAAAATTAAAAAAAGCATCCTTCTGCAAGAGGTTAGTTAACGATCTAGTAACTTTAGAGAATTTCTTAATGAACCTTCTGTAAAAACCAACATGACCAAGAAAACTCTTATACCTTTCACGTCACGTGGAGGTGGTAGCCTCTCTATTGCCTCTATTTTGCTCTATCAACCTATATACATTTATCCAAGATCTTGTGACCAAGCACTATTCCTTCGTGTACCATAAAGTGACATTTCTCCCAATTTAGGACAAGGTTAGTGTCTTCATAGCGCTGCCAAACTTTATTAAGATTGTTGAGACAATGATTAAATAAAGTTCCATAGACGGAGAAATCGTCCATGAATACTTCCATGATATTTTCAACAAAATCTGCAAAGGTAGGAGTCATACATCTCTAGAAAGTAGAAGGTGCATTGCATAACCAAAGCGGTATACGACGGTAAGAATATAAACTAAGGGGTCAAGTAAAAGTGGTTTTCAATTGATCTTCTGGATGAACATCTATCTGAGAAAAACCATAATATCCATGTAGATAACAAAACTAAAAATTCTTAGAAAGTCTCTCTAATGTTTTATTTATAAATGGAAAAGTATTGTGATCCTTTCTATTTTCTTTATTTATCTTTTAAAAATCAATGCACATTCTATGCCTGATAATAGTTCGAGTAGGGCCTAATTCATTGTGTTCAATTAGCACAAAAGTAATTTCACCTTTCTTAGGAACACAATGAACATGACTTACCCAGTCGATTTCCGCCACATGTTAAATAATACCTGCATTTAAGAGGTGGATTATTTATTTTCTTACCTCTTCCTGTATTTATGGTCTTAGCCTTCTTTGAAAATCTGCAACTGGTTGAGCGCCTTCTTCCATTAATATTCGATGTGTGGCTATTGAAGGACTAATCCCTTTCAAGTCATACATACAATAGCTAAAAGATTTACGGTGAGTTCTCAATATTGTCATCAGATCCTATTCTTCCTTTTCTGCTAGATTAGCACTTACAATTATAGGGTATTTGTTAGTATCATCTAAAAACCTGTATTTTAATTCTTTAGGAAGAAGTTTGAGTTAAGGGGGTGGAAGTTACTCATCTCCCTATCTTTCTGGAACTCCATATTCTTCATTCATGGGAGAATCTATTATGGGAGAGGACTTAAGATACTCATTGATCTCCATCTTACCAATGTCTTCGGGAATATTATTATTTTCAACCAAGCTTTTTCCTAGATCATCGTCTGGTGCTTCATAAAAAAAGCAGCAAGATGTGTAATAGTATTTTCTTCTTCTACTACTTCTTCTTCTTGCTCTTCAAATCCTTCAAATGTGGGCTTGTGTTGAAACTTTGATAAATGGAATTTAATTTCATCTTCCCCAAAGTTGAGTGAAACTGTCTCTTTCCTATAATCAATATTTCCCCCTGTGGTATTCAAGAAAGTTCTTCCAAAAATAATTGGACAATAAGCGTCAGTAGGCATACCAACTACCACAAAATCAATGGGGTATTCATATGGGCCAATGGAATTTGTAATATCTTTAATGACTCCCATGGGGACTCTAAGTGTTTTATCAGCAAGCATAATTGTCGTATCAATATTTAAGAGTTTAGTTGGTTCAAGTTCATCTTGTATGTATAAATAAAATTAAAATGGAATTACATTAACAACAGTACCTATATCACAAATAAGAAGGCTCACCGAAGGTGCATGGAAGAATAGGTTTACCAACATTTTTAGCTTTTACCTTTCCTTTAACGAATTAAGAAGCTTTTGTGTCAAGTTCAAATATGTTGTAGTGTGCAAACAAAGCCATTATTTCTTCCTTTCTCACTTCTATTTCTTCTTCTACATTTCCAACAATAATTTATTCTACCTTTGCTACTTTTTCTTGTTCTTTTAGAACTCTTTGTTCCTCCTCCATTTGTTCTGCAAGATGTTGATATATTGTATTCTTTTGCATAGTTCTTGGAAAAGGAAGTGGATCTACATAAGGAGGTCTCTTCCTTGGTTGGTCGATTGCCACTCGAGCTACTACTTGTGCTTCAACTGGTTTAGGTGGCGACATATATTGAAACTATTCCTTCTTTGGTGCTTCGATGTGTTCTGTAAAAGACTGAAGGATTTGCAGAATAATATCTTCATAAAAATTAAAAACATCATCAGTTTCTTTTACTTTACTAGTTTCCTTATAACCATTGAGACAATTGTATTCTACTTCTATTCCTTCTTCTCCTCCTAAATCAAAACTCTAAGTTTCTCTATTATGATGAATTGTTTCTAGAAGTTCCCAAGCTTGTGTTATAGTGAATTCCACAAAAGCTCTGCCCAAAGTTAGATCTATTTCATTCTTATTATGTTGATTAAGTCCTCCATATAAACTAGGTAAAACATTCCAATTCGTTAGGTTATGATGGGGACATTTATTAATCATACTTCTATACCTTTTGTAGGCTCTTACCAAACCTTCACCTGGGCGATTCTGAAGTTTGTAACCACTCATGCTGCTCTAGCTGACTTCACCTTCGGATAAAAGAGGGATATGGATTCTCCTTTTATCTTTTCACATGTACTTATCCATTCCGTGGGGAAAATTTTATACCAAGTAAGAGCAGTGTTGGTTAGAGATTGGCAATTTAAGTTTCAGTTCATCATCAGAATAACCTTTTATTTAAGGTTCCAACACAACTCAGTAAAATTGATTTAAATGAGCATAGGGATTTTCATCAAGATCATCTCCTCAAATCTTATTTCATTTAGAATGGAAATTAAACGAGGGTTAACGTCATACTCTTAAGTGCTATCACTCAAGAATTCTTTCACATAGGCTCTATTATACTTCTTGAGGTATTCAGTTGTGTCGAGCTTGTTCATAAGCCAGAGCACAAACATGGTGTTTACCTGAAACTAGTAAACAACTTTAGTAAAATAAATACTAAATTAGCAACTAAAAACAATGACCAAAATTGCTTAGCTCCCCGACAACAACGCTATAAAATATCCCCACAGAAAATAGCTTGATGACTGTAACAACACATGCACACTATAGCTAGTTTTGAGTAAGAGTATCGAACCATGAAGATCTATTTGGTTATGGTCTTAATGCCCCTCGTCACTATCGACAAGAAATACTTGTAAGCTATCATTGATCTCAAGTAATTGTTTTAAGAGGGTTGATTTCTGCATAAAGTAAAGACTAAATTAACAAGGATATAAACATGGTATAAATGTTAATGAAACTATAGTAAGGTGAAGTGTTCTCGAGGATTGTGTAGGATACACCTCTAGCATTGATATTAATCATTGTTAGAGTATTGTACGCATATGATTGTTACGGTAGTTTAGGATAGTTAGGACTCTAGCCTAACTTGACTTGTACTCCAAGATGATCCCCTGTATGTCTATATATACTCGCCCATGAGGCTCAATAATATATCCAACATATTTCGCCAATCCCTCTCTATCATTCAACATGGTATCAGCCTCTCCTCGATCTCTAAACCCTAGCCGCCGCCTCTAAACCCTAGCCTCTGCCGCCTCCTCGGTCGCCGCCCCTAGGTATGGCCGCCGCCGCCACTATCCCACCCAACCTTCCACTGTGATGTTGTTCTCCACCCTAACCGATGGGTCCAACGGCGCCCCTGCCGTCGCCGCCCTCGTCCCCGTCGGCGGTGCTCCTCGCCACGTCAGCCCCGTCATTCTCTCCTTTGCCGCCAGGAACTACACCAAGTGGTGCATCTACATGCGCGCTTCCCTCGGCCACTCCGGCTACCTCGGTCACGTCACTGTGCAACCCGTACGCAGGGTTCGTCCATCGATCCGTGATCGGCTGCCCAGTAAGTCTCTTTTTCCGATCTCTTGATCAATATTTTTGGTTTGCCGATCTCAGATCGGATTGAGTCGCCCACCGCCGTCATAATTACCGCGTCTCTGTGATGACCCACAAGTATAGGGGGTGTATCGTAGTACTTTCGATAAATAAGAGTGTCGAACCCAATGAGGAGCAGAAGGTGTTGACAAGTGGTTTGGCTCAGGGATTCACTGTAAATACTTAGCAAACAGATTTTTAGGGTTTTTTTGATAAAGCAGATAAATAAAGTGCAAGTAAACAAAAGACAATAATAATAATTGCAGCAAGTGGCCCAATCCTTTCTTCAGCAAAGGACAAGCCAGTTGTATTACTTATGAGGACCAAACATTCTCGAGGACACATGGGAATATTGTCAAGTGCTTTCACTTTATATAGTTGATTAACCTTCTTTGGTTGGATAAGTGTTGTGTGGGTGAACCTATGCTAATGTACCGACCTTACTTAGACTAATACATACTTCTGATTAAACCCTTGCAAGAATCTGCAACTACAAGAAAGTAATTAAGATAAAAACCTAACCACGGCATTAAACTCTGAGATCCTACACTCCCTTATGCAAATGTTTCCTAACGGGGATTTAAGTTTCTGTCACTCCGGCAACCCCACAATTAGTAGCCAAATACACAATACATTCCCCTAGGCCCATAAAGGTGAAGTATCATGTAGTAGACGTTCACATGACACCACTATAAGAATAACACCACAACTTAAATATCAAACCATCAAATATTTCTCAACACAATTCCACTACTAAAAACATGAATTCTCCAATGTCCTCAAGAACTAAATGAACTACTCACGAGACATCATATGGATCAAGATCAAAGATGGAATAATGATAAGTAACAATCTGAACATGAATAATAATTCAATGGTTACACTCAATAGCATCAACTACAACAAGTAATCAACACTAGGAAAGTTTCCCCTAAGAACTATGCAAGATTCAACCTAATTGTTACAGCGGGATGGAGTGGTGGTGATGGTGCTGGTGGAGATGATGGTGAAGATGATGATGATGATGATCCCTATGAAGTCCAGCTTGATGGCAGTGTTGATGGCAATGATCTCCCCTCTCGGGGAAGGAATTTCCCCGTCAGAATTCTGCCTGCCGGAGAGCTATTTCTCTCTCTGTAGTTTCTGCCCTGCAGAGGCGGCAGAATCTTTCTGTGCTCCCTCCCCGAGTCTTAGGGTTTCGGGGGGAATAACTATGCCAAAGGGCGATGCCAGACGTGGGCCAGGGTGGCCACACCACCTGGTGGCGCGACCTAGGGGGCGCCTGGGGGAGGTGTGGGCCCCCTTTGGCCCATCTCCACTCCTCCTTCTGGCCTCCTTCGTCTTATAGGAAAATAGGGATTTCCATATATTTTCTGGAATTTTCTGATATTCACGAATATTGCATCTGGACATCGCTTTTTCCATCAGAATCCTGACTCCGGCGGTTCATCCTCCAAAAGTCATCAATCATGCAAAATAGATGAAATAACATGAGTATCATCTCTTAATACGAAATATATCAATGAATAACAGAAAATTATGATAGAAAATAGTGATGCAAAATGGACGTATCAACTCCCCCAAGCTTACCTTTGAGGCGTTTCCTTCCTCCTACTGGTTCGATAACCTCGGTTTCTTACTGAGGGAAAACTTGCTGATGTGCTACATCATACCTTGCTCTTGGGGTTTCCCAATGGGGTGTTCAACACGCATCAGGCTACTAAAAATTATTATGAGAGAGGAAAATATGGTTGTATAAGTTTTCATGGTACTGAAACACTTCTCTATGTGCTGAAAGTTTTTAAGTTACTCTTGTTTTATCTTCCTATGCATGTCACTTTGTTCTTTGTGAATTTATTTCCATGCAAGATTCCTATGCATAGGAAGTGGGTTAGAATTAAATGTGTTTTGAATTTGCTTCTTGATGCTATCTTTTACTTCAATTCATATTCCTTATGTGAGCATCTTCTCAAACTATCAAGCCTAGCTAAAAGGCATTCAAGAAAAACGCTTATGGGAGACAACCCAATTTTTATTTCAGTAAGTTTTTATTTTGTTGAGTTTTGGAAGTTATTGACTTTGTAATAACATTTCCTTATCCTTTTTGTGTGATTTTTGTTCCAATAATAACCTCTAATGAGAAAGAAGTAAGATTTGGGGAAGTTGCTGTCCCGAAACAGATTTTTGTGCTTCACTGTACAAATTCATGAAAAATCCCAATACGTCGGATTGTGCTGTAATATTCTGAGCATATGCCCCAGGCTATTATCCAACTTTCGTTAGTTTAACACTTTTCGATTTGAGCAATAGAAGGTCTTCGAAAAAATCGATTTTTACCTGTTGGTCTGTTTTGATATATTTCTGCCATTATTTGCATTTGCCTCTTAATCGGTTTCTTTTGAGTTCTCTTTGATCACTTGAGATTTTAAAAGAAGTTTTTACAGTATCTTGTGTTTTAATGGAAGTTTTACTTGTGTTGAAACAAAACCCAAAGGCTTATTACCTTGAATACACTAATGTTTCTAATGAAGATTGTGTGAAGTTTTGTATGAAGGAAATTTTCAAGTGTAGGGGAAGAATGATGTGATGAGATGAAAAATGGACAAAAAATCAAGATTGAGGATGCCACCCCGTGCCACGCCAAGAAATATTCAAGAGGTACAAGCGTCAAAGCTTGGGGATGCCTGAGGCATCCTCTTCTTCATCAATAAAAATCTCAGGTCTCCTTTCTAGACACTTTATTTTTATAGCTTCATGCACTGTTGTGTTGTTCTTGGAGCGTATTTGTTTTTGTTTTTAGTTTTCTTTTGTTTGGTTTGCTGCAATAAATTAGTTGGACTCCCGCATTCTCATGTTGTTTCAAATAAGTTGATTGGTGTTGGAAAAGAGTAGAAAGTTTCATGCTTTAACTGGTACAAAGGAAGCTTGTTTTGACTGTGGCTTATACTTTATCATGTCATGCTAGATGTTTCTTTGACCTTATGCTTAGTGATTATTGCTGTAGCATGACTTGTTCCAAAAAATTGAGATTTCTTAATGTGCCTTGAAAGAATCATGCGTTGTTTTAGCATACAAAAGCATAATATTGTGGTATTCTCCTTTGATGTTTTATTTGGGTTGACTTGCCACATGCTTACACCATGTTATGACTATGAATCAGTCACCCTATCCTCTATGATAATTTATTTTTTGACTTGTGGTATCACTTTATGCTTTAATTAATAATGTTTTGTCGCTTTGCATGATTATGGCCATTATTGCTCTCTTAGTTGGTCGCTCCCAGTCTTTTGCTAGCCTCCACATGTACTGAGTAAGCTCTACTCGTGCATCCAACTCCCAATAAACCAAGTTATTCCAAAGAGTCCACTATAAATTCTTATGCATGGTGTGTTACACCATTCCAAGTATATTCATGTTTTTATCTATCTTCCAAATTAAACTTTTGTTATGTGAAAATTAGTGATTAAAGCTCTCACAAACTTGATGGCACACTTTATTTCTTGCACTTAATAAACTTGAATCATTGTGCCCATCTATGTTGCTTATATGCTTGCAAATTATAAGTTGTGAATTAGCAGAACCATGTTTTCATGGGGAACACTTTCAACATTGCACTTATTCTGTTCAGTTGATATCATGTTCTTTTGTTTATGGATCCTGGCAGTGTGAAATAAAACGGGATCTTGTATGCTCATGGAGTTTGTATATGTGTTAGAGAAACGCTTGGGCGGCTAGCCTAGGCCATGCCTAATCATGGTGGAAACTTATAGCGTAACCATAATGAGCATTATGTGAAGCATCCTCAATAAAAACCTATGCAAATAGCAAATAAAAAGATCGCTGAGATGCTCATTGTCTGTTGCCTTATCATTTTGATATGGGATAGCTCCTGTGTCATGGGGCAAGGGGTACCCTGTTGGCGGTTCTCTACGATACACATATACTTAAAAAGACAAGAACTTACTTGTGACCAAAGTTGAGTATCATGAGGTTCGGTACTCGTAAGCAAGGGGCATGAGATTTTCAACTTATAACCTGTCAAGCATATACTCATATTTGTGTCACTTTAACCTTAATCACTTCAAGATGCCAATGATAGGGGCAATGAGAGCTGAAAGCTAACAAGTACCATAATTTTTGGAAGCTCTTTATGAAACTTGAAATCCCTGCTTGCCTCTGTGAAGGGCCTTTCTTTTTACCTTTTTATTGAGTCTCCATACTCTATCTTTATGCACCAATTAAGAGAGCATCGTTGTTATTCTTAGTTCAATGTGCATTGTCCCAGAACTTATTGATTGATTCATAATGTTGGTATTGCTTGTTCTTAAATTATTTGTATCTAGTCACCCTTATGAACTTTGAAGGTGTCCTATGCATTTATGTTTTCCTACTCCATGAAGGACAAGCTAAATACCACTCTTGCTATGTTTTCTATATGTGAAACAAATAAACGTCTTTCAAATGCATTGTTATTCAAGATATTTTGTTTGTACATTTTCATGTTGCAACTTAGTTACTATGTCTTATTGTTAGAACTACATCTTTCATGCTCATGTTTAGAGTACTTTGATCCCAGCTATCAATGCTTTACAAATAGTTTGATCAAGATTGTGATGGTGTATGTCACCTAAAAAATTATTCTTTTTATCACTTACCTACTCGAGGACGAGCAGGAGTTAAGCTTGGGGATGCTTGATACGTCATAAACGTATCTATAAGTTTTGATGCTCCATGCTTGTTTAGTATCAACTTTCTTATGTTTTGTCTATACTTTGAGTTATGTTTATACATTTTCTAGAACTAACCTATTGACAAGATGCTGCAGTGCCAGTTGCCTGTTTTCTGTTGTTTTTGGTTTCAGAAAAGCTAGTAAGGAAATATTCTCGGAATTGGACGGGACAAAAGCCAAAGTTAATATTTTACCAGAAGGAATGGAGTCCGGAGGGGAGACAAAGTGGGGCCTAGAGGCAGCCACACCCTATCGCGGTGTGGCCAGGGGGCACGCCAGCCCTAGGTGTGGGCCCCCCACCGACCTTGCCCCTTTGCCTATAAAAGCACCCCGATGCCGAAACCCTAAGTATCCGATCAGATCTCCACGAAATAGTCTGTAACCGCTGCCACCATCGTCCCTAGATTGGGGGATCCGAAGCTCTTCCCGGCACCCTACCGGAGGGGAGAGATCATCCCAGAGGCCTTCTTCATCACCATGCCAGCCTCCGGTATGATGCGTGAGTAGTTCACCCTTGGACTATGGGTCCATATAGTAGCTAGATGGTTGTTTCTCCTCCTTTGAGCTATCATGTTTAGATCTTGTGAGCTCCGTTCATGATCAAGATCATCTCTTTGTAATCATACATGTTGTGTTTGTGGGGATCTGATGGATATTGAGATACTATGTCAGATTGATTATTGATTCTATCATGTCTATGTTATTTGTGATCTTGCATGCTCTCCGTTTCTAGTAGCTATCTTGGCCAAGTATATGCTTGTAACTCTAAGAGGGAGTATTTATGCTTGATAGTTGGTTCATGCCTCTAGTAATCTAGGGAAGTGACAGAAATCTCTAAGGTTGTAGATGTGCTGTTGCTACTAGGGAGAAAACAACAATCCTTTGTCCATGGGGAAATTGTATTGTTTACTTTACATACTTTGCTTAATGCAATTATCCGTTTCTTGCAACTTAATACTGGAAGGGGTGATGACCCAAAAGTATAGGGGGTGTATCGTAGTACTTTCGATAAATAGGAGTGTCGATCCCAACGAGGAGCAGAAGGTGATGAACAGTGGTATGGAGCAGGAAATCTCTGTAAATACTTAGCAAATGGATTTTTAGTGGTTTTCTGATAAGGCAACAAAACAAAGAGCAAGTAACAAAGAACAAACGCAGCAAGTGGCCCAATCCTTTCTTAGCAAAGGACAAGCCGGTGGAAATACTTATAAAGACCAAACGTTCTCGAGGACACATGGGAATTCTGTCAAGTGCTTTCGCTTCAAATAGCTGAGTACTCTTCTTTGGTGTTGTAAGTGTTGTGTGGGTGAACCTGTGCTAATGTACCGACCTTACTTGGACTAATACATACTTGTGATTAAACCCCCTACAAACATCCATAACTATAGGAACGTAATTAACATATAAATCTAACCACACCCTTAAACTCTGAGATCCTGCGCTCCCTTATGCAAAGGTGTCCTAACGGGGGTTCAGGTTTCTGTCACTTCGGCAACCCCACAATTAGTAGCCAAATACAGAATAGATTCCCCTAGGCCCATAAATGGTGAAGTGTCATGTAGTCGATGTTCACATGACACCACTAAAAGAATGTCACCACAACTTAAATACTACCCATTGAATAATAACTCAACACAGATCTACTAATAACAACATGACTTCTCCCATGTCCTTAAGAACTAGACGAACTACTCACAAGACATCATGTGGATCAAGATCAAAGATGATATGATAATGGATAACAATCTGAACATAAATAATAATCCAATGGTTCCACTCACAAGCATCAACTACAATAGTAATTAACACCGGGAAAGTTTCCCCTAAGAACTAAAGCAATATCCAACACAATTGTTACAGTGGGACGGAGTGGTGATGATGGTGCTGGTGGAGATGATGGTGTGGATGATGATGATGATGATCCCGATGAATCCTAGCTTGATGACGGTGTTGATGGCGACGATCTCCCCTCTCTAGGAAGGAATTCCCCCGGCAGAAATCTGTCTGCCGAAGAGATCTTTCTCTCTCGGTGTATTCCGCGCCCAGAGGCGGCAGAAGCCTATCTGTGGTCGCTCCCCCTGGCCTTAGGGGTTCATAGGGAAGATATAGGCGAAGGGGCGGAGCCAGGAGCCGGGCAGGTGGGCCACACCTGCCCTAGGCGTGGGGTTAGGTGGGCCCGCTCTTAGGGGGTGTGGGCCTCCTGTGGCCCCTCTTCGTCCCTCCTTTTGTCTTCCTTCGTCTTCTGAGAAAATAATATGTTTCCATATTTTTCTGGTATTATTCTGATCTTCGCAAAATTGCATCGAAAAGCCCTCTTTTCCATCAGAATCCAGACTCCGGCAGTCCATCCTCCAAGAATCATCCAATATGCATAAACAGTGGAAAATACATAAGCAATACCTCATAATAAGATAAATATCAATGAATAGAGGTAAATTATGATATAGAAAGGTGATGCAAATTGGGCGTATCAAGGGGTTCGGATGATAACCTAAAGGTGGATTATTAGTCATATATGCAGTTGGATTACGGTCTATGTATTATGTTGTAATGCCCAATCAAATCTCATAGGAGTTAAGATGTCTAGTATATGCATTGTGATGCCCTCTCAATCTGACAATTGCCCCTCTATAATTTGTTCACCCAACATGCCACCTATCTTATGGAGAACACCTCTAGTGAACTGTGGACTCCGGTCCATTCTTTATCATTGATAGAACATCCACTGTTTACTGTTTACTTTCTACAACCAACTATTATCTTCCACACTATACATTTAATCCTTTGTTTTCAGCAAACCGGTGAGATTGACAACCTCACTATAAGTTGGAGCAAAGTAGTCTGGGTTGTGTTGTACAGGTTCCAAGTTTCTAGAAACACCTTGGAGTTGTTTCCTTACTCTACTGGTTCGACAACCTTGGTTTCATAACTGAGGGAAAACTTGTTGATGTGCTTGTCATACCTTCCTCTTGGGGTTCCCAACGAGCTCTACATATTTGAGCCATCAGCCAGCGGCGGTGGCAGCATGTGGATGGGCCGCTGCCTGCCCCGCGACCCATCTGGCCACACCTAGGTGGGACTCCTAGCGCACGCACGTGGCCCGCTGTCTCACAGCGCGGCTACTAGCTCTGTGTCGCCTGGGTGGGCCTACTAGTTGCGTTCGGTGGCCCACCAGCACTGCTGCTCCCCGCGAGCCCCATGGGTCGGGTTGAGGTGCGATGGTTGGCTGCCCTGCAGCTATTCACCCCCGCGAGGTCGTTAATACCCGTCGCTTGCATGGGTTTGGGTTAGCCTATTTTCTTTTTCGTTTTGCTGTTTTTCTGCAGCATTTTTCCTAGATCAATTCACTCCAGGGATTTTACCTAATAATAAAGTTGCTTTTATAAATATTAATTTAAATATTACTTTAGAATATATTAATTCACAATTAACATATAATAAACATATATTTAAATTACCATTTATCTGAAACTCCTTTTAGTCCTTTTCCTTATTCCTTTGTCTCTCCGAACAACTTCAGATCTCCCCAGAACACTTCTGGTTTCTCTCTCTTTCTGTCTCTTTCAAGATCCCTCTTACCGGAAGATCTCCATGTATCATACAGCCCTTGAGCATGTGCCCCTATGGTTCGGGAATGCCATAGACATAATCTCCATTAATGATCATAGAAGTGATCGGGATGCACTTGTGACCCCTGTGTCACTCACGATTCTCCATCGTTTCAAACCTGAAACATTATGTGTTATGTTCCTTTTTGTTTCTCGATAATTACTTTGTCCGAGATTTGATCATCGACATCTCCATGTCGGGTTTGATCTTGTTTCCTACAATGCTACTTTAAACTCGTACCGATAAGTGATATCCCAATGTCTAATCACATGTTCCGCAATATATTTGATATAACTTACTCGAGTGGGCCTAGAGTATCTTCCATCACATGGATGTACAAATCCTTCTCTTGACACATACGCCTCAACCTCTTCCTCCGGATACCCAATGACGCCCTTATGATAACCTTTTCATAGAGTAATGTTAAGTGCCATAAAAGTATCCTCGGTAGACAGTGATTAAATATGGTCTCACAGTGTGAGGAACAAGTCACTATGTTTCTGACAATTGCAACTATGAACTTTGTGATATGATCGTGTTGCAACAATCATCTATGGAACAGTGTCCACTATCTCATTCTCCAATGAGATAGCTCCATTGTCAATTAGGTACCGAAGAACCTTCTGTTGGAGATATGCCCTAGAGGCAATAATAAATGTAGTTATTATTATATCTTTGTGTTTATGATAAATGTTTATATTCATGCTATAATAATATTAACAAGGAAACATTATTACTTGTGTGATTTGTAAACTTAAAGTCCCTAGTAAAAGCCTCTTCATAATACTAGCTTGTTGGTTAATAAATGATTGTGGTTTCCCTATCATGAACATTGAGATGTTATTAACAACAAGATCATATCGTTAGGAGAATGATATGATGGACATACTCCTATAGATAAGCGTAGCATAAAGATCAAGTCATTTTAATAGTTCAATTGCTATATGCTTTCTGATACATAGTAACCTAATTCCTTCGACCATGAGATCATGCATATCACCATCACCGGAAGGATGCTTTGATGACATCAAACACCACACCGTAACTGGGTGGCAATAAAGGTGGCATTGAGTGTTCGGAAAGTATTGGTTGAGACACATGGATCAAGAGTGGGATTTGTCCATCCATATGACAGATAGATATACTCTGGGCCCTCTTGGTGGAATGTCATCCAATTAGCTTGCAAGCATGTGACTGGCTCACAAGGGATCACATGTCATGGGAACGAGAAAAGAGTACTTATCAGTAACGAGGTTGAACTAGGTATGCAGAGATACCGACGATCAAAACTTCGGATAAGTAAACTATCGTGAGACAAAGGGAAATTGGTATCGTATGTAAGTGGTTCATTCAATCGCAAAGTAATCGTAGAAATATGTGGGAGACATATGAATTTCCAGATTCCTCTATTGGTTATTGTTCGGAGAAGTGTCTCGATCATGTCCGCAAAATTCACGAACCGTAGGGAGACACACTTAAGGATTCAACGTTGTTGAGTAGTTATGGAATGATGAGTAAGCGACCGAATGTTGTTCGGAGTCTCGGATGGGATCCGGGATATCACGAGGAGATCCGGAATGGTCCGGAGAATAAGATTCATATAAGGAAAGTCCTGTTTCGGGGTTGGAGAATGGTTCCTGTGTTTTCATCGGGAATGTTCTAGAAGTTTCTGGAATGTCCGACACTCCGGAGGGGAAGGGTACATGAATGTGTCATAACAAGTTGGAATGGTTGCATCATGTACTAGGTGTCATCGCTAAGCAAAACAAAGGGATAAATCAAATCCTAGTTTGAAAAGTCAAACGCCAATTTGAAAATTCAAACGGCTATTTTGCTTGGTGGAGGGGGAGTAGGAAACCTACTTGGGGAGGAGTTCCTCTCCCTCCACCCGCCGGCCTGGGAAGACGAGTTGGGGAGGGACTCCCCTCCCCTTGGCCGCACCCTCCCACCTATATAAGGAGGGGCAGGGCTGCCCCTCCAAGACCTACACCTTGCCCTCTCCAAACCCTAGCCCTAAGCCGCCGGCGCCACCACCTCCTACTGCTGCCTCCGCCTAGGGCAAAACCTAGCCGCCGACTTGGGCTTCCCCAAGCCCTAGCCGCCGGCCTATCCCTCTCTCCTTGGTGCGTCTAAACCCTAGATCATCGAGGCCTCTCTCATAGTCCACCATACTCGCTCGCAAGGCGAAGCCTGAGATCTCCCTCTACTCCTGTACCACGCCGTCAGGGAATCGCGAGGAGAGTGCTACAACCTCCGCTGCCTTTGGAACAAGGAGAGGAAGGTCTTCGTCAGTACCGAACGTGTGACCGATCATGAGCGCTGCAACGCAATGCGGAAGGATCGTCTACACGATCTTGAGATCGGCAAGAGTATGACTACATCACCCACGAGAATCCGCTCTCGTTAAACACTTTGGAATCTTCGAGGGTGAGTTATTCTATCGACTGGTTGCTACAATCTAGTAGACAGATCTTGGCTTGCTTGTTTGTATGCGGTAGAAAATTTTGTTTTCCATGCTACGAACTCCTACAAGGGTATCGAGCCGTGTCTATATGTAGATCTGTTGCAGTAGAACATAATGGTCATTGTGGGTGGTGCTTTTATTATCAATTGCTTCTTGTGTACTTTGCATCTTGCGGTATGATGGGATGAAGGGGCCCGGGCTAACCTTACATGAAATCGTTCATGAGACTTGCTCCACGCTCAACATGCAACTTGTATTGCATAAGTGGCTTTGCGGGTGTCTGTCTCTCCCATTATAGTATAGATCCAATTTACAACGGGCACTTGACAGTTCAAACATCAACGTTGTGGTTCTTGTTCGTAAGTTAGTTCGACACTTATTGAAAGCCCCAAACCATGTAAAACATGCAAAGAAATTAGAGGCGTCTAACTTTGTTTTGCAGGGGTGTGTTGTGATGTGATATGGCCATGATTGTGATTATATTTGATGTATGCAATGTTCCTTATTGTAAGTTGGCAACCGGCAGGAGCTATATGGTTGTCTTTAATTTCTGTTAAGACCCGCGTGTCTATTCAAAGTAGTTGTAATAGTTGAAGCTGGTGGACGACAACCATGTAGCAGCGTCATTGACCTTGATGCAATGCCGGTGATGATGGAGATCATGTTTGTGCTTGAAGATGGAGATCGGAAGCACAAAGAAGAAAGGCCATATCATATCACATATTATGAATTGCATGTTATGTTAATCCTTTATGCATCTTGTATTGCTTATTTAACAACGGTAGCATTATAAGATGATCCCTCATGCACATAAATTTCAAGTTCTAAGGTGTTCATCCTTAGTAAGCATCGTTGCTAAAGCTTGTTGTTTCGAAGCACCGCATGATGATCGGGTGTGTTAGATTCTGCAAGTGTATACAACGTGAGCAAGCCAGATTTGCTCATGCGGAAGCTAAGGTTTGATCTTGAAGAGCCTAGCATGTACAGACATGGTCTCGGAACACGGATCACCGAAAGGTAAAGCATGAATCATATAGTAGATATGATGAACATGTCGATTGTTCGCCATTAAAGCTACATCAACTATCGTGATGATCGGTGTTGATGTGGTGGATTTGGTTCGTGTGATCACTAAAACAATGTGAGGGATGTTGTTTTGAGTGGGAGTTCACCTAGAATAATTTAACTATTAATTAGAACTCAATTTGCCATAAACTTAGTCTAAACTATTGCAAATATGTTGTAGATCAATGGCGGCCCCTACCATCAATTTTAATGCGTTCCTAGAGAAAGAAAAGTTGAAAAACAATGGAAGAAACTTCACGTATTGGTTCCGCAATTTTAGGATTGTCCTCAATGCTGGTAATTTGACCTATGTGCTGGATGCACCGCTGGGTGACTCACACTTTGCGATGCTACCGATGAAGTAAAGAACGTTTACCTCGCTCGGAAGAATCAGTACTCCACAGTTCAGTGTGCTATCTTGTATGGTTTGGAATCGGAGCTTCAGAAAAGGTTTGAGAATTCAGACCCACATGATATTGTCCATGAACTCAAACTGTTTTTTGAGAATCACGCGGCAGTTGAGAGCTATGAGGCTTCTGAAAAGTTCTTTAACTGCAAGATGGAAGAGGGCAGCTCCGTTAGTGAGCATGTGCTTAAGATGTCTGGGCACGCAAACAAACTTCAAAGCTTGGGTATAGTGATTGCTAATGCTTTGGGGATTTACCGTGTCCTCCATTCACTGCCACCAAGTTACAAGAACTTTGTGATGAACTACAATATGCAAATCATGAACAAGCAGTTGCCAGAACTCTTCTCCATGTTAAAATCTGCAGAAGTGGAGATCAAGAAAGAGCACCAAGTGTTGATGGTCAATAATACCACCAAATTCAAGAAAGGCAAGTCTAAGCAAAAGGGACACTTCAAGAAGGGTGGTAAGAAAGTTAACGAATTTAAGAAGACCAAGGCTGGACCTAAGCCCGATCTTGAGTGCTTTTTTGCAAGGGAGAAGGTCATCGAAGCGGAATTGCCCAAAGTACTTGGCGGATTTGAAGAACGGCAACATCAAGAAGAAAGGTATATCCGATATACATGTTATTGATGTGTATCTCACTAGTACTTAGTAGTGCACGGGTATTTAATCGGTTCGGTTTCTCATATTTGTAACTCAAAAAGTCTTTAATAAATGGAAGCTAGCGAAGAACGAGGTGACGATGCGTGAGGAAATGGATCAAAGGTTGATGTGATCGCCATTCGACGCTACCTCTTCATCTACCATCGGGATTAGTTTTATAATTAAATAATTGTTATTTGGTGCCTGCGTTAAGCATGAACATTATATCGGGATCTTGTTTATTGCGAGATGGTTACTTGTTTCAGTCCGAGAATAATGGTTGTTCGTTTTATATGAGTAATATGTTTTATGCACATGCACCTTTGATAGATGGTCTATTCTTATTGAATCTCGATAGTGGAAATACACATATTAATAACATTGAGGCTAAATGTTTGAAATCGAGCGATAACTCGACCTATATGTGGCACTGTCGTCTTGGTCACATTGGAGTGAAGCGTATGAAGAAACTCCATACCGATGTGGACTTCTTGAATCACTTGATTTCGAATCACTTGAAAGATGCGAAGCATGTCTGATGGGAAAAATGACTAAGACTCCATTTTCTGGTATGATGGAGCGAGCTATGGACTTATTGGAAATCATACATACCGATGTGTGTGGTCCAATGAGTGTAGCATCGCGCGGTGGTTATCGTTATGTTCTTACCTTCACAGATGACTTGAGTAGATATGGGTATATCTATTTCATGAAACATAAGTCCGAAACTTTCGAGAAGTTTAAGGAATTTCAAAGTGAGGTTGAGAATCAACGTAACAAGAATATTATATTTCTACGTTATGATCGTGGAGGTGAATATCTAAGTTACGAGTTTGGCAAGCATTTGAAGAAATGTGGAATACTTTCACAATTGACACCGTCAGGAACACCACAGCGTAATGGTGTATCCGAACGTCGTAATCGAACTCTCTTAGATATGGTTCGTTCTATGATGTCACTTACAGATTTACCGCTATCATTTTGGGGTTATG
Organism: Avena longiglumis; assembly: GCA_030063025.1. Taxonomy (NCBI): domain Eukaryota; kingdom Viridiplantae; phylum Streptophyta; class Magnoliopsida; order Poales; family Poaceae; genus Avena; species Avena longiglumis. Next base: position 113,844,424 of record CP125976.1, on the reverse strand, counting down.
CATTAGAAACAGCCGCATTCACTTTAAATAAGGCACCATCTAAATCCGTTGAAACGACACCGTATGATGGGGATATGCCTACCGGGGTATACCCAGCAGGACGTTTCCGACTGGCCCAAGAACCGGCGAGTGGGCCGCAGTAATGGATTGAAGCCCAAGGAACCGAGCAACTGAAGTCAAGGCCTGGCGAGTAGATAGGCCCATCGGGTTAGGTTAAACGATCAAGCTTTAACTGAATCGGTTGAGATATGTAAACCCTAGGGAGGTGAGCCTATAAACCTCCCTATAGGGCGAGTAGAGATACGTTCCTCATACACCCAAGCGACTCGCCTTAGCCGAGTCGCCCATTGTAACACCTCCATAATACAATCTAGCAGTAGGTCTTTACCCTCCGCCGAACCTGGGTAAAACCCGTGTCTTTGCCCTCATCTCGCACCGCAGATGGCCGCCCTTGCCCTCGTTTCTACTACTGGCGCCGATTGCGGATCTGCCGTGACTATTCCCACGGCTGGCGCCCCGTGGGGCCTGGCCGTCCGGTGTTCTGGCGAGATCCAATCTTATCAACAAGACGGTCGCCACCGCCGTGATAGCGATCGCGAGATTCTCCAAATCTTGCCGAGCAGCACGCCCCCGGCGGCGCGACCGTCCGCACGCGACATGATCCCGCCGATCGACGATCAGCCTCTTCGCCGGTCTCACCGACGCCATCGCCTCGGAGGATTCGGCTCGCATCCGCGATCGCCGCCGCCGATCGGCTCTCCGAGCCGATCCGCACGATCCATCGCCCGCCTCGGTACAACTCGCCCACGTTAACGTGGCTGGAATTCAGGCCGCAGAGGATGCGCCTCACCGACGACGCCGACTTCGGCGACCCGCCACTCGCGGATCCATCACCGCGGCTTCGCGGGCTCCATCGCCAGGTCTCCAACGCGGAGACTTCGAGGATCCCTCCATCCTAGGGATCTTCGAGTTCGACCGGTCGGAGAACTTCGGCGACCTCATGACGGAACCGGTCGTCACCGCGACCTACATGGCGACCCGGCACCGATCGCCGGAGGATCCGTTCTCCACCCAATCCTCCTAATGCCACGGCAACGGAGGTCGAGAAACTCACTGGCGGCGGGCGATACGCAAAGAGCAAGCCGAAAATTTCGCCTCGAGCGGGACGCGAGGAGCTATCACGCTACCACCACCGGATCAAGTCACGCTGAACCCCACCGCTCAGGGCGTGCCTGAACTTCGACGAAAATGACCCGGCGCGTGGCCGAAAGCGCAATCTGCGAACGCGCCACCAGAGGCGCCTGCCACCGCCAGATCAATTGCAATGGGCGCCCCACCACCACGCAACCGCACTTCTCCTGTGGACCAGCGGATAGTCTCCTCACGGAGCGAGACGCAAATGGCCTCCCAGTTTCTCCATCGATGGACAACCTCGTGGCAGGCAGCAAAGCGACAAAGATCACGGCCACCGCAACGGCGCCCTGCAGATCGAATACGCCAAGGCCCCTGCCCAAAGGCCGCCGAGCAACAAAGAGCGGAGCCGACTCGCAAGGTCGAGTATACTGCTTCCTCGGAAGAGCAGCCTCCAGCCGCTGAGCGGCAAACACCTCAACTGCCCGCCACCGTGAGCCACTGCAGCTCAATACCGACCGCGAACTTCTCCCAACGACCCCAGGCCGGCAACCAACCTTGTCGCCGCCAACGGGCAACCCATCGACGCCCGCACCCACATCATCAATAACCAAAGTTGGCGCGCACGCCAGCCCGACGACCTGCGACATACCCTAACCAATCGCAGGGACGGCGAGCCCATGGGGTCGCTCAGACGAATCGGACCCAAGTGCTTTGGACCAATGATCTGAGGCGAGAAGTACCCGCCAAACTTCAAGGCGCCGAAAGAAATAGAAAAGTACGACTCCTCGTACGACCCCGCCGTATGGCTCGACACATACCTCATGGCGATGGGGATCGCGGGCCACACTGACCTGCTAGCCGCCCGTTACCTCCCCCTGATGATGGAGGGCGTGCGAGTGGATCAACACCTCCCCAGACAATGTCGACTCCTGGGAGGAGATGCGCGACACCTTCGTCGGGCACTTCGAGTGCTCCTACACCCGCGCCACCACCATCGAGGACCTGGAGCAGTGCGTCCAGGGACCCCGCGAGTCGACCCGCAACAGGGTCCAACGGTGGCAAGAACTGTGGTACAACGCGGTCGGCATTCACCCGGACACCGCGATCCATTGCTTCAAGACCTCGTGCCACTACGAGCCCCTAGTCGCCAAGCTCAAGCGACACTCCCGCACACTCGACAACATCCCCGACCTCCTCGAGATCGCCAAACGGTACGCCGAGGAAGATCCAAACCAGGAAACTGACGATGAGTCAGGAGGTCAACGTCGCACGGGCGGCAACGACGGCGGACGCCGATCCGAACCACGTTCAGATTTTCGCCTCACCGGCAAGCGCCGTGATGTGGCGAGTCGACTTCGCTAACGCAGCGAGCCCAAGAGCTTCCTTAAAGTTTGGGGTTGCGAAGCCTATGTAAAAAAGTTACAGCCGGACAAGCTTGAACCCAAAGCGGAAAAATGCGTCTTCATAGGATACCCAAAGGAAACTATTGGGTATACCTTATATCATTGATCCGAAGGCAAAATCTTCTTTGCCAAGAATGGATCCTTTCTAGAGAAGGAATTTCTCTCGAAAGAAGTGACTGGAAGGAAAGTAGAACTCAACGAGGTTGTCGAACCTTCTCTCGAACTTGCGAGTAGCGCAACACCAGAAGAAGTTCCTGTGGTGCCTGCACCAATAAGAGAGGAAGCTAATGATGATGATCATGAAACTTCGGTTGTAGTTGCTACAGAGCCTCGCAGGTCAACGAGAACTCGTACCACTCCTGATTGGTATGATCCCATTATGAGTGTCATGTTGGTGGACAACACCGATGACCCTGCAACATATGAGGAAGCGATGATGAGCCCAGATTCCAATAAATGGCAAGAAGCCATGAAATCCGAGATTGGATCCATGTACGAAAACCAAGTATGGACTTTGGTGGACTTCTGATGGCGGAAGGCTGTCGAGAACAAATGGATTTTCAAGAAGAAAACAGATGTTGATGGTAATGTTCGTTTATAAAGCTCGAATTGTCGCAAAGGGTTTCGACAAATTCAAGTAGTTGACTACGATGAGACTTTCTCACCAGAAGCGGTTAAAGTCTGAGGATTCTGTTAGCAATCTGCATATTATGATTATGAGATATGGCGTATGGATGTCAAAGCACGCTCCTCAATGGATACATTGATGAACAGTTGTATATGATGCAACCCAAAGGTTTTGTCGATCCTAAAGATGCTAACAAGGTATGCAAACTTCAACGGTCCATTTATGGATTGAAGCAAGCATCCGGTTGGAATCAACGTTTTGATAAGGTGATCAAAGTTTTGGTTTTATACAAACTTATGGAGAAGCTTGTATTTACAAGAAAGTGAGTGGGAGCTCAGCATTCTTAATACTATATGTAGATGACATATTATTGATTGGGAATGATGTAGACCTTCTTAATAGTGTCAAGGAATATTTGAATAATAGTTTTTCAATGAAAGATCTTGGCAAGCAGCTTACATATTAGGCATAAAGATTTATAGAGATAGATCGAGACGCCTAATATCATTGTCACAAAGTACATATTTGGACAAAGTTCTAAAGAGGTTTGGAATGGAAGATAGCAAGAAAGGGTTCTTGCCCATGTTGCTAATCGACCTTGAGTAAAACTCAAAGTCCGACATCGGCAGAAGATAGAGAAAGGATGACTAAGACTCCCTATGCCTCAGCCATAGGATCTCTAATGTATGCCATGCTATGTACTAGACCCGACATTGCATATGATGTTAGTTTGAATAGCAGATATCAAAGTGATCCAGGAGTGGATCATTGGACAGCGGTCAAAAACATCCTTAAGTACTTGAGAAGAACTAAGGATATGGTTCTTTCTTATGGAGGTGATGAACAACTCGTTGTTAATGGTTACACCGATGCTAGTTGGAACACCGATCCGGATGATTCTAAATCACAATCTGGATACGTATTTACTTTGAATGGAGCAGCAGTTAGCTGTAGGAGTACAAAGCAAAGCGTTGTGGCGAGATCTTCAACTGAATCGGAATCCATGGCTGCTTCGGAGGCTTCACAAGAAGCGATATGGATGAAAGAGTTCATTACAGAGCTCGATGTGGTTCCAAGTGCGTTGTACCCAATGTCTATCTACTGTGATAACATGGACGCCATAGCTAATGCGAAAGAACCAAGGTCACACAAGAAGCTGAAGCACATCAAGCTACGTTTCCACGCTATTCGAGAACATGTCCAAGATGGTGACATAAAGATTTGCAAAGTACACACAGATCTGAATGTGGCGGATCTGTTGACTAAACCTCTCCCGAGGGCAAAACATGACCAACACCAAACTGCCATGGGTGTTCGGTATATTACCATGTAATCTAGATTAGTTGACTCTAGTGCAAGTGGGAGACTGTTGGAGATATGCCCTAGAGGCAATAATAAATGTAGTTATTATTATATCTTTGTGTTTATGATAAATGTTTATATTCATGCTATAATAGTATTAACAAGGAAACATTAATACTTGTGTGATTTGTAAAATTAAAGTCCCTAGTAAAAGCCTCTTCATAATACTAGCTTGTTGGTTAATAAATGATTGTGGTTTCCCTATCATGAACATTGAGATGTTATTAACAACAAGATCATATCGTTAGGAGAATGATATGATGGACATACTCCTATAGATAAGCGTAGCATAAAGATCAAGTCATTTAATAGTTCAATTGCTATATGCTTTCTGATACATAGTAACCTAATTCCTTCGACCATGAGATCATGCATATCACCATCACCGGAAGGATGCTTTGATGACATCAAACACCACATCGTAACTGGGTGGCAATAAAGGTGGCATTGAGTGTTCGGAAAGTATTGGTTGAGACACATGGATCAAGAGTGGGATTTGTCCATCCATATGACAGATAGATATACTCTGGGCCCTCTTGGTGGAATGTCATCCAATTAGCTTGCAAGCATGTGACTGTCTCACAAGGGATCACATATCACGGGAACGAGAAAAGAGTACTTATCAGTAACGAGGTTGAACTAGGTATGCAGAGATACCGACGATCAAAACTTCGGATAAGTAAACTATCGTGAGACAAAGGGAAATTGGTATCGTATGTAAGTGGTTCATTCGATCGCAAAGTAATCGTAGAAATATGTGGGAGCCATATGAATTTCCAGATTCCTCTATTGGTTATTGTTCGGAGAAGTGTCTTGATCATGTCCGCATAATTCACGAACCGTAGGGAGACACACTTAAGGATTCAACGTTGTTGAGTAGTTATGGAATGATGAGTAAGAGACCGAATATTGTTCGGAGTCTCGGATGGGATTCGGGATATCACGAGGAGATCCGGAATGGTTCGGAGAATAAGATTCATATAAGGAAAGTCCTGTTTCGGGGTTGGAGAATGGTTAGGTGTTTTCATCGGGAATGTTCTAGAAGGTTCGAAATGTCCGGCACTCGGAGGAAGGGTACATGAATGTGTCATAACAAGTTGGAATGGTTGCATCATGTACTAGGTGTCATCGCTGAGCAAAACAAAGGGATAAATCAAATCCTAGTTTGAAAAGTCAAACGCCAATTTGAAAAGTCAAACGGCTATTTTGCTTGGTGAAGGGAGAGTAGGAAACCTACTTGGGGAGGAGTTCCTCTACCTCCACCCGCCGGCCTTGGAAGCCGAGTTGGGGAGGGACTCCCCTCCCCTTGGCCGCACCCTCCCACCTATATAAGGAGGGGCAGGGCTGCCCCTCCAAGACCTACACCTTGCCCTCTCCAAACCCTAGCCCTAAGCCGCCGGCGCCACCACCTCCTGCTGCTGCCGCCGCCTAAGGAAAACCCTAGCCGCCGACTTGGGCTTCCCAAAGCCCTAGCTGTCGGCCTAGCCCTCTATCCTTGGTGCGTCTAAACCCTAGATCACCGAGGCTTCTCTCATAGTCCACCATACTCGCTCCGGCTTAAGGTGAAGCCCTGCGAGATCTCCCCTCTACTTCCGGTACCACGCCGTGTCTTGGGAATCACGAGAGTGCTACAACCTCATTTTCTTTGGAACAAGGAGAGGAAGGTCTTCGTCAATCAACGAACGTGTGACCGATCATGAAGCGTTCTTAACGCAGCCTTGGGAAGGATCGTCTACGTGATCTTGAGATCGGGAAGAGTACGACTACATCACCAACGAGAATCTGCTCTTGTTAAACACTTTGGAATCTTCGAGGGTGAGTTATTCCATCGACTCATTGCTACAATCTAGTAGATAGATCTTGGCTTGTTTGTTTGTATGCGGTAGAAATTTTTTGTTTTCCATGCTAGGAACCCCTACACCTTCATGGTCAGGAAACTCTTTGAACATTCATTGACCCATGAAATTGTTGGATAGAGGCTACTAGGGACCTTTGTTTGTTTATATGTCACACCTATATCAATGTTTCCTTATTGATATAGTTGTAGCATGCCATAAAACTATTATGAACTAATGGAATGTGTATAATAAACTCCTTTATTATTTCCCTCTAGGGCACATTTCCTTCAGTCTCCCACTTGCACTAGAGTCCAAATAATCTAGTTGCATTGCTTCTAATCATAAACCATATCTCATATGTGTTTGTTGATCATGCTTCTCATGGAGGACTTACTTGTCATAAATCTGATTTACTAGATTCATAAGGTCCTATTTTGGAAATCATTAATGTTACCTATTTGACATTAATCCCCATTATCACATAATGTACCTTTAGAAATTTTGATGACAAAGTGAGACTTTCGTTTCTCTAGTATATACAATAATAATCTACCAATCAAATAGATTTTTCAAGATGTCATGTATAACTATAAACACACTTAGTCGATAGTCGAACTTTCTCCAGACCAAAATTATACTTGCTAAATCCGAAGTATCCTTTATACTTCTAAATCTTTATAGTTTTTAATCAAAGTGCAACCCTTGCAACTTTGATTCTGACCATACTTCCTTTATGCTAAACTTAACTCTGATTCAGTGTTTAGCTTAGAAATCATTCTAGAATCTTTGTTCTTCAGAACTAAGAACATGGGTCATATTATGTCTAATGTCACGTAGTGATCCAATCATTTCTAATACCCAACACTTTGTTCACTAATATGTCGACCACATATTCAAGAACGTTGTTTTGCTCTCACTCAAATATATCATCAATATTTGATGTTTCAGGATGTCGCTCATCTCCCACTCAAATATGTCGAACACATATTCCATTGGGAAAACATATTAGCTCCCACTCAATTTAGAACCCCTCTCGATAATATTGACAAATCCAAAATTCTTTGATCTTGTATCAAATCGATAATTTTCTATTACAAGACTTCAGTAATTTATGATTGATCAAAACCTTCCTGTTGTACCAGTTACAACCTCTTTCTTCATACTCTTGAAGACTTTGCAGTTTTGAGCAGTCCTTAGCCAATTTCCCAATTGGACTTATCTACTGATTCAGTCCAACAGACATTAAGCATTTGTCATAACAACTTTATGATAAATCAACCATTTATGTCTTCCTTCTAAGTTTTCATTTCCATCCTTTCAACCTTTGTAGATTACTGGAAAGGATTAAGTAATCCCCATTACTTAATGAGATCAAGTAACTATTTACTTTATAATCCCAAATGTTACTTAATTTGGGATTTCATGACTCTTAGTCATTTCTTGTACTTAGGTCCATCACTCTTTGTTTATAGTTCATTTCCCAAATTTTATAATAGGATGTTATTAGTGGCATGCATCATCCTTGCATCTTTGCATCCTACAAATGAATTTGCAAAAAAACCCTAACATCTAAACCTACCAAAAACCCTAATAAAGATTCCCTATGTGAGCAATATTGTTGTAGTCTTCTAAAAATTATGTAAAAATATTAAGCCATGATCCTATGTTGACCACCTTCTTTTTACAAAAATTTAGGAATTGGTTTCGATGTTTTTGGACTTGATATGCAAAAGTTATTAAACTTTTAGTGAAACAGAAATAGAAAAGATAAAAGTAAAAAAAAAGAGAAACGGCGGCCTAACTAATTTGGGCGGGTGCCATCCACCGCGCCCACATGACACCTAAGCTGCCATTTCGCCCGGTATGACCAGTATGACCGCCTGCGCTCCGGGCCCCCATGTGGCATCCCGCAAAACCACTACTAGAAAATCGCGTTGATTTTGTGCATTGCATCGTCATGATCGCATGCTCATGTCATCATGCCACATTGCATTTGAGCATCGTCATCATCTTGCATTTGCTTGCATAAAACTATTTGCAGAAAAACCTATTTTTGTTTTCTAAAACGCCCCGTCTTTGTTCAAACGCAAAACCCGGGTCACCGGATTATTTTGTTTTGTTGCTATCGGTTTGCAAAAAGACTGTTTGGAACAAATAAAAATAGTTAATTATTTTAGTGGGGCAGTCGAACGGGCCGATTCGACCCGAACGACCACCCCCAGAATAAAACGGTTCGCCGAAATACCTAAGCTACCCAACCTAATCTACCCACCCCTCCGGCCACCTCCTCCCCCCCAACCCCCACCTCACCTCTCCTTCCCCACCCTCCCCACGCCACAGCCCAGCCACTCCACACCACACAGCCCCCTCTTCCTTCCCCTGGGTCCCACCCCAACCCACCTGCCAGCCCTCACCCAGCAGCCTCACCCCACGCGACCCACCCCGCCCCTGCCAGTCCGGCCCCACCCCGCGTGGGCCCGACCACCCTGGACCCGGTCCGCCCCGACCCCGCTCCCATCCCTCTCTCTTTTTTCCCCTCCCCGCGTGGCCCTCTCCCCCACCTTCCCCTCTCTGCCTCGCCCGCTCCCGGCCACGACCTCCCTCGCCGGTGGCAGCGCGCCTCCGCCCGCCTCGCCGCCCACGTCGCCGACCCCTCCCTCAAGCTCGGCCGGGCTCGCCCCTCAGCCCGCCCTCCGCCACCGCCTCGCCACACCGCTCACTCTGCTCGCGCTCCGCTGTTCGCCTCTCCGGCGCGGCCCTCGCCCCGCGCCTCCGGCCCTCCTCGGCCGAGATCGCCGCCTCCGTGCCTCCCCACGGCGCCGTCTCCTCCGCCTCGGCCCGCCTCGGCCGCGTCCCCCGGCCCGCCGCTAACCCGCGCCCCCCTCTCCTCGCCGGCTCCCCGCCTCGGCCGCTTCGCCCGTCTGCCGCGTCCGCCCGTCGCCAGCGCCTCGCCCGCCGGCCTCGCACCTCCACAGCGTCGTGGCCCACCGCCTCCCTCTCGTCGCCTCCCTGGCGGCGCCCTTCGCCTCGGGTCAGCTGCCGCTCCGCCTCCGCCGACCTGTCGTCGACCTCGCCGGTTCGCGTCGCCGGACCGGCCCTCCTCCTCCGTTCTGCCCTGCTCGGCTCATCACCGGGGCCCGCCGTTCTGCCTCGATGCAGCACGCTCGGCTCCGGCCCCGTTTTCTCCTTGCGCGCGTGCACAGTGGATGTTTGTCCACGTCTTTGTACATGTGTTGCATCAGGTGTTGTTATGCTTGTAGATGGTCACAAGGTACCCGAGTCCGACGTCGTTGTCCAAGAAACGGAACCCCAAGAACTCCTCACCGACAAGACCTCCGGGAAGCCGCCATCCGTTTGGCGAAGATGTTTCACGAGATCGACACCAACCGAATGAGCCCGATGAAACACCGGCGCGTACACAATCGACGACCGAGGCCCCAAAGCATCTCCTTCGGAACGAGCGATACCCGATACTCCTTCCGGATCCAACCCGGTACGGACAAGTTCGCCATCGACCTCGAAGCGCCTGCGGAACAACAAGACCGCCACCGCAGACGCGAACCCCAAGACCACGAGGCCCGAACGGAAAACCGATCCGGCGCCAAGGCCTCGGCGAGGTGACCGTTCGCCGAGAACGCGCGAACCTGAAGAACGCCAAGGTCGCCGACACGGATCGCCAAGTACTTCTCGAGGCGCCCGTTCTTCACCGGACAACGAGACCGTGCGACAAGTACTCCCCAGAATCGATTCCGAATCCGGATGACAAGATCTGCCCCGTTGTTCGAGAATGTTCCTGCCGAGACCGCTTCCGTCGAACCCTGAGACCGACCCCGAACCCCGGAACCCCAAGTTCGTCGAGACCCCTAATGTGTGACCCTTATCCGAACCCCTATTTTTATAAATGCTATACATAAAACCTGATGCATATTGATCATTCATCTTGCATGCATGCTTGTCTGTGGTTTGGGGGCCTTATGCCGATTCACCTCATAATTAAATATGGGGCCCATATGCGGGCAAATCCAGTCTCATATCGGCATCATTTAAACTTGTGTAGCGAACCGGTGATATATTCTTCCTTGTTAAACAACATTTAAATTGCGGGTTAGCTAAACAACTTGAACCATCTAACTAATTGTCGGGACCCCGGTTCCGCTTAATCTTGTCCAATTGCATCGCAGCTTTGCCATGTCATGCATCATGCATGCATCATGCCCGATCTTTTGCCGTAGTATTAAATAGTGCATCCGGTGTTTATTCTAGTGTTTTGGTTCTTCGCGGATAAGGCCGTTGAGTTGATGTGAGTGCCGACCCGATCTTCGGTTGCACCTTCGGCAATGTTTTCAGGCGAGCATCTCCCTCTTTCTACCTATCTTACTTTTATAGTATTTATTTCCCTCCTGTTGATCTATTGCTATCTGTGTTGCGATGCTCTAGTTTTCGTACCCGTGATATCCCTTGCAGCCTTATATTGCCTTGGACACCTCCTATTACCTGTTGTTTGGTAGATAGTTGGACCTACGCGTTGTAGTCGCTTCTCAAGTGCTGTTGCGTGCCGTCAAGTTCCACAGTTGTTGGAGTATTGCCGCATGTTTGATGTTGGAGATGATCATGGCTTTAATTATCATTCACTTTAATTACTGTTTAACAACTAAAATTGAAGTAAGTAAGCAGAGGCATCGGTGGGTGATAGATAATATTTGGTTTCCGACCGCCCACTTGTGTCCGTGGGACCCGATTACTTGATACTGTTCCTTGATTTATCGCGCTATCCACATCCGAGGATTATGGGACCCCCAGGCGAGCTTGATTCAGTCTTATTTCTTGGGGCCACAAACTAGTTTGAGGTTTTATTTACTATCTTGTACTTATGCCATACTCGCTTTATTACGATTGTGCGAGGCACACCTTTGTTATGATCGGGACACGTTTTCGCGGTGTCGACAAGCCCGATTTGGGTTCCCGATCGTTCACAGCCGTCCACCCAAACCTCGGGTCCGTCTCGAGTCATAACCGTTCTGGTGTACTCAAGGGTGGCCCCTGAAATACTTCTGAATCTTGTGATTGCTTTGTCGTGAAGGCCTCGTTGGGTTTTGATTTGGTTTTCGAGGTTGATCGAGTGTGTGTTGCTATTGGTGCACCGGCGGGTAAAACTTTTCGAAAGCCGTGTCCGCGGTTATGGACGACTTGGAGCACAGTATCTCGATCATAGACAACTATAACTAAAGTAGTGCTATAAACTTGACTTTATAATGACTAGTAATCAGCTTCACTATAATGGAATGGATAAATAAAACTACCAACAATTGCTTGTTTGGTTTGTCGCTTGCGACAATTGTATCTGACTAGTAAGTATTGCAATTATAACGGAATGGCTAAATAAAAGTACCAACAACTGCTGGGTTTTGGGTTTATCTCATGCCATCTGTATCTGATTAGTAATTGTTGCAACTACAACGGAATGGTTAACTAAAAGTGCACACTGCTTATTTTATCAGGATGACTATCTATACCTGACTAGTAATTGCTGCAACGATAACTAAATAAATAAAACTGCCAACTGTGTGAGTTCCTCGGTTGACTTCCTCGATTGGTCTCGAGGGGGAAACACCAGGATGGGTTTGTTTGATGGTAGCATCAGGTTGGTTCTGAATAGGTCTTTCTTACCCCTCTCTGATAGCCGCCAGTCGGATCGTGTCTCTATAGGTTGTTTAGTGCACGCTGCCGCTGCCGCTACAGTCCACCATACCTATGTAGGCGAGGACCGCCGAATTCTAGCCTCGCCTGTCTTGGCCTCGATCTTGGCGCTCCTCTTTTCCTTTGCCCTTGTCGGCACCTTTTGTTTAAGCGGGTTTGAGATCGGCGTCGTTAGCGGTTACCCTTCCGGCTTGGCACAGGCAGGGTTATGGGCGCCATTGGTTATTCTTGGGGCTCTTAGCCCCATTTGCATCTTGTCCATAGTCGGACGCCCCATCTTGTCAAGGTGATTTGGATCTTTGTACCGTATATATGTATTCTTGACTCATGGGGTCGTGTTGTATATATATCTGTTCTGTGGGTCCCATCGAGGACTGTTGTGTAATGTTATTACTTCATTTTCCACCCGCACGCAAGTGCCTGGTGGGCACCTTTGAATCGTTTCTATGCGGGTTTGGCGGGAATCGCTAAAACTTGCATAGGGCGATCGAGGTGTTACAAAGTGGTATCGAGCTCGGCGGTTGCGATACCCAAGTCCGACTGTAGGATAACCTAGCTAACGACGCGATGAGTGTCAAAACTATTTTTGCAAAATCGGTTGGATAGTTCTGATTAGGTCTGATTTTACTCCTTATCCCTCTGCTATTCTCCTCTTACCTCTACGTGTTTTGAATCCGCTCTCGTCTTTTTCTTCGAGTCCAGGAATTCTCGTGGTTGGGTTTCCGTCGCACCTTCACGGTTTCGCTTCCCCCTTTGTTAACGGTGTTCTACCATCCGGTGTTCGTGCTGTCTGGGAAATCCGTCTACTGTGGTACCATTCTTTGTTCCTTGTTTGTGCCTTCCGGTGTTCTCCGACACGACGATATCATCTACGCCAGATCCGATGCAGAGTCTGCATCACTCCTTTGTTTCCGAACCTCGCTTGTCGAGATCTTCAGTCTAATTCCGAGAGTTGGTTGCATAATCCGCCTATTAATGCGAGTAATGGTTTGGGTGCGCGATGGACTGATCACCATCCGACTACTCTTATCATTCGCTATTGTACATCAATTAGTGGATCCAGCAGTTTACTCCGCCCACGGAAGTTAGGGTGGCTTTATTTGTTGATGCCTCTACCTTCGACCTGTTGATCGGTGTTCTCTCGGCGATCACGGACAACGACCTCTTGTTAGTGGTGTCGCGAGGACCTACGAAGCGAAGATGCAGATCACCGACCTTCTTTCCGGTACCATGAGGCGGATCTCGAGGCGAGATCCATTGTTAGTGGTGTCGAATTGTGGCATCCCGCAAAACCACTACTAGAAAATCGCGTTGATTTTGTGCATTGCATCGTCATGATCGCATGCTCATGTCATCATGCCACATTGCATTTGAGCATCGTCATCATCTTGCATTTGCTTGCATAAAACTATTTGCAAAAAACCTATTTTTGTTTTCTAAAACGCCCCGTCTTTGTTCAAACGCAAAACCGGGTCACGGATTATTTTGTTTTGTTGCTATCGGTTTGCAAAAACTGTTTGGAACAAATAAAATAGTTAATTATTTTAGTGGGCGGTCGAGCGGGCGATTACGAGCGACCACCCAGAATAAAGCAGTTCTGGCCTACCTACCCAACCTAATCTACCCACCCCTCCGCCACCTCATCCCACCCAATCCCCGACACCTCACCTCTCCTTCCCCACCCACTCCCACGCCCACACCCAGCCCTCCACACCACCACCCCCCCTCTTCCTTCCCAGGTCCCACCCACCCACCGGCCCTCACCCGGCAGCCTCACCCGACGCGACCACCCGCCCCGGTCCGGCCCCACCCCGTGGGCCGACCACCAGACCAGTCCGCCCGGCTCCCATCCCCCTCTCTTTTTTCCCCTCCCCGCGTGGCCCTCTCCCCCACCTTCCCCTCTCTGCCTCGCTTCGCTCCCCGGCCACGACCTCCACCTCGCCGGTAGGCAGCGCCGCTCCGCCCCGCCTCCGGCCGGCCCACGTCGCCGCCGACCCCTCCCCTCAAGCTCGGCCCGGGCTCGCCCTCAGCCCGCCCTCCATCTCCACCGCCTCGCCTCACCCGCTCCTCCTCGCCGCTCCCGCCCGTTCGCCTCTCCGGCCGGCCTCGCCAATTGCCTCGGCCCGAGCTTGCCCGCCTCCGTGCCTCCCCATGGCCGTCTCCTCCTGCTGACCCGCCTCCCGCGTCCCGCGGCCCCGCTTCTTAACGCCCCACCCTCTCCTCGGCTCCCGCCTCCAGCGCCGCCCGTCCCAGGCTTCGCCCGTCTCGCCGCGTCCGCCACGGCCGGGCGTCGCCCAGCCGCCCCGGCCTCGCACCTCCCTGGTCGCGTCCGTGGCCCAACCGCCTCCCTCTCCGTCGCCTCCCCCTCCGGCCGGCCCGCCGCTCGCCTCGGGTCGGCTACCGCCTCTGCGCCCCGCCGTCGACCTGTCGTCGACCTCGCCGGTTCGCGTCGCCGGACCAGCCCTCCTCCTCCGTTCTGCCCTGCTCGGCTCATCACCGCCGGGGCCCGGCCGTTCTCTGCCTCAGTCTGGCGCGCTCCGAAGCTCCGGCCCCGTTTGCTCCTTGCGCGCGTGCACAGTGGCTGTTTGTCCACGTCTTTGTACATGTGTTGCATCAGGTGTTGTTATGCTTGTAGATGGTCACAAGGTACCCGAGTCCGACGTCGTTGTCCGAAGAAACCGGAACCCCACAAGAACTCCCTCACCGACAAGACCTTCGGGAAGCCGCCATCCGTTTGCCGAAGATGTTTCACCGAGATCGACACCCCGAATGATCCGGGAAACCGGCGCCCGTCACAAGTCGGCGACCGAGCCCCCAAAGCATCTCCTTCCGGAACCGAAGGCGTCCGCTCAGTACTCCTTCCGGATCGAACCCGGTGCGGACAAGTTCATCGACCTCGAAGCAGGAACAACAAGACCGGAACACGGAACCACCAGCCACGAACCCCAAGACCACGAGCGAGGCCTCCGAACCGAGAAGGTGCCGACCGTTCGCGAGTAATTCCTCGAGGCGCCCTGAGTTCTTCGGGACCTAGACCCGGTCGAGACCCGGAAAAGTACTTCCGAATCGATGCCGAGAATCCGGATGCGACAAGATCTGCCCCGTTGTTCGAGAATGTTCCTGCCGAGACCGCTTCCGTCGAACCCTGAGACCGACCCCGGAACCCCAAGTTCGTCGAGACCCCTAATGTGTGACCCTTATCCGAACCCCTATTTTTATAGATGCTATACATAAAACCTGATGCATATTGATCATTCATCTTGCATGCATGCTTGTCTGTGGTTTGGGGGCCTTATGCCGATTCACCTCATAATTAAATATGGGGCCCATATGCGGGCAAATCCAGTCTCATATCGGCCTCATTTAAACTTGTGTAGCGAACCGGTGATATATTCTGCCTTGTTAAACAACATTTAAATTGCGGGATAGCTAAACAACTTGAACCATCTAACTAATTGTCGGGACCCCGGTTCCGCTTAATCTTGTCCAATTGCATCGCAGATTTGCCATGTCATGCATCATGCATGCATCATGCCCGATCTTTTGCTGTAGTATTAAATAGTGCATCCGGTGTTTATTCTAGTGTTTTGGTTCTTCGCGGATAAGGCCGTTGAGTTGATGCGAGTGCCGACCCGATCTTCGGTTGCACCTTCGGCAATGTTTTCGGTAGCATCTCCTCTTTCTACCTGTCTTACTTTTATAGTATTTATTTCCCTCTGTTGATATATTGCTATACGTATTGCGATGCTCTAGTTTCGCACCGTGATATCCCTTGCAGCCTTATATTGCCTTGGACACCTCCTATTACATTGTTTGGTAGATAGTTGGACTGCGCGTTGTAGTCGCTTGCTCAAGTCTTGCGTGCGTCAAGTTCCACGATTGTTGGAGTATTGCCACATGTTTGATGTTGGAGATGATCATGGCTTTAATTATCGTTCACTTTAATTCTGTTTAACAACTAAAATTGAAGTAAGTAGCGGAGGCATCGGTGGGTGATAGATAATATTTGGTTTAGGCCCACTTGTGTCCGTGGGACCCGAGTACTTGATACTGTTCCTTGATTTATCGCGCTATCCACATCCGGGATTATGGGACCCCCAGGCGAGCTTGATTCATCTTATTTCTTGGGGCCACAAACTAGTTTGAGGTTTTATTTACTATCCTGTACTTATGCCATGCTATTGCTTTATTACGATTGTCGAGGAGCACTGTCTTGTTATGATCGGGACACGTTTTGCGGTGTCAAGCCCGATTTTGGGTTCCCGATCGTTCTGACCGTCACCCAAACCTCGGGTCCGTCTCGGTCAGCTAACCGTTGGTGTACTCAAGGGTGGCCCCTGAAATATACGAATCTTGTGATTGCTTTGTCGTGAAAGGCCTCGTTGGGTTTTGATTTGGTTTTAGAGGTTGATCGAGTGTGTGTTGCTATTGGTGCACCCGGGTAAAACTTTCTGAAAGCGTGTCGCGGTTATGGACGACTTGGAGCACGATCTCGATCATAGACAACTATAACTAAAGTAGTGCTATAAACTTGACTTTATAATGACTAGTAATCAGCTTCACTATAATGGAATGGCTAAATAAACTGCCAACAATTGCTTGTTTGGTTTGTAAACTTGCGACAATTGTATCGACTAGTAAGTATTGCAATTATAACGGAATGGCTAAATAAAAGTACCAACAACTGCTGGGTTTTGGGTTTATCTCATGCCATCATGTCGATTAGTAATTGTTGCAACTTCTAGCGGAATGGTTAACTAAAGTGCACCTGCTTATTTTATCAGGATGACTATCTATACGACTAGTAATTGCTGCGATAACTAAATAAATAAAACTGCCAGTGTGAGTTCCTCGGTTGACTTCTCGATTGGTCTCGAGAAACACGGGATGGGTTTGTTTGATGGTAGCATAAGGTTGGTTCGAATAGGTCTTTCTTACCCCTCTCGATAGCCGCTCGTATCGAGTCTCTATAGGTTGTTTAGTGCACTTGCCGCTTGATCCACCATACCTATGTGGCGAGGACCGAATTCTAGCCTCGGTGTCTTGGCCTCGATCTTGGCGCTCCTCTTTTTCCTTTGCCCTTGGTGGCACCCTTTTGTTTAAGCGGGTTTGAGATCGGCGTCGTTAGCGAGGTTACCCTTCGGCTTGGCACAGGCGAGTTATGGGCGCCATTGGTTATTCTTGAGGCTCTTAGCCCCATTTGCATCTTGTCCATAGTGGACGCCCCATCTTGTCAAGGTGATTTGGATCTTTGTACCGTATATATGTATTCTTGACTCATGGGGTCGTGTTGTATATATATACATTACGTGGGTCCCATCGAGGGGCTGTTGTGTAATGTTATTACTTCATTTTCCACCCGCGTAAGTGCTGGTGAGCACCTTTGAATCGTTTCTATCACGGGTTTGGCGGGAATCGCTAAAACTTGCATAGGGCCGATCTGAGGTGTTCTGAGTGGTATCGAGCTCAGGCGGTTGCGATACCACAAGTCCACTGTGGGATAACCTAGCTAACGCGATGAAGTGTCAAAACTATTTTTGCAAAATCGGTTGGATAGTTACGATTAGGTCTGATTTTACTCCTTATCCCTACGCTATTCTCCTCTTACCTCTACGTGTTTTGAATCCGCTCGTCTTTTTCTTGAGTCCAGAATTCTCGTGGTTGGGTTTCAATCGCACCTTGAGGTTTCGCTTCCCCTTTGTTAACGGTTCTACCATCCGGTGTTCGTCTTTGGGAAATCCGTCTTGTGGTACCATTCTTTGTTCCTTGTTTGTGCCTTCCGTGTTCTCCGACACCGATATCATCTCGCCAGATCCGATCACAGTCTCATCACCTTTGTTTCCGAACCTCGCTTGTCGAGATCTTCAGTCTAATTCCGAGAGTTGGTTGCATAATCCGCCTATTCGTGTGCAGAGTAATGGTTTGGGTGCGCGATGGACTGATCACCATCCGACTACTCTTATCATTCGCTATTGTACATCGAATTAGTGGATCCAGCAGTTTTACTCCGCCCACGGAAGTTAGGGGTGGCTTTATTTGTTGATGCCTCTACCTTCGACCTGTTGATCCCGGAGTGTTCTCTCGACGATCACGGACAACGACCTCTTGTTAGTGGTGTCGCGAGGACCTACACGAAGCGCGAAGATGCAGATCACCGACCTTCTTTCCGGTACCATGAGGCGGATCTCGAGGGCGAGATCCATTGTTAGTGGTGTCGAATTGTGGCATCCCGCAAAACCACTACTAGAAAATCGCGTTGATTTTGTGCATTGCATCGTCATGATCGCATGCTCATGTCATCATGCCACATTGCATTTGAGCATCGTCATCATCTTGCATTTGCTTGCATAAAACTATTCGCAGAAAAACCTATTTTTGTTTTCTAAAACGCCCCGTCTTTGTTCAAACGCAAAACCCGGGTCACCGATTATTTTGTTTTGTTGCTATCGGTTTGCAAAAAGACTGTTTGGAACAAATAAAAATAGTTAATTATTTTAGTGGGGTAGTCGAACGGGCCGATTCGACCCGAACGACCACCCCCAAAATAAAACGGTTCGCCGAAATACCTAAGCTACCCAACCTAATCTACCCACCCCTCCGGCCACCTCATCCCACCCAATCCCCACCTGACACCTCACCCTCTCCCCCCACCCACTCCGCCACCTGGCCCAGCCACACTCCACACCACACAGCCCCTCTTCCTTCCCACAGGTCCCACCCCACCCACCTGCCGGCCTCACCCAGCCACCCCACGCGACCCACCCCCGGTCGGCCCCACCCGCGTGGGCCCACCCTGGACCAGTCGCCCACCCCGCTCCCATCCTCTCTTTTCCCCTCCTCGCGGGCCCTCTCCCCACCTTCCCTCTCGCCCGCTCCCCACGACCTCCGCCTCCGGCCTCGCTCGGCCTCGCCGCCTCCCCAGCTCGGCCCGCCGCCTCGCCGCCCTCCCTCACCGCCGCCTCTCCTCACCCGCTCCTCGCTCGCCTCCATCTCCGCCCGCCTCCGTGCCTCAAGCGCCTCGTCTCCTCAGCCTCGTCTCTCCGCTGCCGCCCGCCGCTTAGCCGCGACGCCCATCGTATCTCGCCGGCTCGCGCCTCCGCCTCCCGAAACTCGCCCGTCTGCTCGCCCAGCATGCCCGGCGCCGCGTCGCCCAGCCCGGCCCGCCTCGCACCTCCACAGCGCGTGGCCCGTCCACCTCCCTCTCCGTCGCCTCCCCTCTCCTGCCCGCCGCCCGCCTTTCGGGTTTGCTGCCCCTAGCCGCGCCGTCATTGCTAACTCGCCGGTCGCGCCGACCAACCCTCCTCCGTTACGCCTTCGGCTCATCACCATGCGGGGCCGGCCGTTCTCGCCTCGATGCTGGCGCGCTCCGAAGCTCCGGCCCCGTTTGCTCCTTGCGCGCGTGCACAGTGGCTGTTTTTCCACGTCTTTGTACATGTGTTGCATCAGGTGTTGTTATGCTTGTAGATGGTCACAAGGTACCCGAGTCCGACGTCGTTGTCCGAAGAAACCGGTTCCCCACAAGAACTCCCTCACCGACAAGACCTCCGGGAAGCCGCCATCCGTTGGCGAAGATGTTTCACCGAGATCGACACCAACCCGAATGAGCCCGATGAAACACCGCGCCAGACACAAGTCTCGGCGACCGAGGCCCCCAAAGCATCTCCTTCGCGGAACCCAAGGCGATACCGGAGTACTCCTTCCGGATCGAACCCCGATGCGGACAAGTTCGCCATCGACCTCGAGAACGCCTACGGAACAACAAGACCACAGACGCGAACCCCAAGACGAGGCCCGAACCGAAAACCGATCCGGCACCAAGGCCTCCGGCAGAACGACCCGTTCGCGAGAACGCACGAACCTGAAGAACGCCAAGGTCGCCGACACGGATGCGCCAAGTACTTCCTCGAGGACGCCCAGTTCTTCACCCGGACAACGAGACCCCGGTGCGACAAGTACTTCCCCCCCGAATGCGATGCCCGAGAATCCGGATGCGACAAGATCTGCCCCGTTGTTCGAGAATGTTCCTGCCGAGACCGCTTCCGTCGAACCCTGAGACCGACCCCGGAACCCCAAGTTCGTCGAGACCCCTAATGTGTGACCCTTATCCGAACCCCTATTTTTATAGATGCTATACATAAAACCTGATGCATATTGATCATTCATCTTGCATGCATGCTTGTCTGTGGTTTGGGGGCCTTATGCCGATTCACCTCATAATTAAATATGGGGCCCATATGCGGGCAAATCCAGTCTCATATCGGCCTCATTTAAACTTGTGTAGCGAACCGGTGATATATTCTGCCTTGTTAAACAACATTTAAATTGCGGGTTAGCTAAACAACTTGAACCATCTAACTAATTGTCGGGACCCCGGTTCCGCTTAATCTTGTCCAATTGCATCGCAGCTTTGCCATGTCATGCATCATGCCCGATCTTTTGCTGTAGTATTAAATAGTGCATCCGGTGTTTATTCTAGTGTTTTGGTTCTTCGCGGATAAGGCCGTTGAGTTGATGCGAGTGCCGACCCGATCTTCGGTTGCACCTTCGGCAATGTTTTCAGGCGAGCATCTCCCTCTTTCTACCTGTCTTACTTTTATAGTATTTATTTCCCTCCTGTTGATATATTGCTATCTGTGTTGCGATGCTCTAGTTTTCGCACCCGTGATATCCCTTGCAGCCTTATATTGCCTTGGACACCTCCTATTACCTGTTGTTTGGTAGATAGTTGGACCTGCGCGTTGTAGTCGCTTGCTCAAGTGCTGTTGCGTGCCGTCAAGTTCCACAGTTGTTGGAGTATTGCCACATGTTTGATGTTGGAGATGATCATGGCTTTAATTATCGTTCACTTTAATTACTGTTTAACAACTAAAATTGAAGTAAGTAAGCAGAGGCATCGGTGGGTGATAGATAATATTTGGTTTCGATCACCACTTGTGTCCGTGGGACCCAGAGTACTTGATACTGTTCCTTGATTTATCGCTATCCACATCCGGAGGATTATGGGACCCCGAGCCGAGCTTGATTCATCTTATTTCTTGGGGCCACAAACTAGTTTGAGGTTTTATTTACTATCTGTACTGCCATGCTACTGCTTTATTACGATTGTGCGAGGAGCACACTCTTATGTTATGATCGGGACACGTTTTCGCGGTGTCGACAAGCCCGATTTTGGGTTCCCGATCGTTCCTGACCGTCCACCCAAACCTCGGGTCCGTCTCGGAGTCAGCTAACTTCGTTGCGGGTGTACTCCAAGGGGTGGCCCCCTGAAATACTTCTGAATCTTGTGATTGCTTTGTCGTGAAGGCCTCGTTGGGTTTTGATTTGGTTTTTCCGAGGTTGATCGAGTGTGTGTTGCTATTGGTGCACCCCGGCCGGGTAAAACTTTCTGAAAGCCGTGTCCGCGGTTATGGACGACTTGGAGCAACGTATCTCGATCATAGACAACTATAACTAAAGTAGTGCTATAAACTTGACTTTATAATGACTAGTAATCAGCTTCACTATAATGGAATGGCTAAATAAAACTGCCAACAATTGCTTGTTTGGTTTGTCGCTTGCGACAATTGTATCTGACTAGTAAGTATTGCAATTATAACGGAATGGCTAAATAAAAGTACCAACAACTGCTGGGTTTTGGGTTTATCTCATGCCATCTGTATCTGATTAGTAATTGTTGCAACTACAACGGAATGGTTAACTAAAAGTGCCCACTGCTTATTTCATCAGGATGACTATCTATACCTACCTAGTAATTGCTGCAACGATAACTAAATAAATAAAACTGCCAACTGTGTGAGTTCCTCGGTTGACTTCCTCGATTGGTCTCGAGGGGGAAACACCAGGATGGGTTTGTTTGATGGTAGCATCAGGTTGGTTCCGAATAGGTCTTTCTTACCCCTCTCTGATAGCCGCCAGTCGTATCGAGTCTCTATAGGTTGTTTAGTGCCGCCGCTACCGCTGATCCACCATACCTATGTGGCGAGGACTGCCAATTCTAACCTCGCTGTGTCTTGGCCTCCGTCTCGGCGCTCCTCTTTTCCTTTGCCCTTTGTCCACCCCATTTGTTTAAGCGGGTTTGAGATCGGCGTCGTTAGTGGTTACCCTTCCGCTTGGCACGCAGGGTTATGGACGCCATTGGTTATTCTTCAGGGCTCTTAGCCCCATTTGCATCTTGTCCGTAGTTGGACGCCCCATCTTGTCAAGGTGATTTGGATCTTTGTACCATATATCTGTATTCTTGACTCATGGGGTCGTGTTGTATATATATATATATCTGTTCTGTGGGTCCCATCGAGGACTGTTGTGTAATGTTATTACTTCGTTTTCCACCCGCACGCAAGTGCCTGGTGGGCACCTTTGAATCGTTTCTATGCGGGTTTGGCGGGAATCGCTAAAACTTGCATAGGGCCGATTCTGAGGGTGTTACACCCCACCTGTCATCCCCTTCCTCCCCGCAGATATCGCGCGCCGTCGTGTGCTGGGCGGATTCCGGCCGAATCGGAGAGGGATCCGTGCCCCCCACGCCAAGTTTCCTTGTCTATATAAACCCCGCGACCCCCACCTGTCGAAACCCTAATTTTTCCCGAACCATCGCCACCGGGCTGCCTCGCCGCGACCACGCCGGAGAAGCCGCTGCCGAAGCTTTGGTAGGTGAAGCCTAGGGAGCTCCTCTTCCCCTGTTTTTCTCCCTGTCGAAACCCTCACGCTCGACCCTTACCCTCCTTCGTTTTTCCCTTGTCTGACGCAGCACAGCCGCCCCGATATCTCGCCGTCGTTCCGCCGGAGCTCGCAAGGAACAGCGGGCCTCAGGAGCTGTTCGGGGAAGCAACGTTCACCGACGACCGTGCCAAGCGGACCGCGAGGAGCTGGATCGTCGACCGCCCACCGCCTCAAGGAGCCACGGATCGCCAAGCATCACCACCCGACAGCACCACCGCCGTCTCTCCATCGACGTCGCCGCGGTAAGTCGCCGCCCTCCTCCCGTCCGTTAGATTTGCTAGCTACGGGCCAGATTATAAGGGGTGGACGAAGAAGTGCCACTATCACGTTGCGCGCGTGGAAAGTAGCGCCACGTCTTGGCGTCAGCGTCAGCGCTTCGCTAGCCGCCCAATGGGGAGATGCCACCTGTCGATATTTATTTTAGGGTCTAGATTTAGTTGGTAGAATTGTGTTAAAACTTGTGAAATTCATAGAAAAATAATTACTTGGCCAAATATAGCATATAATATACCGTTGGATTCATAAAATTATGTAGAACACAGATCTGCAATAAAATTTCAAGTTTACAGTAGGGTTTTCGGTGTAGAATTTAATCTCTAGATTAGAGTGTTTAATCTATAGAAAAATAATTAAAACGCTGATTTAGTTGATTCTTGTTGTGATGACTTTGTTTTCACAACACCTACTGAAAAAAATTATAGAACCTTGCTTAAGAACATTGGATTTGATTTGGGGCTAATTAGATGGTCGGAACTTCTAGTGAGCCCAAGAATTAGAATAAGAGCCAAATTTGTTTAAACCCGTGGGAAATCAATACTAATAACATCCCAAACACAATTGCAATCCAATTATACTACCTTGGTCAATTTAGAAAAACAAATCTTGCATAAGTATCATGTTGCATGCATGCATATCATCTTTGTGGTGTATTTTGTGCAAGTCGTGATGAGATCTATGTTTGTGTTTTGTTAGATTGTTCGGAGTGCGTTGAGGAGTGCTATTGTGTAGAGTGCTGCTCGGATCAAGGCAAGTTACACCACTTGTTCATAACTTTTTTCCCAGTTTTGATTCTATGCATGTGATCTTCAAAATTATGTAGTATGCATGTGTAGGATGTTCTAGTAGAATTTTTCCTTAGTATTATTTTGCAAGTGCGATGATTTTGTAGTATGCCATGAGTAGCTCTATACTTAGGATTTACCCTCCTAATAGATTCCCCTATTTTGCTAAGTATTGCTTGCTATGCTATATATATGTAAAGTACCGTTGGGGGGTTCGAAAGACAATGAATTTTTCTAAGTATAAATGCACTTTCTTCTCAAATCCACTTCAAAATAAAACTAAGTTTTCTTCTAGGCGGAATGGTTGTCGGGTCAACGAGTGAGATTTTGGTGGAGGACGGCCGCCCAGGAATCAAAGAAGTCTGCCATGTTTCAGAATTCAGAAGCTTCCAGTGCAACCACAATACATATGGGATCTGTCTTGGCCTAGTACGTAGTGGGAAACCTTAACTGGGTACCAACATTTGGAGGTTCTTGGCACAGTTCGATCCAGAAGTTAGAGGGGCTACTAAGGGAAAGTCTCGCCATGGTCTTGTCTGTAAAAGGACTTGATCGTGGATTGTGGGTAAAGTGCACCAACTCTTGAGAGTATTGCAATCTGATCGATCAGCCGTGTTCACGGAAATAGAACAACATTGAGCATCTGAAGGATGGAGCCTCTGAAGGATCTTCCTCTCTCTCTCTCTCTCTCTCTCTCTCTCTCTCTCTCTCTCTCTTTCAAACTGTTTTTCTAAAAACCCAAAGCTTGAGTCATATCGCTATTGGGAGGATTTTGGGGAACTTGGTGAGTAATATCCAAGTGTTAGGTTGATTGGACACTTGGTGAGTAATATCTTCGTGTGCCATTCGACCAAATATTACTTAAACAAAAGTTTACAAAGTAGGGAAAATCTTCTCTTCTTCTCTATACTTAAGAAAACTAGCTTTGAGCAAATAAACTCTACAGCCTAAACTAGCCTTGCATGTAGGGATAGTCTTTTCTTCCTTGGTGTAATTTGCCAATACATTCAAAGTATTGATCCAACTTGTTGGTTGCACATCTTATGTGCAGAATCCGAAGATTGAAAGGTGCGTAGGGATCGCGAGTCTACACTCGACAAGCCTAGGGCATTGATGGACTCAAGCTTCTTTTATGTTTCCGCTGTTATTTGAGCTAGCTTAATGCTAAGAAAATTTGTAATAATTTCATACTCTGGATTCTTTGTGTAATAATGACTTTGTGTTTTACATGATATTCATCGACTGTGAGTGCTAGCTATTGATCTAGGGACTAGCATGTAAATCATAGGGACTTTGGATCTTTATTGATCCAAAGTCACTACAGATGGTATCAGAGCACATTGTTGCCTGTAGGACGTGACCCTAGGATTGGAACCACCTTTAACATATGTGCCTTATTTGCTTTTCTACTAAGTTATTTTCCGCACTTCTAGTACCTACTTTCCTCTACTTGATTAAGTATCTAATTTTCATTCTTCTAACTTAAATATGACAAGCTTCCTCTACGACACCGTCGCGGACATCGAGCCCCTTCGCTTTGGTGGATGCCTCATGGATCTCCTCACGCGTTTGGACCTTCCCCTCCCAACAATCCAGGGAAGCACAATGAAGAAACTCCACAAGGACGGCTGCTGGGGAGTCAAAGTCATCCAGCCAGGACAGGAGCGAGGCAAGAACCCAGAGGAAGACATAGATATCCACATTGTTAGCGACTCCAAGGAGAAGGCCCTTAGCATCAGCCTGCAGCATCTCATTGGTCGCCTATGTGGACGCCATCATGAGGCTCTCCAAGGACACTGCGGCAGCCTCTTTGGAAGATGAGATGAGGAAGGAATTCCCATGGAGTTAACCTTTGAGGAAAGGACTTCTACCAAGCACCGAAGGACCCAATATCAAGACTTGGAGTGCCACATCCATGACCTTGAAAAAGGTAGCTTCCTCGAGATGTTAAGGAACGATGAGCTATGCGCCCTCATCAAGGAGAAGGAGGAAATGATCAAGCAGCAGGAGGAGGCAATGAAGCTCCAAGAGATAAAGTTCCAGGACCAAGAGAAGAAGTTCGCTAACCAAGAGAAGAGGGTGATAAATAAAAACAAGAGGATTAGGGAACTCAAGCAGGAGATCGATGGAACTGAAGTGCAAACCGAAGGCCTTTGCAAGATAATCAATGATGTGCGTTCTTCCAAGAGGGACTTGGCAAAGCAACTTGAAGCCGCAAAGAAGTCAAGTCTAGTGGAGGAACTACAAGGCGAGAAGAAGGTACTTCAGGAACATCTAGAAGCCACTACCAAGAAGCTGCAAGATGAGATAAAGAGCCTCGAAGAGAAGCTTGAAGCCACCACAAAGGAGATGGAGTTGTACAAGACAACCCTAGAGCAGGAAGGCTACTCGTTCGAGGACGAGGAAGAGGAAGGCGTGGAAGATGTGTAGTAGTTGGACCACCTTTAAATTCTATAGTAGAACGTTATTCGCAATTGTAATAAATACCAAGACAATTTTGGTTTAGTTAAACTTGGATGATTTCTGTGTTAAGTCTATGCTTTTGTGCCTGGTGTGCCTTGTGTGCCTTGTGTGCCATGTGTGTTTTCATAAGGGTAGGAGTTTACTACTTAGTCCTTCTGTCTATTTCTTAACTTGTCTCTCAAACCCCACAGATGCCGCCAAGACGTGCGAACACCGAAATTCCTCTGGAAATTGCACAACTTCTGGCCACTAAGAACCAGCTGATCCAACTGCTCACTCAAAACATGCAAAACAACAACAACAACGCGCCACCTCCGCCACCGCCACCTCCACCACCACCTCAACAGGATCGCTTGACTCGGTTTTTGAGGTTGAACCCACCTACCTTCACTAGCAGTGCTGAACCAATCATCACAAATGACTGGCTCCGTACAATTAACAAGAAGTTAGACACCATGCAAGGCTGTCGAAAGCCGAGTGCGTTATGCGCACCGACTTGAAGGACACCTGCAGAATGGTGGGATAACTACCAAGTCACCCACCCGGATATTGATGCTATCACTTGGGATCAGTTTGAGTTAGCTTTTCGCACTCATCATGTGGCTGCTGGTGTCATGACTATGAAAAGGCACGAATTTCGTGACCTACACCAGCTGCACCGTTCTGTCACCGAGTATGGTGAGCTTTTCAACAAGCTAGCCCGTTATGCACCCGATGATGTACTGATGCCAAAAGGCAAGAGGAATTATTAAGAGGACTCAATGATGAGATATCCATTCAGCTTGTGGCACAGAAATTTGACAACTTTCAGGAACTCTTGGACAGAGCCATTGTGGTTGAATCCAAAAGAAAGAGCATAGAAAACCGCAAAAGGAAGTCTAACCCTCACAAGCACTCCGTTCCGTACCAGAAGCAACGCACTTCCTCACCACCACCTTATAACAATAATGGCCACAACCATAGCGGTCATCACCATGGCGGCCACAAACACAATGGGCATAAAAAACGCAATGGGAATAGCAGCAATGGAAAGGATCTCAGTGAGGTGACATGCTTTAAGTGCAACAAGACAGGGCACTATGCAACCACTTGCCCCGAGAAGAAGAATGGTAATGGAAATGGGAATGGAAATGGACACAACCATGGCAATGGAAACGGGAAGAAGCCAAATCCGTTTGTCAAAGCCACGGTGAATCATGTCTCTATGGAAGATGCTTGTGGCCGCAGGACTACGTGATTGGTAAGTTCAAGCTCAATTCTATTCCATGATTGTTCTTTTGATCTTTGGTGCATCGTATTCATTCATATCAAGGGTATTTGTGGATAGAAGCAAGATACCTACGGAGTATATAAACTCTCCTCTAAGGGTAAGTTCTCCTGGAGGAGAAATAGTAGCAAACTCTGGTTGTCGGGGATTAGAACTAAGGATTGGGGCACACATCTTTCCCACAAGTCTAGTAGTTCTAGAATCACAAGGATTAGACATAATCTTGGGCATGAATTGGATGACCGAATATGAAGGAGTCATAGATTGTGCCAAAAGTACTGTCACGCTCACAACACCGGAAGGGAAGAGGATTCGTATCAAGTCAAATTTCGCACTTAAGGAAGTCATGG
The DNA here is from genome assembly GCA_030063025.1 of Avena longiglumis. NCBI lineage: Eukaryota > Viridiplantae > Streptophyta > Magnoliopsida > Poales > Poaceae > Avena > Avena longiglumis. Next base: position 113,816,502 of record CP125976.1, on the reverse strand, counting down.
TGAACTCTCTTAAGGGGGTTATCTTGGAGGATGTACCTATTGTAAAGGAATACCCAGATGTCTTTCCGGAGGAGCTACCCGGGATGCCTCCCGACCGTGATATCGAGTTCCTCATTGACTTGATGCCGGGCACAGGGCCGATAGCTAAGAGACCGTACAATATGGATGTGGACGAGTTAAAGGAACTCAAGAAACAGCTTAGGGAACAATTGGACAAGGGATTCATTCAACCCAGCGCGTCATCTTGGGGAGCACATGTCTTGTTCGTGGAAAAGAAGGATAAAACCAAGAGGCTGGTTGTGGACTACCGCTTGTTGAACGAAGTGACAATCAAGAACAAGTACCCTCTGCCCAACATCAATGATTGGTTTGACCAGTTAAAGGGAGCCAGTGTGTTCTCAAAGATCGATCTGCGATCAGGCTACTTTCAGCTAAAAATTCGAGAATGGGATGTGCCCAAAACAGCCTTCACCACAAGATACGGATTGTATGAGTACACCGTGATGTATTTTGGTCTAACCAATTGTAACACCCTCGGAATCGGACCTATGCAAGTTTCAGCGACTCCCACCAAACCCGTATAGAAACGATTCAAAGGTTCCCACCAGCACTTTGCTTGTGGAAAGCAATAATACCATCACACAATAGTCCACGATGGAACCCACGGAGCAGATATATCGACAACGACTCCATGAGTCAAGAATACTGATATACATTACAAAGATCCAAATCACACGGAAAGCGATGTGACGTCCGAAACGGACAAGATGCAAATTGAGCTAAGAGCCTGAAGAATAACCAATGGCGTCCATAACCCTGGCCAAGCCGGAAGGGTAACCACCGCTAACGACGTCGATCTCAAAACCTACTTAAACAAAGGGGTGCCGACAAAGGGCCAAGGAAAAAGAGCGGTCGATCGAGGCGATGCAGCGAGACTAGAATTCGGCGGTCCTCGCCTACATAGGTATGGTGGTGAAGCGGCGGTAGCATGCACTAAACAACCTATAGAGACTCAATACAACTGGCGGCTATCAGATAGGGATGAGAAAGACCTATTCGGATCCAACCTGATTCTAATACCAAACAAACCCATCCTGGTATTCCCCCTCGATACCGACTGAGAAATTCAACCGAGGAACTCACGCAGTTGGCAGTTTTATTTATTCGATTATCGTTGCAGCAATTACTAGTCAGATATGGATAGTCATCCTGATATTATAAACAGTGGGCAGTTTTAGTTAACCATTCCGTTTTAGTTGCAATACTTACTAGTCAGATACATATAGCATGAGGCATCCCAAAACCCAGCAGTTGTTGGTACTTTTATTTAGCCATTCCGTTGTAGTTGCAATACTTACTAGTCAGATACAATGGTAACAGGTGACAACCCAAACCAGCAATTGTTGGCACTTTTATTTAGCCATTCCATTATAGTAAAGCTCATTACTAGTCATTATAAAGTCAAATTTATAGCACTACTTTAGTTATACTTGTCTATGATCGAGATACTGTGCTCCAAGTCGTCCATAACCGTGGACATGGCTTTCAGAAAGTTTTACCCTGCAGGGGGGCACAAATAGCAACACACGCACGATCAACCTCGAGAAACACCAATAAAAACCCAACGAGGCATCACGACAGAGCAATTGCAAGATTCATATAAATTTCAGGGGGCCACCCCACCAAGCTACCGGCGACGAAGTTGGCCGGCTCCGAGACGGACCCAGAGGTTTGTGCCAATGGTTGTAAACGACCGGGAACCCGAAAGTGTGACTGGGCTTGTCGATACCACGAAAACATTCCACATTTGTTCCTAAGCGATGCAGGCGCTCCACGCAATCGTAAATAAGCGATAGCATGGCATAAGTGCGGGATAGTAATAAAGCCCCAAACTACTTTGTGGCCCCAAGAAATAAATATGACTCAAGCTCTGGCTAGGGGGATTCATGGTCCCACATGCGGATAGTGCGAATATTCAAAGAACAAGTATCAAGTACTCGGGGTCCTACGGGACACAAGTGGACGGTTAAAAACCAAATAACATCTATTGCCCACCTGTGCCTCTACATTATTTACTTACTTCAATTTTAGTTATTAAACGGTAATTAAATTCATGAACATCTCCAACATAAAGCATATGGCAGTCTTCCAACAACTGTGGTACTTGACGACACGCAACAGCACTTGAGCAAGCAACTACGATACGCAAGGCCGACTATCTATCAAACAACAGGTAATAGGATGTGTCCAAGGCAATATAAGGCTGCAAGGGATATCACGGGTACGAAAACTAGAGCATCGCGACACAGATAGCAATAGATCAACATGAGGAAATAAAGAGTAGAAAGGTAAAATAGGTAGAAAGGGGGAGAATGCTCGCCTGAAAACATTGCTGAAGGTTCCTCCGAAGATCGGGTCGACACTCGCATCAACTCATCGGCCTAATCCGTGAAGAAGCAAAGCACTAGAAGAAACACCGGATGCACTATTTAATACTACAGAAAAGATCGGGCATGATGCATGTATGATGTATGACATGGCAAAGATGCGATGCAATTAGTCAATATTAAGCAAAACCAGGGTCCCAACATTTATTTAGATGGTTCATGTTGTTTAGATACCCGCAGTTTAAATGTTGTATTAACAAGGCAAAATATAGCACTCGGTTCGCTACACAAATTTAAATGGGGCCAATATTAGACTAGATTTGCCCGCATATGGTCTCCATATTTAATTATTAGGTGAGTCGATAACATTCCCCAAACCACGATATCTATGCAAGCATGACAATTTAGTTGTGCAACAAGATATATCATTTAATAAAATAAGGCTTCGAGGAAAAGGGGTCACACATGTCGGATCCGAAGATCTTGGTGTCCGAGGGTTCGGGTTTAGTCTTTGGATCCGGGAAGAAGCAATTGAGTGGGCATTGGCTTCGGGTATCGGGAAGGAGAACTTGAGGATCCGGGTTCCGACGAGGCGATCTTGAGGTTCCCACTCATTCACCGGTTGCGAGCATCGGTCGACGCGAACGGAAGTAGATCTTGGCGGGGATCGATAGACTTATTGTATCTTCAGTGAAGACAGAGATCTTGCCGAGATAACCAATCTCACCACACTGACAGGACATCCAGACATCTTCACCTCAAATAGCACCATATTTCACCCCACCTATAGCGACACTTGAAGAAAGACAATGGAGCATGGGGTCCAACACGGGCTTGTGCTTGCTGAAGCACGCGTGGGGGCGAGACGACAGCGAGAAGTCCAGGAGCAGAAGGCAGCCGCCATGGGCTTGTTCAGCAGGCAATACGCACGCGGAAGAGGGCATGGCGGCCGGGCGAGGCAGAGGTCCACTGCGGCGGTGCTCTAGCGGAGAGGAGGCGCGCGTTCGGCAGACGAAGGAGAGCAGGGAGGACGCGGTCGTCGGGGCTTGGCGGAGGAGATGGCGGGCAGCCTTAAGGGGTTCAGCGACGAGCGGTGGAGGGGCTGCTGCAGAGGAGGCCGGCCGGGCCCCCGCGGCAAGCTTGGGCAGAGGGACAACAAGGAGGAGGGCGCGGCACGGCCGGATGCGGGAGGCCTTGGGTCCGCATGGCAGTGCAGGCGCGGCAGCCGATTTGGCCGACAGGCTCACAAGGTGGGACCAGGGAGAAGCGAGCCAGGCGGTAGGGTGAGGTCGAAGGCAACGACCTAGCCAAGGCGAGCTTGGGAGGAAACAGGCAGCGTCCAGGAGATCGAGGAAAGGCGGGGAGGCCGATGCAGTGTGAGCACCTGGGAGTGGGGAACTCATGAGGTGCCTCAGCGGCGGGACAGATCCAGAGGCCACGCGGGGAGGAGATGAGAGAGGGGGTCGTGGGGAAGCGGACAGGGGTCTCGCGGCGGGTGCGTGCTTGGGTGGGGTCGCGGGATTGGTGGGCCAGGGGGCAGCACGGGGTAGGAATCGTGTCTGTGGCCAGGTGTCTTGAGTGTGTGAGTCTTGTGTTGCTGCGTGTCTTGTGAAACCTGCATGGTGAGGGGAGGTTTTTGTGGGTGGCGGCTGGTTGGAGGGAGAGAGGGTCTGAGGTAGGTAGGGATTAGGGTTTGGAAGGTGGGGTGGTAGGTCGGCTGCTGGCTAGGCCTTTTGGGCCTGGCCGGCGGCTGCCTCCCCGATACAAAATATTATATATATATATATTTTTTTTTTAAACAAAATATTTGCAAAAAGGTTTTAGACAAATAAAAGATCCGGACGGATCTAGGGTTTTGATTTGAACAAAGAGGGGAATCTCTAGAAAACAAAATAGGTTTTTGGAAAATTCTTTTAGGCGAATAAATGCATGATGATGTCATGATGATGCACATAATAAAAAAACAGCGATTTTCTAGTAGTGGTTTTAGCCGGGGTGCTACACCAATGCCCCGGCATACTTCATGACCATGATGAACAAGGTGTTCATGGAATATTTGGACAAGTTTATCGTGGTTTTCATAGATGATATACTCATATACTCCAAGGATGAGAAGGAACACGAGAAACATCTGCGCCTAATTATGGAAAAACTAAGAGAACACAAGTTGTATGCCAAATTCAGCAAATGCGAATTCTGGTTAAAGGAAGTAGGATTCCTCGGTCATGTTGTGTCGGCAAAAGGAGTTGCCATAGATCCTAGTAAGTTAGCTTCCGTGACTGAATGGGAGTCACCCAAGAATGTGGGAGATATTAGGAGTTTCTTGGGCCTCGCAGGGTATTACTGGAGGTTTATTGAAAACTTTTCCAAAATAGCGAAACCCATGACGGAACTGTTGAAGAAGGAAAAGAAATTCCTATGGATCGAAGCATGTGAAGCGAGCTTTCAGGAATTGAAGAAACGCCTTGTAACGGCACCAGTACTATGTCTGCCTAATATCCAAAAGGATTTTCAAGTCTATTGTGACGCTTCTCGACAAGGACTTGGAAGTGTATTGATGCAAGATGGGAAAGTGGTATCCTATGCCTCTCGACAACTTAAGAACCACGAACACAACTACCCCACACATGATTTAGAACTTGCGTCTGTGGTACATGCACTCAAGGTATGGAGACACTACCTCATGGACAAACATTGTGATGTGTTCACAGATCATAAGAGTTTGAAATACATCTTCACCCAAAAGGAGCTGAACATGAGGCAAAGAAGATGGCTTGAATTGATTAAGGATTATGACTTAGATTTACAGTACCACCCCGGAAAGGCTAACGTGGTGGCTGATGCCTTAAGTCGTAAGGTTTATGTGAATGGACTCACCGTAGGGGAACTTCCAGAGGATTTATGCAAGCAATTCAAGGACCTCAGGCTAGAGATAGTTCCGAAAGGACACGTAGCGACTATGGAAATAGTGTCTACTTTCCAAGAGAGAATCAAGGAAGCACAAAAGGGATATAAAGAGTTGGAAGAAATAAGAGTCAAAATAAGTGAAGGAAAGACAAAAGAATTTCGTGTGGACGAACACAGAACCCTTTGGTATAGGAAGCGTTTGTGCGTTCACAATGACCCCGACATCAGGAATTTGATTTTACAAGAAGCTCACGATTCACCTTACTCAATTCATCCAGGTAACACGAATATGTACATGGATGTGAAGGATATATTTTGGTGGAATAACCTAAAAAGATAAATTGCCGAGTACATTTCTCTATGTGACGTATGCAATAGAGTTAAGGCCAAGCATCAGAAACCGGCCGGATTACTTCAACCGCTACCTATACCTGATTGGAAGTGGGATAAGGTAGGCATGGATTTTATCACGGGGTTGCCCCGGACTTGTTCTGGATTTGATTCTATCTAGGTAGTTGTGGACCACTTCACCAAGGTGGCTCACTTCATCCCCGTAAAGACCACGTATACAAGTGCAAAGCTTGCTAAGATATACATGTCAAGGATTGTAAGTCTGCATGGTGTTCCCAAGGGAATTGTGTCAGATAGAGGCACCCAGTTTACTTCAAAGTTTTGGCGACAACTACATGAGTCTCTTGGAACCCGACTAGAATTCAGCACTGCCTTCCACCCTCAGACAGATGGCCAAACGGAAAGGGTGAACCAGATTCTGGAAGATATGTTGCGAGCTTGCGCACTAGACTATGGGTCTAGTTGGATGATAACCTGCAATATGCTGAGTTCTGGTACAACAACGGCTACCAGACAAGTATCAAGATGGCTCCGTTTGAAGTTCTATATGGCAGGAAGTGTAGGACTCCACTGTTATGGAATGGAGTTGGTGAACGTAGTCTTTTTTGACCTGAATTGATCAAGGATGCCGAAGAAAAGGTACGACAGATTCAAGACAGGCTAAAGGTAGCTCAATCACGACAAAAGAGCTACGCTGATTTCAAACGCAAAAATGTGACTTATGAAATAGGGGACCGTGCGTACCTTCGAGTTTCACCTCTGCGAGGAGTCAAGAGTTTTGTAATCAAGGGTAAGTTAGCCCCGCGATTCATAGGACCATATAAGGTTCTGGCCCTTAGAGGAGAAGTTGCTTATCGGTTGGAGTTACCAGAAGGACTGACTGTTCATGATATGTTTCATGTGTCACAACTAAAGAAGTGTCACCCGGAGATGGCCGAAACACCGCTAAGAGATAGAGTCCCCCTAGATGAGGTTCAATTGGAGAATGACCTTACCTATGAGGAAAAACCCATCAAAATACTGGAAACAGCCAAAAGGATTACCCGTACCAAGACTATAATATTCTGCAAAGTACAATGGAACCACCACTCCGAGGAAGAAGCCACGTGGGAGCGTGAAGAAGATTAGAAGGCAGAACACCCACACCTATTTGCTAGCCAACCCGAATATCGAGGACGAGATTCTTCTTAAGGGGGTAGGTTTGTAACATCCCAGATTTTATAATAGGATGTTATTAGTGGCATGCATCATCCTTGGATCTTTGCATCCTACAAATGAATTTGCAACAAAAACCTAACATCTAAACCTACCAAAAACCCTAATAAAGATTCTCTATGTTATCAATAGTGTTGTAGTCTTCTAAAAACTATGTAAAAATATTAAGCCATGATCCTATGTTGACCACCTTCTTTTTACAAAAATTTAGGAATTGGTTTCGATGTTTTTGGACTTGATATGCAAAAGTTATTAAACTTTTAGTGAAACAGAAATAGAAAAGATAAATGTATAAAAAAAGAGAAACGGCGGCCTAACTAAAATTTGGGCATGCGCCATCACTCCAGCAGCGGCACCTAACTGCTTGCCGCAGCCCGGCGCCACCAACGCCTGCCGCTCGACGCCCGGCCCCACATCATCCCCTTCCTCCCGCGGATATCGCTAGCGCCGCCGTGCTAAGAGTTCGGCCGAATCGGAGAGGGATCCATGCCCCCCACGCCAAGTTTCCTCGTCTATATAAACCCCGCGACCCCCACCTATCGAAACCCTAACTTTTCTCAAACCATCGCCACCGGGCTGCCTCGTCGCGACCACGCCGGAGAAGCCGCCGCCGAAGCTTCGGTAGGTGAAGCCTAGGGAGCTCCTCTTCCCCTGTTTTTCTCCCTGTCGAAACCCTCACGCTCGACCCTTACCCCCCCCCCCTTCGTTTTTCCCTTGTCTGACGCAGCACAGTCGCCCCGATTTCTCGTCGTCATTCCGCCGGAGCTCGCAAGGAACAGCGGGCCTCGAGTTGCTTCGGAAGCAACGTCACGTTCGCCCGGCAAGTGCCGGAGCGAGGAACTGATCACCGTCGACCGCTCCACTGCCTCCGGGAGCCACCAGATCGCCGCCAAGCATCACCACCCGACAGCACCGCCGTCGTCTCGCCATCGACGCCGCCGCGGTAAGTCGCCGCCCTCCTCCCGTCCGTTAGATCTGCTAGCTATGGCCCAGATTAGAAGGGGTGGACGAAGAGGTACGCGCCTATCGCGTTGCGCCGCGTGGCAAGCCGAGTCAGCACGCCGCATCAGCATGTCGCGTCAGTGCCGCTCGCTTAGCTGGCCCAATGGGGAGCTGCCACGTGTCGAGATTTATTTTAGGGTTTAGATTTAGTTGGCAGAATTGTGTTAAAACTTGCGAAATTCATAGAAAAATAATTACTTGGCCAAATTTAGCATATAATATACCGTTGGATTCATAAAATTATGTAGAACACAGATCTGCAATAAAATTTCAATTTTACAGTAGGGTTTTCGGTGTAGAATTTAATCTCTAGATTAGAATGTTTAATCTATAGAAAAATAATTAAAACCCTGATTTAGTTGATTCTTGTTGTGATGACTTTGTTTTCACAACTCCTACTGAACAAAATTATAGAACCTTGCTTAAGAACATTGGATTTGATTTGGGGCTAATTAGATGGTTGGATCTTCTAATGAGCCGAAGAATTAGAATAAGACCCAAATTTGTTTAAACCCGTGGGAAATCAATACTAATAAAATCCCTAACACAATTGCAATCCAATTATACTGTCTTGGTCAATTGGCTTCCCTTTTGCAGGTTATGTACCGATGTTTATGACCACTTTACGGAGATGTGCACGCGTCTAGAGGATAAAAAGAGAGACTTATTTACGCGTCATGGATGGCCATACAATCTGTGGATAGACCCTCCACCACCTTAACGTTTTTATAATTTATCATGATGATATGTAATTCGCCTATTTTATTTTGTTTGTATTTGGATCTGAAAACGGCTGTGTGAAAATATATAGAGAAAACGTGATCTATATCATTTCTTGAAGCAACCCGTGATAAATTCACCATCAAAACCAACCACACACATATACATATATATATTATTTCTTGAAACAAATTCCCTCACAGGGCACAAGCACCAAAATATATTTAAAACATAAGTTCACATAAACCACACACCTTATACTTATGATTACCTCTTTATTCTTCTCCCAGACACCATCATCAAAGAAGCAAACACATTTAGTGCAATCACCTCCTGGAATCACTGTGATCTTTTATCTTCTTCGCTGAATTAGGCGTACTCAGCGGGGTTAGCGATGAGGTAGGCCTCAACTGCCTTTAACATGCCGAGGTACGCCCCGACAAGCCCCGCCTGGTCTTCTGGCGCCAGCGCCCCGCTGCCGTCGAGCTTCTCGTACTCCACCTTGAATGTGGCAACGCATGCACCCTCCCCAGCCGCCTCGAGCTTCACCTCGGTCACCTGCGACTTGAGCTGGCTGCTTACCTTGCCTCCCTCTAGTATCTCATTCCTTAGCACCCGTGCTGCGTGGTCGCGCACCACCACACGGCTCTTCATCAAGCTACCGCCTGCATCAGCCGCTGCCGCTGCGCTGAGCGTGAGAGTGGTGACGCTGCCAGGACCGCCGTCGCCCTCCTCCACCACTGTGTCGATGAAGGCTGCGCAAGCCTTTTGAAGGGCCTCACCAGAGCAGGCCACCTTCCACATCCGGTCGGCGGACACCGCTAGCGCGCACTCCTCGGTGATCACACAACCAGCCATCTTTTCTTGCGGGTGGTGCACACTGGTGGATGCGGCAAAGTGGCAAGTTCTTTTAGGGTTCTGATTGCTGATGAGTGTGTGTGATTAAAGGAAGGGACTGCGTACATCCATTTATAGGGGCAAAGGAATTTAGAACAAGCGAAGGGGTTCAGACAAGTCTTGAAATGTGAAGCACACGTCAGGAACCGTATATTTTTTCTTAATCTGACCGTCCTCTAAGACTAATAATTTCTTGTCTGCTTGGTATGCCTCTATACATTGCATCCCAACTTGTTCGTGTCAGCTCTGAATGATCTACCATATTCAATTTTAGATACTACATTGTTTACTTTCATTTGCACATCTGGCTTGCCTTCATTTGGGTCTTCATTAGACAAATACAAGCATGTATTTTATCCAAAGTTTGCATACGCAGTCTGCAAAGTGAGCCGGTGTGGCTTAGCTCGACACGCCTGAGCTCGTTGTTCATCAGGTGACGTTGCTTGAGTAATTCTGCATTGTTCTCTCTCGGTGCTTGGGTATGCCTGCCTTCTTTGGCTCAGCAGTGGAGCTTCACAACGGCAAGGAAATTAACTGCATACGTCGTCGCCAGTACAGTGGCAACGAACTGAACTGTAGATGTTAACTGGCTCCGAACAAAGATCCAGATGTGGTGATAGTTTTCGAACAAGTCCAGACATAGAATTTGCCTCAGAAGAATGCTAGATTAATTAATAATAAATACTCAGGAACGGGTGAGCTTGGACCAAGGGGTTCATTATTTTTCGCTGCAGATGTTCAATTTTCTTCCCATGTGTGCTGACTAGAGGGACTAGAATCTAGATTATAGAAGGGCTGAAGTTGAAACAGGGGGGATTGTGTCTTGTCCTGCATACTATTCCTGATGTTGAGATAGGCTGGGCGGCTGGGCCAATATTCCGCTGAATTCAACATTTGCACAGATAAGTTTCCATTACATGGTCAATATTCTTATGATGTAAGCGAGCCCAAACAAAGTCAAAGTTTGCGAAGCTGCGCCATAGGCTTAGGGAATAGGGACCCTAAAAAAGGCTTAGGGAATAAGGAGGCAATGTTTGCAAAACATGCATGGATAGTAATAAAGTGTTGTATCGAACATAAGAGTGTTGATGTCATCCATAAAAAATAGATTTTTTTCTTGAAAAATCCAATCTACCAATAATAATAAAACAGTACAAAGAGCCTTACAATTTATAAAAATTACAAATAGATCACTAGACCACCTAGCGACTATATACAGTATTGCCCGACTTGCCTGGGCGGCTGCAACAACTACACTTCATTAAATTTGAGTATATGTGGCAAGGAAAGTGTAAGTGTGGTAGTTGTTTGGCTTCTGCGATACTACCTCTTAATTGTTTTGGTTAACAGTATTTCTTATTTTTTGCGAAAAAGAAATATTATTACTTCCACAATGTGTAGAAATAAGGAATAAAAAAATTTACATGTCTTCATGGATGAGTTTATGCGTCCACTTCTTTTCTGGCCATTCCGCTCTATCTAATCGATGGTTGTCTCAGAGATCTGGTAGCCTCTGACGACATTTTTGACAACACACCTCCTGCTTCCGTTTTGAGTTGCGCATCTTTCTCCCTGGGGCATACTATGGTATCACATCGTAGACCCCCACCCCAACTCTATCTTCCTTATCAGTGAAGCGGAACATAGTGCATAGGTACTCTTCAATGCTGCAAGGATGAGACGAGGTGACATACTATGATCACTCACTGAAGTTCTGCCATTCGGCTCGGCATATGGAACCTCTTAGCTGCTCCCTCAAGAGGTGGCAGTGCCGTGTTTCCCCTGTGGCCACATAGCGGTGACAGAAATCAAAAAGGGGTGGGCTCCACGCGGTTCGTGTTTTATTGTCAAGACAGAGCTTTTCATTCTCTTATAGAAGTTTGATGAATTGCAAGTATATAAATGTGTTTGTGGATATTTTACTTTCCTCTATATGATGGAGATTGCTCTAAAGATGGTAGAGGTTTCCAAAGTACACGATTGTCTACATTAAGCCTGGATGGATTTGAGTGATAATTACCAATATTCCAAATAGACAATTCTATAGTATTACAACAAATATGTATGATGTAGTGTCATTTAATCACTTGCATTGCTCCTTCAGAGTTTACAAAAGTCAAATACGTACACTATAGAAAAATATTTCATGATGGTTCTAATGATATTGATTTGATGTTGTAATTGTTTATATATTCTTCTAGATACTTGGAACCGGTGGAAGAAAAGTGAATCAATCATGTACCACTATGATTTTATCTATATATTAGAAGCGGAAGGTGATCTGGTGCAATCTTTACCGACATAATGATCTTCTCTAACTCTCTTGTGCCTTCGTGCCATTACATTTGTGGTTCGTACCGAGGAATACAGTGGAGATGTTTTAAAATAGGTATTGTTCTCTATTTTCTCCCAGATTAATTGCTATATGAAAAGAAGTGGAATCTGACAACGGGATGAAATGTTCAACTTTGACAATCTTTATGCACTACATTTTGGTAAAAAGAGGATACTATATTTTGGTGAAGAGAGGATATGAGAAAAGGATAAAGCCAAAATTGGAAGACTAGCTAGCTCACCATTTTATTTTGAAGCTTACGAACAGTCTAAGGGCTTGTTTGATTCAAAGGATTTATAAAACACAGGAATGGGAAAAGTGTAGGAATAGAATGGCATGACATTTAGAATCCTACAGGAATGAAAAATACAGGAATCGATAAGATAAGCTGTTTGATTGCACCGCAGGAAAAACACAGGAAATTTTATAGGGTTTAGGTACATGTCATAGTTGTCATAGACACATAGGATTTTTTTTAAGAGGTCTCACCTCTTGTTAGAAATCCTATAGGATTGTAGTGTAGGAAAGCAATGCATAGGAATTTTGTAGGATTTATTCCTTTGAATCAAACACATTCTATTGGAAAAAATCCTATGGATTGGAATCCTATATATAGAATTCCTTTGAAAATCCTTTGAATCAAACATGCCCTAACATTCAAGTTCGCAGGGTGAACTACACAAAGGCACAGGGGCGGATTCAGGCAGGGGGCTACCGGCGTTGTAGCACCGGCCGGACGCCTGCAATACAATGATCATGTGCCAATTTTCAAGGCTAAAAACATGGAAAGCCTAGATAATTAGCACCATTAGGAAGTAGTAGCACCAGTCATGGGCTCCTTCAGGCTCCGCCCCTGCAAAGGCACAAGAGAGTTAGAAAAAAAATTACATGAAGGCGTTGCAGAATTTGAACATAAATCGGCCACACCCTACACATACGCACCAAACCACGGCGCCGGCCAGCATGTAGCTAAGATGCTAATCCACAAACGCGTACTGCTCGTACCGCACGCGGCAGTCCACGAGCACCGCCCTCGCGCCGACGGCGTGGCTGCAGGTGGTGTTCATCTGACCCACGGCGGAGCCGAGGCAGGTCGCGCAGTCCGCGCTCGCCAGAACGCCGCTGCACGCGGCGCGGCCGTAGGCGAACGCGTTCGGGTACGGGGAGATGCTGTACGCGTCGTGGGACGGGGACGACGGCGTGGCGGCCAGCAGGTCGGAGAGCACGTAGGCGAGGCTCTCCGCGAAGGGGTCCCCGGGGCCGTACACCGCGCCGTTGCACAGCACGGACAGCGGCGTCGTGTTGGGCGCCCCCGTGGCGGCGCGCGGGGACGAGACGAGGAGCAGCAGCGCAAGGGTGAGGAGGAACTGGTCCGCTCGGCTGCGTGAGGACGCCATGGCTTCGTAGATCTTGGGCTACGAGTGTGTGTGTGGTTGTTGGTGCGATCGCGTTATGTGATTGTGAACAGTATCTGTGCTCGTGAAGATAGGACGGACTAGCCGGCCGGCCGGCCGGCGGATGGTCGTTTTCACGGGAGACTGCTCGTCTGTTTGTTTCTGTATATTTGTTTGCTTGACTGCTTGCACGATGCTGTGATCGATGCGTGCGATGTGTTGTCATGTGACTACTGAATACGGCTGTTTTTATTACGATAATGTGTTCTTGCTAACGTGATGAACAAACAGACCCTGGAACTATAGATTATGCTGTTGGCCCAGCCCCACTACGCCATCGAGTACGGTCCGACGACGATCGATGACGAAGACTTTCCGGCGAGACGACGACCTGCACACACGTAGCAAACAATCCAAAGCTATTTTGCAATAAGCAGCCACGTACACGCACAATCGCCTAGCACCAACCCACGGCTCACGTCTAGGAAAACAATGTTGATGGCTACGGCCTCTCCGGTCATCTGTTGTTTAGATTGAATCACGGTTGTCTTTTACAATTATATGGGTGTATATATACCCGCAAGACGCAACGTCAATACGAATAGGTGTTGGACTACTAGTCCTACTCGGAACACACACGCACACGACACCGTTCCGTGTCCTATCGGGATTATTATTCCTAACAATCACCCCCCTAACACGATGTGCCTAACTTCACAGCTTGGACGCCGATTCTTCCTCGCATCTCCGCAAACTTCACTCGTCCCAAAGATTTAGTTAGGATATCCGCAAGCTGATCATTGGTGCAAACATAGTTGACTTCAATCTTGCTCTCCTCTACACACTGCCAGATGTAGTGATATCGTATCAATGTGCTTACTGTCATGATGCACCGCATTCTTGCACAATGAAATTGCAGACTTGTTGTCAATATTGAGCACCACTTGTTCCGTCTCCGATTGGTGAGATCACCAAGTAGACTTCTTAGCCACACACCTTGACACGCTGCAGTTGCAGCTGCAATATACTCAGCTTCACAGGATGACTGTGCCACCACCTTTTGCTTTTGTGATAGCCAACTTACTATGCTTCTTCCCAAGAAATATGCCACACCCGAGGTACTCTTACGGTCGTCAATATCTCCTGCCATGTCGCTATCACTGTAGCCAAGTAGCTTCACCTCCTCCTTCTCTTTCGAGTAGACAATACCAAAGTTTGTAGTACCTTTGATATACCTGAGTATATGTTTCACGACTGTCCAATGCTCCATTGTGGGTGCTTCCATGAAGCGACTCACATAGCCAACGGAATAGGTCAAGTCGGGTCTTGTGTTAATGAGACACCTCAAACTTCCGACAACGCTCCTATACTCCGTTGCATCAACCGCAGGTGCTTCACCCTTTTGCTCGATTTAAGGCGAGGTTCCATCGGAACATGAGTTGGATTGCATTCTTCCATGCCACACTTCTCGATTATCTTCTTTGCATATGCCTCTTGGCATAGCGTGATCTCACCCAGCTTTTGATGTACCTCGATCCCAAGGTAGTAGCTCAATAAGCCTAGATCACTCATCTTGAATAACTTCTTCATCCGTAGCTTGAACTTTGCAATCTCCTTCTCATCCGCTCGTTATCAATAGATCATCAACATAAATGCCAACTAGTAGATGATCCCTTCCTTTACCTCGCTTATACATCACATGCTCCAGTGGGCTCTTCTCGAATCCGAGAGAGATCAATGTACGATCAAGCTTGATGTTCCACGCCCGAGGGGCTTGCCGTAGCCCGTACAACGCCTTGTGTAGCTTCAAAACCTTGTGTTCTTCTCCCTCTTTGATGTATCCCAGTGGTTGCTTCACATAAACTTCTTCTTCTAACTCCCCATTCAAAAACGCGGATTTCACATCCATGTGATGCAATTTCCAAGATTCTTGAGCTGCGAGAGCGATAAGTAATCTCACCGATTCCATCCTTGCAACGGGAGCAAACACTTCTTCGAAATCCACACCTTGCTCTTGCATGTATCCCTTGGCCACTAGCCGAGCTTTGTGTTTCACCAACTTCCCTTCGGCATCCTTCTTGATCTTGTACACCCACTTGAGTCATATGGCCTTGTGATTGTTGGGTAGATCGACAAGCTCCCATGTATCGTTGTCGCGGATCGACCCCAACTCCTCATCCATAGCCCGACGCCAACACTCCTCCGTATTAGCATCCTCGAATTTAAATGGCTCCTCGGTGAGTAAACACCGACCTTGTCCTCTCCCTCGCACGCTACTGCATTTAAGGGTCTCCGGCGGATACAACTCCAGTACACTTCGGAATTTTTCTGGAGTAGGTGGCCGTCTCCTTTCTTCCCGTGCACTTGGAGGAGACGTGGAAGCTGACATAGTACTTGTTTCAGCGTCTACTGAATTTCCTGCAGTTTCTGTCGGTGTACTGCATGTTGGCGACGTGACATCGCCGCCCGTGTCCACTTCTGGACTGCCGCTAGTCCCTCCTGGATGGGAGTGTGCAGCTGATGGGCCACTTGCACCAGGGCTCTCGTCCGCGCGTGGACTGGATGGCGACGCCGAGCCTCTAGGTGCAGCGCGTGAGCTGCTGCTCATGCCGGGACTCCCACGCGGAGATACCTCTCCAGGCGTAGTGCTGCTGCTGCTCACTTCCAGACCTCCATCTTCTGAACCAGCGCTTAAATCCGTAACGCCACGGGACGCTGTTTCTTGATCATCTGCATGCGAATCACTGTAGACTACAGTAAATATTTCATCAGAAATTGATTGTACCGGTTCCGCAGAGCCCCAATTCCATGATTTCTCCTCCTCGAAGACGACGTCACGTGTCACCACCAACTTTTTGTTCACTGGATTGTACGCGCGATACGCCTTCGAACCGTATTCATAGCCGATCATGACCATTGAGTACTTGATCCGCCAACTTGCTAGTATGTCCGGTCACCGTCTTCACATGCGCCACGCACCGAAAGTGCGAAGATGATCAACCGAGGGCTTGCGCCCGTACCATGCTTCAGACGGGCCATACCAACTACACTCTTAGTTGGCCTGTTCGACAAATAGACATTGTACTAACTCACCCCAAAACCTGCACGGCATGCCTTTGCTCTTCATCATGCTGCGTGCCATGGCCACCACGGTTTGGTTCCTTCTTTCCACAACACCGTTTTGCTGTGGTGAATATGGTGCGGTGAGATACCGCCGGATCCCATTAGCTTCACAAAACGCCTTGAATTCATTGGATTTGAACTCCCCACCCCGATCGGTGCGGAGGGCCTTCAACTTTGCCTCGGACTCCACCTCGGCTGCCATCTTCACAATCCTGAACGCTTGCAAAGCTTGATCCTTACTCTTCAGCAACACAACCCACATGTATCTACTGAAGTCGTCGACGATGAGCAAAAAGTACTTGTTCCCGGCGGGGGTCGCCGGCGTGATTGGTCCGCATAAGTCTCCATGCACCAACTCAAGAACCTTACTTGCTCGATATTGTCCCTCCCTTGGAAACGGGGCTCGCCTTTGCTTCCCAATGAGACAACCGTCGCACACCTGCTCAACATGATCAACACACGGTAAGCCACGTACCATCTCCTTCTGTCCAAGTTGTCGTAGAGCTTGGAAATTTAGATGTCCGTAGCGTGCATGCCACTTCCACGCCGAGTCTTCCATGCTTGTCATCAAACATACTGGATCCGCCCGATTGAGATTGAGGATGTAGAGTCTATTCTTCGACCTCTCCACCTTCATGATGAGTTGCCTTTGGCGGTCATATCCCCACAGGAACTCGTCCTCCAACACGATCTTGCATCCACGCTCCGCGAGCTGACCAAGACTGATAATGTTGGTCTTAAGCTAGGGAATATAGTACACGTCAGTGAGTACCTTGTGACCTCCATCCTTCAACTCAAACAGGACAGTGCCTCCAACCGTGAGGTTCAACTCAGAAAACTGAGCCTTGTTGCCGGTCATGTGGTTGCTAGCGCCTGTGTCGAGGTACCAAACGTCGTGAGCCATCTGCATCCTCCGCGGGAAGACCTTCTCTTCCACGAGCGTGACGATCTCCGTAGCGGACTCCTGAGGAGTTGATTCCTTGGTGGTCATTAACTCGCAAGCTTCGAGCATGAGCATCATCGGTCCATCATCTCCTTCCTTCACCATGAGAGCCTTCTCCTTTGAACGGTTAGGACACTCTGATTTGAAGTGCCCGAGCTGATTGCACTTATGGAAGCGAAGATTCTTCTTGTCGAATTTCTTCTTTGGCTTCTTCGGCTTGCTGTCCGACTTCTTCGCCGGGACCGAACCATCGCCACTGCCAGATGCCTTATCGCTCCTCTCCTTGGCGACCATTGCCTGCCACTGGGCACGTGTAAGCATGAGGTGCTCATCTTGATTCGCGTCGCCGTAGGTGATCTTCATCCGCTCGTCATGCGCCTTGAACCGTCCAACCAGGTCATCCATCGTGAGGGTGGTGAGATCAACGCATTGCTCGATTGCCGACATCACAGATATGTACCGCGGCGGCGCCGCGCGAAGGAAACGCATTACGACTGAGATATCTTCCAACTTCTCACCTTGCGCGCGAATCCCGTTGACAATTGTGGCTACCCTCGAGGCAAAAGCGTCCAGCGTCTCATCTCCTTCCATCTCCAGGTTCTCGTACTTCTTCTGCAAGGTTTGTAGGGTCGCCCTGCGGACGCGCTCGTGCCCAAGATTCAACGTCTTGAGTGTCTCCCACGCCGCCTTTGCGAATCCTTCGAGATCGGTGTGCATCACGTATGCGGCACCACGGAGCCGATGGCCGTGAGTGCCTGTCGGTCCTTGCGGTACTTCGGCGCGCCCTTCTTGAACTCGTCGCCGCCGGGATCGACAGCCTCCCAGATGTCGTTGCCCTCCATGGCCCACTCCATCCGTTTCGCCCACGTCGTGTAGTTGCCGCGATCATACCGCGGGTACTGCGACGACACCGATGCACCCGCAGCCGCACCGGAGTACTCGCCTAGCTCCTTGTCCGCCATGACCTCCCGTTACTAGGAGATCCTCCGCGAGGCTCTGATACCAATTGTTGGCCCAGCCCCACTACGCCGTCGAGTACGGTCCGACGACGATCGATGACGAAGACTTTCCGGCGAGACGACGACCTGCACACACGTAGCAAACAAGCCAAAGCTATTTTGCAATAAGCAGCAGCCTACGTACATGCACAATCAGCTAGCACCAACTCCACGGCTCACGTACTAGGAAAAACAATGTTGATGGCTACAGGGCCCTCTCGGTCCTGTTGTTTGTATTGAATCTCACGGTTGTCTTACAAGGCTACTATATGGGTGTATATATACCCGGCAAGACGCAACGTCAATACGAATAGGTGTTGGACTACTAGTCCTACTCGGAACACACACGCACACGACACCGTTCCGTGTCCTATCGGGATTATTATTCCTAACATATGCCAATGCCAATGTTGTTTCTACAAGGAGATTAGGCAACTTCACTGGACAGTTCTGTAGCTGGGGTGGTCTCTGATTTTCGCCGGTGCGGTGGTTTTCGGCTGACGCAGTTCTGTCGTTGCTGCATTGCGGTGATTGCAAGCACGGTGGAAGCGGGACACGGTGGTCTTGGGCTCCGGTGACGTTGGTCGTGGGGAGGTCGGAGGCAGCTAGATCTAGGGCTTTGAGCCTAGGTCCGGACTGACCGATGGGCTCTGTCGAGCTCCCGGGGTCTGCAAATGGCTTGTGGGTAGTGCGGAGGGGCTGCCTCTGCCTTGCTCACCGCCCCACTGCCACACCCTCCCCTCCCTATGTGTAGCCAAGATCTGGGCCAGGCGGATTCGGATCTGCTGCATACACCCATGTCCATTCTGTGGGACCATTGTCTTGTTGATGCGAGACCTGGAACGTTCCGGCAGCAACCCTGGAAGTTGGAATGCGTGTGGACTCTTCGGCGAGAAGCATTGCGGTGGTGGTTGCTCTCTCTTCTCGGCTATCAGGATAGCAAGGAGCGGGTGTCGGGGATCCTTGTGTTGGTGAAGCTTTGGCAGTGGCAATGTCGGGATCGCGTCATGGAGGTCTTACTTGTTGGCCGTCTATGGGTCCGTGGTATGGTGGGGAGGTTTTTTCAGGCGAAAGCTCAGCGCTTCAGTGCTAGCGGTGGCGATGTCTGCGGGTGTTGTGGCCCTTATAGGGCCGTCGTTGTGTTACCTCCGCCACACCAGAGCTCTCGGTGTAAACCCTTGACTATTTTTGTCTCGGTGGCGGCAACATATGGTGTTGTCAGCCTTTTACGGGCATCGTCGTGGAGCTCTAGTTCCTTTCGGTCCCACCACAATGGTATAGGATCAGCAATCCACTACTCGGAGAGAGAGAGGGGAAATAACCCTTTCCGGCCATAGCTTGTTGAATCTGGGGAGACAATGTCCAGCAATTTCACAAGGAGGGGAAGTTACACCTCTAGTTGGTTGTCTTGGGTGTGTCATGGAGGGTACGGCTACTCATATTCTATTTTTATACTTGATCTTTGTAAGAAAATTTCTCATCACCTTATATCGGTTTGGCCGTGTAGCTTTAGTTATATCCCGGAACAAAAGCTTGTTTTGAAAGGGACAAAGATGGTGGCGCCAAATATTCAAGGCCAA
The DNA here is from genome assembly GCA_030063025.1 of Avena longiglumis. Lineage (NCBI taxonomy): Eukaryota > Viridiplantae > Streptophyta > Magnoliopsida > Poales > Poaceae > Avena > Avena longiglumis. The sequence continues at coordinate 113,796,650 of CP125976.1, read as the reverse complement.
GGCTCTGCCCTCAGCGAAAGAAGAGGCTTGCGCTGTGTGCGTATGCAGTTGTTTAGACAGTAGAAGCTGAATTACTGAAACCACCGCGCGTGTATTCATTCACAAGTGTTACATTTATACAGCAGAGGGCAGCGATCGTGGCGATCCCAGATCGAATCGTGTGCAGCGCACGCTATGGACTAGTTCCTATCCTGAAGACTAGAAAGAGTAGTTACAGACTGTAAAGTTACAGAGCTATTGTACACGGATACAGGTTATTGTACATACACACTTCAACAATAGATTCCTTGTATGTCTTGTACTCCCCTGGTTGCATATCAGTTGTCGCTTATTTAATATAGTTTTATACTAAAGCAAAGCACCGATAATTTATATATGGAGCATAAGAAACAGTTTGTAGCTTTCTTTCTCCACTTTGTGTTTCCAGGCTCTGTATATTTGTCCACCTTCTTAATGTAAAAAAAAATTTAATCCCATTCTTTTTTTTAGATTAATACATCTCGTTCTTGGCAGAATCTAATCTAAAGAACACTAAAGAGTCAAACATTGCACTGCTGGCATCGGTTTGGAGATCGAGCTGCAGTGGCTGAACCAGTCCTGGAACCCTGCCGAACCAGTGATTAATTAAGTTTTCATTGCCACGTGCTTACAAATGCAAAGTACTGATTTGCTTCTGTTTCATAATGTTGTATGCTTTGACAAACTAAATTAGATAACCATAACATACTACATTACGAAACAAAGAATGTTGAAGCGAATGGTAGCGCGATTTTTAAACCATGTCACGCTTGCCGCATTTTAAGATTTTGTAACAACGACGTATGCATATTCTAACACTTCATGTATCATCTTAAAAACCATGGACTTTTAGAGGATAATACTATATCATTTCATTTTGAGTAGAGTGAAAAGATGAAGCTGCACTGTTCTCATGGTATTTATGTGAGACGGAAAACAATGGCGTGACTGCATGAGGTTGCTCCTGTGTGGTTTCATGTTCTACACAAAAGACTTTGTATTTGGTTCCCATGCGGTGGTGTGCCAATGCTAGTCGCCGCAGAAGTCAATAGAAATGATTTGAGTTCGAGACAAACAGTGGAAGACAAGCTCCTAGCTTACATGTATTCCACTTCAGCATTATCCACCGTTTAACTATTATTCCCTCTGTCTATATTAACTGTCAAAGATTTATAATCTAGTATATGCATATATCTAGACGTGTTTTAGTGTGCAGATATATACAAATATAAATCAACATTAAATACGAAAAGGAGGTGGTATTTTAAGTTCTACAAGTTTAGAACAAAATGGAAAAATTATGTGAAAAATACAGGAAACACATTGCATGTTTTGTATGTCCGTTAAGAGTCATTTCATAATATGTATATAAATATTAAGATGTTTTTTATTGAGAATTACTCTATGATTGTATTAATTCACGGAAACATCAAAATTAAGTATGTTCATAATGCAAGCCGGTGGTACACCAAGCAAGGTTTTACACATTTTATTATCGTGACCCTTACTTCGCTAGTCAATGCACAGCTTCGTTCGCCTACTTCTGTAGCTCGCACCAAGAAATCACAAAAGCGTTCAAGCATGGATTTTACTCCACCTATCATTGGACAGTAAAAGGATCGACCCTGTCCCTCGTTTGTCAACTTTGCTGCTATCACGACATTGTCTTTCTCTAGAGTAAGCTTCTGAAGACTCATCGCAATCTCATGGTGATGTTGCGGGTACTCTTGCAAACAAGTTAGCCACCTTTCCTCCTTGTGTTGCTGTTACGCCATTTAACTCCAATCCTCAGACGCCACGCGGGAAGGAGATTTTGGCTATGTCCCGTTCACCGATCACTTATGTTAGGCGGTCTTTTCCAACACGGCTAGGGAACCCTGTTAATGATAAACTGAATTATGCTGAGGTTAAGCTGACTAATGTTTCCTCTCAACGTGTTGTGGCCAGCGTCACTTCTACCTTGTCTCCGATGGCTGAACCTATGCCAGTTATGGTGCAGCCGTTGGCTATCGTGGATCCGCCGAGCGCTGGGAGTTCTGCTGGGTTGCTGCCTCGTGGAGAGGTATCTGAGCCCCCATCGATGCTTCTGGAAGCTGTGTCTGGTGCTGAGTTGACAGGGGATGCTGTAGCCCAGCCCGTATTGGTGCTTGTTGGACTCGAGGATGAGCAGGGGTCTTTTGCAGATGGTCTTGATGCTGCACAGGAGGTGCGCAAGGAGGTTCTTTCACAGGATGTTGATGGGCCTTTGTCTGCTACTATTCCTGGCAAGCATGTTCTGGCTGTTTCTTCTTTACCTTCGGATGCATTACCTCCTGCCCACACACGGCAGACCTCGGAGGTCCATGTGCTGCGTCGGAGTACCCGTCACTCGACGGGCAATGATGGTTCAGCTGCGACGGATGAAGACTCCTTGGCGAAGGCTATGAGGAGGAAGGCAGACAAGAACTTGGATTCTAATGGTAATATTTCATCGTCTAAGTCCTTTCTTTCTTTTCCTTCTACGCATATTTCATCAAAGCTTAATAGTGTAGGTATTTCTCTTGGTAAGAATGTTAGTGATGTATCTATTTCTACTAAGGTCTTGAGACGGATGGAATTCGACCGTTTAACGGTTGCTCCAAAAGTTTCGACCTCTGTTGTTTCCACTTACTCTGATGATGATGAGGATGCGAATGCCACAACAGATGGTCAGCTCCTCTCTCATTTAGTAGGTGAAGTTCTAGAGGTTGGTTTTGACGAGAACAGATCAAGTTCAGTTTATGAACTAACTGCTTCTGGTAGAAAATCTTCCTCTGGTAAAAAATGTAATAAGTCTCGGAAACGAGATTTTGCTCCTAAATCTATTTTTGTTTCCCAATGAATGGCATGTTCTTGAATAGCAGAGGTCTTCGTGACTTGGCTAAACATTTACATATCGCACTTTGTGCTAGGGAACATAATCTAGATTTTATAGCTATTTCTGAAACGGGTAGACGAGAATTCTCACAAAGTTTACTAGATCGCCTTTCGGGGGGCTATGACTTTGTGTGGAATTCCCATCCATCTAGGGGACGGTCTGGCGGCATATTACTTGGTGTAAGGGCTGATACCATGGATATTTTAGCTTGTTTGGAAGGAGAGTTTCATATAAAACTCCATATCCGTAATAAAGCTGATAATTTCACATGGAGCCTTGTCGCTGTGTATGGTGCAGCCCAGGATGCGTTTAAGGCTGATTTTCTTCGCGAATTGGTGAACCTAGCTAAAGATAATCCATACCCTATTCTCATAGGGGGTGATTTTAATCTGCTTCGGTTCCCATTTGAGAAGAGTAAAGGCCGGTTTGATGATCATTGGCCCTTTCTATTCAATGCTGTCATAGACAGCCTGGATTTGAAGGAAGTAACCATGATCGGACGACAATTTACTTGGGCTAACAGTCTGCCAGAACCTACATACGAGAAACTAGATCGCGTATTGATGGACTCTGAATGGGAAGAACATTTTCCACGAGTCTCGGTACGCACTCTAGAACGTATTGAAGCTCTGTCTGACCATGCTCCCATTTTGTTGACTACTGGTTTACCTCCACAACGATATTCTCACCGGTTCAAGTTTGAACTAGGATGGTTCTATCGAGAAGGTTTCCAGGATATGGTCAAAGAAATATGGGAAAGACCGGTTTCGGGTACTACCCCAATCCGTAGGTGGAACAATAAGTTGCGTGAGACACGCAAACACCTTAGTGGATGGGCAAGACACACATCCGGTATCCTTAAAAAAGAAAAGCAACGTCTCTCGTCAACCATAGATGACCTCGAAGCTTTAGCGGAAAATCGTTTGTTAACCATGCAAGAGATTGAGCTCAAAAGCCAATCGAATGCGGAGTTAGCACGACTTTTGCGTGAAGAGGAACTCAAATGGTATCAACGATCTAAAGCTCAATTTATTTTGCATGGGGATTCGAATACTAGGTACTTCCATAGTATGGCCAATGGCCGATACAAGAAGAAACTTATTCGATCTCTAATGCATGATGACGAGATGATTGAGGGACATGATCAGTTGAAATCCTATATCACAAATTACTACAAGTGTTTGTTTGGGGAACCAGAAGAAGGTACCTTCTCCTTGGAAGAGTCCCACACAGACGATATTCCTCAAGTTTCTGTTGAGGAAAACAATCTCTTGACTGCTCTCTATTCCGAGGAAGAAGTCAAGGATGCCGTTTTCCAAATGGAACATAATAAAGCCCCTGGTCCTGATGGCTTCCCAGCTGAGTTTTACCAAACCTTTTGGGATGTTATCAAAACAGATCTTCTTGACATGTTTGGTGCTTTGCACTCTGGTCAATTAGACTTGTTCAGGCTAAACTTTGGAGAAATTATCTTACTACCTAAGATTAACGAAGCAGAACGGATTCAACAATATAGACCAATCTGTCTTCTTAATGTTAGTTTTAAGATTTTCACTAAAGTAGCTACTATCAGGTTAAATTCAGTGGCTGATCATGTAGTTCGTCCATCTCAAACTGCTTTCATGCAAGGTCGCAATATACTTGATGGTGTGGTTACCTTACATGAAACAGTTCATGAACTACATAGGAAAAAACTGAACGGGGTCATCCTAAAAATTGATTTCGAGAAGGCCTATGATAAAGTCAAGTGGCCTTTTCTTCAACAGACTCTCAGAATGAAAGGTTTCTCTCATGAATGGTGTGCTTTAATTAATGGTTTTGTGTCTGGGGGTAGTGTAGCCATAAAAGTCAATGATGACGTTGGCAAATACTTTCAGACCAAAAAAGGGCTCAGACAAGGAGATCCATTATCACCAATGCTATTTAATATAGTGGCTGATATGTTATCTATCTTGATTGAGCGCGCAAAATCCGAAGACCAAATTGAAGGAGTTATTCCCCATCTTGTGGATGGTGGTCTATCTATACTTCAGTATGACGATGATACAATTCTTTTTATGGAACATGATCTTGAAAAGGCAAAGAACCTGAAACTCATTCTTTCAGCTTTTGAGCATCTTTCGGGTTTAAAAATTAACTTCCATAAAAGTGAACTGTTTTGTTTCGGCGAGGCTCGGGATGAGGTTCACCTTTACGCTGAACTTTTTGGCTGTAATCAGGGTGCTTTTCCGATTCGCTATTTGGGCATTCCGGTTCACTACCGAAAACTCACAAATGCTGAATGGAAAATCGTTGAACAAAGATTACAGTTAAGACTGTCTAGTTGGAAAGGAAAATTATTATCCATTGGGGGAAGATTGGTACTCATTAATTCAGTACTCAGTAATATGGTACTATATATGATATCATTCTTTCAACTTCCAAAAGGAGTCTTAAAACGGTTGGACTATTTCCGATCAAGATTCTTTTGGCAGGGTGATAATGAGAAAAAGAAGTATAGACTGGCTAAATGGAGTATTCTTTGTCATCCCAAAGAACAGGGAGGTCTGGGTATACATGATCTGGAGATCAAAAATACCGCCTTACTTAGTAAATGGCTCTTCAAACTTTTAACTGAAGAGGGGATATGGCAAACTTTGCTTAAAAGAAAATACGTTGGATCAAAAGCGTTGTCCCAAGTGGTTTGGAAACCTGGTGATTCTCACTTTTGGGCCGGCTTGATGGCGACGAAGAAACATTTCTTCCGCTTTGGTACTTTTTCAATAAAAGACGGGTCTCAGATACGGTTTTGGGAGGATAAGTGGCTTGGTACCACTTCACTCCGTGAACAATATCCTGCTTTGTATTCCATTGTCCGATATAAGGAGGAAACCATCGCCAAAGTGCTAGAATCATTCCCCCCTAATGTGACTTTTCGGAGGAACTTAATTGGTGCAAGGCTTGACTCTTGGATCATGTTGTTACATCGGTTAATGATGTTCAACTGTCAGTTGGCATATGGAATTCCGATGGAATTTAAGTGAGAATGGCTCCTTCTCAGTTAGTTCCTTATACAATGCCTTAATTCAGCCAGTCTTACCTTTTCTAGATAATAGGATGATTTGGAAGATGAGGATACCTCTCAAAAATAAAATCTTTGCTTGGTATCTCCGTCGAGGGATTGTCCTTACTAAAGATAATCTTCTTAAGCGGAATTGGCATGGGGATCCTAGGTGTACATTTTGTCAGCATAACGAGACAATAAAACACCTATTTTTCCAATGCAATGTCGCGAGATCTGTATGGTCAGTTACCCAAGCAGCTTCTGGCTTGTATCCACCGAGTAGTATTGCCAACATATTTGGGAATTGGTTACACGGTATAGATCACAAGTTTAAGATACTTCTTCGGGTAGGAGCGATTGCCATTATATGGTCGCTTTGGCTATGTAGAAATGATAAAGTATTTAATGATACAAACTGTTCACTTCTGCAGGTTATTTACAGATGCACTGGCACCCTTCGGTGTTGGGCGACACTTCATCGTGCGGATTATCGCATGCTTTTCACGGAGGTGTGTACGCGGTTGGAGGACACGGCGCGGGATTTGTTCACCCGATATGGCTGGCAACATAATCTGCGGATTGACCTACCTTCGGCTCCTTAGGCGCTTTACAATTTCTCATTATGATATGTAATTCGCTTATATTTTTTTATTACTCCTTTATTGCTGGATTTTGCGGCTGTGTGCATCCTAGTTATGCAGAGGCCGGGTGTAATGCTTAAACTTTAAGTAATAAAGCGCCCTTTATCGAAAAAGAAGCCAGGCCTCCTTTGTGAGAAAGATTGCTCGACGGCATGCAAGAAATTATGCTCTTTCAGTATCCGATACGTGGTTGGGGTGGCTCGCTCCCTCCACGAAGCCTCCGTGATTACGTATAATCACACCACCGCCACTTAGAGAAACAATGCTTCATGAAAGCATAGTCTGCATTCGCTTTGCATGCATCAATGTTGTTCGAGAAGGATCCGGTGCTAAATAGTAAGATGTTGCCCATGGAATTATACGGGCCACTGTGCTAGTTGTTAGAAGAAAGATGGAATAAGTAACCAGTGGTCTAGTAGACGTTATTATTACTAATTTGATTTCTATATGTTGGAGAAAAACCATGGTTCCATTAAGCCATGATTAAGAACATGCTACTTTTTTCTTATGGATTTTATATCTAAAACTTGGAAGAAATTTTAGCTAATGTGCCCCCGTGCCCTTTCTAGTGCGTAAGGAGATTAAGTGGATGGATCGTTGGTAGTTCCCACTTCACTACAAGAAAAACATAGATCCATTTGTCCAACCTTGACCAAGAGCCGCGTCTTCAGCTTTACCCACCTCTCCTTCAATGCTTGCATATCCATCAGAACCCTACCACCAAAAGCAATGGCTACACCGCGTTGCAAGAGGAACATGTGAGATCTCGATCCATCGAATCAACTTTACACGAAAAGGAGTAGAGTACAACGACCATAGTGCACGCAATAGCATATGCTCCTCTAGGTTCTTGCCATTGTGGGCCGCTCCGAGCATTGTTGACATTTTGCTTCTTAATGTTGGTTTCAGACGGATCCCTATGTGCTATGATAGTGTAATGTTTCCCATTGTCTTGTACTTCTTCGTACATCGCACACTGCCGTTAATTCATTATGCTCCCGATGGTTTCTCTCCAGTCATTCATAGCTCTAGGTTTCTGGTTGTTTTCTGCCTCCCCTCACACGGCGAATCAACTGGTCATCCTTGAGTTACGTTGTGATGTTACAAAACCCTACATTATTTGCCACAGACAAAAGTTGGGATGTTGTGATCGCCACAGACAATAGTTATGATCCCAACTCCATATAACAGAGATCAACAGTAGTTATCTTGCCCTTCCATCTGCTCCCCAGCAGGAGATCGAGAACTAGAACTTGGTCCTCAACCTAAATTGTTAAATTCACCGTTCAAAAAAGGAACAATTGATGTTCATTCATAACTTAAGGTGTATCTATTTATGAAACCTCTAAGCTACCTGCATGAATCTGATGTGTACTCGAAGAGTTCTATTAGCTAATGCTCGGCCTGATTGAGAAAGACTACATCCTATCTATCGTCATATCTCCAAACACAATATCTTGACTGGAAACGTGTTTAGTGCTGCAAAAGCAGCCCCTAGAATCCGCAGCTCCTCGTTTTTATTCAATTATGAAATGACTCATTTTAATTATACTAATTTTTTTACTTATTTATTAACTTGTTCTCTCGATGCATGAATGCACGATATTAACCAATAAGTTTTCTACTACACTTTCCAAAATGGGTCCCATAATAGTATCACTAAGTATTAAGATACAACATATTTAGTTTGTAATATAGCATTGCCCATGAAAATACACTTGCATTAAAGTTAAGCATACATAACAAGAAAAGTGTGGTAGTTGTTCTATTTTTGATATACTACCTTTTTTTGTTAAGTAGGTTTATTCTACAATGCATAAAAAAATAAGAAATTACAAAATTACAAGTCTTAGAGGATGAATTTGTGCCATTTTGATGAATTGCAAGTATATGTATGTGTTCATGGATATTTTAGTTTCCCTGTATACCATGTAGAGGGATCTAAAACTCTATAGGTTTCTAGAGTGCATGATTGTCTTTTAAACCTGAGTAGATTGAGTAATAATTACCGATATCCAAAATAGAACATCCTAGAGTGTAAAAAATGTATAGTGTGTTGTCATTGAATCACATCCATTGCTATTTTTGGTTCTTTGTGTCTTTCTTGTACATGGTTTCAACATTTAGCTAGTATGGCATGTGTATATTTTCACTTGGTCTTGAAGTAGCAACATTTGGGTCAACTCACATCATATGGATTTTTTTTCATGGGTTTGATCTTGATGTCTTTCATGTACCTCATTTAAACAATAAGGTGCATGATATTTTCCCTAGTTGTTCAAGAATCTATACTAGATGTGCATGCATATTTTGTACTTGCTCCTGAAATAGATAAAATGAGATCAACATGCATCAAATATTTCTAGAAATTTTTTGACCTCAAATCTGCTTAATAATGTTTGCCTTGTGCTCTTGATGAAATTTTATTTATGAACCAAAGGTAATAGTGATATTTATACCCCTCACCTTAATTCTGTCGAAATAATACCAACCACACGTGTTTATGGCAATTTTACTTGATGTCATTTGTAGATACACAACCTTTCTATATTTGTTGGTCCCACAAAATAGGAACTGGTCCCACTAATTAGAAGCCATAGGTGAGCGTTTTGTTATGTTTCCCTAAGGATTGACATGTTAAAGAACATCTATTTATTTTGAATATTAAGCATTCTATCTAAGTGTTTAATTCCATGATATGATCTAGCTCTTTCCCCGTGTAAACAATTTTTTACAAGACAGTAAATAATCATCGATTAATATGCTACATCATGTGAATAAATATCACTGATGGTGTTGCTAGAGCTAACAAAATGTGTTGCATGTTGTGTTCCTGTAGTAAGAAGTATATGTTACTAGTAATATTTGCACAGTTATAAAAAAGAGTTAATGGCTTGTGGTTGTAACTATAAAATTGTCTTACTAGTGTATCTAGTAACACATATAATGCATGTTACTATGACATAACTATAATACACTTTTAGCATACAGAAACAATTATTATGTGTGACAATGGATACCTCTTAATAACATAGCCTAGCATAAACCTTTTAAAAATATGTTACTGCATGGATTATTAGAATAAAAATTGGACTTGTAGTCTCACAAGTGTGTGTTACCAAAACTATGTCCCGACGTAGTGGAATGTGATACATCCATCCAGCTTAATTCGTTGAAGCTACATGCGCACTTGCGAACATGTTTATGTGAGCATTGTGTTAATCATAGGTTTTAAGTTGCAATAGATACAAAGTTTGTGCATCATGAGCATCATATTAGCATCATGTCTTGCTTTCTTGAAACATAAAATTGAGTGGCATTTAAAACCTTGACACTTATGGTTTTATCTATCTAATCTTGCTTCACAAACCAACTTATTTCAAAACTCTTGAATTTTTTGTGGAGGCTTCTCATATACTTCAAGAATGCCTTTGTAGGTATTCATGAAATCAGGATGATTTATACCTTGCCTTCCCAATTTTTCCAATTCAAAAGCAAAAAAGGAGGATCTTGGATCTATTAAAGTGATGTATTTTCATAATGTTGAAATTCTTGGGATATTCTTTATAGTCCTACTTATTATTTGGAAGCTATTGCAAATATTTCATACAGAATAACAGAGGGCCTACTTTTAGTTCAACCATAAAAATATTCAAATCTGGTATCGGAATTTTAGGTGGCAAACAATGAATCAAATTTGACATGGAAACATTTTATAAATTTAAGAGTAATCCGAGGAAACCCTGTAGAACTTCTATGCAATTTTGATATCATTTGAACTTCCAGATGTTTTAAAAGTGTATATGGAACTATTTTAACTAGCAAAAGTGAAATGAAAAACCAATTTTAATATTCTTTGCATCGAACCCAGCCTAACGTCTCTTTCTCTCTCCTTCCCCTCGTGCAACCCATCCCATTTGCACTCAACTCGTGCCGGCCCAACTCCTTTTGTGCAATCATCTGATTATAATGTGGGTGTCCTTTAAAGAGTAACATTTTTTCTTCTTGTTATCTGCATCGTTCTCAGCCTTGGCTATCTTTAATATCTATGTGGAGTTCGACCTTCTACGGATGATGGTTCTCCTTGAAAGCTGCACCATCTATCCCTTGAGATATTTGATTCTCGGGTAACTATATTGTTTGGTTCTCCCTAACCTTTTTATCTTAATGTCTCTTTCTGAAATAACTTTTCTGCAAATCTTTATTTTTCTCACTCCCTTTTGATTACTGTTCGAATAAACATAACAGTAACCACTTCATTTTTCCCTGTAATTTTTCGTTGTTCATAGCATGCCCTTCTGAGTTTTGACAACTTTTTCCTTGCGTGTCTACTGAATAGAGATATGGGACCATCTATCCATGTGATATGGAATGGAACAAAGACAGCTTCCATTATTTGGTGAAAGAACAACAAAATCCTTCGTGGAGTTTGTTCGAGTTAGAAGCCGTAAAAAGTGGCTACTGAAAGAGCTTGAAGTTACTGGGTTTACTCCAGTAGAGCAACTGAGAACATTATTAAGATCTGTGAAACCATAACTCTGATAGACTGCCTGCCTCGCGAATGTTGGAATTTGCCTACATATTGACTATATCAAGCTAGACAAATAAACACAATCGAAAATCTTACGGCCAAGGACGTCGACACGTGTCGTGTCCGTTCTTTTCTTTATTTTCTCAATATCTCACGGTTATAAGCAACGATCCTGCTGTGTATATATACACAGCCAGACAACACAAACCTATACCTACACGGACTTGAACTCGTGCCACAATTCCTAAATAGCCACCGACTCCACGCACACAGATTTCTAGTCCTAATATCACACGGCTAACAATCCTAGCTGGACTAGTACAACACTAGAAGCCCACACATGCATAGAACTTACATAATTAACAAATCTATTTAGACTAAGACACGTACATGACACACATAAACTCTTAGTCACCACTAATCAAGATTAGTGCTAACAATCTCTCCCTAATCTTGATTGACTACTCTTTGTCTTCCATGCTCTTCTGATCTTAAATTCTTGTAGATCTGCGTCTTGTCTAGGTCTCGCACCACGACAAGTCTAATTGGCTCTTCCCAATTTTGATTTGGCGAATTTACGGAACAACTCAAATATGATCTGGACTACCCAGCCACGCTAGCAACCTTGTGGAATCGCACCACCCGTGAAACACACCGTCCACACTAGTGCAATACATGCCGACCTCCTGGTGTGGACTAGACCATCCACTTCGGCCTCATGTAGAGACATGGCCTCATTAAAGAGACTCACCTTCACTGGTTTACCACCCCCCTTCACACTTGAATTTCATCCTCTCGTCGAGACACATAGACGACCTGATCGAGGCACGCAAATTGCGTCTTCGTCCATAGGATGAACAGTCCCTCAACCTTCACTCGCTTCAACTGCAACAGATCCTCACAGAGACAAGCACTTGGACACAACGACAAATCATCGACACAACACCGACTGAACATGCTATCTTGCACACACTTGACTCCTTGACTCATACTCTCCCGGACGATGATCTTGACAAGATTCTCCAGCACCGCACCCGGCACCACCACACTCATCAACGATCATCCTCATCCACCACCTTGCCGACGACGCCTCGCCCGCTATCTTCCTCCTTGTCGTTCCTCCGAGCGACGATCGCCCGCCGCCTCACCGACGACGGCATGCTCGCCGCCTCCAGCCGGTAGCCCGCCCCGAGGCGCTAGTCGAGTCGCCTCCCCGGGGCAAGCGTGGCTTCAAATCTTCGACCTCGCTCTGATATCAATTGTTGAAATTTTTCCACAAATTGACTACGTCAAACTAGACGAACAAACACACTCGAAAAATCTTACGGCTAAGGACACGTGTCGTGCCCGTTCTTTTCTTTATTTTCTCAACTAGTTGAGTGCCCGTGCGTTGCACGGAAAAATAACACATGAAGATAGTTGACTTGATTTTGATGGACGACATAAACACAATGTTTTTTCCTCCAACAGACCACATTCTAAGCCCTCCAACAACCAACATGTTTTATTTCTACAAACGACGATAATATGTTATTTATGTCTATGTTTATATTTTCCACTCTTATGTATCTCCTTATCTAGCGCACGGGTCCAGTGACTCCCTGTCATTTTAGCCATCTTTGGATAAGAGAATTATCAATGCTTTCATTATCTAAGCTTGCCATTTAAGAACAGTTTTGTTGATCCTATCCAAATAGATTTTAAGAAGTGCAAGAATCTTGAACACAAATACCAAATGCAAAGCATCGAGAAAGATACAAGGATGACAATTTTCATTACAAAGGTATTATATAACATATACAAAACTATGTTGACAATTAATTGAATAAAATAAGGAATTATTAAGAGAAGTTAGCATTATTTACTTGTTTTATTTATTCTACAAGTGTCATTGCTAGGCCCTCGATTTTGTTTTCTACATGCTACTGCGCTTTGTAGTCATCCCACTCCAACATCATTACTGTAGTCTATCGCCCGTTGCGTGTCGGTGTTTTCATAGTAGTCGCTTCCATAGCTTAAACTTCATATAGTGAGCATAGTAGATCCCTCGATTGGCTGCCTTCTCCGAGAAAAAACAATCATTTTTCTTTGCCCACTTGAAATCCAATCTAACCTTAATTACTCGTATATTTCTATGCCCCCCCCCCCCCCCCCAATGTGTACTCATGTTCCTCCTTAATGTCTATTCAACTAACTGCGTGCCAAGTAGAAACAACAACAAACACATGACTTTTTATTGCACACGATATCATCGGTATACATCTTTAGCTAAAAAGGCAAGCATCTGAATCAACATGTGTGCATGGCAAAATATGAATATACCAAATAATGATGGTTGTAATTGACATTCTAAGTTGAATGATAGTATATGCATGTTATTAGAAGCTAAAGTAAGCCTTAAGGTAGGAAGTACAAGCAAGTCAAAATGTCCATACAAAGTTCTATGTGAATGAATAACAAATAGAGAAGATATACCAAATTAAACATGGCATACATCTAAACCTAGAAGGGAAAGGGATATCTAACCATCATAATAATAATAATATAATCATTAGCTTTATTGCTTCTGGATAAACAAATTGTACTTACTTTTTGGTGTGAGGTACATTGTATGGTGGTCGACCAGATACCTTGCACAAGAAACACGCATGTGCGTGCATACAACGGCGCGATGAAGAAATTAAATATTTTGTACATGATTCACAACCTACATGGGTATCTATCAGGCTAGGGAATCATTGGTCAAGCATAATATACACTCCTTTAATTTGTTTGATAAAAATGTGCCAACAATATCATCTCTAAAGCTCTCACTTTATCTATATTCTCACATAGAATGACACCAGACGACCACTGTTGCATAAAGTACATTATATCCTAACTACATAATGGTGGACAACTTTATCAGCATACTTGAGACTCGAGCATACATCACTAAAAATAGTTGCTTGGAGACATGAAAATCTATCTAGCATATCAATAACCATTGATGCATAATTATCATATCTGCGTTGTTTATAAATGTCAAACAAGCTATTTGTCTGTTCCCGGCTGTAGCAAATTTATAGGAAATGAACCAAAATCTCTTTTCTTTCAACCCTGACAAAAGCAACATGAACAGAAATCAGGAATATTTCTGCGCTGCAATTGAAATCCAGTACCTAAGCAATCATGTGTTGCACGCCACAGAACAATTTCCATTTTAGTGAGAGCCACCATAGACGACAACATCATCCATTTATTATTTTCTAGCACCATACTTGACATATTGACTGAACCAAAAGACTCTTTACTCTAGGAGTTCAGAGAACCCGAGAGAGTTCAGTTTCACCCATGTATCTTGTAATTTTGATGCAATAGAGGAACTATCATTCCACTCGACCAACGTATCTCTGTAATCTGGAGTTTGCACCCAAGCTCCCTTAAAGCGGAAAATAACATGAACTGGTCCTGTAAAAGACCGACTTACATATTGAGGTAACGACACCAAAATAGCATAGTGATCTCATGACGTGCTGACTATATTATGGACTGAACAATCATCAAATTCATTCAAAATATAATCATGGACTATCATCTGACGGTTCTACAAAATAACATATAAAATTAAGATCTTGTTGAACATGGTATGGAGAGTCTAAATCTACGCATGTTTCATAGCTCTAATAACGTAAATAAGATACCCATCAAAATGGAAAGATGAAGAATAATTATCACAGATTAAACTAACAAAAAAGTCAGAGAGCAAAAATGGTGCTATGTCAACATGGTTGTCAATCTACTCAGATGCTATTTACTATGATACCAAGCATAATTTGTTGTGTTACTTCAAATAAAAATAGGTCTGATCCATTCTTGCCAACCAAAAGAGATATTAATATACGAAATCAAGCATACATAAGACATGCCTTTAATTCGTTGTACTATGTGCATAAGTAACTGACCAACTTCTCACATATATTGTCACCCTAAGGAAGGGCGAGCCAAGGCATGCTTCAAAAACTTTCATTGAATGACGCATCATCGATGTCCCATATATCTTGGCAAGCACTGTGGTAAATTCCTCAACTGGACCAGAGTCCGCTGAATACAAAGCACAAACCAACATAATTCCCCTCAAGATCAAACATGGGTGACTGGATAAATTAATGTCAACAATGTACACGAAGAAAGTGACGTATTGTGTGGACGACGGAACCATGCAATTATTTTTAGGTAGTAGAGATACCACTTACATATGTATTATTGTTCTAAAATATTCTTTCATTAGTTATAAGTATCAGACCAGTTTTTCAGGCAAGCACAACATACATGAATATCCTGGCAATGCAAGCACCGGTACTGGCGATGCATGCGCTAGTATTGAGCATAGGAGAAATTGAATATTCTGGCGATCCATGCATGCGTCATAGTAATTTTTTTCCGCTAGGATGAATTGAATCTTTTGCTGACAGAAAAAGGTGAGCTCATCCGTCTAAGGAATTGAACTACTTGAGAACAAAAATTAAACTTTTTGCAGAACCCTAAGCAATACCTTTATATCACATATTTTAAAATATAATATATTGTTTACCGCACAACAATCACCTATGTGCTGCAATCATCCAAACCTTGTAAAAACAATAAGGCAAGGGCTCTAACTGCTGCCGTCTGATCTGTGAAGAAACCTAGTGTGTCCCATGTTTAAGGAATGCCACACATAAACGACATTGCTGTTAGCACCGCTGGTGAGCCGCGTTCCATCTGGAGACCATCTCGGACAGCACACCTCAGATCCGTCTCCTTTAAGATGGTACACACCCATGTCAGCTCTGACTGGATTTACAACAAATAATATATTCATGAGACAAAAATAATATTTTCTTCTTTCACATTGAAGATATTCATGCGGGGATCAACAAAAAGTATAGTCGCTATTTGCATTGAATTTTGAAGGTAACGTAGCATATTCTGACCAAAAGATCCTTACAAAAGTAGATCGTAAAACTAAACAATTGAGTCTAGTAACCAAAAAAAAAGGAGGAATCCATACCATCATAGTTGATTATGTATTTGTCACGGCTTCCTGATGTCAGAATGTGGCCATTCCAAGAGAAACTTCCCACTCTGGCAATCTGACCTTCGAAGGTTGTTATCTGCAAAACACATGGTAGCAGAGCATCATGTCCATTTGGTACTACCATTTTCAGTCACTTTCTAAATCTTGCCACAAAGCTAAGAGTAGAAAAATATCAAGGAAATAACTGGTTTTTTTCTTGAATATTGGCTCCCATAATCACCTTACACAGAAAACTATAAAAGCGACTAACATTACAAAATCTATGCTGAAATTAAACTCTGAAAATTCTTATACCCGATGCATCACATGGATATCCAAGGCTTCAATCTGAGATTCTTCACATCCAGAAGCTAGGCTTTTGCCACCGCAAGACCAAGCAACACTCGTGTGGCGAGCACTCCCTATATCACATCGCGGAAGCTTCCGCACTGACTCGGCGTGCTCCTTCTTCAGATATACATCAGAACCGATGGCCATTGCCAACATGTTTTCCTCCCCTCGGTCCATCAGGTTCAGATAGAAGTTATCAGCCTTTCCTGGCACATCTAATACTTTTACTGGGTACTGCAGGTGAATTTAATTCAGATACCTTTGGAAAATGATCCTCAGATTGCATCATTCAAGAACACAAAAAGGTGGATAAAACGCTTGCAAAAATTCATATCTTATGATCTAAAGAGAACTTCATCAGTCCTGCAATGTTTATACTCTACGCGTCCTACTACTGCTCTTATTATACGTTTAGTGAAAGAGAGAACCTGTTAAGTCCATCTACAAGTAGATGTAAATTATTAACTTCTCATGGATAAACTGGACAAAACTCTGGTCAAAATACACCAAAATTGGAATCCTCTACAATGATACGTCTTCTTGCTGTAAAATCCAAATTCTATGCACCAATCAGCATCAAAGCGAACATCGGTTTCACTTGTTGGCATATTTCTTAAATGAATAACAGTGTCAAGAAGCCTTCATAGTAGGCAAGCTACTCCGTTTGGCATCCATACACTCCATGATATATATGTCCAGCAGGCTAGGAAAAATTGACAACCAAAGAACAGATGATATGTTGGTTCCACTTTATTTTGACTACATATGACACATCCATAATCTTCTATGAAGAATTTCCAAGGAAAAATTTATTTGCATTTAGCCTGTAGTCGGAAGCGACAAAAAAGACTATTTTAATTGACCACATGACTTCCATTGCCACCGGAAACTTGACTACCTTGTTGAATTTACTCATCCGTGAGAGTTAATCTAGAAGAACTACAACACAAACTAAAAAGAGGACTGCAGTGAGACTTCCATTGTTATGAAGTTTTCATCATGATGGAAGAATATGTGAACAGATTTAATGAACTTTCTATTGGCAATAACAGAAACAACTCAACTACAGTGAAACTGAAGTACTGAACTACTCAAGCAAACATTAACCAATATAGAGGAGGGTATGAACCTTCTTTAGGTGTCCAGCTTGAAATATGTAGAATTCTGGCATGTCGTCTGCATCTGAGCTGTGGCGCTTGCAGTGTGCAAGGCTGCGGAGAGGAACGGAGGCGGTGGCTTATGCATCCCAGATCTGTCGTCGAGGAGCATGAAGTTGTTGATCTTGGGACGGGCAACTGGCGGGTGCAGGAGAGGGGCGGGAAAGAGAGTTCCACCGATTGCCGCAAGGGAGGGCACCACCGGTGGCCTAGAGAGGAGGGGCGCCGCCGATGTCTTGGAGAGGAGGGCACGGCTGGTGGTCGGTCGGAATGGAGGCGGGGGGTCAGCAGGACGCCGCTGGTGTCCTGGAGAGGAGGGCGCCGCTGGTGGGCGGTCCAGGGAGGGAGGCAGGGGTCATGAGGAAGTGAGAACGCGTGGTTTGAGGGAGGAACAGAGGGGCGGACGAAGCGGCGATGTCTGGGGGTCGTGTGTTTTTTTCCTTGCGGGCTTGAGGGAAGGAAGCGACGAAGCGACGAAACGACGACGTATTGGCGACGACGGAACCCGATATTCTTTTTAGGTAGTAGAGATATCTCACGGTTATAAGCAACGATCCTGCAGGCAACACAAATAATACCTACACGGACTTAAACTCACACCACAATTCCTAAACAACCACCGACTCCACGCACATAGATTTCTAGTCCTAATACCACACGGCTAACAATCTTATCTGGACTAATACAGCACTAGAAGCCCACACACGCATAGAACTTACCTAATTAACAAATCTATTTAGCCTAAGACATATACATGACACACATAAACTCTTAGTCACCACTAATCAAGATTAGTGCTAACAGCGAAGACTGATCGAGAGGCCACACGTACGTCCGCACGCCGCCTATTTTGCCCCTGAACGCCTCTCCCCCAGGAGTAAGGACGATGGTGGTGAACCAACTTACCAGAGAGAGAAGCTAGCTCGCCAGAGAGCACGCGATTGGGCCAACCACTGCCTGTCCGGGTCTATTCTATCTATGTATCTATCATTCTACTTTACATAGAGTAGTCGTCGTTTTCTTCTTGGAGTAAATTCCATTTTTTATCCTTTAATTTCACTTTTTTATAAAAATTATCCAATTTAGCAAACCTTGTGCCAACTTTTATCCCCTCTAAAATCCCGTGAGTGTTTTGATAGGCGGGTCCGGGTCCCTAGGGAAAGATGATGTGCCATGTAGGCAGTTTTCTGGTGGTAATTTTTTCTTGTGGTTTTCTGCCGGCGTTGATTTGTGTTGTACCACCTCGGCGGATGTCGAGCCTGATACAGCCAATATGGCTAAACTAACAATGGATCTGTGCAACAAAAACACCACAAAAGAACCTAACATCCAACATCTACCGTCGATCAACTGTTGGCGTAATACATAGCAGCGGTGATGGCCAAAAGGTAAGCCAGTCTTATTCTTTTCACCTTACTAAGCTCCATCTTGAACTTGCGCAGCTCCTTATCAATTGCTTTTATCTATTCATTCACTCCAATAATTGATTTCCTAGTGCTTGTGCTTCCACGTACTAGCCATAACATCCTCAACACATTGGACGGCAAACAGAACGGTAGAGGAGCTACCAGCAACCTACTACAACAACACAAAATTTCACATTTACATTTTGTATCCATTTGCAATCGTGTGCTAGGTAGCAGGATGAACAAATGCCCAGCAAATGGCAGGTACAGGGAAGGGTCTTACCAATACCATCGATCAGTAGAAAGGCGTCCTCGGCAGCGCAACCCCTTCTGTTTCTTCCACCTATTGCTGCTCCTCCTCTGCGATGCATCTTCCTTCGTATCGACCAAGCTTCAGCACATATGCCTATTTCTTCGCCGTTGCTGTCGCTAGCAGGTCACCGTCTTTGTAGGTAGGGTGTCCCTACTGTTGTATCTGATGGTGACTAACCTTTCAAAACGCTCACCAGATTTTAGAGGGGTAAAACCTGGCACAAGTTTTGCTAAATGGGGTAATTAGGATGAAAATTTCCTAAATGGGATAAGTAATGTCAAAAAAAGAAAAACTAGGAGGTAAAAACTAGAATTTACTCTTCTTCTTTAGTTGCTTGGTGTCTGTGTGTTTCATTGATCGTCAGAGTTTGAAGGACGCAGCTAGCTGGTGTAGCGTCCTAATAATTTACTGAACTCTAGTCTTAAGAATTTCTCATGTGTTTTGCCATCTCTGGTTTGATCCTCCCTCGATCTTGTTTGGCGAGAAATATGTAGTAGCTCGCGTGCACTGTCGTTTTACAGTTCATGAGCCCTACGGAACCATGCATGTGTGTGGTGCTGGCGTGCTGCTGTTGTTGCTAATTTCTTCAGAGATCGATCTCACACGTCCGTGTATGCGTATATGTGTGTGTATATATATATATATATATATATATATATATATATATATATATATATATATATATATATACACTAGCAAAGTGCTCGTGCGTTGCAACGGGATAAAATTAGAAGTTCGTAGATCCTCTATGTTCGATATCTAAATATAATGGAATTATCACACAAACTTATTAATTGGTAACAAAATCTCTATAATTTTTTGGCTAGATTCTATGCAAGGCCACTAAAAAAAATGTTGTTAAATCACCAAGTGATGCGCCGCCGCTAATCTTGCCATATCTACCCTTCGGCACCACCACCACCGTCGATTTTTGTGTGAAACCCAATACAAATGTAGACGCTCAACAATATGTTCATACACTCACCCCTATGAACATAAACTTCTCCGTAAAACTGGATTCGAGAGACCGATCCAGTGGGTCTTGAGATTGAAAAAAACGTCACATATGCCTCGCTATTGACCTTCGACCGTCTCTACAACAAAACATATGACCTTGTAAAGCTCGTAACGAAATGTGTTGAGCTTTGCCATGGCCCAAATTTTACCACAAAATATATCCACCAGATGGTCAGATGGATGCAAAATAGAATAATCAAGCAACATTCTCAAGAACTGAACCTGCATAAAACCTACTCCCTCCGTCCAAGAATAGATGTCTTAGGTTTTTTAAATTTTGGATGAATCTATATACTAAATAGTGTCTAGATTCATCTAAATTTTGACAAATTTGAGACATCTATTTTGGGACGGAGGGAGTACTGAATTATCAAACATAGCATAAAAAGTAACCAATGGCTCTTCATGCCCGACTGGAACACCTTGGCCTTTTTCAGGACAAAGGTATGAAACTAACTTGTTTGGTCAGAGAAGCATAATAGCAGGTAAATGTGGATCGTTAGAAAAATATATATTACTTGGAACAATTTATAAATTGAAAGGTATGCACAAATATTCATTACTATTGATAATATCAATATTTGATCGTATTTGTCTACCAAGCCTAATATCAGTACCTGAAGGCATGTGTCTACCAAGCCTAGAACACTCTTTTGGCCAAGGTAACCATGGATAGAGAAGAAAACAATGTTAAATATGGATAAAACACTGCCGAAGAACTTATTCATGTTGAAAGGATAGGGTGCCTGGAGCACTTAGGATAGGAAATTCAGAGTCTCCTTGCACCTTTCGGCAGTGTCACCCCATCCTTTCTCCAATCCCCACTCTTGAATTCTGCAAGACCATTTATACAAAAATATTAGGCATAGCTGCATTGCACCATGGATTTTATATCAACCTAATGTGGCAATGCTTCCATGCTAGCAACACGATGCATGACCTGAAGAACTCATTATATGTATTACACTACACACATAGTCTTGATCCATCTATGAGAACTTTTCGAGTTTTTTCAGTACCTTTGAGAGCAGCTTGTCATCGTAGGTCTCACAACAATTAACCTGAACAATAAACCTCGCTTTCAGTAGAAGTTCTGATTGTAGATAAGATCAACAAAAATAACTATCCAGTGTGATGCTTACGAAGGAAAATAGCAGATAAGTTGTTGGAGATCACTTGATTGACTTCATAGTCCTATTGTAATATGACTCATGCATCAAGAAGAAATACTTATGCATGTCTATCTAGGAGTGGATAATTGGTATAAGCACATCATGATTAAGCATGCAAAAAAAACAGAAAATTTAGGGATCAGCTGCAACTGATACATCCAATATGATATTAATTTTTAAATGGAAATGATAAGGTTTTTATCTCAAACTGTGCGTATAAGATGCAAGACTAAACATATAACAATACAGTCTTTCTTCATCATCTAAAAGGCAGGTAATCTAGGTATACTAAATCTATCTAAAAAGACCAACAGTAATAAATAGGTAACACCTCACTTCTCACCGCTGCAGAGGCGGCGGGGATCGAGAAGGGCGGCATGTCGACTGCCCGAAGGTCGCGGCGAGGGAGGGGGCACTGCGGGTCGACGGGGCGGAGTCTACGGTGCGGCGGGGCATAGCAGCCGCTAGGAGCAGGGGCGGTGGCCTGGGTCGCGCGGAGCTTGGGACGGGCGAGGTGGGGGTGCTGCGGGTCGACGGGTCGGGATGGAGGCGCTGGGGCCGGGTCGCGAGCTGGAGAGAAGAGGCGAGCCGAGGAAGGATGGCGCGGGTGGGGGGCGCCGTCGCCGGGAACGAGCAAGCTGGCCGGCGGCGATGGGGCCTGGGTCACGGGCGGCATACGGGGAGGAGGGGGACAGAGGCTGGCGGTGATGGGGCCTGGATCGCGCCGGGCGGACGGGAGGAGAGGAACTGTGTGTTGCACTTAGCGGTGGCAGGGCAGGTAAAACTTTAGAAATAGCAGGGGCAAAACGGTCCAGAGAAAAATCGGAACCAAAATCTAGATAGACGAACCTGCCTCAAGGAAAATATGTAGAGGCATAGAGCCACGTCAGCGCAGGCCGAAACCATCCAAGTGCACCCAGACGCCCGTAAGATCACAAACCCGCACACCCTATATGTACTGTAGCTAGGCACAAAAAGTAACCAAATGCCATTACTGAACACCGCGTCGCTCGTGGTCATGGACACTTAGCTACCTCGTGCTAGCTAGCTAGCTGGGGAAATGAGTGATCGGGCCATCCGGCCACAGGTCTTGCGCTTGGCTATATCCAGTGTGCGTCCAGCGTTCAATACGTCCGCGCGTTCTTCTTTTAGGCAACCACTCTCCTCCCCAAATCGGAGCTCGTTGTCGATGCGGTCGCAACCATAGCACGGATCAAGGACGGGAATCCCTCTCCGGAGAAGATCTGTCAACATGGTGAACCTTCTCGGCCCTGCTCTACTCCTCCAAATTCGGAGCTCGTCGTCGGCCACGACACGACGGCGGGACGCGAGTTCCTTCCCGTAGATCTGTCACCACGGTGAACCTGCTAGGCCAAACTCTTCTCCTCCCAATTCGGAGCTGGTCGTTGTTGTGCTCGCAGCCACCATGTCTTCCTCTTCTCACCTCCAGGTCGCTTATATAGTGTTCGACCGAAGCCTAAGAGGCGCATTGTCCCCCATTGATTTTGTGAGTGGGGTATAAAAACATATCAAACGTGTTTTTATTCGATTTTACTTTGAAATTCATAGGTCTACGAGTAAAAAAAGGGGTGACCCTAAATGGATTAATGATGAGGACAATGGAGTTTACTTTGTATGGCATCACCAAGGTCTTATTGATGAAGCATTGTACACCGAGAGTGGAGCTCACTAGCCGTTGCAACTATTTTGGGAACAAATCCATGGGTTATTTAATACAAATACAAGAGGAGAAGATAGATTTATCACATTAATCATGCATAGGTGGCACATTCTTGTTATGCACTATAATGTACTAGAAATATTTCCTCGAAACAGGCTTACGCCCAGCTTTATAAATAAAGCAACAACCATACAAGATTCCATACAAGTATCCAACCCAGAGGTTCACACACACAAGCCCACACACAGCCATACCCTGCGCCGGATCAAGCAAAGCCTAAATTCAGTGCAAGCGAACCACGCACAACAACAGCGAAGACAGATACAGCCCCCATCCTGGATGAGGGGGGGGGGCTCATGGGCCAGACGACGTAGCAAGCCGGCGCGCCGCCGCGATCAAGAGCTCCAACATCTCGTCCAGCCGCGCCCGCTCGCGCTGTTTACACAGCGGGTACCACTGTTGCAAGAAAACCAGGAAGATGAAGGTCGAGTCAGAGGCCCGTCGAAGAAAAATACGCTCAATGACCATCTTGTTCCTAATATTCCATAAGGCCCAGGTCATCGCCGCAAACACCAACCAAAAGAGGCGCCTCCTCCTTCTAGTATGGTTTGCGGCGGCTTCCAAGAACTCCCCAAGGTCTGAGGCTTGCCACTCAGGCCCCAGGGCCTCGTGCAAGAAGTTCCACAAGAAACGAGCAGTGGGGAACGAGAAGAAGATATGCAGGCCCGTTTCCAGGACCACACACAACGGGCAAAGACCATTGCCAGGCCCATGCCGCTTGGCCACCTCCACACCCGAGGGAAGCCGGTCACGCAAAAGTTGCCAAACAAAAATTTTAATCTTTAGGGGAAGGGGTGTCTTCCATAGGGGCGAAACCCATGGCATCTCGGGCCCTCTAAAAAGGGCCCTGTAAGCCGAGCTAACCGAGAAGATCCCTGAAGGGGTAAGACGCCAAGCATGGAGATCCGGGGAGTGAGCCAGGGACAGCGGGAGACTGTCCCTCAGCCCCTCCCAAGATCCCAGCTCGGTCTCCCTTAGGTTCCTCCGGAAAGCCACCTGCCAAGTGCCACCCTGAAAAGCCTCCCCTACCAGGAGGGATGGGTCCGCGCAGATCGCAAACAGCTTGGAGCAGTCATGACGCAGAGGGAGGGGGCCGAGCCAGGGATCCAGCCAGAATAGGGTATCCATTCCATCCCCGATGGAAATAGATAGCCCTCTCCGGATAGCTGGCTTGATATTCTGGATAGCTCTCCAAAACTGAGAGCCCTCCCGGCGTTCGCAAGCCAGCAGCGGCCGGCCCCGCAGATATTTCGCCTTAATCAACTGCAGCCAGAGGCCCCCGTCACCTCGCAGGATCCTCCACATCCATCGAAGGAGCAACACCACATTCATGTGACGGGACGCGATGATACCCAAACCCCCCAGCTCTTTGGGGGTACAGATATCAGCCCACTTCACCATATGGTACTTCTGATGGCCGTCATTGGACATCCAAAAGAAACGAGAGAGCTCCTTGTCGAAGTTCGCATGAACCCCTTCCGAAAGGAGGTATAGCCCCATCATGTACATTGGAAGGCTAGAAAGGCACGAGTCGATAAGGACCGTCTTGCTCCCCTTGGAGGTGAACCTCCCCTGCCAGGGTTCGGATTTCGCCTTAACCCGACCCATGAGGGGCTCCAGGTCCCTGATCAAGATCCTAGAATCCCTCACTGGCATCCCTAAATAGTTTAGGGGGAAGACAGCCAGACGGCATTTAAGGTTGTTGTAACATCCCAAAAAATATTAAACTAGAATCATCAAACTCTAATCTTCAAAATTAGGGTTAACAAAAACTTTTCTAAATAAAAATATGAAAGCATGCATGTGTGTATGCATTCCATTTTGGATTCTTTTGAATTGCCTTTTTTATGTGTTTCTTTGATTGTAAATGGATTCTTAGGTGAAATAAACATCATCTAAACAATCCCCACACTTTTCCCAAAGACAAATAAATCAAAACAAACAAAATAAGGGAATGGTCATTTTGGCCAATTTAACTCCCATGCCTACTTTGGCTGTCTCTACAGAAACTTGTTTGGATCTTTGCACCCCTTGATAGTACTCATAACAGAGTACCAAGGCCCACTTTGTGATCATCCAAAAACATTTGAATGCATAGTATAAAGGACAGTTCAAAATTGAATCTTTATCATATGGGAAGATCCCACTTTTGCAAAAACCACTCAAACAAGCTCAACTTTCAAAACCCAAGCATCCACAGACTCACCAGCACATGCCTAGCACACCCACCAAAAATCTTTTCAAAATTCAAAACTTGAGTTCTTGCGGCCATTTTATCAAACACCTTGCAGATACAAATCAAACAAAATCTAAACACTATAGTGAGCAGTGATTTGAGCCTAACTTGTTTCCTCTCTAGCTCACAGCAACCTCAGTAGATCATCTAGCAAACTTAACTAAGCACTAGCCCCACTGTAAGCTTGGCAATGTCATCAATGGTGAACAGTCGAAGCCACCCATGTCACCCCAGTGTGGGCAGCAGGCTAGAGGAAGAACTAGCCATGCCAACCTTGTCTGGGAGGTAGCCCATGCCTCACTGCCCCCTCTCGACCAGACCTGCCTCGCAGACAGCGACCAAAACCGCCAGGAACGTCACGCCCGTGCCACTGTCAACCATGCCGAGCATGCTCCAGAGCGCCACCCTCGACACGCGCCCACAGACCACGCGCCGCTCTCGCTGCGTGCATACACGATCACCACCGTCCCAGGAGACCGCCAGACATCCCCGTTCGCTGCCCCATGCCTCACAGCCACCGCTCGCCGTCAAAGACGCCGCCTCTGCCGCGTAGAGCATCTCATGTTCCAGACTGTTTGCCACCGCCCCTACATGCGCATTAAAGCCATAGAGCAACGCCAGGAGACCACCGATCGATCGCCACCGCCGGCCATGCCTCTAGCAGCCCGTAGCCATGTCGCCACCGTCGCCTGCCCATCCCGTTCGGTCTCGTCGTCGAGACTATAAATAGAGGCCTCCCCCTCTCAAACTCTTCACACCATTCTACTCCCCTCTCCTCACTGATCGTTCCACCCCGTTCCCGGAGCAACGCGAGAAGTGCATCACCGGAATTTCACCGGAGCCCGCCGCTGCTAGAGAAGAAGGGAGCCAGCGATTGGAGCTGCCCCAGGAGAAGCTGCCGGTACCAGGAGGTTCGCCGTCGTCGACTTCATCGTTCGCCCGCATCGCCGACCTTCGCCTGAGCCCCGATGAGCCCCCGACGACCCCCACCTGCCGCGTTAGGTTTATTTTTCGCCGGCGCCGCCCGACGTGGACGATGAGTAGCAGCCGTTCGATTAGACTTAGATCGTCCAGATGAGATTGCCCCATACTGCTTCGCGTTTAAAGAGCCAATGACTGGTGGAACCCCCTGTCAGTTGAGCCCCGCGCCGCGGAGTGACACTGGGCCAGCCTGTTAACAGTTCCCACGCAGCCCATTCGTTTGAATTTGGATTTTTCCATTTTCATTCAAACACAGTTCTATACCTAGTTTCAAAAATCAACCCAGCTCGATTCAGTGAACCAAATTGAATGAAAATAATTTTGTTAGAAAGGTCTTGAAATGCTTAATCCAAGCCCGTTAGATTCAAATCATTTGAATCTATAGATCAACCTTGGTAAAAATAACAAGGCAGAAGGTTTTCTGCATTCAAACATTTTTCAAATTTAAACTATAATAGCTTTTGAGTTGATTCCAACTCTCAAAAATCACATTTGATCATACCTTTCAGAATATATAAAAACATATAGGTTTACTTACAGAAACAATATTCAAGTCATAAAAGAATGCCACATAGGCATTTCTAGCCACTTTATTTAATTAAAATAAAAGGGTAAAACCTTATTAAATTGTGACACCACTTTAAATCACATTCCCATTGACTAAAATATGTGGTGATGACATGTGTCAACATGATCCCATGTTTGGTTTGGAGAATATTAAATCCTAAGTAGTTTTTCAATGAGTAGAAATTACTTTTCTAAAACCAAAATCTTTAAGTCAAATGATTGTAATGTTAGTGATGATGCTAGATCATCTATAGAACCCTTGTGTGTGATGATTGCAAGTAGTTAAGTATTGTTTGGTGATTGTGTACCTCGTATTTATTCATAGACGCTAGTACCGACCAAGGATACGAGGAGGAAGGAGGATACTACGAAGAAGAAGCTGAGGAGAACTTCAACCACTGCTCTGCACAAGGTAAGCCTTACTAATAAAGTTGACCTATGCAAGCCTAATACTACTAGTTGAATGTGCAAGCTAACACTTGCAAGATACTCTACTTATGCAAGCAAATACTTGCTGGTTACCAGGCCAACCATATGCCTTAAGCATATGTAGTCATACCCACTTGATAACCCAATCCTAGTTTTACTTGCAAGATTCTACTTTATTTCTTTATCAAAGATTGTACTTAGATTTTACTTGAGTGAATTGTAGATTCTAGAAAGATACTTGAAGGTTGCATAAAGAGCATAAAATTTGGCCTAAGCTAGATAATCTTGATGTCATCCCAAGGCATAAGATTGAACTTAGTTGAAACTCCACTAGTTTACCACCCCTCATTAGTACTCACCCCCACTTGTAGATGCTAGTGCAAAGCATAAAACTTGATCAACTTTAGATGGGATTACTTGGTGGAAAATGGTTATGAAAACCTTAGAATGATGGATCATTCTACTGAGATGTTTTGACATGTCTTTCTGAACACCAGATGATTTTGGTGATGAAAATGTTAAGGCATGAGCCTTAGCCCTTTATAAAACTGATGGTTGTCTGGATGCGATACCATTCTAATTTTATCGTACAACCACAATACCCGAGAATTGGGTAGGGCTTGACTGGAAACTTATATACCTTAGTATTGGTTCCCTCACGGCCAAGGTCTGAGATGAGGCTACCTTGTGAAGATTGTCCACCTGTGGAGTACCCAAGATGACAGTTGGTCATGGTTTGGAGGCCAAACTCACAGGAGAGGTGCTTATACTAGGGCATGTAATTGAAAGGTTAGGATTGATTGTCCGCATACTGAGTATGGTGAATTCAGGATTTGTTCCTGACGGATGTATCGAATGTTGTGGTGAAAGTGTACGATCTCTGCAGAGTGTCAAACTATTCGAATAGCGTCGCTGATTATGGACGATTAGAGTGGCCATACTGTTCCCCCGTCAGATGTTTTCAAAATGACTTGTGAAATGATTTGAGACTTTGACTTGAACACAACAGAGTTGTGGCATGAGATACAAGTTCCCACTTTGGTGTTATAAAATTTCATTTAGTTTTTTCTTGTTTCTAAACTTAGTAGAGGTAAATCTGGCTTTTTGCAAAACAACCCTAGAGCCTAGTGCCCTATTACAAAAAACCCCTTCACTTGTTAGTATTAGTTTGCGAGTACTTAAAGAGTACTCATGGCTTTGTCCCTGGCTATTCCCGTGGCCAGACTATGAAGAGGACTACCAGGATGATGGACCACAGGAAGGTTACGACAACTAGGATCATCTCCCATCGTCAGTATTGCCTATGACCCTGAAGATGGAGCTTCGCCTACGCTACCGTTATTATTACGTATTCAGCTGCTTGAGTTGTATTAAGAACTGGATCATGAGATCCTTATTTGTGTAAGACCTTATGTATGGTTTGTAATGGATGATGTACTGTGGTATCCAATTCTGTTATGTCTCGCAAAAATGGTAATCCTGGGATTGCGATGTATGGCATAACAGGCATCTGGGATTAAAAATCCGGGTGTTGACAGTTGTCCGCGATCCTCTGCTGATCCACTGCAGAATACCCCAACACCATGACTTCACTCTTATCAAAATTAATCTTGAGGCCCGACATAGCCTCAAAGCAAAGGAGCAGGAACTTCAGATTAATGATATCCTGTTCCGAGCCCTCCGCCATGATCATGGTATCATCCGCATATTGCAGGTGGGTCACCCCCCTCCAGGGATAAGATGCCTAACCACACCTGAGATGTGGCCGGAATTCTTGGCCTTCTCCAAGATTTCCGCAAGGGCATCAAACGTAACATTAAACAAGATCGGGGAGATCGGGTCCCCCTGACGAACCCCACAGGAGGGTTTGAAATACGTACCCACCTCCCCGTTAATGTTTATAGCTGTGTTCCCGCTCATAACGATCTGCATGATCCAACCTATCATGCGATCGTTAACCCCACGACGCTGGAGGACCTGACGCAAGAAGGCCCAGTGTAGCATGTCATACGCCTTCTGAAAGTCAAGCTTCAGGAAGACCCCCCTCTGGTGACTCACTTTGACCTCATGAATAATTTCATGAAGGGACAGGATCCCGTCGTGAATAAAATGCCATTTCAGGAAGGCAAACTGGTATGGGTGCGTCAGGCGCTCCATAATTGGAGCCAACCTATGCGCGCACACCTTGGAAATGATCCGTTCGATCACGTTTATCACGGTGATCGGGCGGAACTGGTGAATATTCGTGGCCCCCACAATCTTGGGGATAAGGGTAATGACACCAAAGTTCAGACGAGCCATCACAAGGGTCCCAATATACAGTTCCTGGAACATATGCATGATGACCCCCTGTATCTTTTCCCAGAACCTCTGGAAGAAGACCACCGGGAGACCATCGGGGCCAGGAGCCGAGCTGGGCTTCATCTCCGTGATGGCAAGAAGGACCTCCGCTGGTAGGAATGGGAGCATTAGTTCCACATTCTCATCATCAGCGACCCTGGCCTCAACTGGCCAGAAGTCAGTAG
Source organism: Avena longiglumis (assembly GCA_030063025.1). Taxonomy (NCBI): domain Eukaryota; kingdom Viridiplantae; phylum Streptophyta; class Magnoliopsida; order Poales; family Poaceae; genus Avena; species Avena longiglumis. The sequence continues at coordinate 113,766,588 of CP125976.1, read as the reverse complement.
CCAATGCCACCCCTGTACGGGGTGCTGCCACAAACAATTCCTTATAGAAGGAATAAATATGGGAGGAGATATCCCTGGCACTCTCCAGCAGATGACCCCCCTCCCAGAGGCACGGGATCGAGCACTTCCTTCGACGACCATTCACAGTGGTGTGAAAGTAAGTCGTGTTTGCATCCCCTTTGAGGAGCCAGTTCTCTCGACTCCGCTGTCGCCAGAACGTCTTCTCGCCTCGATAAATCTCCATTAAGGAGTCCTCCAGCGCATACCGCTGGAACCATTCCTCCACCGATAATCCCCCGGCGTCAGCCACCCGGTCCAGGGTCTCCAGGGAAGTCAAGAGATCGCCTTTCCTGCGTCTCAAGTCCGCCCCCAGGTTAGCCCCCCAGCCCCGCATGAACTGGCGGGCCATCATCGCACAAAAGTGCCAGACATCTACAACCGAGCGCACCTGAGGGACAGAGGTCACGGCCACCGCCCATTTGGACTGAACCATCTCCACGAACCCAGGCTGTTGAAGCCAAAAATTCTCAAAGTGGAATCTATTCAGTCGCGGGGGAGTCCCACCTCCAGTAGATACCAAGAGGGGTCAGTGATCCGACCCGATCCTCGTAATCGCCTGAAGCGAACACAGGGGTCCACGTGAACCTCCCCCCTACCCGAGCAATCTCGCTGAGGGCAAGGTCCGCAATATAGTCATTGAACATCCTCATCCTAGGGAAGTCAATAATATTCGATCTCTTCTCTTCTGGAGCTCGAATGAGATTGAAGTACCCGGCCACAACTACGGGAGTGGAGCATCTCTCAACTTTGGCAGATAATTCTGCGAGGAAAGTTAGGGATCTCCTATGGTCTTCAAGGCCATAAACGATAATAACCTCCCACCTGAGGTTACTCTGTCTGTGGGAGGGTAACATGCTCACAAAGAACTCCCCCCAGTCCATATCCTCAACTTCGAAGGTGTCCTCCTTAACCCCAAGGAGAATCCCTCCAGAGAGCCCATTCGCCGGCAGCCAGTGCCAGACGAAACTATGACGACTCAATCCCCTGCAACTCCGGGATCGAGAAGTCCTGCCTAATCGTCTCCTGTAGTCCGGCGATGTCCACGTCCTCCTGTCGTAAGTAATCACGAAGCTGCTGACGAAGCCCATCATGCCCGAACCCACGGATGTTCCAGATGAAAGCAAAGATTGCTTCAATCATTTGGACACTACCGGGGTAGGCCCACTGCGCGGGGCCGAATGAGCCCTACCAGCGGTCGAGGGCTTGGACCCGGGCTTTGGAGGCCTCCCCCGCCTTCCCCCCGCCTGGGGGACGGCAGCTGAGGTCTCAGCACGCCCGTGGCGAGGGGATCTACTCCCACTAGCGCCCAGGCTTTGTGAGCCTGCATCGCTAGAGGCCTGGGGCACTGGCAACTTCTCGCGCTCCGCTTGAGCACGAGCTGCCACCAATGCCCCATCATAGGTCTCCTTAGCCTTAAGAGCCGCAATCTGCTCTAATCGGAGACCACGTTCCCCACGAAACACCACCTCACAATCCCTGGCCACCGTATCAAGCTGTTCTTCGGGGACATCTGCCAAGACAGAGAACCTAGACCCCGAAGGGGGTATGAAATGAGTGGTGGGGCTAGAGGGGTGGACGACGTACCTAAGTCGAGGTTCCGGACCGCAGTCCATGAAACTGCCTGCTCGAGAATGGTCGGCTCCCTCCCCTCAGTCACCATCCTAGCGCCAGCGATCCTTGCACTGCAACGGGAGGGAGGAGGAGGAGGCCTGGGCCGACGAACAGTCCGGGTCTTGGAGCCAGCCTCAGGAGTGTCGGGGAAGACTGAGACTGGCTCCCCAGCCGGTGGGGCAGGAGTCACCGGAACCACAGCAGGCGAACCCAGGCGGAAGAGAGGAGCCTGGGAGAGTGTGAGCGACCCTGGCGGCGTGAGAGGTCGGCGGCACCACCACCAACCCCTCACTGGGCGACGCACGGAGCTCAGTCGGGCTGGAGCGCGATGCGGCCTTCAGTTCCGCATACCCAGAGATCCCCAGATACTCGAACTCCCCACCCATGTTCGAGCCATAGGGGACCATGCCTAACTCCGATATCAGAGGATCCGGACGAAGGCACCTAGGCACGTCCACGGGCGGGAGAGTCAGAGAGAGGACCAGGTCCCTAGCCAGAGTCGTCGTGCGGGAAGGTGGCCCCCCTACTGGCACGGTGGGAAGAGGGGGTGCCCTAGGCACAGTCGGCTCCGGCTCCAAGCGCTCGGTGTCGTCCCCAGAATCATCACTAGACGAGTCATCGGCCCCGCCCGGCTCTGGGCCCCGACGGTGGTCCGAGGGTCCTGGAGACAGGTGTTGGGACCCCTCCTGGTCCCTCTCCAGCTCCACCGTGAGAGTCCGACCCGCAGACCCGAAGTAGAAGGTAGGCAGCGTGCAATTGAGCTTCGACGGGTCCGGGTGCTTGAGGAGGACCCGCACAGGGCCCTGACCACCCAAAAAACTCCCATCCAGACAGACGAACTAGCCAATATCCTGTGAAATCAGCTTGATAAACTTGTCCTTTTGAGCTTCCTCTGGTATCCCATGGATACGCACCCAAACCGTAGACAGGGAGGTGGTCGTGTCCGGGTGGACACAAGACTCGCGGATGGCCACCTTGATGTTATGTAGTGGCAGGATCGAGGTCTGGCTCCAGAAGAGGGTCCATAGAGCCTCCCTCGAGGGGAAGATCACCGAGAACACCATGGGGGCACTCTCCCTCACGTTCCACGCGAAGTCGGAGTCCAACAACTCCAGCTCCGCGCGGATGGTGTCAGCGGTGACCTCCACCTCTAGAGGGGGGGACTGATCCGGAAGCACACGGACCTCAGCCAGGTTCTGGGGCACCGACAGCTCGGTACCGCCCAGGTCAATGCAGTAGAAGCCCCAACCTAGATCGATGTCGTGACCCAAGAGCTCCAGGGTGCTGCGCTCACGGTGAGGCGAACGGGCGGAGCAGTCCAGAATCTGGTGGGAGGGGTCGCAACAGAACAAACAGTGCTCCGGTTCCTTGCAATCCGACCGAAAATGGCCCACCTCACCACAATTGAAACACTTGTTGCGTGTTGGAGACTTCTGGCGAGCGACACCCAACCCGAGCGCAGACGACCCCCCTGGGTCAAGTCCTGGCCCGCGGAGATCGCAACCGGCGCCCCTGGGCTAGCCTGCTGCAGTGCTGGAGGTTGCCCGCTCTGGCTCCCTCCCGCACTAGAGGCCCCGGGCGTGGTCTCCGACTTCTTGATCTTCTTATTCTTCTTCTTCTTAGCTCCAGCGCCCGCTTGAGGAACCGCGGACCGTGACCCCATCCCATAGTCACGACGGGGGGAGCCATGGCGGTGTTCCTGGGGCCGGCCCTCGCTGCCACGCCCCTGGAACAATCTGCCAGACGCAGCCCGCCTCTCCAGCTCGGCTCGCAGCTCCCTCTCCGAGAGCATAGCAGCAGGCGACGACTGCCGGCGACCTGGGGACCGGCCCCGAGGTGGACTGCGGCCCCGTGGTGAAGGGACCCGACGCGGGGGGCGAGGAGACGCCTCCCTGGCCTACTGGCCCCGAGGAGACAGGGACCGGCGTGGCCGCTGCGGGGAAACACGGGCGCCACCCTGGCTGCTGGCCAGCGGAGGAGCTCGCGGGGACGCGCGGCGGTCCGGCGAACGTCGGCCCGGCGGACGGTAGGGCATGAGGGCCAGGTCGCGTGGAGGAGGAGAGGGCGGCCGCGTGCGACGATGGTGGCGCGGGGACGGAGACTCGCTAGGAGAGGAGGCGTGGCCGCGCTTCATGACTGCGGCGGCGGCGAAGGATAGGACTAGTGGGGGAGGCGGCGAGCGCGGGGTGACCAGGCGGGCGGCGGCTGCGTGGAGGACGATGTCTACAGGAGACACAGGGATGCCTTGGCCTAGATCGGTGGCTCCCTTGTGGAGCCACAGCCAGGCCCCCACGGCCGGGGATGGGCCGGCCTTGGGCCGAAGATGGCAAGGGGGCGTCGGTTCGGCCCGCACGTCCTGGCTACGCCAAGGGAGAAGCTGGCCCACCAGCTGGCACGGCCCAGCCGCCCGCCCACCCGGGGAAGGCCCAGGCCCAAGAGGCAACGCGGCATCCTCTGCATCGTTCCCTAGCCCCGAGTCCGCCCTAGGACGTGGAGGTGCCGACGCCGTGCCGGAACCCGCCATAGGGCCAGCCGCCAGGGGAAAGCCCCCACCAGACCAGTTCTCCAGAGGCGCTACGAGGTCCCACGACGCCCCGCCACGGACCGCCATCCCCGGAGCTCGTGCCACAGAGCCATCCCGCGGCCGCGCACGGAGGGGAGCCGAGCGGGACAAGCAGGGAGGAGGGGGCGCCGATGGACCCGAGCCGACCTAGGGCTCCGCCATGCCCAGTCGACGAAGTCAGCCAGCGTGGGGAGGGCCGGTGACGAGCACCTAGCAGAAAGCTCCTCCTGCAGCGCCGCCGCGGCGTCCACCTCGTCCGCCACATCAGCCCAGCGGCGCCCGCGCAGGGACTCCGGATCCACAACCATCCCGACAAGGTAGCTCCCCTCCGGGGTCGTGGCCAGAGTCGCCGGTCGCAGGGCGTCCAGCAAGGTCATCGGCGGTCAAGGAAGGCGGCGGAGAGTGAGTCGCCGGAAGGGAGCCATCCGCAAGGAAGGAGCTTTTTTCAGGTCCCCATCAATCAAATCTCTAACCGTGTACTAGCAATATTTAACATGCATGACTGGGTGCACTATAACACGGACATCGGGTTGTGGCTATTATAGACGCTGAAGCACACACCCAATTGCCGCACTCGTGCCAAAAAAATCGCCTGGTAATGTAGGCCGGTACTTCCTAGGCACCGTTGATTAGGAAGATGTCGACACAATAACACTACCTGATAATGTATCTGTCGGATCATGCTATATGACAATTTTGTAATTTATGAAGGGGTTTCGCAGCAGAAAATTAAAAAAATCATGACTAGCCCAACACCAATACCAAGATCTATCTATGAGTTGATGCAATAATGTAGAGAGGTTTCGGTGACATACGTCTGTATACCGAAAGGGTTTAACGTTCGTGAAAACATGGATGATGTAGTCGTTCACATAGCCGACCTTAAGGTCAGGTTGCTCCTCGCCCGACAATCCCAATGCCACAAGTGGCAGCACCCTCGCATTTTCGCACACGTCCAGTGCTCAATAACGACTCCTGTTCTCCCAGATCTAGCCAGGATTGCGGAAGTAGACCTTATAAAACCGGGATCCAATAGCACGATGACGTGCCGGAGTGGTGTCATCTCCAACGCACGCAGTTCTTCATGGAACCACAAGCACAAGAGCCAACGTTAGGGAGAGAGAGATCCCTAGGAAAATAGGCCTTAGATTTTTTTTGATTTATTTATTGGTATTTTTCCCTCTTTTTTGGATCAAACACTTATCTTTAATCTCAAGTACCTCGATACCTAGAACCCCTTGATCTTTCTTGCGACAAATTATATTCCATCTCGTAAGCCTATACTTGTTTTTAGTATCATCACTTTGCCAAAAAAAGAGATCTAAAAAAATCAATTCTTTTCCTTACCCACGTTGGTATCTCAAGGAAATAAAACATGAACATTGGTAGACTCGTCAACACCGAGTTGATTAGAACAAGTCTGTCCCCATAAGAGAGAAGCTTACCACGCCAGCATCCTAGCTTCGACATACAGGATTCCATTTAGCGTTCCATATTTTTCTATAATGGATAACGCACGTGTCAGACTAATCGTTTGCTAAGTGTGTCTGAGGTTATCCTTGTTGATAATTCATTCGTTTTCCCTCAAACAGGTCCTTGGCAACACATAGTTTTTCCTAGGTATTTTGCTTGAGTCATACGAAAACCGTACTATCAAGAGGGGGTCCGTATCAGAAAGTTTGGGTGGAATCAACTCTATCTTTTAGCCCTTCAAGCTTTTCCTCAATGGTTGAGATCTAGAGTTAATGTATCCATGTTGCTACTGCCTTCTCTATGTCAATCGGTAGTAATGAAAAATATTTCCGTTTTTTCAATGCATGTTATTCATGATCTTTGTTTGTAGCCTTTCATGTTACATGCATAGTTACTTTGTCTTATTGTTAGAACTCCATCTTTCATAGATTTTTTCATCCTAGCTTTTAATGCTTGTAAATGGTTTGATCTTGGTTTTGATGGTGCATGTCACCTTAAAAATTATTCTTTTTATCACTTACCAACTCGAGGACGAGCAGTAAGCTTGGGGATGTTTGATACGTCAGAAATGTATCTATAATTTTTTATGCTCCATGCTTGTTTAGTATCTACTTTGCTTTACTTTGTCTACACTTTGAGGTGTTTTTATATCTATTCTAGAACTAACCTATTAACAAGTTGCCACAGTGCCAGTTGCTGTTTTTCTATTTTTGGTTCCAGAAAGGCAGAAAATCAATATTCTCAAAATTGGACGGGACAAAAGCCAAAGTCAAAATTTTACCGTGGGCGACACGATGCCAGAAGACAAGACGGAGAGGCGCCACAGGGCAGCCAAACCCCCCTAGGCGTGGGTGGGCCCACCTCGCGCCTGGGTAGGGTGTGCCCCTCCTAGGGGTCCTCCTGCCTTGCCTCTTCGCCTATAAGAAGCCCCCGATGCAGAAACCCTAGGCACCTGATCAAAACTCCATGAAATCTTCTGTAGCCGCTTTCACAGTCGTCCCTAGATCGGGGGGGATCTGAAGTTCTTCCCGGCACCCTGTCGAAGAGGAGATCATCCCGGAGGCCTTCTCTCCGATATGAAGTGTGAGTAGTTCCACCTTGGACTACGGGCCCATGTAGTAGCTAGATGGTTGTATCTCCTCCTTTATGCTTTCATGTATAGATCTTGTGAGCTCCGTTCATGATTAAGATCTAATCTATTTGTAATCATGCATGTTGTGTTTGCGGGGATCCGATGGATATTGAGATTACTATATCAGATTGATTAATGGTTTTGTCTATTTGATACTATCATGTTTGTGTTGTTTGTGATCTTGCATGTTCTCCGTTGTTAGTAGCTATCTTGGCCAATTAGTTGCTAGTGACTCCAAGAGGGGGTATTTATGCTCGATAGTGGGTTCATGCCTCTAGTTTCCAAGGGAAGTGATAGAAATCTCTTCGGTTGTAGATGTGATGTTGCCACTAGGGAGAAAAGAACGGTCTCTTGTTCATAGAACAAGTGGATTGTTTACCTTACACACTTTGCTTAAAGCAGTTGTCTGTTGCTTGCAACTTAATACTGGAGGGGGTTCGGATGATAACGTGAATGTGGACTTCTAGTCATAGATGCATTTGGATGGCGGTCTATGTATATTTTTGTATTGCCCAATCGAATCTCATAGGATCTTTTTGTGTGGTATTGCATTGTTATGCCTTGCTCAGTTCCTATCAATTGCGCTGCTGTAATTTGTTTACCCTTCATGCCATGTTGTTTATCTAAGGAGAGCACCTCTAGTGAATTATGGACCCCGGTCCAATCTTTACCATTGTTACATCTTCCACTACTGTTACTTGTTTACTTGCTGCAAACCATCATCACCTTCCATACCATATGTTTAATCCTTTGTTACAGCAAACCGGTGAGCTTGACAACCTGACTGATTCGTTGGGGCAAAGTCTTGAGTTTGTGTTGTGCAGGTTTCCTTGTTGCTTGCAACACCTGTGTGACGTTTCCTACCTACTACTGGTTCGATAACATCGGTTTCTTACTGAGGGAAAACTTGCTGTTGTGCTGCATCACACCTTGCTCTTGGGGTTTCCCGACAAAGCACTACATGCTGATGCAGTGCCATCAAGCTCTTTCTGGCGCCGTTGCCGGGGAGGGTAAGGACGTCTTTGATATGTCCAAAAGTATCTACTTTCTCGAACACTTTGCTATTGTTTCTTCTCTAAACTTGTGTGATTTGGATACAACTAACACGGACTGACGCTGTTTTCAGCAGAATTACCTTGGTGTCTTGTTTTTGTGCAGAAAATCAACTATCACGAAAAATCCCGAAAAATATGCCAAAAACTATTTCTCACCAGAAGATCCACGAAGCCAGAAGGAGAGACAGAGAGGAGGCCTGGGGGCCCCAGACCCACCCCAGGCACGGGCCCACTGACCCCGTGCCTGGGGGAGGTTTGGCCACCCCAGGCAGCTCCGCCACCTAAAAATTCAGGGGGGTCGATAGTTTTCCAGAAAGAGTTCCGCTCCGCCGCCGCCACCAGAAACTAAGATTCAGATCCAGAAACTCCGTTCTGGCACCCTGCCGGGACGGGGAATTTGGAGAGGATCATCGCCATCGTCATCACCAACACAACTCCATCAACCACCGATGTTTCCCTCATCCATGAGTGAGTAATCCCCCGCTATAGGCTTGGGGATGGTAGGGATTGGATGAGTTCTATCATGTAATCGGATAAGATCTGTTAGGGGCATAGTGACTAGTATCTTTATTAGTGCTATTTCACTTTGATGCAACTTTTTATGCTTAATGCTTGTCAGTAGGGACCGAGTGCCATGATCTCAGATCTGAACTTATTATTGAATCATTATGATAGTATTGTTTATGGTCTTATCTGCAAGTTGTGTACACATACTATTGTTCGGATCCAAAGTCCCCAAAGTGACAATAATTGGGACAACCGGAGGGGATGGCTGTGGTGTGAGGATCACATGTGTTCATGGAGTGTTAATGCTTTGCTTCGGTGCTCTATTAAAAGGAGCACCTTAATTGCCAGTAGTTCCCTAGAGGCCCCGCTGCCACGGGCTGGCTGGACAGAAGATGTTATGCAAGTTCTCATTACGAGCACGTATGCCTATATTTGGAGCACATGCCTAGGATTGTTTAGTACTTGGATGCTTATTATTAATTATCTGCAATGCCCTGGTTCTTTGAAGTTACATGTTTAGACTCGTCCATGCAACACCCGTCCATCCATCCCTATGCCTACCGCACTCGAATCGTACTATTACCGTTACTATTACTATTGCTACTGTTCACTATTGTTGTTACTGCTGCTGTTGCTACTACAAACTATTGCTACTGATAAACTTATGTGATCAAGAACTATTTCTAGGTGCAGCTGAACTGACAACTCAATTGTTAAGTCTTGCAAGTATTCTTCGTCTCCCCTTGTGTCGAATCAATAAATTGGGTAATACTACCTGCGAAGACTGTTGTGATCCCCAACACTTGTGGGTCATCAAGACTATTTTCTGGCGCTGTTGACGGGGAGCATAGCTTTATTTGTAAGTTCACTTGGATCTATTATTGTTCACTACTACTCCTTTCATCATGGAGAAGTCTCGTGATGGAAAGTTCCCTATTTTACCATCCACTACAAGAAGAGGAACAGTCCTAAACACCTTTGTTTCTCTTGATTCACCGTCTGTTATAAGTAAGCTTGTCACACCACCACCACATACTCATGCTACACACACACTGCTACTACTGCTGAATCTGAAACTGCTGTTGATACTCATGATGTTACTTCTACTGTGCTTGATGCGAGTGGTTCATTAGGTCCTTTTCTAGATGCTACTATGGCTAGTCTAGGAAATACCGAAACTCCTAGTGAAGACACTGTTACACCTGTTAGCTCACCTGAGTCTAGTGAGAGTTTTGATATTAATGATGGTTACATTGATCTCACTAATGAATTTGTTGAAGAGTTCCGAAATAAACATGATGTTAGTGCTATGAAGAGTCTCATTGGTAGACGTACTATTATGCCCAAGAAGTATTATGATCCTAAGTTTGCCACCTCTCCCATAGATATTAAAGATAAAGGTTATGAGTTCTCTCTTGATTTGGCTTATCTGGATATTGTTGAGAAAGAACCTTTTTGTGGTACTAAAAATGAGAGTGATGTGGATCATATGAATGAGCTTTCTACTATGAGTGCTTTGTTCTCTGATGATTTTAAAATGCGCAAGTACTTTGTTGCTAAGATCTTCCCTTTTTCACTAAAAGGAGAAGCTAGGGCTTGGTTTAATAGATTACCTTCTGGTTCCATTGATAGCCCTGATTGCTTGATTGCTTCTTTCTTCCATAAATATTTTCCTCCCAGTGCTAGACATGCTGCTTTCCAGAGACTTTTTGATTTTAAACAGGAAGAAGAAGAGAAATTTCCTGAGTCATGGAAGAGATTCTATTCACTGATTCATGCATATACTGGATGTCCATTACCTAAGAATGAGTTGCTTGATATTTATTATAATGGACTAACTGATGATTCTAGGACCTACCTAGATAGCTTTGCTGATTGTGTTTTCAGGAAAAAGGACTCCTACAGATGCTGAAAGATAAGCAAGAATTATGATGATTGGACTTCAACTGAGCTGAATACACTTGAACCTATTACTCCTGAACCAGTTGTTCCTGAACCGGTTCCACCACCAACAAAAAAGAAGAGGGGAGTTATTGCATTAAATGATGAAGTGATGAAGGAAGCTAAAAAGTGTCTAAAGGAGAAAGGTGTTAGAGATGAAGATGTGAAGAATCTACCTCCTATAGAAGAATTATGTAAGCCAATTCCCCACTCATCTACTATTGAGGTACACGCTCTCCAACACTTTGATGAAGGTGATATTCCTTATGGTAAGCCTCCTGATCAATGCTTAGAGGATCTTGACATTTTTATTGTTAAACAAGGTCACTTTAATAAACAAGTTCAGAATCATTTATTGGAAAACCCTCCTATAGAAGAATTATGTAAGCCAATTCCCCACTCATCTACTATTGAGGTACACTCTCTCCAACACTTTGATGAAGGTGATATTCCTTATTGTAAGCCTCCTGATCAATGCTTAGAGGATCTTGACATTTTTATTGTTAAACAAGGTCACTTTAATAAACAAGTTCAGAATCATTTATTGGAAAACTCTAGAGCTATCCATGAGTTGAAAGATATTGTGGAAATAACTTCTAATGATATTCAAATGCTTTGTAAACACTTTCAAATGTTTCAAATCTAACTTGATCAACTTGCTAAAGTACAAAAGGATATGCTAGTTAATTCTTTAGGAAATAAACATGCTTATATAATTAAAACTAGGAGTGGTGCAGCTACTCAAGATCCTTTATAGCCTGAAAGACACCCTAATAGAATAGAACAGGATTCCCAACAAGTATAAGATAGTGATAGTCCTCGTAAGAGGAAGAAAAAGAAACATAAGAAAGTGGAGGAACCACTTGAACCTGCTGTAGATCCTCGTAAGGATTTTTATGAACAAAATAATGTTTCCACTATGGTTATACTTGCTTTCTTTTTCCTTTCTCCTTCTTAGTCTTTGCTTTAGTTTTAGTTTTGCTAGTTATTTGCTTGTTTGAGTTTCTTAGATCTCCTGTAGTTTGGCTTTTGGTTTGCTTTTGCTTCTTCTGAAAAACTGTTTCTGCCAGAAAATCAATTTTCATACCCTTAAAATTGGCCAAAAATAAAGTTTCCCGAAAAATCCCAGAAAATTCAAAATAAAATTTTCCTCGAAAAAAGGGGCTGAAAGGTACCAGAGGTGACCCAGGGGCCACCCCTAGGCCCCACACCTTTGGTAGGCGTGGGCCCACCACTAGAGGCTCCTAGGGGGGTCTGGCCCACCTGGGCCCCTCCAGGCTGCCTCCGCAAAGCCACCTTCTTTCTCTCTCCCGAAAAACACCGAAAAACTTGCTCAAGCTCGAGTTCTCGCTCGCGATTTTAGATCTCCTTGTTTAGCCCATCTCAAGTGCTGATTTTTGGAGGGATTGCTCCTTGGTATATGCCTCCTCCACTTGTCCAATTAGATTTGTGATTGGTAGATTGTATCTTGAGTATTTTTCTACTGTAGGTGACTGGTTGTTTGACCTTGCATGCTTGCTCTATGCTTAGAAACTTTGCTTTAATGCATATGTAGTCCTCTAACAAGTTCCTATAGTAGTTTCTCATCATTTATCAACTTAGAAATCACTTGGCTTGATGGTTGTTTAAAATTTCAGCAAGGGGAAGTCATGGACCACCACACCTTTGGGGACATTTTTGAGAGTGATGCACCTAGAAGGGCAAGGCTCCCAAGGTCATATACAAGCTCCAGATCCTCATACAATGAGGACCTCACCACTCCACGGTTTGGTGACGAGGGAGATGAAGGGGATGCTCACCCCTCCACCTTTCCTTGTCAAACTTTCTTGCGAGCTACTGGGATCCTTAATGATTTCATGGCCTTGATTAAGAGGGCTGGTCTATCAAGTTTCATGCAGGATGAGAGTGCACAATAGGCTTCACTTACTAAAACATTTGTGGAGAATTTCTCCTTCACCAATATTTTGTTCAATTCTTCTGTGTCTTTCATACTTTATGACAGGGTCCATTCTATGACTTTGAAGCAATTTTGCAAAGCCTTGGGACTTGGTACAAAGGGGTCATCAAAGAAGATTACAGCTCTTCCCGCTGATTTGCTGGAACTATACCGAGGAATTACCAATGATGATGACCATAGAGCTCAGCGAGGGAAGATAAAGAACATTCAACTCCTAGCCATCAGGTATTTCACCTACTATCTTACCACCAATGTTCTTGGTAGGGAGAACACTAGTAATATATCCAACTATCAATTGGACTTCTTAGCTGCTGCGCTCTACGGTGAGGAAAAGTATAATCTTGGTTCCCTCATTGCTCGTCGTTTAGCTGCTAGGGGACCCATTTATGGGGGAATTACTACTACTCGTGTCATTGCTGCCTTGAACATTGTTGTTGATCCCCATGATACAGTTTTGGCTCCTCAGAGACTTGATTTTGCTGCCATGAAGGTGCACCACTTTGTCACCTCTAGATCTACTCTTGAGAACTTGGTTTATAGAATGCTGTTTACTAACGGGGAAGAGAGAGAGATCCCTCTACCCCAAACCACTTTGTTCAGTATTTCTCAGGGACCTTGGTCACGCTCGAAGGCGGAGATGGATGAGTTGCTGGATTCTCTTAACTTCCACGGGCACTATCAGGGGGGAGCGCCCTCTTATGACCCCGTTGTACACTACACAGGGGAGGCCTCGAGCTCATACCAGGACGAGGAAGCTTCCTCGACATACTACGGAGGTGCATCTACTTGGCCACCATGGGATTGAGCCCCACTTAGGCCAAAAGACTAAGCTTGGGGGGAGGTACACCGACATCACACTCATATATATATCATGTTCGGTCGGTTCTTTGTATATCCATTTGTTTTGCTTTCTTTTTGGTTCTTGTTGCTTCTTTCTAAAAACACAAAAATACCAAAAATATTTTCGTTGTTTCTCTTAGTTTGTTTCTTTGTTTCTTTGCTTTGGTTTTCCTTAAAAGAAAAACCCAAAACAATTTTGCTTTGTTTTTGTTTGGTTTTTCTTTGTTTGCTTGTTTCTAAAAAATCGAAAACACCAAAAATATTTGTTGTTCTTCTTTGGTTTTGTGAGTTCTTAGCAGGGTTCAGCCGTCCTTAGTGGATATTGGCTTTCATGTTAATTATTCAAGTCACACAAGTGAAGGGCAATAATGAAGATTAAGACAACTCGAGGTGTGGTAAGAGGCTGGTAACGAACTCTATTTGTTTCATTTTTGTACATATAGTCATCATTGTGAGCATTCTTAGCTTGTTTGTGTAAGGTGTATGTTATTATGGATGCTTAGTAGTTCTTGCTTGTCTATGATCAGCTCCAGCTTGCTAATAGTTTGTAGTGTGTCATATGAATATTTGCTTGCATTGTTTTATTCATACTTTGGTATGATATTGTGATATCCTCCTCTGACTATTCATGCAAATCGACTTGGCACATGCTCACGCATGCATATGACTAATCAATAGTCAGTACGCGTCGATGATTTATTTTACCTCAGAGTTCTTCTATCACTTTCATGCCATAATTCGTCAAGTTTTGTTGCAAGCATGATTATGACAACTATTGCTCTCTCGTTTGTTGCTCCCTCTCTATTGCTAGCCTTCACTTGCACTGAGTACATGCTCTACCTGTGCTTCCAAATTACCAAAACCATTATTGCCAGCTGTGTTCACCATACCTACCTATTAGCATTATTTGCTACTTCAGTGCATATTCTATATGCCGTATTTTCTTCAAAATAAAATGTTTGTCTGTTTTGAGAAAGTTAGTTAGTAAATCTCTCATGAACTTGATGGCACACTTTATTCTTTGATCTTAATAATTTTGAACCATTGTGACTAGTCCATGAAAGTTATATGCTTGCTTATTATATACTGGGAGTCAGCAGAACCGTGCTGTCACGGGGAATGCTTTCAACACTTTTGGGATATCTCATCCAGTTGATACCTTGCTCTTTTGTTTATGGATGTCGGCAATGTGAAATAAAAGGGGAAGTTGTTAGTTCATGGAGTTTATAAATTGTGTTAGAGAAACGCCTGGGACGCTAGCCTAAGCCATGCATAATCATGGTGGAAACTTGCAGCATCACTATAATGAGCATCTATGAAGCTTCCTCAATAAAAAGCTATGCATATGGTAAATAAAAAGATTGCTGAGATGCTCATTGTCTGCTTGCCTTGTCATTTTTGTTATGGGAAAGCTCCTGTACCATGTGCAAGGGGTACCCCGTTGGCGGTTCTCGATGATATGCATGTATTTACAATGACAAGAACTTTCAGGTGACCAAAGTTGAGTAGCATGCAGATCGAACCTCGTACTCAAGGGACTTGGGATTTCCAGTCTATGGTCTGTCAAGCATATGATTCAGAGTGGACCTCACTTTCACCTTAACCACATGAAGATTCCTATGATAGGGGCAATGAGAGCTCAAAGCTAATGAGTACCTTCCTTTCAGCATTGGGAAGCCTTTCAAACCTTCAAAAACCGTTTTCACAACCTTGTTGAGTCACCACTTATTCTATGAGCACCTTCTTGAGAGCATAGTTGTCATTCTTATGTTTGTGCCAAAACTTGGTTAATTATGTCATGACTTTGATGCTTGTATCTCTGATATCTTTATCTCTAGTCTTCATATGAACTTTAGAGGTGCCTCAACATTTATATTGTTCTCTTCAAACAAGGCAAGCGAGATACCACCCTATCATACCTTATTATGAGCATTGCAATGTTGCTTATGTTTATGTCTCATGCTACTTATTATTATTTAGTCAGTTTCTCTTCATAGATTGCAATGACTATTGAGTAGACTTAGTTGCATACTCCTTATTTTGAATTGTCTAAGAATCTACTCCTGTGCTGAGAATATTTACATCATATTAAGCAAAGTGTTCGTGAAAATTCTTTTATCGCACTCTGTTTTCAACTGAATTGTTTGAGGACAAGCAATAAGCTAAGCTTGGGGGAGTTGATACGTCCAAAACGTATCTACTTTCTCGAACACTTTGTTATTGTTTCTTCTCTAAACTTGTGTAATTTGAATACAACTAACACGGACTGACGCTGTTTTCAGCAGAATTACCTTGGTGTCTTGTTTTTGTGCAGAAAATCAACTATCACGAAAAATCCCGGAAAATATTCCAAAAACTATTTCTCACCAGAAGATCCACAGATCCAGAAGGGGAGACAGAGAGGAGGCCTAGGGGGGGGGCAGACCCACCCCAGGCACGGGCCCACTGACCCCGCGCCTGGGGGAGGTTTGGCCACCCCAGGCAGCTTCTCGGCCTCCCTCTGCGTCTATAAGTTGCCTTTTGACCTAAAAACTCAGGGGGGGGGTCGATAGTTTTCTAGAAAGAGTTTCGCTCCGCCGCCGCCACCAGAAACCAAAATTCGGATCCAGAAACTCCGTTCTGGCACCCTGCCGGGACGGGGAATTTGGAGAGGATCATCGCCATCGTCATCACCAACGCATCTCCATCAACCACCGATGTTTCCCTCATCCCTGAGTGAGTAATCCCTCGCTGTAGGCTTGGGGATGGTAGGGATTGGATGAGTTCTATCATGTAATCGAATAAGATCTGTTAGGGGCATAGTGCCTAGTATCTCTATTAGTGCTATTTCACTTTGTTGCAACTTGTTATGCTTAATGCTTGTCACTAGGGTCCGAGTGCCATGATCTCAGATCTGAACTTATTATTGAATCATTATGATTGTATTGTTTATGGTCTTATCTGCAAGTTGTGTCCACATACCATTGTCCGGATCCAAAGGCCCCAAAGTGACAATAATTGGGACAACCGGAGGGGATGGCTGTGGTGTGAGGATCACATGTGTTCACGGAGTGTTAATGCTTTGCTCCGGTGCTCTATTAAAAGGATAACCTTAATTGCCAGTAGTTCCCTAGAGGCCCCGCTGCCACGGGTTGGCTGGACAGAAGATGTTATGCAAGTTCTCATTACGAGCACGTATGACTATATTTGGAGAACATGCCTAGGATTGTTTAGTACTTGGATGCTTATTATTATTTATCTGCAATGCCCTGGTTTTTTGAAGTTACATGTTTAGACTCGTCCATGCAACGCCCGTCCATCCATCCCTATGCCTACCGCACTCGAATCTTATTGTTAATGTCATTATTACTATTGCTACTGTTCACTGTTTCTTTTACTGCTGATGTTGTTTTGTTGTTGCTACTACAAACTGTTGCTACTAATAAACTTGTGTGAGCAAGAACTATTTTTAGGTGCAGCTGAACTGACAACTCAGTTGTTAAGGCTTGCAAGTATTCTTTGTCTCCCCTTGTGTCGAATCAATAAATTGGGTAATACTACCCACGAAGACTGTTGCGATCCCCTACACTTATGGGTCATCAGTCTTCACAAGGGGAGTCCTCCTCAACCTCTCTCTTTTCTTTGTTTTTTTAGTTTGCTTATTTTTTTTGCTTGGATTTGTTTGACTCTTTTCAAAAACTCCAAAAAAAACTTTTTAGTTTAGTTTTCTTTATTTTATCAAAAACACAAAAAAATTAATTCCTACTCTAGTTGTTGGTCTGTCATTGCCTTGCCTGGTCATGCTTTCTATCAATGGATGGTTTATTTGAAACTAGTTCTTATTGGCAAGGTGGAAAGAACAAAAGTATTATTATGAGGAACACTGTTTGTCACAAAAAGGGAAACACTTATGGGAACAAATTGATAAGTTGAATACTATTGCTAGAGACGTGTGCTCTACTTATAATGTTACTTTTTGCTTTTATAAATATTGTTGTTGTAGGAGGTATAAACACCTTCCTTTTCAGTGTGAGTATAATGATAATGTTACCATATCTTCTTATGTTAAGGGAAATTATGACTTTTATGATGTGGAACAAATTGAAGAATTTATTTATTTCAAGTGTGCATTTGAACTTGCCAGTTTGCTTGAAAATACTGATGATGCACCTTATGAATATGAGGTTTATGAGATACTTAAATTTTGCTTTGATAATTACAAGAAATAAAATGGCTATATTCTTGAATATTTTAATAGGTGCTTTCCACAAATGGAAGAGACTAATGCCTTGCAGGAGCCTATGGAAAAAGAAATTTTTGAAACTGGAAGCTCATTAGAGAAAAAAAGGAGGAGAGTGATGAAAAAAGGAGGAAGAATGGATTATCTACCCATGCCTACCTTCTAATGGGAGTAACTCTTTATCTCTTACATTATTTGATTGTCCATCATGCTTACCAAAGGAGGATGAATGTTATGTTCCTATGGATCCTGTTGAAATATCTACTTTGGGTAAAACCTATGAAGGTTTTAATCCCACTATTTTTGAGCTCAATAGAAATTATGTGTTTGTAGCTCATGAAAAGCCTTCTTTATGTGATAGTTATATTGTAGAGTTTATTCATGAGGCTACTGAAAATTATTATGAGAGAGGAAAATATGGTTGTAGAAGTTTTCATGGTATTGAAACACCTCTCTATGTGCTGAAAGTTTTGAAGTTACTCTTGTTTCTTCTTCATATTCCTGTCACTTTGTTCTTTGTGAATTTATTTGCATACAAGATTCCTATGCATAGGAAGTGGGTTAGACTTAAATGTGTTTTTAATTTTCTTCTTGATGCTCTCTTTTACTTGAATTCATATTTCTTATGTGAGCATCTTCTCAAGCTATCAGTCCTAACTTAAAGGTGTTAAAGAAAAGTATTTGTTGGGAGATAACCCAACGGTTTACTTGAGTCTTGGAAGTTATTACTTCTGTAATGACCTCTCGTTATCCTTTTTGTGTCAAGAATAACCTCTAATGAGAGGGAAGTAAGATTTGGGGAGTTGCTGTCCCGAAACAGACTTCTGTCCTCCACTATAAAAATTCGTGAGGAGTCTCTATAAGTCGGATTGAGCTTACAATTTACGAATAAATCCCCCAGTATGTTAGCTAACTTTCGTTAGTTCAACACTTTTTGATTTGAGCAACAGAAGATTTTATAAAAAATCGGTTTCTACCTGCTACTCTGTTTTGATAGATTTCTGCCATTATTTGCATTTGCTTCTTATTGATTCCTTTTTGAGTTCTCTTTTAGGGAATTGAGCTTTTTGAAGGAGTTGCTACAGTAGCATGTGTTTTAGTGAAAAGTTTTTCTATTCCAAGCTAGGCCCAAAGGTCTATTATCTTTTGAATACACTAATGTTGCTAATGATGATTGTGTGAAGTTTTGTATGAAGGAAAAAATTTAGGTGTAGAGAAAGAATGATGTAATGAGATGAAGAATGGACAAAAGCTCAAGCTTGGGGATGCCACCCTGGTGTCACACCAAGAAATATCCAAGAGGTACAAGCGTCAAAGCTTGGGGATGCCCAAGGCATCCCCTTCTTCATCAATAAAAAGCTCAGGTCTTTCTAGACACTTCATTTTTATTGTTTCATGCATTGTTGTGTTGTTCTTGGAGCGTCTTAGTTTTCGTTTGGTTTGCTTAGTTGTTTAGATTGCTTGAATAAATTAGTTTGGACCCCCGTTCTCGCTGTGTTGTTTCAAATAAGTTTCTTGGTGTTGGAAAGGAGTACGAAGTTCTTGCTTGAAAGTGCAAGAGGAGCTTGCATTGACTGTGACTTAGACTTTATCATGACATGCTAGGTGTTGTTTTGACCTTATGCTTAGTGATTATTTTTGTAGCATGTCTTGTTCCAAACAATTGGGATTGCTGAGTGTGCCTTGAAAGAATTATGCGTTGTTTTAGCATACAAAAGCATAGTATTGTGCTATTCTCCTTTGATACTTTGTTTGGGTTGACTTGACACATGCTTACACCATGTTATGACTATGACAAGTCACCATAGCCTCTATGATAATTTAGTCCTTGACTTGTAGTACCACTCTATGCTTTGATTAGTAATGTTTTTTTGCTCTGCATGATTATGGCCATTATTGCTCTCTTAGTTGGTTGCTCTCAGTCTTTTGCTAGCCTCCACTTGTATGAGTAAGCTCTACTTTTGCTTCCAACTCCCAAGAAACCAAGTTATTCCAAAGTGTCCACTATAAATTCCTATGCATGGTGTCTTACACCATTCCAAGTATATTCTTGTTTTCGGCTATCTTTCAATTAAAAACTATTTTGTTATGTGAAAACTTAGTGATTAAAGCTCTCACAAACTTGATGGCACACTTTATATTCTTTGCCCCTAATAAACTTGAACCATTGTGTCATCTATGTTGTATATACTTGCACTTATACATTGGAATTAGCAGAACCATGCTATCATGGGGAACGTTTTCAACATTGCACTTGTACTTTGTACACAGTTGATATCATGCTCTTTTGTCTATGGATGTCACCGGTGAAATAAAGAGGAATCTTGTAAGACCATGGAGTTATGTATTTTGTGTTAGAGAAACGTCTTGGACGCTAGTCTAAGCCATGCCTAATCATGGTGGAAACTTACAGCATCACCATAATGAGCTATGTGTGAAGCATCCTCAATAAAAAGCTATGCACATAGTAAATAAAAAGATCGCTGAGATGCTCATTGTCTGCTTGCCTTGTCATTTTGGTTATGGGATAGCTCCTGTACCATGTGTAAGGGGTATCGCCTTGGCGGTTCTCTATGATACGCATGTACTTACTATGACAAGAACTTACAGGTGACTGAAGTTGAGTAGCATGAGGTGTGGCCCTCGTATTCAAGGGACTTGAGATTGCCAACTTATATTTTGTCAAGCATATACTCCATCTTTGTTCACTTTAACCTTAATCACTTCAAGATGCTTATGATAGGGGCAATGAGGGCTGAAAGCTAACAAGTACCATAATTTTTGGAAGCTCTTTTTAAAACTTGAAATCCCTCCCTTTATGAAGGGCCTTTCTTCCAATATTATTTTGAGTCTCCACCTTCTACCTTTAGGCACCATTAAGAGAGCATAGTTGTCATTCTGTGTGTAGTGTCCCAAACCTTATTGATTGATGCATATTGTGATATTACTTGTTCTTGTGCTACTTGTATCTAGTCACTCTATGAACTTTGAAGGTGTCCTATGCATCTATTTTCTACTCTATGAGGAACAAGCTGAATGCCACTATGCCATGTTTTCTGTATGTGAAACAAACAAACGTGTTTCAATGCATGTTATTCATGATCTTTGTTTGTAGCCTTTCATGTTGCATGCATAGTTACTTTGTCTTATTGTTAGAACTCCATCTTTCATGCACATGTTTAGAGTTCTTTGATCCCAGCTTTCAATGCTTGCAAATGGTTTGATCTTGGTTTTGATGGTGCATGTCACCACAAAAATTATTCTTTTTATCACTTACCTATTCGAGGACGAGCAGGAGTTAAGCTTGGGGATGCTTGATACGTCAGAAACCTATCTATAATTTTTGATGCTCCATGCTTGTTTAGTATCTACTTTGCTTTGCTTTTTCTACACTTTGAGGTGTTTTTATATCTTTTCTAGAACTAACCTATTAACAAGTTGCCACAGTGCTAGTTGCCTGTTTTCTTCTGTTTTTGGTTCCAGAAAGGCAGAAAATTAATATTCTCGGAATTGGAAAGGACAAAAGCCAAAGTCAATATGTTACCGTGGGCGACACGAAGCCAGAAGATGAGACGGAGAGGCGCCACAGGGCAGCCAAACCCCCCTAGGCGTGGGTGGGCCCACCTCGCACCTGGGTAGGGTGTGCCCCTCCTAGGGTCCCTCCTGCCTTGCCTCTTCGCCTATAAGAAGCCCCCGATGCAGAAACCCTAGGCACCCGATCAACACTCGATGAAATCTTCTGTAGCCGCTTTCACAGTCGTCCCTAGATCGGGGGGGGATCTGAAGTTCTTCCCGGCACCCTGTCGAAGAGGAGATCATCCCGGAGGCCTTCTCTCCGATATGAAGTGTGAGTAGTTCCACCTTGGACTACGGGCCCATGTAGTAGCTAGATGGTTGTATCTCCTCCTTTATGCTTTCATGTATAGATCTTGTGAGCTCCGTTCATGATTAAGATCTAATCTATTTGTAATCATGCATGTTGTGTTTGCGGGGATCCGATGGATATTGAGATTACTATGTCAGATTGATTAATGGTTTTGTCTATTTGATACTATCATGTTTGTGTTGTTTGTGATCTTGCATGTTCTCCGTTTGATGGGGATATGCCTACCGGGGTATACCCAGCAGGACGTTTCCGACTGGCCCAAGACCCGGCGAGTGGGCCCTGAGCAGCGAGTGGATCAAGCCCAGCCAGTGAGCGATCGAAGTCAAGGCCCAGCAGTAGATAGGCCTCGGACTAGGTTAAACGACTCATCAAGTCAGAATCGAATCGGTTGAGATATGTAAACCCTAGGGGAGGTGAGCCTATATAACCCTCCCTATAGGGCGAGTAGAGATACGTTCCCTCATACACCCAAGCGACTCGCCGCCTGGCCGCCGAGCTCGCCCATTGTAACCCCTCCATAATACAATCTAGCAGAGTAGGTCTTTACCCTCAGGGGGCGAACCAGGTAAAACCTCGTGTCTTTGCCTCATCTCGCCGCAGATGGCTGGCCTTGCCCTCGTTCTACTACCGCCGATTGCGGCATCTGCGTGGTAATTCCCACGATGCGGCGCCCACCGTGGGGCCTGGCGGTCTGGCCGGTGTTCTCGCGAGATCCAATCTGCCCATCGAGGCGGTCGCCACCGCCGCATGATAGCGATCGGAGATGCTCCAAATCTTGCCGAGCAGCTACATCCCGCGGCGCGACCCGTCACGCCGCGCGTGATCCCGCCATTGGCACGATCAGCCTCTTCGTCGGTCTCACCGACGTCATCATCTCGGAGATTCGGCCGCATCCGGAAGTCGCCGCTGCGATCGGCTCTCGAGAGCCGATCCGCGATCCATCGCCGCCTCCGAGTACAACTCGGCCCGCAACGTGGCGGGAATTCAGCGCGGAAGGATGCGGCCCTCACCGACGACGCCGACTTCGGCGACCCGCGTCACTCGCGGATCCATCATCACGGCTTGTCCGCGGGCTCCATCGCCAGGTCTCCAACGCGGAGACTTCGAGATCCCTCCATCCTCGGGATCTTCGAGTTCGACTCGGATCGGAGAACTCCGCGACCCCACGATGGAACCGGTCGCCACACCGCGACCTACATGGCGGCGGCACCAATCGCCGGAGGACCGTTCTCCACCCAATCCCTCCTAACGCCCACAACGGAGGTCGAGAACTCCGCTAAATGCTGGCGGGCGGTCGCGAAGAGCAAGCGGCGCGAAAAATTTCGCCTCGAGCGGTGTGACGCAGAGCTGTTACGCTACCACCAGCGGCGGATCAGGTCACGCTGACCCCACCGTTGGGCGCCTGAACTTCGACGGCAAAACGACCTGGCCAGCGTGGCGGCCGCGATCTGCGAGCAGCGCCACCGAGGAAGCGCCCGACCCCACCAGATCAACGGCGGCGCCCTCCACCCAACCGCACCCCTCTTAGGGACCAGCCGCGGATAGTAGTCTCCTCACGGGAGAGAGACGCAAACGGCCTCCCACTGTTCTCCACCCCAATGGACAACCTCGTGGTAGGCCGAGCAGCAGCCTACACCATCACAGCCACCGCGACGGGCGCCCTACGGATCCAATACGTCGAGGCCACTCGCGAGCCGTCGAGCAGCAAAGCGGCGCCGACTCGGCGGTCGAGTATACTGCGTTCCTCGGAAGCGAGCGGCCTCGGCCGGCCGCGGCGGCAAACACCCTCAACTGCCCGCCACGAGCCGCTGCAGCTCCAACACCGAACGCGCACTCTCCCTGTGACCCCAGCGGCAACCAACCTTGTCGCCGCCAATGGGCAACCCATCGGCGCGCACCACATCATCAACAACCAAAGGCGCGCCGCCAGCCCGACGACTGCGGCACACCCTAACTAATCGCCGATGGCGAGCCTATGGGGTCGGTCGACTCGGACCCAAGTGCTTCGGACCAATGATCCGAGCGAGAAGTACCGCCAAACTTCAAGGCGCCAAAAGAGATAGAAAATCGACTCTAAATGCGACCCCGTCTGGCTCGACACATACCTCATGGCGATGGGGATCGCGGGTCACATCTACTACCGCCGCCCGTTACCTCCCTCGATGATGGAGGGGCGTGCAGCGATGGATCAACACTCTCCCGGGCGATGCTCGACTCACGGGAGGAAATGCGCGACGCCGTCGGGCACTTCGAGTGCTCCTACACCGCTCCACCACTATTGAGGACTCTGCAGTGCGTCCGTGGACCCTGCGAGTCGACCATCGGGTCCAACGGTGGCAAGAGCTTTGGTACAACGCGGTCGGCATCCACCGACACCGCGATCCATTGCTTCAAGACCTCGTGCGCTCTGAGCCTCTAGTCGCCAAGCTCAGCGACACTCCGCACACTCGACAACATCCCGACCTCCTCGAGATCGCCAAACGGTACGCCGAGGAAGATCCAAACCAGGAAACTGACGACGAGTCAGGAGGCCAACGCCGCGACGGCGGCAACGGGGCGAACCGACCTACGCTACAGTGGCACTCGCCTCACTGGCAAGCGCCGCAGTGACGGGCGAGTCGACTTCGTCGCCAACGCCGGGCACGCGCAGCGCGAGCCCAAGAGCTACCGCCGCGACGGAGGGCAACGCCGCGATGGCGGCAACTACAAGAACAAGCCAAGGTTCGATCCCGCGGCCCTCCTTAACCAACCATGTGCGTTCCATAGCAGGGAAGGAAAGCCCGCAACGCACACCACCGCCGACTGCCACACCCTCAGGGAAATCGAGAAGGCACGGCAAGCGCGGGAGGACCCCGACAACGACCCGCCAAACGGCGGAAAATTCGGCAAAGTAGCCGGCTCGCTCCACACCTTCACAGGCTTCAACACGAAGCGCGAGAAGAAGGTCATCGCCCGCGCCGTCGCCGTCAACGCGGTGGCCCAAATAGACGTCCCCGGTTCTAACTGGCGGAGAACCCATCACCGAGCCGGCAAGACCACTGCGCGCGCGAGTATCCGGGGCGAGTCGCCTTGGTGGTCAAGCCCAAGGTCGGCGACTAGTGGATCCCCAAGACCGATGGACGGCGGCAGCTCCATCAACATCCTCTACCTCGACACCTTTCAGCGGCTCCATGATCAATGATCGAGACGACCCACACCACATTCCGGCGCCGTCCCGGTCGGAAGGCGTACACGATCGGCAAGGTCACGCTGCCGTCACCTTCTGCCGGCAAACTTCCGCACGAGCGGATCGTCTTGAGCTAGTGCCCTTGACAGCCTACCATTGCGTCACGCCAAAGCGTTCGCTAAATGGCAGCGCTTCACCACGCATAACGCGATGAAGCTCCGGGCGTGCGGCGTCATCACCATCAGCGGCGACCCGACATGGCGTGAGTGCGAGGCCAAAGGCCAGGCTCGCCGACGCCATCGCGGCGGAGACCAACCACGCCGACGAGCTCGCCAAATGCGGCGGGGTCAACAACGACCCCACCATACTCAAGAAGCCCAATTCGAGGCGCGAGCACCTCAACCTTTGAGGCCACGACACACAGCGCCGTCGCTGTTGCAGGCGACTCCAGCGGACGGTGACGATCGGGACGGGCATGAGCCCAGCGTGGGAAGCGCGCTCATCGAGTTCCTCCGTGAGAACAGGGACATCTTCGCATGGAAACCCGACATGCCGGTGTCCCTAGGGAGCTCGCGAGCACAAGCTAACGCCGACCCCAAAGTGCGACACATCAGCGATCGCCGGCCCTTCAATGAAGAACGCCGTCGAGCAATCGCCGAGGAAGTGCAGCGTCTACCGCTGCCGCTTCATCCGCCAATCAAGTACTCAAGTGGCTGGCAAACCCAGTCCTGGTCGAGAAAAGCAGGACACGGAGAATGTGTATCGACTACACAAACCTGAACAGTGCCCAAAGGCGATTCGTCCTCCCGCGGATCGACGGATAATCGATTCAACCGCGGGCTCGAGTCGCTATGTTTCCTCGACACCTACTCTAGGTACAACCATATCAAAATGGATGTCGAAGGCGAGGAGAAGACGGCGTTCATCACGCCATTCGAGCCTTCGCTACACCGCCATGACCTTCGGCCTCAAACGCCGGGCGACCTACCAGCGGTGCATGCGAGAATGCCTCGCGAGCCAAATTGGCGCAACATCCACGTCTACATCGACGGCGTGGTCGTGAAGTCCGCCGCCAAGGCGACCTACTCACGACCTAGCGGAAACTTTCGCCAACCTGCGAAGATACAAGATAAAGCTCAACCAGCAAGTGCACCTTGGTGTACCCGGACAACTCTTGGTACGTCGTCTCCAAACGAGGATCGGCGAACCCCACAAAGATCGACACGATCGCTCGGCAAACCGAGTGCTGCGGCGTCCATAAGCTGGCGGGCGATAGCGGCTCTCGGTCGCTTCATCCCGCACAGGCGGCGATGCCCCTATACCGCCTGATGCGCAAGAACCCCACCTTCCAGTGGGACAAGGATGCGGATGACGCGCTACGCGACCTCAAAAAGGTGCTACTCGCTGCACCACTACTTGCCGCCCCCGTCGACAAAGAACCCATGCTGGTTTACGTCGGCGTCCGAGCGTCGTCGGCGCCGTGATGGTCGTCGGCGACGAAGGAAGGAAAGGCGCCCGGTTCAGCGGCGGTGTACTACATCGGTGAGGTCCTCACCGATCGCGCCCGTACCCGCGATACCAAAAGCTAGTATCGCGGTCTTCCGGGATCACGGCGCTGCCGCACTAGTTCCAGAACACCCGATCACGGTCGTCTCCTCCACCTGCAAGACATCATCCGCAATCGCGAGGCGACGGCGAGTCGCCAAGTGGGCCGTCGAGATCGGCGTCCACAACATCAAGTATGAGCCACGAAGGCGATCAAGTCACGCATCGCAGACTTCATCGCCCGGGAGGAGGCCCAGCAGCGGAGAAGCCGCCGTACCTCCACTCGAGCCTGCACTTTGACGGCTCCAAGAACGCTGGACGGCGCAGCGAGGATAGTGTTGACTTCACCAAAAGGCGACAAGCTCCGCTTCATCCTCTGCCTCGACTTCACGCCCTGCACCAATAACATGGCTGAATCGAGGCCCTACTCCGGCATGCGAGCCGCCAAGGAGATGAACGTCAATCGCCTCGCTGCTACGGATTCCGACCTTGTCGCGGGCAAGTCGCCGCCGCGACGCCTCCCTACCATGGCGGCATCGCCAAGCGGTGGACAAGTTACGCACTTCACCGCTACTCGTCGAGTGGATCGACAAAGGAAAACGAGGAGGCCGACGCCTCTCGCATCGTCACGGCTCGACTCGCACCACCCGGCGTGTTCCTCGACAAATCTCCAGTCTCTCCCCGAGGGATATCGACATCGAGTCCCACTCAACCGAAGGCAGCCTTGGTCGCACTTCGTCACCGAGCGAACGACCGACCAAGCCCTACATCGCCTACCAGCGGCACACCTGCCAGACGAGACAGACGCTGAATGATCGCCGTCGATGCAAGTCCTACAACATCATCGACGGCGAGCTCCATAAGCGCAGCGTCACCGGCGTGTTCAACGCTGCGTCCAACTGACGGGACGCAAAATCCTCCACGACATTCACTCGGTGATCGCGGCCACCACGCCGCCGCCTCACTGTCGCCAAGGCTATGCGACACGGCTTCTCTTGGCCCACCGCGACACGCCGACGCTGTCGACATCGCCCAGTGATGCGCGGGTGCGAATACGCCAATCGACGCCGCGTCGAGCTCGGCGCTCAAAACAATCCCCATCACTGGCCATTCGCTGTGTGGGGCATGGACATGGTAGGCCCTTCAAGAAGGCCCCTCGGCTACACCCACCTGCTGACCGACAAATTCACGAAGTGGGTGGAGGCCAAGCCAGTCCGAAATGCGGCAGAAGACCGCCACTAAATTCTTACGCGAGCTCATATATCGCTACGGGTTCCCCACAGCATCATCACGGACAACGGCACCAACTTCGCCAAGGGAGCCATGGCCGAATTCTGCGAAGAGCACCATATCCGGCTCGACCTCGCGTCAGTCGCCCACCCGGAATCCAACGGCCAGGCGGAACGGGCCAACCAGCATCCTCCACGGCTGAGCCGCGACTCCAAAGTACCACTCGAGCGCGCGGTGCTGGGTCGAGAGTTGCCCTCGTCATCCGGGGATCCGCACCTCCGTCAACAGATCGTGAGATTCACTCCTTCTTCATGATCTGATTGCGGCGAGCCATGCCCACCGACCTCGAACACGACTTCGCGAGTCGCCCACTATCTGGAGGCTGCAAACAAGCTGGCCCGCCAAGATGGGGTCGACCAACTCGGCGAAAGCGCGACCTCGCTCGGTCACGCACCGCCATCTACCAGCAAGGACTCCGCCGCTACCACAGCGGCGGGTGAAAGCTTCGCACCTTCCGGAAGGCGACCGGTGTTACGCCTCATCCGGGACAAGAAGGGCATGCAAAGCTTTCCCCTCCGTGGAAGGCCCATTCGCTATCGCGTAGCGTGCAACGACACCTACTACCTCATCGACGTCCGGGACGGCAAACTCGGCGTCAGCGACCATGGAATGTAAACCTCCTCCGGAAGTTCTACTCCTAGAACCCCCACATGTACTCTCCGATGCTATGAAATAAAAGAAACGGTTACCGCAAATTGTGCCTACTCTCCATGACTTGTGCCACTCGCACTCGTAAAAACAGCGTTATGCTAAACGCAGAAGTCAACCTTTGGTACAGCGATCGGCACGGCTAAGTAGCGCGGTGTAAGAGCACTGAATCACTTCAGGTCTTGCATCGTCCACGAATAAACGCCAACCCGGAGCCCCACTGGAGTCGCCTAGCTTGACTGGTTCTACGAGCCAAGACAACTGCCCTCGCTTCTCACAGCGACCTTGGTCCTCCGCATCCTCGGCATAGCGACTCGAACGGCTAAGTACCACACTCGGGGACTGAAGACCAGTTCGTCGCGGCGGGAAAACGCCAAGTAAGAGCATGCCAGAACTGCCGACGGTACCCAACGGGCCAGGAGCGACGCTACCACACCAACGCTAAATCCTCAACCACCCTCGAGTCGCGACTAGAACAACCAAGTACCACGCCAGGACTCGGCCACCCGACCTCGTTCGCGCAAGGAAAGCGGTAAATTATAGAGCACTCAAGGAGTCACCTTGCGATCGGCTCTCTCCGAGCTCGGCGAGTCGACCAAATCAACAAAACACATGATAACAACACACACATCATATACGAGGTAAACCCCACAAAAAGGCGGACGCTCGGGGACTCGTCAAAATCAATCAAAAGCACACAAACAAATATCAAAAATGACACGACGTCTCGTTCAATCACATATTGCATTGTTTCGTGTTACAAAATATGCCAGCGTGGCGAACTGCGCTAACGCCACAAGGCAAACTACCCTACTCTGCGAAGCTTGATGACGATTTCGCCAAAGATCCGGCTGCGGATGAACGCCGTGTCTGGGTTGGATGGATACGTCGTCGATTCACCCGCCATCGCCGCTGCGAAAAGGCTGCTCGACCTTGAAGTCACGATCACGGCGGCTCGTCGTTTGGCGCGACAACCGCCTCTGATGCGGCAGAGGTCGCCCATTGCCGACAGCGTTCGGTATGTGGTGGCACGTTCTTGCAACTTGAGGACCTCGGACAGCTCCACGCGCCCGATCGACGATGGATACCCACTCGTCACATCGTCAATGTCGAAATCTTCGGGAAGTAGGCGAGTCAAGGCTTAGTGCCGTTGACGCTCCGCCAAAACGCCGACCGCGTCATGAACTCAACGACGGGCGCCTTCTCCAACCTCCACACCTCAACGAGGTCGCTGGAATCACCTCCATGGGCGATATTTCTTGGAGGTAGACGGATGCACGTCGTGACAACGTCGAATCGACGAGCATGCTTACGCACTGCCTCGCGTCGAGCGAGCTTGCCTCTTCTTGGCTATCAATGATGTGACCTGCGAGTAGAAGACAATGATAAGTATGACGGACACCACAAAAACCACAACTATTAGAAAGGGGATATGCACTCACCAAGCAACGGGCGGGCGAGTCCCGTGATGAAGCATCAAGCGATGTGTGGTCGCCCCGAAGCCCAGCAATAAGGACTTCCGACACCTTGCGATCCTCTTCAGCGCCGCAATGGCGGCCTTAGCTCGCCGTCCGAGCTCGCTTCTCGCCTCGCGGTTCACGCCGAGGTCGGCGATCCGTTGTTCGGCACCCAGGCGGTCGCGCCGCCACCAACTCACCAGCGGGGACAAGCCCCTGGCGAACTTCCTCTGCCTTCGAAGCAACAGCTTGAAGTCCTTTGTTTGCCTCTGGACGATGTCAGCTCCTTCTCCACGCTGTTTCGGCTAATCGGTCCGCCGACTCAAGCTGCACTCGCACATCACCAAAAAAGGGTTAGTCAAATCAAAATTCCTAAGTGCCCACCGCTGAAATTCAGCGAAAGCGCATCGAGACCGGGCGATCAAAATTCCTAAGTGCCCACCGCTGAAATTCAGCGATGCGCACTCGAGGGGGCGATTAAAAAATTCTAAGTGCCCACCGCTGAAATTCAGCGTGCGCTCGGGCTGGCGATCAAAATTCCTAAGTGCCCACCCGCTAAAATGTAGCGCGTGCACTCATGGATGGATCGACAAACAAAAGATGTGAAATTATAAGAATCAGCCGCCGCAAAGCAACCTGATCCTCGGGACTGGATGTACCGGATGGCGCGCCAAGCATGCTTTGGAAGTTGTACCGTCCACGGATGCGAGAAGTGCCGCGTGTGCCCGCGGCGTTGGTCGACTTCAGCGTCGGCGGTCCCGGGCGTGGCTCGAGGGTGCGAGCCCACTCGCCGTGGCGCCCTTGGTCACGGCGCGGAAGGTAGCGATAGAGGTACACCGCTCGAGAGGTCGCCTCCGCCGTTCGGGCAATGAAGCACCCTCCTTCGTGACGCGGTTGCTTCCATCACGCCCGGCTGGTGCGACCGTTGTATCGTCGAGATAGTGATGGTGTCGCCGCCTTGGCCTTCTTATCGCCATCCGAGGCGACGACCTCGTCTGCCTTCCTCTTGCGGGAAGGATCTTCCTCGCTAGCGGCGGAGGGCACCTTGGCCACGGTCGGGTGGCCCATCCTCTTCACCCCTGTCCTGCGCATCAATCGAATCAACAAAAACAATCAAAATAGTTATGAAAATAAGGAAAGGTGGCGAACTCACTTGGCGGTGGGATGAAACGTAGTCTGTCACGAGGCGGCGGTTTCTCCAGCTCGGGCCCAGACGGCAGTGAGCCCCAACTCCAGGGCGTCGCGTGCCCAAGACACGGACGGCTTCGTTGTTGAGGCGGTGGCGCCTCTGGAACATCCTCACCGGAGCCTCCTTGCGGAAGCCGCCAGCATGGGGCCTCCTTGCGGCGGCCGGAGCCTCCCCCAGCCAGGACGGGCGAATGGTGGAGGCATTGAAGCAGCGACACTTCCACGGTCGCCGCGTCCGGCACGGTTGTCGCTGGTGGCCTTGTCAGCCGGGCTGGGGCGTCGGCTGCGCCGAGTCGACGGCGGTGAGGCCGACTTCACGGCCTCGTCTTCTTTTCGGGGGACCTCGCCTCCTTTCCTTCCTCTTCTTCTTTGACGGGTGGCTTGGCCGGTAGCGAGGTGGTCTCTGGGAGCTCGTCGTCATCGTCATGACGTTCGAGGCTTCCTTGCCTCGATCTCGCTGTCGTTGCTGGTCTTGACCTCCTCTTCGGACTCGTCCTCGTCGTCCTCGTTGCCCTTGGTAGCGGCGATTCGCCTATCTGGGCGGATGGGCCCGAGCTCCCATCATCCGAGGGTGGAGCCACCCTTCCACCACTTGGAATAGCGCAACAAATACAAAGCGGAATCAGAATTACGGCGCATTTCTGCTGCGAGCGAGCAAGGTAAAAATTACCGTTGGGCCGGACGCGGTATGGGGCGACCCAGCTGCGCATCGGTACAACCGCTGGGTAATCTTCTTCAACGTTGGGAGATAATCCTCCGACTTCCACTTGTCGAGATAGGCCTTCGTCGAGTCTCCCGGCCCGTGTCTTGGTACATGTAGTGGTCGTGGGCGAGTGGAACGAGCCGCCCGAGCCAGCAATTGTACAAGTTTATCGTTTGAAGGCCCTTCTTTTTCGCACCACGGATGGTCTGGAGCATCTCGTCGGCGACCATCCGCTGGTCGCCGGGAGCTTGCCGACTTGGAGATTGCGCTCGGGCGACTAGCGGAGTACCGCGGATCGCCTCCCTCGGTCGCCTCGGCCACGTAGAACCACGACTTCTTCCGGCCGCTCGCTGCCTTGGCGGGTAGCATCGGATCAAAGAAAGAAGCTTTGGACTTGAGCTGAAAGCGTCAAGCCGCCGCAGCATTGGCCGCCGCGCCTCCTCGTCCCGATCCGTCCATGGAACATATCTTTCCACAAGGGAAGTAGGGCGGCATTAAGTAGCATTCATGAACGCCACAAAGATGGCGAGCTGCTCGATGCTATGGGACCCAGACTGAAGGCTGGATCCGTAGTAAGCGCAGCGCCGGAAGAATAGGGACGTAAAACCCTAGCCCCGCTCGAGATGATGGTGAAGACGAATTCCCTCTCGCGGGTTTGGGGTTGTTTCTCCGGCTGGCGTCACGCCAACAAATGGCTCAGGATCCCGCCTCCTCGAAGGAGGCCAGGTGCCTTGTGCACTTGGACCTACCGGCTCGGTGGAAAGGGCCATGGCGAGGTTGGTTGGAGATCGGAGAATTTCGACCGGATCGCGGAGCGAAGGAAGGAAAATGCGCCCTTTTCGGAAGAAGTGGTGAGGAGTTGGCTCTCGGTTGCTGCCATTCCCCTTATATAGCGGAGTTACCCGCCAAATCGAGGCCGTTACCATGCGGTGATTACGCCGAAAGTTACCGTTGGATTACCCCAACGGCTAGTTTGACCACGCTGACGGTCCAACTCGCCACTCATCGCCGACCCAATCACTAGGACGGTGTTTTCGCCGACTCGACTGCCAAAAGCCGACCGGATCATTGGTTGTTTCCTTTATACGAGAGCCCGCCGACGATTCATGGATGCCTACTCGAAGCCGTATACTCCATTGCCGCCACCACCTCGCCTAATCGGCGGCCTCGGGGACTCTTGATGGGATATGCCTAAGGTATACCGGCAGGGGCGTTCGGCAGCCCAAGACCAGCAGTGGGCTGCAGAACGCAGTGGATCAAGCCCAGCCGAGCGACTGGAAGTGAAGGCCGAGTAGTAGATAGGCCCGGTCGGACTAGGTTAAACGACTCTTGGCTGTAAGAATCGGTTGAGATATGTAAACCCTAGGGGAGGTGATCCTATATAAACCTCCCTATAGGGCGAGTAGAGACACATTCCCTCATACACCCAAGCGACTCGCCGCCTAGCCGCCGAGCTCGCCCATTGTAACACCTCCATAATACAATCTAGCAGGAGTAGTCTTTACCCTCCGGGGGGCCGAACCTGGGTAAAACCCTGTGTCTTTGCCCTCATCTCACACCGCAGATGGCTGGCCGCCCTTGCCCCTCGTTCTACTACTCGCTGCCGATTGCAGCATCTGCCGTGCTAATTTCCACGACACCGTTGTTAGTAGCTATCTTGGCCAATTAGTTGCTAGTGACTCCAAGAGGGGGTATTTATGCTCGATAGTGGGTTCATGCCTCTAGTTTCCAAGGGAAGTGATAGAAATCTCTTCGGTTGTAGATGTGTTGTTGCCACTAGGGAGAAAACAACGGTCTCTTCACTACAAGGAATCTGTCTATATATGACCCTCAATTTTCGTCACAGAATCGTCATAGTAGTCCGTTTATGACGATTCTATGACGATTTTGAGATCGTCGAAAGCTGGGCGTCAAATGAACTATAACGTTTTGGTAAAATCGTCATAACCGTCTATGACGATATTGAATCGTCATAACGCCTATGACGATCCAATTTCGTCATGGACCATCTAGCGAGCCAGCTCGGATCCTCGTGTGATCCTCGTGGCAAAATTGTGATGAAATGAAATCGTCTTAAATCAAAATCAGCCCAGTCCATTTTAGTGATCTAAATGGGATGGCCCAATAATTCTAGCCTTTTATTTGCTAGGCCTTGGCCTTTTTAGGTTTGTCACTTTTGAGCCTTGCCTTCTTATGGTACACTTATTTATTTTCAGATTTGTTACAATATATTTTGGGCCACAGCCTTTTTAGAGCCCAAATATATTTCATCCAGTCCAGATTTCTGCTATTTTTAACTAGAATTTGCATTTTCATTTCTGGAATTGCTTCAGCCATGCAATAAATCGAGAAAATACACTAGAGTTTCCAAATACATCAATAAAATACACCATTTTCAGCAAATACACAGCATGCAGATAATTTATCAGCAAATAGCAAGCTCACAAATGCACATCCAAGATTACAATTCAGTATTTACATTCACTTATTAGCAAATAGCACCAATTGCAACACCTCGGACAAGCTCCTCGGATCTTGCACGAACAAGCTCCTCCGCTCTCCCAGTGGCGCGGCTCCACTCTAGCACGATCGGTGAAACATGAACAAAGCTTGTAGTTTCAGAATATGGGTAGCAAATTTTACATATAGTTCTAGCAATCCGAATAGGGTAGAAAATTTACATAATGTATTAGCATTCATAATCAGTGGTTTAATATCCACAAAAGCTTTCTAATCATTTGATTAAGTTTAAATCAGATTTGAAAAAGTTCTATTCACTCATTCCTATCACTGTAAATACTATGGATCTTGTATAACTCATTTACAAGCACCACTCCAAGAACTCGTTTAATAATTAACATGATATAACATGGAGTAGCTTTGTAAGCCATTGAACTAAAGATAACATTGGCATGGTACATGATATATTACATGGAGTAGCTTTGTAAGCCACTGAACTGAAGCTAACATTGGCATTGTACATGATATTACATGGAGTAGCTTTGTAAGCCACTGAACTGAAGATAACATTGGCATGGTACATGATGAATGATAGCGAATAATTCCAGTATGATCAAATGCCCTGGATCATGTAAGAGTAAGAGTCATAAGACTCAAACTAACCCTATTAAAAGAGCACTCATATTTACACTACCGGACTAGTGATGCTTGGCGGTGTGTTCAAATTGTTTTATCTTGATTGTTTTATACATGAACACATGCACTAATTAGTTCCTTGTTCGTGCAAAACAAACCCAAAAAACATATATGGAAATAAATCGTTCGTGCACTAATTAGTTCCTTGTTAGTCCATTAAGAGAATAAATTGTTAGGGATTGGCAAGCTAACATACACATGACCAAGTATTTTACGGAGGAGCACATGCGATAATTACAAGAAATAAACAAAATCTAACAAGGAGGAGAGGGACCAAGAAATAAACAAAATTGCGTCAAAGCTGAAACAATGGAAATTGAAGATAACACACTTTTGCTCAAAGTATGACACTTGTACTTAAAATATGCACATGGAACAATAATGAATGGTTTCAGATTCAAATCTTCTTACACCAAGTTTAATCTGCTACATTGTTTAAAGAAGTCGCAAAACATAACCATCGGTATCTTGCAAAATTCTTGGTATGTTCAGTGCGAAGAAATGGGAGAATATACACGATTTAATGGTGCTTTCAAGTATTCACTGATTCTCTCAGATTGCCAAATTACCTTAACAGCATATAGTCATTGCTTTCAGACTAAATTCTAACTGGAAGTTACTAGAGTATATGCTGCAATCAGACTAACTTCTAGTCAGTGCCTTTTCTTTCAGTTTATCATCTACCTAATAATCAAACTCTGACAGATACCAGAGAGAAAGCTGTGTATGCTGCAATCAAGTGGTGCTATATCTAGTACCTAAAACAACAAAACTATTTGTTCCGAGCTGCTCTAGACAGGCCAACCTATCATCTTATACAGAAAAAGGACTGATGTACGAGCTTTAGTTTAGTTTCCCACCAATTTTGGACCTCTCTCTATATATATCTCTAATAATCCTCCTGCCTCTAGGGACTGATGTACGAGCTTTAGTTTAGTTTAGTTATGTTGTGGCTGGCATAGATTGCCTACAGACACCAGATTTCGCCATCTTCTGGGTGGATGTAGGCGATGTTACGGCAACCAAAAATCTGGAAGGGGGTGCAAGTAAACAGAACATGATTAGAGCATGAACAATTGAGGAACAGAGGTTGTAGAACCAAGAGAAAGACAAGGTGTAGACTGTACAATCAATCTAGAACAAGGTGTGCAACAAACATCACATTTTTTTAGAAAAAAGAAAAGGTACTGGGTTGATGTACCGCTTCATAGATACAAGTGTTCATCCATTTGCAAATTTGCAGAGGAAGAATCTTGCATTTCCACATGGAGGCAGAGTTTTAGAACAGAAACTTAAGCATTACTTGTTAAGGACCAACACTAGTACATAAATGAAGGCAGGAAATAAAGGAGGAGCTACAAAGACAAATTCATGTCATGTACTAAAACAGAGGTAGCATTAGCAACAGGACATTCATAGCTCTATGCACGGGAAAGAAAGGACATGGCAATTGAGTAGTTGGTATGAAAGTTGTGAAATATAACTTAGGACAGCTCAACCTAGAAAGTGCAAAGAATACAGAATATGACTTATCATTTGTCTTGAGTCACAAAAACAAGACAGCTGATTCCCCGTCTATGTTATCCTAATTTACCCGATACATATCATCTTATATTCCAAAGGAAGCTGAAGAAGAGACACTTAGATTTTGTACTGTCCCACCAGCCACATCGAGATGCTTCATCCCAGAAACGGGTTCAGTCAAATCAGCCGAAAAATAAGGAGTAACAAGATTCCGTAAGGAAGAACCCCCAATTGGAATGGATCGAGCAAAGGGAGGCGGGTAAGCTTGAGCAACCTGTCCTGCAGCCCAATGCTCATGAGGTCGTTTCATGACGTCAGGCCGGAGGCTACGCTCTTTGAAGACGTTGCCCACCAGCTTGCTCTTCTCGTCCTCGCGCACCTGCTTGTATCCTGACGAAATAGCAGCAACGATATAATCCATCCTTGTCAGGCAGCTGCGGGTCACGAGAGGAAGGGGGAAGGACGAGTAGGAGGGGCGTACCGAAGCTGGTGGCGTGGGAGTGGAGGAAGGCCGTGGGGCTGGCGCAATCTTCTGATGTCCCAGTTCAGTGGTTCAGGGAACTGTATGTTGGCATACCTTGCGTGCAAGCTTCTGCAGCTTCTCTTGTTCCATTTTCTGCAGAAATACTTAGACTAGACATTCTTGACTAATTAACTACAATGCAGAACAGAACAATAGATCATGGTAAACCTGAGATAAACACAAAAAATGTATGATATGTGCACTACTTACTGCTAATTATTTGTAGCAAAACAAAAAAATGCTATTGCACAATATTTTAGCCGAGCAAGATTCCTAAAAATCAGGAGCGGCTACTTACAACCAAACACTTGTAACTTTATAACTATAACATCAATAAAATGATTGAGCTCATAGGTATAAACTAGCCGGCACAATTAATCTAAATTATGTTGTTCCACAAATTCATGTTATGCAGTGTGGAAGTACTAAGAAAAGTCATTTCTACAAAAGTAGCGTGAGACAAAAAAATAACCAAATTATTTTCTATGGTGGCTCACTGCCACTACATATCAAGGTGACAACTGCCCACTTCTACACACTACATTTTAACTGAACATGTCCTTGCAAATAATTCAGTGGTATCAGACCAGTTATTTGGTGCAATGGCACACATTACAGTCATATCTTACATAGCAAATAGAGGAAAAAAGGGAGGAACCGAGGACTTGCCTACACCATGAAGATTGAGATCTGGTGTCGGTGAGCGAGAGGTAGTGCGGCGGCGAAGGACGCCTGGGACGCGGTCTGGTGTCGTCAGGCGCAACCTTTGTGTCTAGTGACCTTGGTGTCCACGAGCAGGACCTCCCCGCTCATCATCAAGCAGTGCCATTACTGGACGGTGGCAGCAACCATTGGGTCGAGGTTGAGCCTATCCTCCTTGGTACGGAGCACCAGAACAGGAGATTCCACATATGGTTGCGGCCATGCCGATGTGTAGCGCCTCAACGGATCTGTCCAACCTCCTAGTTTAGGCAACAAGCTCTGGAGAGAGGGAGAACTGCAGCCCCATCTCAAACAGCTACATAGGGAGGGCAGCAAATCAATTGTAATTCATATTAGTTATAGAAATAGCTATACAATGCATGAGCAATCAAAATGTGGTAAGATGAGTTAGTAATAATCATTGAGAACACAAGAACATGCTAAGATAACATGTTATTTAGTAAAGAAATAAAAGAAATCTGACAAGTAGGACATGTCTAGTACTGAGCTAGCTAGCAAATGCAATGTGAAGCTCCAGGATCTCTCATTAGCATGTTTTCATTTCAAATAAGGCGCATACATTAAGAGCAATCGACGGTAAGTGTGAAACATTAAGGGTCGTACCAAGCAGTTTTTTTGTCTACACTAAAAATTCCACTGAATACTTGGCTTGACATAACTGAAGATTCAATCACTTGTAGCTACTAGTCCAAACACACTAGGAACCACGATGGAATTTAGTTGTGATGATGAATTTGGCAACCAATTAAAAAACTGGACTAACCAAGAACCTAGGAATATACTAATAGCCAGAGCAGTAAGTAAGCACCTACATCATCCACAAGATCTAGAACAGGAAGATCCCTAACCAGTCAGAGTCAGCGCATGCATAATGGAGGTTGGGAACCCGACAAAATCCTCCATCGTGTCACCTTGGTCGTGGCCCTGCCGAGAAGGAGATGGGCAGATGGCTGCAGGACGACATGATCCACCCTCTTCAGGCCCGCCCTCATTAGTGCAGACGAGCATCAGCAGCCAACACTCCTCGGTGCCCTCCATGTCAACCACCAAGATCTTGTTGGGGACTTCCCCTTGACCGTAGTCGAAGTACTCTTCCTCCTAGCGGACTCATACTCGTCCGCATCTGTGTGCCCCTTCCTTGCAGGCCTTTCACACGTGGGCAGGCCACGCCATGGCTGGTGTTAGGGAGGAGTGGAGGCCGAGCGAGGGAGGGAGAGAGGTTGTGGTGCTGGGGGACTAAGGGTTAGGTGGTGGCAGTGGTGGAGGGGAGAGGTGGTGGCCGCGGTGGAGGGGCGAGGTGGTGGAAGCGATGGAGAGATTAGGTTCTATGCGGTGATTCTCTAGATCGGATCGGGACTGACGAGGGTGGGACGGGGTGGCGGCGGAGAGATTAGGGTTCTATGCGGTTGGGTGGAGGGCGGGACGACGTGGAAATATTCGCTATGTGCGCGCATGATGGGTTCTATGCCAGGTCATCGATCCACGAGAATTTCCTATAGATCACAATCCCATCCGTTCATTCTATTCACATCCAACGGCGTGCATTGTCTTTCTCTTATATCTCAACCTGTGTAGTGATTATGACGATTTCATCCACAGAAATTACGATGTTTTAGAGCGAAATCGTCATAGTTTAATAATGTTTTGGCCCTCTGAAATAGCTTACGACCATCTATTGCGGAATCGTCATAAAACTATGACGATTTCATCAAGGGTCACTACCAAAACGTCATAGTTTGACACATTTCTTGTAGTGCTTGTTCATAGAACAAGTGGATTGTTTACCTTACACACTTTGCTTAAAGCAGTTGTCTGTTGCTTGCAACTTAATACTGGAGGGGGTTCGGATGATAACCTGAAGGTGGACTTCTAGTCATCGATGTAGTTGGATGGCGGTCTATGTATATTGTTGTATTACCCAATCGAATCTCATAGGATCTTTTTGTCTGGTATTGCATTGTTATGTCTTGCTCAGTTCCTGTCAATTGCCCTGTTGTAATTTGTTTACCCTTCATGCCATGTTGTTTATCTAAGGAGAGCACCTCTAGTGAACTATGGACCCCGGTCCAATCTTTACCATTGATACATCTTCCACTTTTACTTGTTTACTTGCTGCAAACCATCATCACCTTCCACACCATACGTTTAATCCTTTGTTAAAGCAAACCGGTGAACTTGGCAACCTCACTGATTCGTTGGGGCAAAGTCTTGAGTTTGTGTTGTGCAGGTTTCCACGTTGCTTGCAACACCCGTGTGATGTTTCCTTCCTCCTACTGGTTCGATAACCTCGGTTTCTTACTAAGGGAAAACTTGTTGCTGTGTTGCATCACACCTTGCTCTTGGGGTTTTCCTACGAAGCACTGCACGTTGACGCAGTGCCATCAGGTTGCAACGGGAAGATTCCTAGTGGGTATAAAAGGGACCTTCTTCCCCAACGGGGAGATTGCCTCTTTTATCTCTCTCCTACATTGTTCTTGAGCTGAATTTTCACTAGATCTCACCCATAGTTCTCCAATCTCCTTGATACTTTGGGATTTGGTGGAGGAGGTCTAGATCTAGGGTTTCACCAAAGCAAAGTCGATTCCCCCTTGTTTTTCCTTGTGGATCTTGTTACTCTTGGGTACTTTGAACCCTATACGGAAGAGATCGGTCTCGGATCTCGCACATTGGTTGTAAAGCTTGAAGGGTTTCGCGGCATAGTAAATCAAAATTTTCTACGGATGCGAACAGAGGGAAAGCCGAGATCTAATCTAGGAGATGCAAATAACGAGAGAGATTGGATTAGATCTTCATACCCTTGAAGATTCGCGACAGTGAACGCTCGTTTAACGTGGGTGATGTAGTCGTACTCGCTTCTCCTCCTCGCGATCCGATCCGATCTAGCACCACAAGTGGCGGTGCCTCCGTGAGATGCACACGTGCATCACCTCGACGTATCCTCCTTCCTTGGTCCAGAAAGTATGGTGGAGATATGGGTTGGATCTACAACGCGACGGCGCGGTGCAATTGGTGAAGAATTTCTGCAGCAGGGCTTTGCCTACAAGCAGTCGGGAGGGAGAGAGGAGGGCAACAGGGCGGCTAGGGTTGGAGGGGAAGGTGTGGGGGGTTGGTGCGCCCCCATCCCTCTATATATAGAGGGGTGGGCACAGCCCTAGCCCCTCCCCCAAGCCAAGGCCGGCGGCCCCAAGGAGGAAGAGTGGGGGCAAGGAAACCCCCCCTTCTAGAAGCTCTATCTAGAGTTTAAACCTCTCTTGGCCGGCTGGGCCCTATGGGGCCTTGTGCCCCTGGCCCAATGCGTCCAGGGCACTCCATCATAGGCCCATGCCCCCTCCCGGAAGGTGTGGCCACGTTGGTGCCCTTCCGGAAGGTTCTAGAAGCTTTCGGTATAATACCGATTAACCCGGAACAATTCCGAACTCCAAAAACTGCACTGCCTTATATGAATCTTATTCTCCGGACCACTCCGAACCTCTCGTGATGTCCCGGATCCCATCCGAGACTCAACAAAACTCATAAACCAATTATCCAATCTATCCTAGCCGAGACACGTTAAGTGTGTGACCCTGCGGGTTCGAGAATATGCGACATGATCTTCTATCAATAATCAACAACGGGTCCGGAAACCCATATCGACTCCACACATTCATCGATGATCATATCGGATGAACCACGATGCCAGGATTCAATCAATCCCATATATATATTCCCTTCGTCTCGCGATATTTTACTTGCCGAGATTTGATCGTCGGTACCGTCATACCTAGTTCAATCTCGCTCACAAAGTACTTTACTGCTCCGTAATCCGATATCACTTTGTGATTAACTCCTTAACCACATGCTTGCAAGCGGTGTTGATATCGACACGAGTGGGCCCGAAGTATATCTCTCCGACTTGGGAGGGACAAATCCCATCTCGATACATACAACCCAACAGATACTTTCCGATCACCTGAGAGACACCTTTATGATCACCCTCTCATAGGATGACGTTTGATGACCTCAAAGATTTCTTCCGATACCAGGGAGTTGTATTATCTCATGGTCTAAGGAATACAATATTTGACATAAGAAAAGCTTCGCAAAGACAAACACGATGACACGATCTAATTGCTTCACTTAGTTTGGGTCTGTCCATCATATCATTCTCCCAATGATATGATCTCATTATTAATCGACAACTCATGTCCATGGTTAGGAAACCTTAACCATCATTAATCAATGAGCTAGTCCATAGAGGCGTACTAGGGACATGGTGTTGTTCACAAACCACACAAGTATTAAGTTTCCGCTTAATACAATTCTAGCATGGAATATAAACATTATCATGAACAAGAATTATAATAATAACATCTTTATTATTGCCTCTAGGGCATAATTCCAACAAAGCTTTGGGATCATGTTGGGAGACTCTAAGTGTTGTGGAGGTCTACTCAAACAAATTTGTAAAGGTTCTGGTTGCCACCTTGAAGGCCACCGCATAATAGATAATGTGCTTTCCTTGAGGCGGGTGCGCGGGAGAATAGGGTGAGGCCTTTCGTGGCGCTGGTGGTCTTAGTACCGCCCACCCCTCCAACAGGGACGTACTTCCCCTTAAAAGGAAGGAACTTCAAAAAACATCTCCGTGTCTACCTTCGGTGATTTCTGTCATTTACTCTCTATTATTGTTGCTTGTTTTCTTGATTGTCATATAGGTTCTCTCACCTAGTTGC
This sequence comes from Avena longiglumis, assembly GCA_030063025.1. NCBI lineage: Eukaryota > Viridiplantae > Streptophyta > Magnoliopsida > Poales > Poaceae > Avena > Avena longiglumis. Next base: position 113,724,712 of record CP125976.1, on the reverse strand, counting down.
ATATCTAGAGAACCTTCTTTGTGGCAAGCCTTAAAATTGAAAAGAAGTTAAAAATTGAGTAGCGCCTATTCACCCCCCCCCCCTCCCCCTCTAATCGCTTATACCGATCTTTCAAAAGCCCTCACCGAGACTAAGGGGAATTTTTGTTCCCACTCCACACTAGCTAGAATTTTGTCCAACTTTTCATATGTTGGGACCTCATGTCTATTGGCCCGTGTGTATTGTCTATCTGGAAGAGCAATCTCTCTTAGATCAAGACTCTTGATAATTGCATTAAAACAAAAGGCCACTAAGGATTAAAAAAATTATTACTCTTATCCTCACGCTTGCGAAGAATATTAAAATCCCCTCCAAATAACTTGAAAAGCGACTCGGTTTCACACATCCTAATAAGTTCAGATAAAAATTCAGGTTTATGCAAGTTGTTGAGAAAAAGAGCAATTTACCAAGCGAATTATCCATAATAAACGCTAGATAAAACATGACTAGAATAATGGGTAATATACTAATCATGTTAAATAGCGAATACAAAATAAGGCATATAGCCACACAAACTACAAGACATAAAACTCGGATAGAATCGAACAAGATTGAGATGAAGTTGTACACGGCAAGAAGTGATAGAACCGCCGGTTGGAACCGTTATTGGTCATGTCGTCAAGGAAGAGAGTGCTGATGTCGGGGAAGAAGTCCTCGTGGGAAGACGTCGCTATCGTGAGGGAGTCCGTGACGCCAGATAGTCGCTGATAGCGCCCCAAAACCTTATCGCCTTCTCCCGTCAGGACTCGAAGGCCGGGGTCTCGAGGCCTCGTCCCGGGCCATGTGCACGCCGCAAGACGGATGGGGAAGATGGAAGTAGCGCAGTGCTCGAACTCGAGGCAAGGGATGTGTAACAACACACCGAGAGGAGGCGCTCTCTCTCTTATAGGCAGAGAGAAGGCGGCAGTGCGAGAAGATGAAACGAGCAGCACATTTAACTCAGATAAACGTCCATTTAAAGCAAACGTTTCACCTTCGTATAAGTCGATGCTTTCGTATAAGTCGATGCTCCAGGAGCCGATAGCAATGTATCTCAAAGAGCCGATGCATCGGCTTTCCCAAAATTGTTGATATACCATTCATGCGTGGCAAAATAAAGCTCGGCTCGGCGAGATTCCCGCAACCAGCACATGCAGGCGGCCGTGGCGAGGCGAGGCGTAGCGTGGCGAGCGAGGAGGAGGAGCGCGTGTGGAACTCTCTCCTTCTCCTTCTCATCCTTTTACCAAGTGGTAGAAGAGCTCACCTTATAAGCTGGTCCAACTTCCACTCAACTAGCAATGTGGGACTAAACATTTGTCCCACCTCTTGCCTTGCATGAATGGGCCACATGGGCCTCTAGGATTTTCAGGAATTATTGAAATAGAGAATGGGCTAGAATATTTGGGCCAAAATTCCAACAATCCCCACGGATCCCGATGCACATGTAATCGCCTTTGGTTCCAAAACACTGTTTATATACTGTACTTTAGTGGAGACTGTAAGTTGAACTTCCACCTAGAATTCTATGCTACACTAGATTGCGTCTTGTGCATGGACTATGCCTTGAACTGCAAGTCTGCTTCAATCTAGCGTCACACGAAGTCTTGACCGAGACTTGGCTACCGTGGGACTTCCCCGCGGGTGGAGCTTATACGTCATACTCCATGACCTTTCATGAGTTTATTAGAGAGCACCCACCTCATAGGCTGACGCTTTTAATAGTCGACTCATATAGGTGTGTTCTTCAAAAGATGTTCTGCAGACAACATCTTTGCTTAGGATAAGCCACTTAGAACACATTAAGATAATAAATCAACCTGCCATGAAGAATAGGAAAGTATTGCATCTTTATGGAGTGGTATTTATTAAAGTAGGGATACTTTCCTCTGAGCTAACCAACCTTGTTTCCCAATTCTAATTCACGGGATCTCCGATCACATAGAGTGGTTTACCACCGTGGAAAGCTCAAATTGTGGGTCTCATACCCATCTCCTTCGATGCATTTTCTATCACGTTGCGTGATAGACCCTTTGTGAAGGGATCGCCAAGTTTTTAGATGTTTGGATATAATCCAATGCAATAACTCGGAGTTTCTCATTTTCCGACAGATTTCAATCTCCTCTTCACATGTCTTGAGGACTTCATATTATCCTTAGAACTGTTCACCTTAATAATCACAGTTTGATTATCACGTTCATTGGAATTGGGTATAGGTTTTTCAACCACGTAAGTCCATCAAGAGTTCACGAAGCCACTCTGCTTCAACAGTGGCCGTGTCTAGTGCTGTGAGTTCTGCTTCCATAGTTGACCTCGTTAAGATGGTCTGCTTGCAAGACTTCCAAGAAACAGCGCCACCACCAAGTGTGAAAACATATCCACTCGTGGCCTTTATCTCATCAGCATCAGATATCCAATTTGAATCACTATAACCCTCTAGTACCCTTGGATACCCGGTATAGTGTATGCCATAGCTCGCAGTGCCTTTTAGATATCGCATAACTCTCTCAAGAGCATGCCAGTGATCATCTCCTGGAATTGAGACAAATCGACTGAGTTTGCTTACAGCAAAGGCGATGTCGGGTCTCGTGGCACTAGCTAAATACATAAGCGAGCCAATAATTTGAGAGTATCTTAGTTGGTCTCTAGCATTTCCTCGATTCTTTCGAAGCAACACACTAGGATCATATGGTGTAGGAGAAAAATTGACGTCGCTATACCCAAAACGACTCAAAATCTTTTCCACATAGTGGACCAAGCAATGTAATCCCACCATCATCATCTCTCAAAAGCTTGATGTTCGGGATAACATCGCTACTCCCAGATCCTTCATCTCAAAGGAACGAGATAAGAAATCTTTGACCTCCTTAATTGCATTAAGGTTGGTTCAAAATCATATGTCATCAACATACAAACAAAGGATGACTCCTCACCCCACCATGGCGATAGTATACGCACTTGTCGCCTTCGTTACAACAAAGCTGCAGCGTTAAGGTTTTATCAAATTTTTCATGCCCGCTTAGGTGCTTGTTTGAGACCATACAAAGACTTCAGCTTGCACACTTTTCTTTCTTGACCATTTACTACAAAACCATCTGGTTGATCCATATAGATTTCCTCATCCAACTCTCCATTTAGGAAAGCCGTCTTAACGTCCATTTGATGAACGAGAAGACCGTGTGAGGCAGCCAGAAAGTAGTACTCGAATGGTGGTCAACCTTGCTACAGTGAGTAAGTGTCAAAGAAGTCTTCACCTTCCTTTTGGGTATAACCCTTGGCTACAAGCCTTGCCTTGTACTTCTCAATAGTACCATCAGGCCTTAGTTTCTTCTTGAACACCCATTTACATCCTGGGTTTGCACCCATAAGGACGATCGTGATCTCCCATGTTTCATTAGCTAAGATGGAATTCATCTCACTATGAACAGCTTCCTTCCGAAGTCGATCGGAGATGCATAAGCTTCGAAATGGAAGTGGAGTGTCATCTACAAGGTACAATGAAATCATCACCAAAAGACTTTGCAGTCCTTTGTCTCTTGCTCTTTTAGAAATTTCATTTTCATCCTCCTTAGGACTTTTAGAGTGTTCAATCGAATGATAGGTTCGAGAATATAGCAAATTCGACTAGATGAACTAGGTATCTCGGATTTGATGAGTTAGATTTATCCTTCATTGGAAATATATCCTCAAAGAAAGTCGCACGATCGACTCCATGATTGTACCGACATGAATGTCAGGTACTTCAGATTTAACTATCAAGAATCTATAACCAACGCTATGGAAAGCATAGCCCAGAAAAACACAATCAATGGTTTTTGGTCCAAGCTTGCGCTTCTTGGGAATTGGTACATTAACCTTTGCCAAACAACCCCAAGTACGTAAGTAAGAGAGTTTTAGTCTTTTCTTTTCCCATTCTTCGAATGGAGTAATTTCTTTGTTCTTTGTGGGAACTCGGTTTAGGACATGACACGCGGTCAATAATGCCTCCCCCCACCATTCCTTAGAGAGACCCGATGTGTCTATCATGGCGTTAACCAAATCTTAGAGTACGGTTCTTTCTTTCGCTACTCCATTTGACGGGTGAGTAGGAGGCGTCCTCTCATGAATTATACCATGTTCGCAAAAAGAATCAAATTTGGAAAAATACTCTCCACCACGATCAGACCTAAGCCTCTTAATCTTTCGATCAAGTTGATTTTACGCCTCATTTTATAGATTTTGAAGAAACTCAAAGCCTCATCTTTTGATTTCAGAAGATACACATGACAATATCTCGTAGAGTCATCGATCAAAGTCATGAAATATTTCTTTCCACCTTTTGTCAATACACCATTCATCTCACAAAGATCAGAATGTATGAGCTCTAGTGGTGTTAAATTTCTCACTTCTGCAGTCGTATGTGACTTGCGAGGTTGTTTAGCTTGCACGCAGACTTGGCACTTAGATCCCTTAACAGTTGAGAAATCAGGGATTAAATTCATTTTGGCTAGTCGCGTCATACAACCAAAATTAATATGACAAAGACGAGAGTGCCAGACATTTGATTCAAAATTTGTGTAAATATGATTAACAACTTTATTACAAATGTCTGACAGAGATAAGCGGAACAAGCCTCCGCATTCATAGCCTTTACCAATAAAGGTTCCATACTTCGAAATTACAAATTTATTGGACTCAAATACAATCTTGTAGCCATCTCGACACAGAAGAGATCCGCTAACAAGATTTTTATTAATTGAGGGAACATGATGCACGTTCTTCAGGCGCACAGTCTTTCCCGAAGTGAACTTCAGATCGACCGTACCAACACCATGAACAGAAGCATGCGAGCCGTTCCCCATCAAGACGGTTTGAGTCCCTCGACCGATATGAAGAAAACATGGAAATATCGTAATGTACATGTACATTAGCGCCCGTGTCAATCCACCAATCAGGAGAATGACATAATGAAAGAACGAGGTAATATACCATACCCAACATCTTTCATCTCAACGTCGCCATGACAACATTAGCGCCTTGCTGCTCTTCCCATGTTGGCGTTTGTCAAAGCGGTTGGGACAAGCAGAGCCCAATGATTAGGATCACCGCACATGACAAGCACCTTTCCTCTTATCAGTCTTCTTCTTGAAGCTGGTAGACTGTGAGGCCTTGTTCTTTCCATCAAACTTTCCTTTGTCATCAAACTTGCCTTTGTTCTTGAACTTGTAAGGCTGGAAGTTCCTTTCTACCAGTTGGCATTAGAACCTCCCTCGGTACCTCGAGCACGTGTGTCTTTTGCTCGCCTTCTTCCACATCAAGAGTCCCAATGAGATCCGTCACGGAGAACTCTTGTCTCTTGTGCTTGAAGTAGCAAAATTCCTCCATGACTGGGAAGTTTGGCAATGATGCCTCCGCAACAAACTTGTCGGTAACACACAAGTGAAGTGCTCAAGTTCCGGCAAGTGATCAGATCTCATGACCTGCTCCACAATGGAGCGGTCATCAATCATCTTGTAGTCATAGAATTGTTCCATGACATACAGTTCACTGCCAGCATCAGAGACTCCAAATTTTCTCTCGAGCGCATCCCACATATCTTTGCCATTGCTGAATGACAGATATGAATCGACAATATTGTCGCCATGATGCTGATCAAGGCAGCCTTGAAAGTAGTATCAAGTTTTGAACGCCTCTTCCGAGCGGGATTAAGTTCCCTCAGTGCGCCATAGATGGCGTTATAGCAGCTCATGGTCCGAAACCGAGCATCGCTCTCGCACGCCACCGCTTGTAATTCACACCTTCAAACACGTGGCTTCATAGAAGCAACAAAGCCACTTGGGGCAAATTGCGAAATAAGGTTTTTGGATTGTTGAGAAAAGAGCAATTTACCAAGCGAATTATCCATAATAACGCTAGATAAAACATGACTAGAATAATGGGTAATATACTAATCATGTTAAATAGCGAATACAAAATAAGGCATATAGCCACACAAACTACAAGACATAAAACTCGATAGAATCGTAACAAGATTGAGATGAAGTTGTACACGGCAGAAAGAAGTAGAACCGCGGTGTTGGAACCGTTATTGGTCATGTCGCCGAGGAAGAGAGTGCTGATGTCGGGAAGAAGTCCTCGTCGGGAAGACGTCGCTATCTGTGAGGGAGTCCGTGATGGCGACGCCAGAGGTCAGCGCTATAGCGCTCCCCAAAAACCTTATCGCCCTTCTCCCGTACAGGACTCGAAGCAGCGGGGTCTCGGAGGCCTACTGTCCCGGCTCGCGGTGCACGCCGCAAGACGGGATGGGGAAGATGGAAGTAGCGCAGTGCTCTGGAACTCGAGGCAAGGGATGTGTAACAGCACAACTGAGAGGAGGCGCGACCTCTCTCTCTTATAGGCGCAGAGGAGAAGGCAGACGGTGCAGAAGATGAAACGAGCAGGCACGTATAAGTCGATGCTCCAGGAGCCGATAGCAATGTATCTCAAAGAGCCGATGCATCGCTTTCCCAAAATTGTTGATATACCATTCATGCGTGGCAAAATAAAGCTCGGCGAGATTCCATAACCAGCTGGCCGTAACGAGGCGAGGCGAGGCGAGGCGAGGCGTGGCGAGCGAGGAGGAGGAGGAGCGCGCGTGTGGAACTCTCTCCTTCTCCTTCTCATCCTTTTACCAAGTGGTAGAAGAGCTCACCTTATAAGCTGGTCCAACTTCCACTCAACTAGCAATGTGGGACTAAACATTTGTCCCACCCCTTGCCTTGCATGAATGGGCCACATGGGCCTTTAGGATTTTCAGGAATTATTGAAATAGAAAATGGGCTAGAATATTTGGGCCAAAATTCCAACACAAGTCTTATGCTTTCATACGGTAAAAAACCCACACAAAACTATCATTTTTAGAACGCATGGTCAACTTAACACAAATGTCTCTTGTCTCTACTCTTCGGACCTGAAGTGTTTTGGTATTAATATCAACAAGGATTCCACCTGACCACCCATGCGGCGGAAGACAAAACCATGGAAAATCCCTACCAGCAGCTAAGTGTTCTAAAAAAAGAAACAGCAAAATTACATTTTCCTATTTCTAATAACGCAATGAAACCTAACCGATATTCTCTTATTGACTCTTGCACAAACAAGTGCTTTCCAGGATCGTGGAAACCCTCGTTGTTCCATATCATGCCCTTTAACCCTTCCATTTTAAAAATTCTTCTTGCTTTTATTCTCGTGCTTCTCCGCATGTTGACCTTGATTGTTTCGGCCATGATCTCAACTTGATCCTCATTAATATGCAGTTCATCTTCTATTAAATCTTCACAAAGATCACACGCCACGCGCGTAGACACCAAAAAATGGTGTGTACTTTGCATCTCCATATTCAGTATGATTAATTGTCTTTTTTTCTATAGAATAGTTAGAGCACGTTACACCTCGTTATCTTTTACTAACTTTGCCTCAGTGATTCTACTCTCATTATTACTACCCAAAGAAACTCCAACTCTATGCGCCTTATTAATTATTTCCACATCAGAAAAACATAACAAAGAAAACTTATTATTTAAGTTCTGAGATATGCCCTTTCCAGTTGCGTTGCATCGGCATTGGACTGCGCTTGTACGCGTCCACTTGATCGCAGTCCAGCCACGTTGCTGTCCGCAATGCCACCAAATGCAATAATCTCCTCTCGAGTTTGGGTACGTCTCCCTCCTGTCATACCTACGTTTTTGCTTCCATGTAATCAGACTCACATGGTCTATTTGTTTTAGAAAAGGATTCCGCTGGAGAGATTCACTCGGCTCCATAGAGCTAAGTGAAACAAAAAGAGGCTGATGTGTTGCCAAACTCTCACATAGAGCTTGTGAAGAATTCTCACCATTTGCCAATGGAGTCAAAGACAAGCCTACACCTGTTTACAATTAGAGGGTAAAGTTGGGTCGCAACCATTGTTTACAACGCAACAATAGAGTTTGACACGCCAGATAAAGAAAAAGCAGCAGCATTCGAGCCATTCACTTGAGGTCGAGCAGCTTTTGGGCTATATATCAGAGAAATCAACATTCTCCATGACGGCAGTAACTACAGCTGCAGCAAAAATAGGTGTGTCGGCAGGCTTCCCGTTATGCTCAGCAGACTGCAACGCTAGCTTGGTATCCAGAACATTTGCTGCGACCGCACCAGGAGCGACGGCAGCACTGGCAGAAGAGTGAGCGATGGCAGGCTGCCACGAGACGATCGTCAGATAAAATCTGTGCCGCGGCTGGGACAACATCCACTTTCTGCCAAGAACATCCCGTGCAAGACTGAAGCTTTGGAGGCGCAGAACATGTCACTAGTCCCTCATCCTCTTCCACCATATCAGCCCATGTTTTCTTATTAGGACGTGGTAGAGATAATTCAAACGAATCCTACCAAAAGTGTTTCTTCAAGATTTCCATTAGAGGGTAAAGTTGCGTTGCAACCATTGTTTACAATTCCCTTTCCCTTATCTTCATTCTTTTTTTTTGCGGGTACCCTTATCTTCATTCTTTGATCTCTTGGCTTCCCTATCAGGATTATTATTATCAGCATTGTCCTGGTTACCACATCCATTGGCATCATCATTTGGTGCATCATCCATGGGATCATCATCAATCGGAATAGGCTGCATCTGCTCAACTTTGAACCTAAGCTTATAAAATTCTCCTTTGATTTGGATATCCATCCATGCAGTAATGAGATTATAGTCTAGACAAGCAATGTTGATTTGGAGTGCCTCTGTCCTTCTAGTGAACTCCATGTCAATATCCATAGTTTTCCCAAAAAGATCGCCAAGAACCCATAACCCCAGAAAATCATCTAACGCCTCTGAAGGTAGGTCAGACACCCTGACCCAAACATGATCAATGGTCCAAGCAGGGTGGATCGGTTTTTCCAAAAAATCAAAACTCATGGTGACGTTGCTGCCTGGAACACTGTATGCTCCAAAGTGTGAAGCTCTAGTTAAATCTTTCTTACTTGGGAAGTTAACTCGAAGTACATTATCCTCCTCTTAACAAACCTCCCATTGATACTGGTCATCAGGCAGGATCCATCGAAGTTGTTCAATAATCTCAGCAAGTAACATAGACCCATTAGATATAGTGACCCTGCTCATACGAGTATTATTTAGAGCTGACCTCACCGCACCCGATGAGGGAAATTTCCAGAACATCATCTCCTCATGAGCAACACCGTGGAGAATGGGTTTTGGTGCTATAATTTTTGGACAATCTTTGGAGGCATGATCAGGGCTCTGGCAGCAAAGACAGAGCACCGTTTTATAATCATTCAAAAAATGGCCTTACCACATCGACAGCAATCGGGTCCCTTCTTCTTGGCCTTCCTGTCCTTGCTGCTGCACAACTTCAGTACTCTGTCTAACCTCCTGCAAAACCTGCCGTTGAGGTGGAGGCACAACAGGTTGCTGAGAAAGCGGGACAGGCTGTCGTTGTGGCTGTAATTGACATGGAGGTTCAATCACTGCCTCTGCCTCCTTCGGCTGATCAGAGGTGGAACCAAACTGCTCTTTCGGAGTGTAAATTTGTGATAATAATAATAATTGATAATTTTTACAATGAGAGAATACAATGGTTTATATAGGAGAGGGGGGAGAGGAGGTGCAGAGCCCGGCCTAAACCCTAACTTGATATGCAAGTAAACATAATCTAACATCCCCCCGCAGTCTCAACCGTGGGCTCGACAACGTTGAGACTGAAACGAATCTCTGTAAATGGTGTAGTAGCAAGTCCTTTGGTAAAAATATCTGCAAACTGGGCCGTAGAAGGCACATGAAGAACACACACTTCTCCCAAAGCGACCTTCTCTCGAACAAAATGGATGTCAATCTCGATATGCTTTGTCCGCCGATGCTGAACTGGGTTTCTAGACATGTAAACAACTGAAATGTTATCACAATATACCACTGTGGCCTGACCAAGAGGTCGATGTAACTCAACAAGTAACTGACGCAACCAAACTGTTTCAGCAACTGCGTGAGCAACAACACGGTACTCAGCCTCTGCGGATGAGCGAGAAACCGTAAGCTGACGCTTCGAAGACCAAGAAATTAAATTATTGCCAAGAAAAACACAATATCCTGAAGTGGATCGACGAGTGTCTGGACAACCAGCCCAGTCTGCATCGGAATATGCTGTCAATAATGTGGGTGATGAGTGGTTGATATGCAAACTATGATTTAATGTACCTTTGAGATATCTAAGTATGTGTTTGACATGGTTAAAATGCGGGACTCTTGGATCATGCATGTAAAGACAAGCTTGCTGGACAGCATATGATATTTCTGGACGTATAATGGTGAGATACTGAAGGGATCCAGTTAAGCTACGGTATAGAGTCGGATCAGGAAAAATATCACCAGCCGAGGAAAATTTAGAAGAAGTATCTACAGGTGTATGGGATGGTTGACAATCTAACATTTCAGCCCTAGTTAGGAGATAAACAGAGTACTGACGTTGAGAGAGAAAAAGACCAGAAGAATCACGAGTGACAGCTATACCTAAGAAGTGATGAAGGGAACCTAGATCAGTCATAGAGAATTCAGTTTGTAGGAGAGAAATAATATGAGTGAGAAAAGTTGTGGAGGAGGCAGTGAGAACTATATCATCAACATAAAGTAGGAGATATGCAACCTGGGTGTTAGAGTGGTAAAAAAAAAGAGTAGTCAGAACGAGAGGGAATGAATCCTATAGTTTGAATAAAGGTAGAAAAACGTTGAAACCAGGCTCGGGGTGCTTGTTTGAGGCCATAGAGAGATTTTTGGAGAAGGCAAACGTGATCAGGAAAAGAAGAATCTTCGAAACCGGAAGGTTGTTGAGAATAGACGACTTAGTTTAAGGAACCATGGAGGAAAGCATTTTTTACATCGAGTTGATGGATGGGCCAGGAAGAGGAAACAGCAAGACTAATAATGGTTCGGATGGTGCTAGGTTTAACTACGGGAGAGAAAGTTTCGTCGTAATCGACACCGTGTTGTTGAGAGAACCCACGACAAACCCAACGCGCTTTATACCGAGAGAGAGTGCCATCAGAATGAAATTTTTGACAGAACACCCACTTTCCATAAACAACATTTGCATTAGGAGGTCGGGGAACAAGTTGCCATGTGTTATTGGATTGGAGTGCTTGAAACTCATCGCGCATGGCAGCGAACCAGTTCGGATCAAGAAGAGCAGATTTGTATGTTTTGGGAAGAGGTGAGAGAGTTGGAGAAGCATGAAGATTGGGGCGTGTTTTAGGAAGTCGAAAACCATACTTGGCATGTGTGCGCATGGAATGGTCGTTGTTAGGTGCGATAATGGGAACGGCATGTGAAGGAGGAGCTGCTGCATCTGGCGCAGCGGAGGAGGAGGACGCAGCAGCATGAGGGGCAGGAGTTTTGGGGCGGCGAGCGTAAACCTGGGTTATGGGTGGTCGAGACACGGGTGCTGATGGGGCTGTCGGGGCAGCCGAGTCGGCCGGGGCAGGGTTAGGGACTACCATGGCAGGAGAATCGGGAGCGGTATTGGTCGAGGCAGGATAGGAGGCAGCCGTGGCAGGGTTGTAGGGCAGGTTAGGAACGAAAAAGTGAGGTTTTATGGAATTGGCTGGGCGAGGGGTGGATGTGGTGGGAGGAGATGTAGGGGTTCTAGTGGCGAAAGGAAAGGTGTTTTCATCGAAAGTGACATGCCTAGAGATGTGAATGTGACCGGTCACAAGATCAAAACACCGGTAGCCTTTGTGTTCATCTGAATAACCTAGGAAGACACAAGGAAGGGAACGTGGAGAGAGTTTGTTTGGGGAAGTTGCATAGACATTGGGAAATCAAAGGCAACCAAAACGCAAGCTCGGTGTAGTTTGGGTGAGAGAGAAAAAGGGGGTAGACAGGTGTGGTGTTTGGGTTAGTGCTAGATGGTCAAATATTGAGGAGATAGGTTGCGGTTCTAAGAGCTTCAGCCCAAAATGTGGAGGGCATAGATGATTGAATGAGGAGTGTGCGAACTATGTCATTGATGGTGTGGAGTGATCGCTCAGCCTTGCCATTTTGTGGGGAAGTGTAAGGGCAAGAGAAACGAAGGAGAATGCCATGTTGGAGAAAGAAATTACGGTTTACAAAGTTGTTAAATTCTTTTCCATTGTCACATTGGATAAATGTTATGGGTAAAAAGAAGTGTGTGTTGACATAGGTTTTAAAGTTGATAAAAAGTGAGTGGACATCAGATTTGTTGCGAAGTGGAAAAGTCCAAACGAAGTGTGTAAAATCATCTAAAATAACTAAGTAGTATTTGAAACCGAAGAGACTCACAGTTGGAGAGGTCCATAGATCACAGTGCAAAAGTTCAAACGGATAAGTACTATGAGAAGTAGAATGCGCAAATGGTAAACGAACATGTTTTCCTTGTTGACAAAACTCACAAACGGAAGAATTATGAACCTCTTTATTACAAGGGATCGAAAAATCACTAAGTAGAGAGGATAAAGTGGCTTTATTCGGATGGCCTAAGCGTTTATGCCATAGATCTACGGAGGCGAGCATGGATGATGGAGACGAGGCCGCAGGAGTGCCATGAACAGAGTAGAGGTCGCCAGAGCTATCGAAGCGAGCGATCTCCGCCTTGGTCATGAAATCCTTCACAGACAAGCCAAAAGGGTCAAATTCGACAGAAACATAGTTGTCTTTGGTGAAACGACGGACAGAGATTAAATTTTTAATGAGGGCTGGTGCAACTAAGACATCTTTAAGTAGGAGTGGTTTGGAAGTGGAAGATGCAAGGTTTGTATGACCGACACATGAAATTGGTATGGAGGAACCATCGCCTAATGTAATGGATGAAAAATGAGATGGTGTGCAAGTTGACAGCATAGTATTCGATAAAGACATGTGACTAGAAGCACCAGAATCGAAAATCCAATCAGTACCTGAGTTACCTTGAGCAGCAAAATTATTCATGGCATGTAGAAACGCAGCTTGGTCCCAGCTCGGAGTAGAGGGAGTCGGTGTAGTTGACGGAGCAGGGACTGGCGCAGGTGGTGGCGGTGCAGCAGGAGTCGAGTACATGGTGTATGGCGAGTAGTAGCCCCCAGGATTAGAAGTGACCGGTGCCGAAAAGCCATAAGGACCCATAGAAAAGGGCATCGGCGAGTGCATCGGCGAGGCATAGGGAGCCGGCGATGGTGCAGCATACATGGGCGGTGAAGGGGCGGCGTAATGAGCTTGTGCAAGGACCCGTGGTGCAAGGAGGCCAGGTGAGCCTGTATGAGGATGCACGCCAGGCTGCCACGAACCAGTGTAGGCAGGTGGCGTGCCAATAGGAGAGGGCGCGATCCAGGGCATTGGCCAAGCCTGAACCATGCCAGTCCAAGGGTCCTGAGAAGATCGCCAAGCTGGTGCTGCAGGTGGAGCCGGTGGTGGTGCCGGGGCAGTTGGAGGAGCCGATGGTGTTGGAGGAGGTCGTGGTGCAGGCGTCCGATAGATAGGCCGGGTGCCCCTATAGTTGGGGCTAGGGCGCCAACCTGGCGTGGAACAGGCGCAAGCGGCGCCGGAGGCGGTGGCGGTGCAGGAGGCCTGGAGCAGCAGCATAGGCCTGAGGGCGAGACTATTGAGTGGTCATGGCGCGATTCGCCCAGGAGAGCATGGAGCGGACTTCTGCAAAGGAAGGAGACGGACGTATCATGGGGATGAAGGACTACTGCTTGTCGAAGCGCTGATTGAGGCCGACGAGGAGGATCTTGATGAGTTGTTTGTCCTCAACGGGATCACCGAGTTCACGGAGTTCATTGGCGATGGTCCAGGCGCGGGTATACCCCACGGGCAAGTCGCCTGGCGGTGTTCTGCTCCGTGTTGAGCGTGTTGACACGGGCGTCGGCGTTGTCCTGAAAAAGCTGACGGAGGGCTTCCCAAAGGGCGGCGGCGTAGGTGGCAGCCCTAAAAACGAGATTGAAAATCTCGGTGCTCACCCGCTGGTAGATCCACTGTATCACAGCGAGATCATCCTTGACCCAGCGGGGATCTGAGGGATACGGCGGGATGTTGGGGTCAACGTGCGCCAGGAGGTTGCAGCGGCCCAAGTGCACCTCAAAAAGATGCCTCCAATGGTAGTAGTTGTGTTTGGGGAGATCTAAAGTGATGGGAATCAATGGAGTAACGTCGGAGATTGTATCGGCGAAGTTGATGGTGGGGGCGATAGGAGGTGGGGCGGATGAGGTGGATGGTTTGGCAGCCGCGACGGCGGCCATGGCGGCGCGCCACTCGAAGAACCCCAGAGGGGGCGGCGGCGGGGTGGGAGGCGTGGAAGCCATGCCCTAGAATCTAACCTTAATCTGATACCATGTAAATTTATGATAATAATAATAATTGATAATTTTTACAATGAAAGAATACAATGGTTTATATAGGAGAGGGGGAGAGGAGGTGGAGAGCCCCAGCCTAAACTCTAACTTGATATATGCAAGTAAACAAAATCTAACACGGAGTCTCAGCTAGCTGACGATCGAGCAAATGTCGCTGTCGTCTCTTTGACGAGCTGAGTCTGAACAGCAGTCAAAACATCACCACTACCCGATGAAGAAACAGGCCCATGGCCTCTGGATGCAGCGAAACTCCCCCCGCCATAGGCACCTCTCCCCCGATCGATTGTCAAAACAACGAGTGTTCCAGTTCTGTCCATATGCTCCGTAGCCATTGTCTGATCCAGCATTGAAACCATCCGTTCCTCCATTAAAATTTCCATGGAAACCACCAGCTAGCACGAAAAACACCATCATTATTGATATTACCTTGTTGATTAAACCCTCCATCGGATCTTCCATCATCCCAAGCAGTGTCACTATGTTAGGGACATGTTGACTAGTGGAGGCTTCTTGGTTTAGTTCCACCTCGCCTACGGGAGGAGGCCACATCCAGCTTATAAGGGAGAGATTCCTCCCTTCCATCAGTCTGGGATTTTGTGATGGAGTGGACTCTCTTCTTATTGTTGGGCTATGAGCGCATGAACGTACAGAACGTAGGCTGAGTGCTGGGCTGGCCAAGTGGACGCTAACATCTGGCACCAAGCCAGCATCGTCATGCTTTTCTGAGGGGCTTCTCAGGGAGATGGGATGTTAGGGGCCTGTTGACTAGTGGAGGCTGCTTGGTTTAGTCCCACCTCACCTACGGGAGGAGGCCACACCCATCTTATAAGGGAGAGATCCCTTCCTCCCATCAGTCTGGGCTTTTGAAATGGAGTGGACTCTTTTCTTATTATTGGGCTCTGAGCGCATGAATGTCCAGAACGTAGGCTGAGTTCTGGGCTGGCCAAGTGGACTCTAACACACTAGAGCTCCCTTCGTAATAATTGTTTGTGCGGCATGCGTTCGAACCACTGTACCAACGCCCATTGCCTCTTCCACCACCAGCACCATACCATAAACCACGCTTGGAATATGTTCCCGCCGCCCCTATCCATGGCAGCGATAATGACACCATAGTAAAAAGAGATAGCATGGGCTTAGGGCATCTCCACCGGGTGATGCATCCTATTTGAGCGTGTTCAAACTCGTTCGCGCGGGACGTACGTGGCGTCCCAGCGGTCTGACCCATCCGGACAAACGCGTTCAGCTTGAACTATCCGTGCATCTAATCTGGGCAACAGTTGCGTCGGACCAGACAGCGTTGGTGTCCTGTTCGCGCGCCACTGGTCCATCCGTCAGCCACCGCTTACCAGCGGCATTGATTCAGACGCGGTCAGCGGCACCGATTCAGACGCAACCGTGGCACATATTCAGAGGCGCTGCACGGAAGGCTGACCGACGGCAGCATGCGTCATCAATGGCGACGAGACGGCACGCTGACCCACTGGACATCGCCTGCGTTCCCGCGCCAGTATTGATGGCGAAGGAGCAAGAAGATGCGCGTGTTCACGGACGGCTAGGCTATTTAACCATGCGCCCATCGGTGTTGCTCTCCTCACCTCTTGCCATCGCAAACCATAATCGCCGCCACCACCAACGATGAAGACACCGCCATGGCTGAAGAAAGGGAGGAGAAAGCACGACCACGAGGCGTCTGGCTCTAGCAGCCAGCGCTCCCGGCTGTCGGCCTTCCTTCGCGGCACATCCCTGCCGCCTCCGCCGCGGCCGAAGGATTTTCGGGGCCGTCCCGTGGAGGATTACTCGCCACCACAGGAGGGGGACATCGCGCACGGCAGTAATTCTGCATCACGGAATGCGAGCGCCACTGGAGGGAGGACTGGGGCATTAGGCACGATGACGTGTCCCTCCCCACCGGCTGGCACCTCAACCGGGACCGCGTCCCGGTGCTGCCCGTCCCCAAGATGGGCAAAGGGCTGGAAGCGGAGATCAGCCGCACTACTAGGGGAAACATCTATAGATAGATAAGACTTCTATGGCGTATATGTTCTGCCATGCGCCAAAAAAACCAGTGGCGCATTACAGCAAATGCACCACAGAACCCTTCATACTTCTGTGTTGCATGCATAGGGACCGTGCGCCACATAAGTATGGCGAGACCCACCACTGGGGTTGGGCTACCTCGGGCTTTCTATCGCGCATATGGCCACCATAGAAAGCCCGGGTAGGACCTACCACGGAATCTCGTTGATCGCACCCTGACCAACATTTCACAGAAGTGATGATTCTATGGCGCATATAGAGGTATGCACCATAGAATTCGAGTAAGAAAAATAGATCCCACCCCCTGATCGCCTTTTAACTTTTGTAAAAGAATTATAAAAAATTCAACAAATAATTTATTTGAGATAGTTATATTTGGGGGTATAGTTGTATGGAAAATTAAAAAACATGAATTTTGATGTATTTTGCAAAAAAAAATGTCATGGCACGGTAAAACGGTCATAACTTTTGTATACGATATCGAAAAAAAAAGTTTTATCCATCAAAATGATCGTCTCAAAATTTCCTACTCGAGAAGATTTTACAAATTCCCCAAATTTGAAAAGGGTAAAAAGTTATGGCACAAAGAAGTTTTTTTCTTGCAAAAAAATAAAAAAGGGGGAGAAACTTCTATGGCGCAATTCTCCCATATGCGTCACAGAAGTCTTGGGATTGGAATTTTGAATTCCTATGGTGCCCTCTCCCTCGCTTTTATCCTTCTCCCCTTTACTCCTCTCCTCCACTTCTTATCTCATCCCCTTCTTCTCTTCCTCCCCTTCTCCACACTCCTGCCAAATCCTCCTACTCCGGCCATGGCCTCCACCACCTCCGGCGACACCTCATCTACTACCTCCTACTCCTCCTCCTCCTCCTACTTCGGTGACCCTTCCTCCACCAACGGCCTCCTTATCCTTCTCCTACTCCGGTGACCCCTCCTCCTACTCTAGCGAACCCTCCTCCTACTCCTTCTCCTACTCCGGCGACCCCTCCTCCTACTCCTTCTACACCGGCGGCCTCCTACTCCGGCGATCCTCCTCCTCCACCCACCCTCCTACTCCGGCCAGATCTAGGCCGCTTTTTTAAATTCAAAAAATATATCTGTGGTGCATATTGCGATATGCGCCATAGAAGTTTGCGATTTGAAATTTTGGGCGGGATCTATCCCGCCTTTTTTTTAGTTCGAAAAGACAGTTATGTGGCGCATATTAGCAATATGCGCCACATAAGTTCAGTTTAGTGGCCACAGAAGGGCAATACCCATGCGACATAGATGAGGTTTTTCCTAGTAGTGCCGCCGGATAAGCAACCTCCCGCCGGACCAATGGTGGGAGGCTGGCTACCGCAGCGATGCCTACCGGGTAAAGTTCCTCAAGTGGGAGCACAAGGTGCGGCGCACCACCACCATCTGCCACGACCTGCAGCCCGAGGAGTTCTTGTAGGGGTTCGTAGCATGCAAAACAAACAAATTCTACCGCATGCACACAAACAAGCCAAGATCTATCTACTAGATTGTAGCAACGAGTCGATAGAAGCACTCACCCTCGAAGATTCCAAAGTAGTTAACGAGAGCAGATTCTCATGGGTGATGTAGTCGTACACTTGCTGATCTCAAGATCGCGTAGACGATCCTTCTGGCGCTGCGCTTCCTAGCGCAATCGGTCACACATTCGGTTTCGATGAAGACCTTCCTCTCCCTTGTTCCAAAGAGCAAATGGAGGTTGTAGTTCTCCTCGCGATTCCAAGAAGACGACAGCAGGTGACGGAAGTAGAGAGAAGATCCCGCAAGGCTTCGCCTAAGCCGGTGCGAGTTATGGTGGATCTAGGGTTTCCCGGTGATCTAGGGTTTAGAAGACCGGGAGGAGGAGGAGGTGTCGGTGGCGGCTAGGGCAGCGACGACGGACCGGCGGCGGCGGCTTGGGTGTGGGAGGGCTAGGGCTTGTCTTTTGGGGCATCCCTCCCCCTCTATTTATGAGAGGGGGGCAGCCTTGGGAGGGGTGGGTTTGAATCCAAACCCAAACCCAAGTTGGATTGAGAGGACTATTTCCTTCTTCCACTAGGAAACCATTGTTCTAGTTTGACTTTCAATTTAGAGATTTAATTCTCTCTTGCAAATGCCCAAACCAAATGACCTAGGATATGATCCAATCATTCCACTTATCCATGACACATTCATGGTCCATTCCCCTTCCGGACCGGTGAACCTTCTAGACCGTTCTAGAACCTCGATGAAAACATCGTAATCTTTCCCGAACTCCGAATCGGACTTTCCTTATATGAATCTTATTCTCGACCATTCCGGATCTCGTGATATCCGGATCCCATCCGAGACTCCGAATAACATTCGTTACCCCTACTAACATTCCATATCTACTAAACAACATCGAATCCTTAAGTGTGTCTCCCTACGGTTCGTGAATTATGCGGACATGACCGAGACACTTCTCTGATCAATAACCAATAGAGGAATCTGGAAATTCATATGGCTCCCACATATTTCTACGATTACTTTGCGATCGAATGAACCATTACATACGATACCAATATCCCTTTGTCTCGCGATAGTTTACTTATCCGAGGTTTTGATCGTTGGTATCTCTGCATACCTAGTTCAACCTCGTTACCGATAAGTACTCTTTTCTCGTTCCCGTGATATGTGATCCCTTGTGAGCCAGTCACATGCTTGCAAGCCAATTGGATGACATTCCACCGAGAGGGCCTAGAGTATATCTATCCGTCATATGGATGGACAAATCCCACTCTTGATCCATGTGCCTCAACACATACTTTCCGAACACTCAATGCCACCTTTATAGCCACCTAGTTACGGTGTGGCGTTTGATGTCATCAAAGTATCCTTCCGGTGATGGTGATTAGCATGATCTCACGGTCGAAAGAATTAGGTTACTATGTATCAGAAAGTTTATAGCAAATGAACTATTGAAATGACTTGATCTTCATGCTACGCTTATCTATAGGAGTATGTCCGCCATACCATTCTCCTAATGATATGATCTCGTTGTTAACAACATCTCAATGTTCATGATCGGGAAACCACGATCATCTATTAACCAACAAGCTAGTATTACAAAGAGGCTTTACTAGGGACTCTAATTTAGTTTATAAATCACACAAGTATTAATGTTTCCGGTTAATACTGTTATAGCATGAAGGTAAACATTTATCATAAACACAAAGATATAATAATAACCACTTTTCTTATTGCCTCTAGGGCATATCTCCAACAGTTGTATCCCGTCCTCGGCATTGACTCGGACGACGAGGGCGCCGTCAGACACTCCGATGCCAAGCTCGGCAGCAAGGACGACAATGACGAGGAGGAGGACGATGACGAGATCATCGTCAAGAAGGAGGCGGTGGACAACTCGCCGTGAACCTGCGCCCGGAGTACCGCGAGGTGCTGACGCGGGGCTACGACGAGGAAGCCTTCACTAAGTAGGCCATCACGACCAGCGTGCAGGAGGAGGAAGCCTAGTGGGTCAGCTTTGGGGAAGCTGTCTAGCTCACCGGCATGGTGGCGCAGGCGAACGCCCAGCTGCCTTCGATCATGCCAGAGGTGGGGATGGAGCTGGCACACCTCTAGCATGGCTGGGGCTTCGTGGGCTGGGCAGGTGATCAATCCACCTGCGCCCGCTCCCGCTCCGGCCATGCCGCTGTCTAACCTCTGGATTCCGCCGGAGTACATCGACCTCGACCCATAGATGCACGAGGCGAGCTGTGAAAGTAAGATCGATAGGGCTAGGAGTATTTTAAATTCAGTTTTTTATATTTTGAATGTAAATTAAGTACGAACTTTGCCATTTTTTTACGGCGAACTGTTTGTGTTTGAATTTGCAAAAAAAATGTCGCGCCTAGACCGGACAAATGGATTGCGCCACTGGGCGCGGCTGGTCGGACAGACCGGACCCCCTCCCTATATCAAATGCGGTTCGATCCAACCAAATACAAACGGACCGTCTTGAACGACCGAATGGTAGACCCGATGGAGATGCCCTTACAACCGGCGCGCCGGCGTAGGATTTTTACTCCAGTGAAACCCTAACAATTTTCCAAGGCCGCAAACGATAGAACCCCTTCATTGAGGTTACGATTGATGGCTCGACACCTTTGGATCTGGGCCCAAATAGTCATTCAATTGGATCAGAGAGACAACCTTTTGATTAGCCGAATGGCCCACATGGCCCAGCTTAATGATATCTCCAAAGAATTTTGATCCTGGATTTGAAAACTGAAGTGAAGAAAACCTCACCAGCGCTGTCGTGGAATTCATTCCTCTCCGATGGTTAACTTCATGCACCACCCTTCTAGCCTTCGTCTTCTGTCGTTGTCGATGGACAGTGATCCATTCAACAGCGTTAAAGGATTCGAGCAGAAAAGTTGTCGGCGGGAGCTCCGGCATTGGCGTTATTGGTGGAGCACGACCTGCAACAGAAGAAGATGAGACGAGATCCCTCACTGGACTGAGGGCGTTGACACATATCTCCGCCATAGCTCTCTGTCTTCTCTTCTACATCTCTGTCCTCTCCATTCTTTCTTACGACAAGCGGCGAAGATCACATTCCTCCGGCGGGAAACAAGTTCTATCAAAACATAGGAGAGCTCCTCGCGTTGCCCTCCTCCAGGCGACGTGGGGGGTGAAAACCCTAGATCCCGTCCACCGCAGGCCTCCACCCCCTTCCCCCATCCCTCGTCGCCCCCTGAGGACACCGCCGGCTAAGCCGTGCGCCACCGGTGAAGGGGGCAGGTTTTAGTGCTTCGCCGCTGGCGATGGAGGCAAAGCACCGTGTCGCCGAAGGTGGCGGCTACGATGGAGCAGGCAAGCTTGCGGGCCGGCAGAGTTGGCACATGCGGCGGTGCTAATCGCGCTGTGGGGGCGATTTCATCGCTGGCCGCGGTGGTGGTCCGACGGCACAGGCCGATACGGGTATATTGTATATCTCATCAGCATCAGATATCCAATTTGAATCACTATAACCCTCTAGTACCCTTGGATACCCGGTATATTGTATGCCATAGCTCGCAGTGCCTTTTAGATATCGCATAACTCTCTCAAGAGCATGCCAGTGATCATCTCTCGAATTGAGACAATCGACCGAGTTTGCTTACAAAGCAAAGGCGATGTCGGGTCTCGTGGCACTAGCTAAATACATAAGCGAGCCAATAATTTGAGAGTATCTTAGTTGGTCTCTAGCATTTCCTCGATTCTTTCAAGCAACACACTAGGATCATATGGTGTAGGAGAAAATTGACGTCGCTATACCCAAAACGACTCAAAATCTTTTCCACATAGTGGGATGAAGCAATGTAATCCCACCATCATCATCTCTCAAAAGCTTGATGTTCAGGATAACATCACCTACTCCCATCCTTCATCTCAAAGGAACGAGATAAGAAATCTTTGACCTCCTTAATTGCATTAAGGTTGGTTCCAAAATCGATGTCATCAACATACAAACAAAGGATGACTCCTCACCCCCACCATGGCGATAGTATACGCACTTGTCGCCTTTACAACAAAGCCTGCAGCGTTAAGGTTTTATCAAATTTTTCATGCCAACGCTTAGGTGCTTGTTTGAGACCATACAAAGACTTCAAAGAGCTTGCACACTTTTCTTTCTTGACCATTTACTACAAAACCATCTGGTTGATCCATATAGATTTCCTCATCCAACTCTCCATTTAGGAAAGCCGTCTTAACGTCCATTTGATGAACGAGAAGACCGTGTGAGGCAGCCAGAGAAAGTAGTACTTGAATGGTGGTCAACCTTGCTACAAGTGAGTAAGTTTCAAAGAAGTCTTCACCTTCCTTTTGGGTATAACCCTTGGCCACAAGCCCTGCCTTGTACTTCTCAATAGTACCATCCAGCCTTAGTTTCTTCTTGAACACCCATTTACATCCCACAGGTTTGCACCCATAAGGACGATCGGTGATCTCCCATGTTTCATTAGCTAAGATGGAATTCATCTCACTATGAATGCTTCCTTCCAGAGTCGATCGAGATGCATAAGCTTCTGAAATGGAAGTGGGAGTGTCATCTACAAGGTACACAATGAAATCATCACCAAAAGACTTTGCAGTCCTTTGTCTCTTGCTCTTTTTAGAAATTTCATTTTCATCCTCCTTAGGACTTTTAGAGTGTTCAATCGGAATGATAGGTTCAGAGAATATAGCAAATTCCTGACTAGATGAACTAGGTATCTCCGGATTTGATGAGTTAGATTTATCCTTCATTGGAAATATATCCTCAAAGAAAGTCGCGTCAGTCGACTCCATGATTGTACCGACATGAATGTCAGGTACTTCAGATTTAACTATCAAGAATCTATAACCAACGCTATGGAAAGCATAGCCCAGAAAAACACAATCAATGGTTTTTGGTCCAAGCTTGCGCTTCTTGGGAATTGGTACATTAACCTTTGCCAAACAACCCCAAGTACGTAAGTAAGAGAGTTTTAGTCTTTTCTTTTCCCATTCTTCGAATGGAGTAATTTCTTTGTTCTTTGTGGGAACTCGGTTTAGGACATGACACGCGGTCAATAATGCCTCCCCCCACCATTCCTTAGAGAGACCCGATGTGTCTATCATGGCGTTAACCAAATCTGTTAGAGTACGGTTCTTTCTTTCGGCTACTCCATTTGACTGGGGTGAGTAGGGAGGCGTCCTCTCATGAATTATACCATGTTCCGCACAAAAAGAATCAAATTCGTTGGAAAAATACTCTCCACCACGATCAGACCTAAGCCTCTTAATCTTTCGATCAAGTTGATTTTCTGCCTCAGCTTTATAGATTTTGAAGAAACTCAAAGCCTCATCTTTTGATTTCAGAAGATACACATGACAATATCTCGTAGAGTCATCGATCAAAGTCATGAAATATTTCTTTCCACCTTTTGTCAATACACCATTCATCTCACAAAGATCGAATGTATGAGCTCTAGTGGTGTTAAATTTCTCACTGCAATGTATGTGACTTGCGAGGTTGTTTAGCTTGCACGCAGACTTGGCACTTAGATCCCTTAACAGTTGAGAAATCAGGGATTAAATTCATTTTGGCTAGTCACACATACAACCAAAATTAATATGACAAAGACGAGAGTGCGGACATTTGATTCAAAATTTGTGTAAATATGGTTAACAACTTTATTACAAATGTCCGACAGAGATAAGCGGAACAAGCCTCGCATTCATAGCCTTTACCAATAAAGGTTCCATACTAAATTACAAATTTATTGGACTCAAATACAATCTTGTAGCCATCTCGACGTAAGAGATCCGCTAACAAGATTTTTATTAATTGAGGGAACATGATGCACGTTCTTCAGCGCATGCCTTTCCCAAGTGAACTTCAGATCGACCGTACCAACACCATGAGCGAAGCATGCGAGCCGTTCCCCATCAAGACGGTTTGAGTCCCTCGACCGATATGAAGAAAACATGGAAATATCAAGCAGACATGTACATTAGCGCGTGTCAATCCACCAATCAGAGAATGACATAATGAAAGAACAAGAGGTAATATACCATACCCAACATCTTTCATCTCAACGTCGCCATGACAACATTAGCAGTCTTGCTGCTCTTCCCATGTTGGCGTTTGTCAAAGCGGTTGGGACAAGCAGAGCCCAATGATTAGGATCACCGCACACATGACAAGCACCTTTCCTCTTATCGCCTTCTTCTTGAAGTCGGTAGACGTGAGGCCTTGTTCTTTCCATCAAACTTTCCTTTGTCATCAAACTTGCCTTTGTTCTTGAACTTGTAAGGTGGAAGTTCCTTTTCGTACCAGGTTGGCATTAGAACCTCCCTCGTACCTCGAGCACGTGTCTTTTGCTCTCGCCTTCTCTTCCACATCAAGAGTCCCAATGAGATCCGTCACGGAGAACTCTTGTCTCTTGTGCTTCGTAGAAGTAGCAAAATTCCTCCATGATCTGGGAAGTTTGGCAATGATGCCTCCGGCAACAAACTTGTCCGGTAACACACAAGTGAAGTGCTCAAGTTCCCTGGCAAGTGACTGTATCTCATGACCTGCTCCACAATGGAGCGGTCATCAATCATCTTGTAGTCATAGAATTGTTCCATGACATACAGTTCACTTTGCCAAATCGAGACTCCAAATTTTCTCTCGGCGCATCCCACATATCTTTGCCATTGCTGAATGATGATATGAATCGACAATATTGTCGCCAAGGATGCTGATCAAGGCAGCCTTGAAAGTAGTATCAAGTTTTTGAACGCCTCTTCCCGAGGGATTAAGTTCCCCTCAAAAGCGCCATAGATGGCGTTATAGCAGCTCATGGTCTGAAACCAGAGCACTGCTCTCGCACGCCACCGTTTGTAATTCACACCTTCAAACACAGGTGGCTTCATAGAAGCAACAAAGCCACTTGGGGCAAATTGCCTGAAATAAGGTTTTTGGATTGTTGAGAAAAAGAGCAATTTACCAAGCGAATTATCCATAATAAACGCTAGATAAAACATGACTAGAATAATGGGTAATATACTAATCATGTTAAATAGCGAATACAAAATAAGGCATATAGCCACACAAACTACAAGACATAAAACTCTGGATAGAATCAGAACAAGATTGAGACAGAAGTTGTACACGGCAGTAGCAGAAGTAGAACCGCCGGTGTTGGAACCGTCATTGGTCATGTCGTCGAGGAAGAGAGTGCTGATGTCGGGGAAGAAGTCCTCGTCGGGGAAGACGTCGCTATCTGTGAGGGAGTCCGTGACGCCAGCCAAATGGTCACCGATAGCGCTCCCAAAACCTTATCGCCTTCTCCCGTCTGGACTCGGCCGGGGTCTCGGAGGCCATCGTCCCGCTCATGCACGCCGCAAGACGGGATGGGGAAGATGGAAGTAGCGCAGTGCTCTGGAACTCGAGGCAAGGGATGTGTAACAACACACCTGAGAGGAGGCGCGACCTCTCTCTCTTATAGGCGCAGAGGAGAAGGCAGACGGTGCAGAAGATGAAACGAGCAGGCACGTATAAGTCGATGCTCCAGGAGCCGATAGCAATGTATCTCAAAGAGCCGATGCATCGCTTTCCCAAAATTGTTGATATACCATTCATGCGTGGCAAAATAAAGCTCGGCTCGGCGAGATTCCAAGAACCATGTAGCGATAACGTAACGAGGCGTGGCGAGCGAGGAGGAGGAGGAGCGCGCGTGTGGAACTCTCTCCTTCTCCTTCTCATCCTTTTACCAAGTGGTAGAAGAGCTCACCTTATAAGCTGGTCCAACTTCCACTCAACTAGCAATGTGGGACTAAACATTTGTCCCACCCCTTGCCTTGCATGAATGGGCCACATGGGCCTTTAGGATTTTCAGGAATTATTGAAATAGAAAATGGGCTAGAATATTTGGGCCAAAATTCCAACACAAGTCTTATGCGGCTTCATATACCGGTAAAAAAACCCACACAAAACTATCATTTTTAGAACGCATGGTCAACTTAACACAAATGTCTCTTGTCTCTACTCTTCGGACCTGAAGTGTTTTGGTATTAATATCAACAAGGATTCCACCTGACCACCCATGCGGCGGAAGACAAAACCATGGAAAATCCCTACCAGCAGCTAAGTGTTCTAAAAAAAGAAACAGCAAAATTACATTTTCCTATTTCTAATAACGCAATGAAACCTAACCGATATTCTCTTATTGACTCTTGCACAAACAAGTGCTTTCCAGGATCGTGGAAACCCTCGTTGTTCCATATCATGCCCTTTAACCCTTCCATTTTAAAAATTCTTCTTGCTTTTATTCTCGTGCTTCTCCGCATGTTGACCTTGATTGTTTCGGCCATGATCTCAACTTGATCCTCATTAATATGCAGTTCATCTTCTATTAAATCTTCACAAAGATCACACGCCACGCGCGTAGACACCAAAAAATGGTGTGTACTTTGCATCTCCATATTCAGTATGATTAATTGTCTTTTTCTATAGAATAGTTAGAGCACGTTACACCTCGTTATCTTTTACTAACTTTGCCTCAGTGATTCTACTCTCATTATTACTACCCAAAGAAACTCCAACTCTATGCGCCTTATTAATTATTTCCACATCAGAAAAACATAACAAAGAAAACTTATTATTTAAGTTCTGAGATATGCCCTTTCCAGTTGCGTTGCATCGGCATTGGACTGCGCTTGTACGCGTCCACTTGATCGCAGTCCAGCCACGTTGCTGTCCGCAATGCCACCAAATGCAATAATCTCCTCTCGAGTTTGGGTACGTCTCCCTCCTGTCATACCTACGTTTTTGCTTCCATGTAATCAGACTCACATGGTCTATTTGTTTTAGAAAAGGATTCCGCTGGAGATTCACTCGGCTCCATAGAGCTAAGTGAAACAAAAAGAGGCTGATGTGTTGCCAAACTCTCACATAGAGCTTGTGAAGAATTCTCACCATTTGCCAATGGAGTCAAAGACAAGCCTACACCTGTTTACAATTAGAGGGTAAAGTTGGGTCGCAACCATTGTTTACAACGCAACAATAGAGTTTGACACGCCAGATAAAGAAAAAGCAGCAGCATTCGAGCCATTCACTTGAGGTCGAGCAGCTTTTGGGCTATATATCAGAGAAATCAACATTCTCCATGACGGCAGTAACTACAGCTGCAGCAAAAATAGGTGTGTCGGCAGGCTTCCCGTTATGCTCAGCAGACTGCAACGCTAGCTTGGTATCCAGAACATTTGCTGCGACCGCACCAGGAGCGACGGCAGCACTGGCAGAAGAGTGAGCGATGGCAGGCTGCCACGAGACGATCGTCAGATAAAATCTGTGCCGCGGCTGGGACAACATCCACTTTCTGCCAAGAACATCCCGTGCAAGACTGAAGCTTTGGAGGCGCAGAACATGTCACTAGTCCCTCATCCTCTTCCACCATATCAGCCCATGTTTTCTTATTAGGACGTGGTAGAGATAATTCAAACGAATCCTACCAAAAGTGTTTCTTCAAGATTTCCATTAGAGGGTAAAGTTGCGTTGCAACCATTGTTTACAATTCCCTTTCCCTTATCTTCATTCTTTTTTTTTTTGCGGGTACCCTTATCTTCATTCTTTGATCTCTTGGCTTCCCTATCAGGATTATTATTATCAGCATTGTCCTGGTTACCACATCCATTGGCATCATCATTTGGTGCATCATCCATGGGATCATCATCAATCGGAATAGGCTGCATCTGCTCAACTTTGAACCTAAGCTTATAAAATTCTCCTTTGATTTGGATATCCATCCATGCAGTAATGAGATTATAGTCTAGACAAGCAATGTTGATTTGGAGTGCCTCTGTCCTTCTAGTGAACTCCATGTCAATATCCATAGTTTTCCCAAAAAGATCGCCAAGAACCCATAACCCCAGAAAATCATCTAACGCCTCTGAAGGTAGGTCAGACACCCTGACCCAAACATGATCAATGGTCCAAGCAGGGTGGATCGGTTTTTCCAAAAAATCAAAACTCATGGTGACGTTGCTGCCTGGAACACTGTATGCTCCAAAGTGTGAAGCTCTAGTTAAATCTTTCTTACTTGGGAAGTTAACTCGAAGTACATTATCCTCCTCTTAACAAACCTCCCATTGATACTGGTCATCAGGCAGGATCCATCGAAGTTGTTCAATAATCTCAGCAAGTAACATAGACCCATTAGATATAGTGACCCTGCTCATACGAGTATTATTTAGAGCTGACCTCACCGCACCCGATGAGGGAAATTTCCAGAACATCATCTCCTCATGAGCAACACCGTGGAGAATGGGTTTTGGTGCTATAATTTTTGGACAATCTTTGGAGGCATGATCAGGGCTCTGGCAGCAAAGACAGAGCACCGTTTTATAATCATTCAAAAAATGGCCTTACCACATCGACAGCAATCGGGTCCCTTCTTCTTGGCCTTCCTGTCCTTGCTGCTGCACAACTTCAGTACTCTGTCTAACCTCCTGCAAAACCTGCCGTTGAGGTGGAGGCACAACAGGTTGCTGAGAAAGCGGGACAGGCTGTCGTTGTGGCTGTAATTGACATGGAGGTTCAATCACTGCCTCTGCCTCCTTCGGCTGATCAGAGGTGGAACCAAACTGCTCTTTCGGAGTGTAAATTTGTGATAATAATAATAATTGATAATTTTTACAATGAGAGAATACAATGGTTTATATAGGAGAGGGGGAGAGGAGGTGCAGCGCCCGGCCTAAACCCTAACTTGATATGCAAGTAAACATAATCTAACATCCCCCCGCAGTCTCAACCGTGGGCTCGACAACGTTGAGACTGAAACGAATCTCTGTAAATGGTGTAGTAGCAAGTCCTTTGGTAAAAATATCTGCAAACTGGGCCGTAGAAGGCACATGAAGAACACACACTTCTCCCAAAGCGACCTTCTCTCGAACAAAATGGATGTCAATCTCGATATGCTTTGTCCGCCGATGCTGAACTGGGTTTCTAGACATGTAAACAACTGAAATGTTATCACAATATACCACTGTGGCCTGACCAAGAGGTCGATGTAACTCAACAAGTAACTGACGCAACCAAACTGTTTCAAGAATCGCGTGAGCAACAACACGGTACTCAGCCTCTGCGGATGAGCGAGAAACCGTAGTCGACGCTCAAGACCAAGAAATTAAATTATTGCCAAGAAAAACACAATATCCTGAAGTGGATCGACGAGTGTCCGGACAACCAGCCCGCCGTGATCGGAATATGCTGTCAATAATGTGGGTGATGAGTGGTTGATATGCAAACTATGATTTAATGTACCTTTGAGATATCTAAGTATGTGTTTGACATGGTTAAAATGGGACTCTTGGATCATGCATGTAAAGACAAGCTTTGTGGACAGCATATGATATTTCGACGATAATGGTGAGATACTGAAGGGATCCAGTTAAGCTACGGTATAGAGTCGGATCAGAAAAATATCACCACCGAGGAAAATTTAGAAGAAGTATCTACAGGTGTATGGGATGGTTGACAATCTAACATTTCAGCCCTAGTTAGGAGATAAACAGAGTACTGACGTTGAGAGAGAAAAAGACCAGAAGAATCACGAGTGACAGCTATACCTAAGAAGTGATGAAGGGAACCTAGATCACCATAGAGAATTCAGTTTGTAGGAGAGAAATAATATGAGTGAGAAAAGTTGTGGAGGAGGCGGTGAGAACTATATCATCAACATAAAGTAGGAGATATGCAACCTGGTGTTAGAGTGGTAAAAAAAAGAGTAGTCGAGCGAGGGAATGAATCCTATAGTTTGAATAAAGGTAGAAAACGTTGAAACCAGGCTCGGGGTGCTTGTTTGAGGCCATAGAGAGATTTTGGAGAAGGCAAACGTGATCAGGAAAAGAAGAATCTTCAAACCGAAGGTTGTTGAGAATAGACGACTTAGTTTAAGGAACCATGGAGGAAAGCATTTTTACATCGAGTTGATGGATGGGCCAGAAGAGGAAACAAAGAAGACTAATAATGGTTCGATGGTGCTAGGTTTAACTACGGAGAGAAAGTTTCGTCGTAATCGACACCGTGTTGTTGAGAGAACCCACGACAAACCCAACGCGCTTTATACCGAGAGAGAGTGCCATCAGAATGAAATTTTTGACAGAACACCCACTTTCCATAAACAACATTTGCATTAGGAGGTCGGGGAACAAGTTGCCATGTGTTATTGGATTGGAGTGCTTGAAACTCATCGCGCATGGCAGCGAACCAGTTCGGATCAAGAAGAGCAGATTTGTATGTTTTGGGAAGAGGTGAGAGAGTTGGAGAAGCATGAAGATTGAGGCGTGTTTTAGGAAGTCGAAAACCATACTTGGCATGTGTGCGCATGGAATGGTCGTTGTTAGGTGCGATAATGGGAACGGCATGTGAAGGAGGAGCTGCATCGCAATGGGAGGAGGACGCAAAGAAGATGAGGGCAGGAGTTTTGGGCGAGCGAAACCTGGGTTATGGGTGGTCGAGACACGGATGCCGATGGGCTGCAGCAAGCCAGTCGGGCAGGGTTAGGGACTACCATGGCAGGAGAATCGGAGCGGTATTGGTCGAGGGGATAGGAGGCAGCCGTAAGGTGGTTGTAGGGTGTTAGGAACGAAAAAGTGAGGTTTTATGGAATTGGCTGGGAGGTGGATGTGGTGGGAGGAGATGTAGGGGTTCTAGTGGCAAAAGGAAAGGTGTTTTCATCGAAAGTGACATGCCTAGAGATGTGAATGTGACCGGTCACAAGATCAAAACACCGGTAGCCTTTGTGTTCATCTGAATAACCTAGGAAGACACAAGGAAGGGAACGTGGAGAGAGTTTGTTTGGGGAAGTTGCATAGACATTGGGAAATCAAAGGCAACCAAAAACGCGAAGCTCAGTGTAGTTTGGGTGAGAGAGAAAAAGGGGGTAGACAGGTGTGGTGTTTGGGTTAGTGCTAGATGGTCAAATATTGAGGAGATAGGTTGCGGTTCTAAGAGCTTCAGCCCAAAATGTGGAGGGCATAGATGATTGAATGAGGAGTGTGCGAACTATGTCATTGATGGTGTGGAGTGATCGCTCAGCCTTGCCATTTTGTGGGGAAGTGTAAGGGCAAGAGAAACGAAGGAGAATGCCATGTTGGAGAAAGAAATTACGGTTTACAAAGTTGTTAAATTCTTTTCCATTGTCACATTGGATAAATGTTATGGGTAAAAAGAAGTGTGTGTTGACATAGGTTTTAAAGTTGATAAAAGTGAGTGGACATCGATTTGTTGCAGTGGAAAAGTCCAAACGAAGTGTGTAAAATCATCTAAAATAACTAAGTAGTATTTGAAACCCAAGAGACTCACAGCTTGGAGAGGTCCATAGATCACAGTGCAAAAGTTCAAAGGGATAAGTACTATGAGAAGTAGAATGCGCAAATGGTAAATGAACATGTTTTCCTTGTTGACAAAACTCACAAACGGAGGAATTATGAACCTCTTTATTACAAGGGATCGAAAAATCACTAAGTAGAGAGGATAAAGTGGCTTTATTCGGATGGCCTAAGCGTTTATGCCATAGATCTACGGAGGCGAGCATGGATGATGGAGACGAGGCCGCAGGAGTGCCATGAACAGAGTAGAGGTCGCCAGAGCTATCGAAGCGAGCGATCTCCGCCTTGGTCATGAAATCCTTCACTGGCAAGCCAAAAGGGTCAAATTCGACGGAAACATAGTTGTCTTTGGTGAAACGACGGACAGAGATTAAATTTTTAATGAGGGCTGGTGCAACTAAGACATCTTTAAGTAGGAGTGGTTTGGAAGTGGAAGATGCAAGGTTTGCATGACCGACACATGAAATTGGTATGGAGGAACCATCGCCTAATGTAATGGATGAAAAATGAGATGGTATGCAAGTTGACAGCATAGTATTCGATGAAGACATGTGACTAAAAGCACCAGAATCGAAAATCCAATCAAGATTAAAGTTACCTTGAGCAAGAAAATTATTCATGGCATGTAGAACGCAGCTTGGTCCCAGCCTGAGTAGAGGGAGTCGGTGTAGTTGTGAGTGGACTGGCGCAGTGGTGGCAGTGCAGGAGTCGAGTACATGGTGTATGGCGAGTAGTAGCCCTGTGATTAGAAGTGACCGTGCCGAAAAGCCATAAGGACCCATAGAAAAGGGCATCGGCGAGTGCATCGCGAGGCATAGGGAGCCGATGGTGCAAAGACATGGGCGGTGAAGGGCGTAATGAGCTTGTGCAAGGACCTGTGGTGCAAGGAGGCCAGTGAGCTGTATGAGGATGACGCCAGCCGCCACGAACCGGTGTAGGCGGTGGCGTGCCAATAGGAGAGGGCGCGATCGGGCATTGGCCAAGCTGAACCATGCCACCAAGGGTCCCGAAGATCGCCAAGTGGCCGCAGAGTGGTGGTGGTGCCGCTTGGAGGAGCCGATGGTGTTGGAGGAGGTCGGTGCAAAGCGTCCGATAGATAGGCCGGTGCCCCTATAGTTGGGGCTAGGGCGCCAACGGCGTGGAACAAAGGCAAGCGGCCGAGGCGGGCGGCGGCAGGAGGCCCGGAGCAGCAAGATAGGCCGAGGCGAGACTATTGAGTGGTCATGGCGCGATCCGCCTGTGAGAGCATGGCGGACTTCGCAAAGGAAGGAGACGGACGATCATGGGGATGAAGGACTACCGCTTGTCGGGTTACCGATTGAGGCCGACGAGGAGGATCTTGATGAGTTGTTTGTCCTCAACGGATCACCGAGTTCACGGAGTTCATTGGCGGTCCGAGGCGCGGGCAAGATACCCCACGCAAGTCGCCCTGGCGGTGTTCAAGCTCCGTGTTGGCGTGTTGACACGGGCGCCGGCGTTGTCTGAAAAAAGTCGACGGAGGCTACCCAAAGGGCGGCGCGGCGGTGGCGACCAAAACGAGATTGAAAATCTCGGTGCTCACCCAGGTAGATCCACCGTATCACAAATGAGATCATCCTTGACCAATGGGATCCGAGGGATACGCGGGATGTTGGGGTCAACGTCGCCAGAGGTTGCATGCCCAAGTGCACCTCAAAAGATGCCCAATGGTAGTAGTTGTGTTTGGGAGATCTAAAGTGATGGGAATCAATGGAGTAACGCCGGAGATTGTATCGGCGGGTTGATGGGCGGGGCGATAGGAGGTGGGGATGAGGTGGATGGTTTGGCACCCGACGGCTGACCATGGCGCGCCACTCGAAGAACCCTGAGGGGCGGCGGGTGGGAGGTGGAAGCCATGCCCTAGAATCTAACCTTAATCTGATACCATGTAAATTTGTGATAATAATAATAATTGATAATTTTTACAATGAAAGAATACAATGGTTTATATAGGAGAGGGTGTCACATCCCAAAATTCTCCTAATTTTTGGAATGTGAAATAAATAAATAAGATTGATTGATTGTTTGACTTTGTTGAAAATTCTCAAAGAGAAGAAACTTTTTGAATAGAAATTCCTCTCAACCATGAATTCAAAATCTTATATTCTTTTGTTAAGACCTAAGTATCCATATAGGCAAAAGGGCATGGATTGATTATGGATTGTAGAATTGGTGTGCAAGATTTCAAAATGAAAATCATGAAGCATTCATAAGCATTTCATCCATGCAAAGTTCTCATAAACTAATCCAAATCCGGTATATAAATCCTATAGTTGATTCGCCCAAATGTTCCAAAAGGAAATTAAATTGACTTTTTAAAACCCATTGTTGCTAAGACAACGATTATTGCTAAATTATAGCCTAAAAATATCCAATTAATATTACAAAATTTTAGAAACACAATTGAGCTCATTTGGAGCTAGTATGAAAAAGTTATGAAACAAATACAAACACATAAAGATATAAATAAAATGAAATATACAAGGATTTATAAACCCACTACTTCAAAACTAGTAAAAAGATTACAAATTTAATCCTATAATAATCTATTCGATTTTAGAAAAATTTAGAAACAAGAATCATGTCATTTGGAGTTCGTATGCAAAAGATATAAGGAAAACAAGTAAATAGAAAAAGAAAAAGAAAAAAAAAAGAAAAAAAAAAACTGAACGGGCCGGCTCACTCGGTCCGACCGGACCGAGCCAGCCAGCAGGCCACGCGCTGTGGGACGGTCGAGCTGCTCCGAAAAACGTGCAAAATCTGTTTTGTTAGATATATCTCTACTCAAACTCTTGTAACTTTTTATCTACAACTACAAATCGACTTCCGTTTGTTTCTACTTGTTCTCTACTCCTAGGCCTATCTCTAAACCATCTCAAACCTCCATATAATCTCGTGGAGGCATAGCTGTACGAGTTTCTCTCCTCGAAATCCCGAATCTATTCCGAATCTTGTTTCGCTTTTTAACCCATCTAGACTTCGTCGTTTGCTTCGGTCAAAACACGAAAGTTGTAGGGATCGTCGAAATCTTCAATCCCGACAAACCTCACCTCTTTTCATCCACCACAGCCGGAGAATTTCGTCTCGCAATATTTCAGATCTTACGTGTAAATCCAAGATGTACTCGCCGTTTCTTCAAATCCAAATTCCTTTGGTGAGAAGGTAGGAATAATGATTCCCACAACTTTCATGTTCTGAGTTTTTCGATTTGACCTACGGATTTGTCTCTAACACAGATCTATTTTTTTTGTCTATTCATTAAAAATCGGGTCAATCTCTTCTTCTAAATGCCGGATCCTATCCAGAGGCCGAGATTCAATCAAACCGATGCGTGCCATGTCGTCATCCCGTCATCTTCCTCATCAATGCCACGTCAACGTAAGGTCAACATCTAGTCCCCAACAAGCAAAGTCAACCTGTCAGCGGAATATTCTGAATATTCCGCTCGAATTTAAATTGCATATTATAGATCTAACTTGTAAAATTCATTAGAAATTCATACCATGTCCAAAAATTGCGTATAATATATCAAATTGAAGATAATTTCACGTAGAATCATCTTATCAGATTAGATCCAACTTTTACTGTACGTGGTTACTGCAGTAATTTAATTAGTTTTAATGGTCTTTTAGGTTAATAAATTCATAAGAAATTATCTGTAACTCTGAAAAATATGAACAATATATCAAATTGAAGCTACTGTAATGTACATTAACAATATCTGGTTGGATCTAGCCTTTGACGAATATTTAACCCGTCGCAATTTAATTAGTTTTAATGGCTTTATAAATCATTAAATTCATTAAAAATTAATTGCTTGTCACAAAATATAAATGATATACCGTTGGAAAGCTGGTTCCATGTAGATCCTCAATATGCAATTAGTTCAGCCTTTTACTGTAAGGTTTTGCCGTGAATATTTAAATGGTTTAATGGCTTATTTAGAGTAATAAATTCATAAGAAAATAAATACTATTCAGAAAATTACAAATAATATGTTCCTGAAATTACAATTCCGTGGAGATTACAGATATAATTTTAGTTTGATTTTAGACAACAGAAACTATATGAATCATTTAAAACCATTAAACACTATTTAAATCGTACAAAAAGATCTATAACTCCGATTAGGGTGAATCCAAGTGCTATGGTTTTGTATTGACAATAGCTATACAGAGAAATTGCATGACAAATTATTTGGTACTGTTAAAACAGAAATTC
The DNA here is from genome assembly GCA_030063025.1 of Avena longiglumis. Lineage (NCBI taxonomy): Eukaryota > Viridiplantae > Streptophyta > Magnoliopsida > Poales > Poaceae > Avena > Avena longiglumis. Next base: position 113,689,230 of record CP125976.1, on the reverse strand, counting down.
ATACAGAAATATTTAAACCCATTGAAATAGTGTTTTAATCATAAGAAAATTTCTATAACTCCTTTTTAGGTGATTCAAATTGCCACTGTCTCTAAATTGCATTACCTATCCAGTAGCATCTAGTTCACAATTTAATATGACATAAACATATTTAGTTCAATTAAAGTGGTATACACCATATTAAATCGATATAACTTTAGTAATAAAAGCTTTAGTGCATTAAATGACTTTCCACATGCATCATGTAATCTAACTATGTTCAGAACACTAAATGCAACCATTGTGACTCATTAAATCATCATGCATGCATTTGTTCATCATTGTTTTCTTGTAATGTTGCAATCGTTGTATGTTTGCAATGTTTTGAATGGTGTTTGTTGTGTTTGCTTCAAACGCTAGATTGCGAGGAGTGCAACGTGCGATTGCAACTACTATGATTGCAAGTATTGTGGTTATGACGAGTGCAACCATTATATATATGAGGATTGTGAGGATTATCTAATCGACTACATCTACAACAAAGGCAAGTGGTGCTATCTTGGTCATAAATGTCCCATTGTTTCCTATGCATTATAGATGTTTTGTAGAATTGCATATGTAGGAATTGATGTGTATATGCTATGCTATGACCCATATTATTCCCTAGTATTCCTTGTTATGAGCCATCATATTGGTAGATTGCTTAGCTATGCTATTTAGACGAGGGAGGGAATCACATCATGAAAAGTTATGTGTGTTGAAAGGCTTATATTTTGCTAAATGACAAACCAACATGTTTTAATGAACCACCTGGGCGGAATGGCATTGATTGGGTCATCGAGTGTGGATTTTGGTGGGAATGCCGCCGACACCGAGAAAGGATTGGTTTCTTTGTTTGAAGCTTTCGTGTGCAACCATGTGCCAATAATGAAATGGGCGGTTGGTTGAACTCGAGAGGTTGTGGTAACTCAACCCGTATCCGGAGATGTAGATAGTGTAGGTTGGACCGTGCGCTTGGGATTGGGGAGCTACTTTAACGGTTCCTTCTTGGACTTCTCCTATCATCACCCAATATGAGTGGTGAATGAAATTTGGCCAAGTCACATGGGTAAGTGTACTAACCCCTCAGGTGTATAAACTAAGTACTTAGCCGTGTCCCGGTTATGGACAATTTGAGCGACATCGATGCTATGATATTTCTCACTCATCCCAATTTCTTAATTACTAAAACTTGATGGATGAACATGGGTTTAGGAGCATACTGAGCGAAAGCTGTCTTGTATCTACATGGGTTTATGCTGGTATGTCCTTAGAAGATTGTTTGAAGAAAGAAAAGTATTTTGAAAGTAGGGAAAAGTTGTATTGCTTTATGCAAATAAGCTGAACTCCACTTGGCCAAATAAGCATGTAGTTGATAGATCTGTTGTTAACCACTTTAGCCTACTTGCCATACATTCAATGTATTGACCATTCGTGGTCGCAACGTTTCATGTTGCAGGTTATATCGTATCCAGTGATCGCTCATAGGTCGCGAGACTCCACTCAACAATTGTTCATTTGCGGCACATTTGGAGGATGGAGATCTACCTTGTATTCGCTTTCATGTGTACTTGAATAAATAATGTAAATTCGGATCATATTCGTTGTATTTATGATGCAGTTATATTTGGTATCATTTGTACTGTGTGTGCGGAACCGATCCGAGGATTGGCACTATACACATGAACTCAAATTTTATCAAAGCGAGGTGTTACAAGATTGTACTAACCCTGCAGGTGTATAAACTAAGTACTTAGCCGTGTCCCGGTTATGGACAATTTGAGCGACTGACATCGATGCTATGATATTTCTCACTCATCCCAATTTCTTAATTACTAAAACTTGATGGATGAACATGGGTTTAGGAGCATGAAGCTGAACTGCCTTGTATCTACATGGGTTTATGTTGGTATGTCCTTAGAAGATTGTTTTGAAGAAAGAAAAGTATTTTGAAAGTAGGAAAAGTTGTATTGCTTTATGCAAATAAGCTGAACTCCACTTGGCCAAATAAGCATGTAGTTGATAGATCCGTTGTTAACCACTTTAGCCTACTTGCCATACATTCAATGTATTGACCATTCGCAACGCTTCATGTTGCAAGTTATATCGTATCCGAGTGATCGTTCATAGGTCGAGACTCCACTCAACAATTGTTACTTTGTGGCACAGTTGAAGGATGGAGATCTACCTTGTATTCGTTTTCTGCTGTGTACTTGAATAAATAATGTAAATTCTGGATCATATTCGTTGTATTTATGATGCACAGTTATATTTGGTATCATTTTGTACTGTGTGCTAGTGAACCGATCCAGGGATTGGCACTATACACATGAACTCAAATTTTATCGAGGGTGTTACAAGATGGTATCGTAGCTGTGTTGGCTGTAGGATCGTGACCTTAGAAATGGATTACCAATAGAAGACCTCTATTAGGAGAACTATCACATTTTATACTTACTAGAGTTCTTATATTCCTTATCTATCTTTTCTATAACCTCTTCTTGTTCAAAATTTGTAGTTGTCCATTCTTATGATACCTATATGAGAGTTAGCTAAGTAAAAGAACAAATAGTATGACCTAAATAAACATCTCATCAAGTTTGGTTAGGTATGGACCACCACATTTTATCTCTTTAGGAGATCATCGCTATCGTGTTAGCATATTGTTCTTACCAACTTATGTGGTATGACAATATGGGTTGCTTGCTTGTTTGTTCTGAGCCATATTGAGTGATGCCTTGTTTAGGATATGTTGTTTTGAAACTCTAAAGTTGCTGGAGTTTTCGTGTGGTTTTAAAATTATTTTAATGGTGTGAATTGATTGAAATTCGTGGAATTACTGCTGCAGTTTTCTGCATGACCTGTTGTACCGCGCGATTTTTCATATTTTATTGGTAACTCATAAAAATCTAAAAAAATAGGATCTGGAGCGTAATTACCTGTAGTATATGCACCAAAAATTGGCTAAAATTCCTGACGAGTTTAAGGTGCCCAGAAAAATTCGTTAAACCTGCACTGCTTTTGACAGATTTAGTTTATTGCTTATATGTTGCTATATTTTACTCTTGTATTGTTCCCAATGCTTTGAAACTATTTTGTGGTTATATACTACTAAGTTTAGACCTCTGTATTATTGTTATGCAAGTGCTTGCTTGTGTGTTGATTCCTTATGATTGTTTGCTTGTTTGTGACATTGATTGCTTCATATAGTTATGGGTAGGATTATTTTCTTAGTCGTTCTTTCCTATAGAATCTATTCTTCCCTATCTTGAACCCATGGAGATATAATGATGTGTTAAGTGGAAGGTTTGACAACACAATGCATTTAGGAAAGATAATGCTTCACCTAATGGAAAAAGGATGTGGAAGTATGAAGTGTTGCACATGATGTCATGTAGTAGATTACCCAACCGGAAATTGAAGTATCGATAGTTTAGTTTTAGTAGTAGCTTTGTTGATTGAATACATGGGAGTATACATAGAGCATTAGCTCGTGCCCATGGAAACATTCTTCAAGGAAAGTAAGAATGCCCGAGTGATAGAAGAACGTGATTCACCTATCCTCATAGTGGTAATAATTTGGGTGCAGGATGGATTGATCACCATTCCTACTACTCTTATTATTCGCTCTTGTACTGCTGGCGTTGCGAATCTTGAGTGCCTTTCAGCCTTAGCAGAGAGCCGACGTTGAGCCTAAAACCTTATAATGGTAGATTGTTCCACCTCTATAAAAGCATTCATTGCTAAGCGAGGAATATATGAAGGATGAATTCCAACCATTATTAATGGGCACCGTGAAGTAAACATCCCTAATCGACCACCATGAGAGTTTTGCTAGTTCAAGAAGTGCTTTATCTAAACTATCAATCATGACGTTTAGAATGTGCTAGAGACATTGTGCCAATAAAAGTCTAAAGGAGAACCAATGAGCTAAGTGAACCCTCAAGAAGTGACCTAGTCAATTTTCTTTTAAGGGTGGTAGCATCCTAATGGATCCCAACCTTTCTTTCTTTCTAGCCTTCCCAAATCTCGTGACGAGATTTCTTTTAAGTGGTAGTCTGTCACATCCCAAAATTCTCCTAATTTTGGAATGTGAAATAAATAAATAAGATTGATTGATTGTTTGACTTTGTTGAAAATTCTCAAAGAGAAGAAACTTTTGAATAGAAATTCCTCTCAACCATGAATTCAAAATCTTATATTCTTTTGTTAAGACCTAAGTAGCCATATAGGCAAAAGGCATGGATTGATTATGGATTGTAGAATTGGTGTGCAAGATTTCAAAATGAAAATCATGAAGCATTCATAAGCATTTCATCCATGCAAAGTTCTCATAAACTAATCCAAATCTGGTATATAAATCCTATAGTTGATTCGCCCAAATGTTCCAAAAGGAAATTAAATTGACTTTATAAAACCCATTGTTGCTAAGACAACGATTATTGCTAAATTATAGCCTAAAAATATCCAATTAATATTACAAAATTTTAGAAACACAATTGAGCTCATTTGGAGCTAGTATGAAAAGTTATGAAACAAATACAAACACATAAAGATATAAATAAAATGAAATATACAAGGATTTATAAACCCACTACTTCAAAACTAGTAAAAGATTACAAATTTAATCCTATAATAATCTATTCGATTTTAGAAAAATTTAGAAACAAGAATCATGTCATTTGGAGTTCAGATGCAAAAGATATAAGGAAAACAAGTAAATAGAAAAGAAAAAGAAAAAAAGAAAAAAAAACTGAACGGCCGGCTCACTTTCGGTCCGACCGACCAGCCAGCAGGCCACGCTACCGTGGGACGGTCGAGCTGCTCAAAAACGTGCAAAATCTTTTGTTAGATATATCTCTACTCAAACTCTTGTAACTTTTTATCTACAACTACAAATCGACTTCCGCTTTGTTTTACTTGTTCTCTACTCCTAGGCCTATCTCTAAACCATCTCAAACCTCCATATAATCTCGTGGAGGCATAGTCTGTCGAGTTTCTCTCCTCGAAATCCCGAATCTACCTATTCCTAATCTTGTTTCGCTTTTAACCCATCTAGACTTCGTCGTTTGCTTTCGGTCAAAACACGAAAGTTGTAGGGATCGAAATCTTCCAATCCCGACAAACCTCACCTCTTTTCATCCACCACAGCCGGAGAATTTCGTCTCGCAATATTTCAGATCTTACGGTGTAAATCCAAGATGTACTCGCTCGTTTCTTCAAATCCAAATTCCTTTGGTGAGAAGGTAGGAATAATGATTCCCCACAACTTTCATGTTCTGAGTTTTTCGATTTGACCTACGGATTTGTCTCTAACACGATCTATTTTTTTTATTCTATTGAGCCAAAATCGGGAATCTCTTCTTCAGCCACCGGATCCTATCCAGACGGCCGAGATTCACCAAACCGATGCGCCATGTCGTCATCCCGGTCATCTTCCTCATCAATGCCACGTCAACGTAAGGTCAACATCTAGTCCCCAAGATGCAAAGTCAACTCGTTCAGCAATGGAATATTCTGAATATTCCGCTCAATTTAAATTTGCATATTATAGATCTAACTTGTAAAATTCATTAGAAATTCATACCATGTCCAAAAATTGCGTATAATATATCAAATTGAAGATAATTTCACGTAGAATCATCTTATCAGATTAGATCCAACTTTTACTGTACGTGGTTACTGCAGTAATTTAATTAGTTTTAATGGTCTTTTAGGTTAATAAATTCATAAGAAATTATCTGTAACTCCAAAAATATGAACAATATATCAAATTGAAGCTACTGTAATGTACATTAACAATATCTGGTTGGATCTAGCCTTTGACGAATATTTAACCCGTCGCAATTTAATTAGTTTTAATGGCTTTATAAATCATTAAATTCATTAAAAATTAATTGCTTGTCACAAAAATATAAATGATATACCGTTGGAAAGCTGGTTCCATGTAGATCCTCAATATGCAATTAGTTCAGCCTTTTACTGTAAGGTTTTGCCGTGAATATTTAAATGGTTTAATGGCTTATTTAGAGTAATAAATTCATAAGAAAATAAATACTATTCAGAAAATTACAAATAATATGTTCCTGAAATTACAATTCCGTGGAGATTACAGATATAATTTTAGTTTGATTTTTAGACAACAGAAACTATATGAATCATTTAAAACCATTAAACACTATTTAAATCACACAAAAAGATCTATAACTCCGATTAGGGTGAATCCAAGTGCTATGGTTTTGTATTGACAATAGCTATACAGAGAAATTGCATGACAAATTATTTGGTACTGTTAAAACAGAAATTCATACAGAAATATTTAAACCCATTGAAATAGTGTTTTAATCATAAGAAAATTTCTATAACTCCTTTTTAGGTGATTCAAATTGCCAGTCTCTAAATTGCATTACCTATCCAGTAGCATCTAGTTCACAATTTAATATGACATAAACATATTTAGTTCAATTAAAGTGGTATACACCATATTAAATCGATATAACTTTAGTAATAAAAGCTTTAGTGCATTAAATGACTTTCCACATGCATCATGTAATCTAACTATGTTCAGAACACTAAATGCAACCATTGTGACTCATTAAATCATCATGCATGCATTTGTTCATCATTGTTTTCTTGTAATGTTGCACTGTTGTATGTTTGCAATGTTTTGAATGGTGTTTGTTGTGTTTGCTTCAAACGCTAGATTGCGAGGAGTGCAACGTGTGCGATTGCAACTACTATGATTGCAAGTATTGTGGTTATGACGAGTGCAACCATTATATATATGAGGATTGTGAGGATTATCTAATCGACTACATCTACAACAAAGGCAAGTGGTGCTATCTTGGTCATAAATGTCCTACTGTTTTCCTATGCATTATAGATGTTTTTGTAGAATTGCATATGTAGGAATTGATGTGTATATGCTATGCTATGACCCATATTATTCCCTAGTATTCCTTGTTATGAGCCATCATATTGGTAGATTGCTTAGCTATGCTATTTAGACGAGGGAGGGAATCACATCATGAAAAGTTATGTGTGTTGAAAGGCTTATATTTTGCTAAATGACAAACCAACATGTTTTAATGAACCACCTGGGCGGAATGGCATTGATTGGGTCATCGAGTGTGGATTTTGGTGGGGAATGCCGCCCAGGACACTGAGAAAGGATTGGTTTCTTTGTTTGGAAGCTTGCAGCAACCATGTGCCAATAATGAAATGGGCGGTTGGTTGAACTCGAGGGTTGTGGTAACTCGAACCCGTATCCGTAGATGTAGATAGTGTAGGTTGGACCGTGCGCGTCAGGATTGGGAGCTACTTTCCAACGGTTCCTTCTTGGACTTCTCCTATCATCACCCAATATGAGAGTGGTGGTACGAAATGGCCAAGTCACATGGGTAAGTGTACTAACCCTGCAGGTGTATAAACTAAGTACTTAGCCGTGTCCCCGTTATGGACAATTTGAGCGACCCGACATCGATGCTATGATATTTCTCACTCATCCCAATTTCTTAATTACTAAAACTTGATGGATGAACATGGGTTTAGGAGCATACGAAGTGAACTGTCTTGTATCTACATGGGTTTATGCCGGTATGTCCTTAGAAGATTGTTTTGAAGAAAGAAAAGTATTTTGAAAGTAGGGAAAAGTTGTATTGCTTTATGCAAATAAGCCCGAACTCCACTTGGCCAAATAAGCATGTAGTTGATAGATCATTGTTAACCACTTTAGCCTACTTGCCATACATTCAATGTATTGACCATTCGTGGCTGCAACGCTTCATGTTGCAGGTTATATCGATCCGAGTGATCGCTCATAGGTCGCGAGACTCCACTCAACAATTGTTCACTGTGGCACATTTGAAGGATGGAGATCTACCTTGTATTCGCTTTTCCGCTGTACTTGAATAAATAATGTAAATTCTGGATCATATTCGTTGTATTTATGATGCACAGTTATATTTGGTATCATTTTGTACTGTGTGTGCCAGTGAACCGATCCAGGGATTGGCACTATACACATGAACTCAGCCTTATCAGGCGAGGGTGTTACAGAGGGGGAGAGGAGGTGGAGAGCCCCAGCCTAAACTCTAACTTGATATATGCAAGTAAACAAAATCTAACACGGAGTCTCAGCTAGCTGACGATCGAGCAAATGTCGCTGTCGTCTCTTTGACGAGCTGAGTCAATAAAAGCCAAAACATCACCACTACCCGATGAAGAAACAGCCCATGGCCTCTGGATGCAGAAACTCCCGCCATAGGCACCTCTCCCGATCGATTGTCAAAACAACGAGTGTTCCAGCTCCCATATGCTCCGTAGCCATTGTTCGATCCAAGATTGAAACCATCCGTTCCTCCATTAAAATTTCCATGGAAACCACCAGCTAGCACGAAAAACACCATCATTATTGATATTACCTTGTTGATTAAACCTCCATCGGATCTTCCATCATCCCAAGCAGTGTCACTATGTTAGGGACATGTTGACTAGTGGAGGCTTCTTGGTTTAGTTCCACCTCGCCTACGGGAGGAGGCCACATCCAGCTTATAAGGGAGAGATTCCTCCCTTCCATCAGTCTGGGATTTTGTGATGGAGTGGACTCTCTTCTTATTGTTGGGCTATGAGCGCATGAACGTACAGAACGTAGGCTGAGTGCTGGGCTGGCCAAGTGGACGCTAACATCTGGCACCAAGCCAGCATCGTCATGCTTTTCTGAGGGGCTTCTCAGGGAGATGGGATGTTAGGGGCCTGTTGACTAGTGGAGGCTTGGCTTAGTCCCACCCCACCTACGGGAGGAGGCCACACCCATCTTATAAGGGAGAGATCCCTTCCTCCCATCAGTCTGGGCTTTTGAAATGGAGTGGACTCTTTTCTTATTATTGGGCTCGAAGATGAATGTCCGTAACGTAGGCTGAGTTCTGGGCTGGCCAAGTGGACTCTAACACACTAGAGCTCCTTCGTAATAATTGTTTGTGCGGCATGCGTCGAACCAATCGCATCAACGCCCATTGCCTCTTCCACCACCAAAGCACCATACCATAAACCACGCTGAATATGTTCCCGCCCCTATCCATGGCAGCGATAATGACACCATAGTAAAAGAGATAGCATGGGCTTAGGGCATCTCCACGGTGATGCATCCTATTTGAGCGTGTTCAAACTGCTCGCTGGGACGCGTGGCGTCCCAATGGTCTCGACCCATCCGGACAAACGCGTTCAGCTTGAACTATCCGTGCATCTAATCTGGGCAACAGCTATGTCGCATAGCGTTGGTGTCTGTTCAGCGCCATCGTCCATCCGTCACCACCGCTACCAGCGGCATTGATTGACGGTCAAGACCGATTCGACGCAACGCGGCACATATTCGTAGGCGCCGCACGGAAGGCTGACCGACGCAGAAGATGCGCCATCATGGCATGACGACGCGGCATGACCCATCGACATCGCCGCTCTCGCCGCCAAGATTGATGGCGGCGAGCAAGAAGATGCGCGTGTTCACGACGGCCAGGCTATTTAACCATGCGCCATCGGTGTTGCTCTCCTCACCTCTTGCCATCGCAAACCATAATCGCCGCCACCACCAACGATGAAGACACCGCCATGGCTGAAGAAAGGGAGGAGAAAGCACGACCACGAGGCGTTCGCTCTAGCAGCCGGCCTTCGGCCTTCCTTCGCGGCACATCTCGCCGCCTCGCCGCGCCGAAGGATTTCGGGGCCCCGTGGAGGATTACTCGCCACCACAGGGGGACATCGCGACGGCAGTAATTCGCATCACGGAATGCGAGCGCCATCGAGGGAGGATCGGGGCATTAGGCACGATGACGTGTCCTCCCACCGGCCGGCACCTCAACCGGGACCGCTGCTGCCCGGCCCCAAGATGGGCAAAGGGCTGGAAGCGGAGATCACCGACTACTAGGGGAAACATCTATAGATAGATAAGACTTCTATGGCGTATATGTTCTGCCATGAGCCACAAAAACCAGTGGCGCATTACAGCAAATGCACCACAGAACCCTTCATACTTCTGTGTTGCATGCATAGGGACCGTGCGCCACATAAGTATGGCGAGACCCACCACTGGGGTTGGGCTACCTCGGGCTTTCTATCGCGCATATGGCCACCATAGAAAGCCCGGGTAGGACCTACCACGGAATCTCGTTGATCGCACCCTGACCAACATTTCACAGAAGTGATGATTCTATGGCGCATATAGAGGTATGCACCATAGAATTCGAGTAAGAAAAATAGATCCCACCCCCTGATCGCCTTTTAACTTTTGTAAAAGAATTATAAAAAATTCAACAAATAATTTATTTGAGATAGTTATATTTGGGGGTATAGTTGTATGGAAAATTAAAAAACATGAATTTTGATGTATTTTGCAAAAAAAAATGTCATGGCACGGTAAAACGGTCATAACTTTTGTATACTTATATCGAAAAAAAGTTTTATCCATCAAATGATCGTCTCAAAATTTCCTACTGAGAAGATTTTACAAATTCCCAAATTTGAAAAGGGTAAAAAGTTATGGCACAAAGAAGTTTTTTCTTGCAAAAAATAAAAGGAGAAACTTCTATGGCGCAATTCTCCCATATGCCATGAAGTCTTGGGATTGGAATTTTGAATTCCTATGGTGCCCTCTCCTCGCTTATCCTTCTCCCTTTACTCCTCTCCTCCACTTCTTATCTCATCCTTCTTCTCTTCCTCCCCTCTCCACACTCCGCCAAATCCTCCTACTCCGGCCATGGCCTCCACCACCTCCCGACACCTCATCTACTACCTCCTACTCCTCCTCCTCCTCCTTGGTGACCCTTCCTCCACCAACGGCCTCCTTATCCTTCTCCTACTCCTGACCTCCTCCTACTCTAGAACCTCCTCCTACTCCTTCTCCTCCACCCTCCTCCTACTCCTTCTACACCGGCGGCCTCCTACTCCGGCGATCCTCCTCCTCCACCCACCCTCCTACTCCGGCCAGATCTAGGCCGCTTTTTTAAATTCAAAAAATATATCTGTGGCGCATATTGCGATATGCGCCATAGAAGTTTGCGATTTGAAATTTTTGGCGGGATCTATCCCGCCTTTTTTTAGTTCGAAAAGACAGTTATGTGGCGCATATTAGCAATATGCGCCACATAAGTTCAGTTTAGTGGCCACAGAAGGGCAATACCCATGCGACATAGATGAGGTTTTTCCTAGTAGTGCCGCCGGATAAGCAACCTCCCGCCGGACCAATGGTGGGAGGCTGGCTACCGCAGCGATGCCTACCGGGTAAAGTTCCTCAAGTGGGAGCACAAGGTGCAAGACCACCACCATCTGCCACGACCTGCAGCCCGAGGAGTTCTTGTAGGGGTTCGTAGCATGCAAAACAAACAAATTCTACCGCATGCACACAAACAAGCCAAGATCTATCTACTAGATTGTAGCAACGAGTCGATAGAAGCACTCACCCTCGAAGATTCCAAAGTAGTTAACGAGCATTCTCATGGGTGATGTAGTCGACACTTGTCGATCTCAAGATCGCAGAGACGATCCTTCAAGGCTGCGTTCAGCTGGCTGCAATGGGTCACACATTCTGATTGATGAAGACCTTCCTCTCCTTGTTCCAAAGAAAATGGAGGTTGTAGTTCTCCTCGCGATTCCTAAGAAGACGACAGTGGACGGAAGTAGAGAAGATCCCGCAAGGCTTCGCCAAGGCGAAAGTTATGGTGGATCTAGGGTTTCCCGGTGATCTAGGGTTTAGAAGACCGGGAGGAGGAGGAGGTGTCGGTGGCGGCTAGGGCAGCGACGACGGACCGGCGGCGGCGGCTTGGGTGTGGGAGGGCTAGGGCTTGTCTTTTGGGGCATCCCTCCCCCTCTATTTATGAGAGGGGGGCAGCCTTGGGAGGGGTGGGTTTGAATCCAAACCCAAACCCAAGTTGGATTGAGAGGACTATTTCCTTCTTCCACTAGGAAACCATTGTTCTAGTTTGACTTTCAATTTAGAGATTTAATTCTCTCTTGCAAATGCCCAAACCAAATGACCTAGGATATGATCCAATCATTCCACTTATCCATGACACATTCATGGTCCATTCCCCTTCCGGACCGGTGAACCTTCTAGACCGTTCTAGAACCTCTTCGATGAAAACATCAGAATCTTTCCCGAACTCCGGAATCGGACTTTCCTTATATGAATCTTATTCTCTGGACCATTCCCGATCTCCTCGTGATATCCCGGATCCCATCCGAGACTCCGAATAACATTCGTTACCCCTACTAACATTCCATATCTACTAAACAACATCGAATCCTTAAGTGTGTCTCCCTACGGTTCGTGAATTATGTGGACATGACCGAGACACTTCTCTGATCAATAACCAATAGAGGAATCTGGAAATTCATATGGCTCCCACATATTTCTACGATTACTTTGCGATCGAATGAACCATTACATACGATACCAATATCCCTTTGTCTCGCGATAGTTTACTTATCCGAGGTTTTGATCGTTGGTATCTCTGCATACCTAGTTCAACCTCATACCGATAAGTACTCTTTCTCGCTCCGTGATATGTGATCCCTTGAGCCACCACATGCTTGCAAGCCAATTGGATGACATTCCACCGAGAGGGCCTAGAGTATATCTATCAGTCATATGGATGGACAAATCCCACTCTTGATCCATGTGCCTCAACACATACTTTCCGAACACTCAATGCCACCTTTATAGCCACCTAGTTACGGTGTGGCGTTTGATGTCATCAAAGTATCCTTCCGGTGATGGTGATTAGCATGATCTCACGGTCGAAAGAATTAGGTTACTATGTATCAGAAAGTTTATAGCAAATGAACTATTGAAATGACTTGATCTTAATGCTACGCTTATCTATAGGAGTATGTCCGCCATACCATTCTCCTAATGATATGATCTCGTTGTTAACAACATCTCAATGTTCATGATCGGGAAACCACGATCATCTATTAACCAACAAGCTAGTATTACAAAGAGGCTTTACTAGGGACTCTAATTTAGTTTATAAATCACACAAGTATTAATGTTTCCTAATATCATTATAGCATGAAGGTAAACATTTATCATAAACACAAAGATATAATAATAACCACTTTTCTTATTGCCTCTAGGGCATATCTCCAACAGTTGTATCCCGTCCTCGGCATTGACTCGGACGACGAGGGCGCCGTCAGACACTCCGATGCCAAGCTCGGCAGCAAGGACGACAATGACGAGGAGGAGGACGATGACGAGATCATCGTCAAGAAGGAGGCGGTGGACAACTCGCTCGAACCTGCGCCTGAGGTGCCGACGGGCGAGCTACGACGAGGAAGCCTTCACTAAGGTAGGCCATCACGAGCGGCAGGTGAGGAGGAAGCCTGGGGCCGTGCTTCAGCCTTTGGGAGCTGGCTCACCCGGCATGGTGGCGCAGGCGAACGCCCAGCTGCCTTCGATCATGCCAGAGGTGGGGATGGAGCTGGCACACCTCTAGCATGGCTGGGGCTTCGTGGGCTGGGCAGGTGATCAATCCACCTGCGCCCGCTCCCGCTCCGGCCATGCCGCTGTCTAACCTCTGGATTCCGCCGGAGTACATCGACCTCGACCCATAGATGCACGAGGCGGAGCCGGTGTGCGAAGATCGATAGGTAGGGCTAGGAGTATTTTAAATTCAGTTTTTTATATTTTGAATGTAAATTAAGTACGAACTTTGCCATTTTTTTACGGCGAACTGTTTGTGTTTGAATTTGCAAAAAAAATGTCGCGCCTAGACCGGACAAATGGATTGCGCCATCGGCCGGTCGATGCAGACGGACCCCCTCCCTATATCAAATGCGGTTCGATCCAACCAAATACAAACGGACCGTCTTGAACGACCGAATGGTAGACCCGATGGAGATGTTTTACACCGGTACGGCGTGGGATTTTACTCCAAAGGAAACCCTAACAATTTTCCAAGGCCGCAAACGATAGAACCCTTCATTGAGGTTACGATTGATGGCTCGACACCTTTGGATCTGGGGCCCAAATAGTCATTCAATTGGATCGAGAGACAACCTTGATTAGCCGAATGGCCCACATGGCCCAAATTTAATGATATCTCCAAAGAATTTTGATCCTGGATTTGAAATCAAGTGAAGAAAACCTCACCAAATACTGTGGAATTCATTCCTCCGATGGTTAACTTCATGCACCACCCTTCTAGCCTTCGCCTTCGTTGTCGATGGACGAGGATCCATTCAACAGCTAAAGGATTCGAAAGGTAAAAGTTGTCGGCGGAGCTCCGATTGGCTATTGGTGGAGCACGACCTGCAACAGAAGAAGATGAGACGAGATCCCTCACTGGACTGAGGGCGTTGACACATATCTCCGCCATAGCTCTCTGTCTTCTCTTCTACATCTCTGTCCTCTCCATTCTTTCTTACGACAAGCGGCGAAGATCACATTCCTCCGGCGGGAAACAAGTTCTATCAAAACATAGGAGAGCTCCTCGCATTGCCCTCCTCCAGGCGACGTGGGGGGTGAAAACCCTAGATCCCGTCCACCGCAGGCCTCCACCCCCTTCCCCCATCCCTCGTCGCCCCCTGAGGACACCGCCGGCTAAGCCGTGCGCCACCGGTGAAGGGGGCGGCAGGGCCTTAGTGCTTCTCGCCTTCGCGCGATGGTTAGGAGGCAGGCCACCGTGTCAGCGGCCGAAGGTGGCGGCTACGATGGAGCAGGCAAGCTTGCGGGCCGGCAGAGTTGGCACATGCGGCGGTGCTAATCGCGCTGTGGGGGCGATTTCATCGCTGGCCGCGGTGGTGGTCCGACGGCACAGGCCGATACGGGTCCCAGAGGGCCGCGACTGTCTGATACGCCCAATTTGCATCACCATTCTATATCATAATTTACCTCTATTCATTGATATTTGTCTTATTATGAGGTATTACTTATGGCTTTTCATCTGTTTATGCATGTTGGATAATTCTTGGAGGATGGACTGCCGGAGTCTGGATTCTGATGGAAAAGAAGGCGTTTCGGTGCAATTTTGTGAAGATCAGAAAAATATGGAAACATATTATTTTACCGAAAAACGAAGGAAGCCAGAAGGAGGGACGAAGTGGGGCCACAGGGGGCCCACACCCCCTAGGCGCAGGCCCACCGACCCCGCGCCTAGGGCAGGTGCGGCCCACCTGTCCGGCCTCCGACTCTGACCCTTCACCTATATCTTCCCTTTGAAACCCTAAAGCTCATGAGCGAACACAGATTGATTTTCGTCGCTTCTGGGGCGGAAAACACCGAGAGAGAAAGATCTCCCCGAGAGACAGATTTCTGCTGGGGAAATTCCTTCCCAGAGAGGGAAGACCGTCGCCATCAACACCGTCATCAAGTTAGGCTTCATCGGGATCATCATCATCCACACCATCATCTCCACAAGCACCATCATCACCACTCTGTCCTGCTGTAACAATTGTGTTGGATATTGCTTTAGTTCATTAGGGGAAACTTTCCCGGTGTTGATTACTATTGTAGTTGATGCTTGTGAGTGGAACCATTGAATTATTTTTTATGTTCAGATTGTTATCCATTACCATATCATCTTTGATCTTGATCCATATGATGTATTGTGAGTAGTTCGTTAAGTTCTTGAGGACATGGGAGAAGTCATGTTGTTAGTAGTGAATCTGTGATGAGTTATTATTCAATGATTTAGTATTTAAGTTGTGGTGCTATTCTTCTAGTGGTGTCATGTGAACGTCGACTACATGACACTTCACCATTTATGGGCCTAGGGGATGAATTGTGTATTTGGCTACTAATTGTGGGGTCGTCGGAGTGACAGAACCTGAACCCCGTTAGGACACCTTTGCACAAGGGAGCGTAGGATCTCAGAGTTTAAGGTTGTGGTTAGATTTTTATCTTAATTACTTTCCTATAGTTACGGATGTTTGCAGGGGGGTTAATCACAAGTATGTATTAGTCCTAGGAAGGGCGCTATGTTAGCACAGGTTCACCCACACAACACTTACAAACACCAAAGAAAAGTACTCAGCTATTTGAAGCGAAATCACTTGACAGAATTCCCATGTGTCCTCGAGAACTTTTGGTCCTTATAAGTATTTCCACTGGCTTGTCCTTTGCTAAGAAAGGATTGGGACACTTGCTCCGTTTGTTCGTTACTTCTGTTACTTGCTCTTTGTTTAGTTGCCTTGTTAGAAAACCACTAAAAATCCGTTTGCTAAGTATTCACAGGATTTCGCCCATACCACTGCTCAAAGACCATCTGCTCCTCGTTGGGATCGACACTCCTATTTATCGAAAGTACTACGATACACTCCCTATACTTGTGGGTCATCAAGACTATTTTCTGGCGCCATTGCCGGGGAGTGAAGCGCTATTGAAGAGTGGAACTGGTAAAGGAAACTTTTACTGTGAGTATTGCTTTTGTTACTGCTTGTTACTTTGTTTCCAATATGGATAACCCACTTGGTTTTCTGTTTGGGAAAACTACTACCACTGCTAGGGTAGTAGATGAACCACCACCTGTTGAGAATGATCCTTTCAAGATACCTACAAGTATTGTTAATCGTGTTATGGATAATTATTATTTTAGGGATGGAACTGTCCATCCCGGTGATCACTTACTTTTTATCCATGAATTATGCGGGTTGTTTAAGTGTGCAGGTATCACAACTGAACAGGTGAAAAAGAAGTTACTCTCCATATCCTTGAAAGGGAGAGCTGAAGAATGGTATAAGCTGCTGAAGATTGGATAATCCATGGAATGGGAGGAGATGTCATCTCACTTTTACTCTAAATTTTATCCTCCCAGTGAGATTCATAAGGATAGAAATCTTATATATAACTTTTGGCCTCTTGATGGAGAGAGTACAGCTCAAGCTTGGGGGAGATTGAAGTTACTAATGCTTAAATGTCCTATTCATGAACTCCCTAACAATATTATTCTCAATAACTTTTATGCTAGGCTTTCTCTTCATGATAAAGATTTACTAGATGCTTCTTGTGCTGGATCATTCACACGTATGAAGGAAGAGGCTAAATGGGATCTTCTAGACCGTATTCAAGAGAACACTGAAGCTTGGGAGAATGACAAAGGAAGAAAGTTAGGTATAAACTATGATTATGAATGCATTAAATCTTTTATGGAAACTGATGACTTCCGTACTATTAGCAATGAGTTTGGTCTTGATCCTCAAGTTCTTGTGAAATGTTTTAATGCTTTTGCCTCTTATATTGAGATTTTCCCAAGAAAGAGTGGGACAAGTACCATGCTCCTTATAAATACATTGTTACCCATGTTCCTACCAGTGTAGAGATTTGTACTGTTGATCCTATTTTTCCTAAACCTTATGTTGAGAAGATCCCTTTTCCCTCCAAGGTAAGGGAACACTCTATTATGGCTAATGTGGTTAGCAAAATCGCAAAGAAAACTGTAGGGTCCGATGAGATTATTGATATTGAGCCTGTGGTAGCTATTGTGAAATATCTTGTCACTAGAAATATAGAGGATGAGCATATTGTCTTGTGTGAAGACGCTACTAATATTGTTTCTCACCCTAAGAAAGTTAGAAAAGCTAGTGTCCCTGTGCTTTTCTATTAAAATTGGTAGTCATAGCTATTATGGTTTATGTGATATTGGTGCTAGTTCCACTGCTATTCCTTATGAGCTTTACATGGAAATTATGCATGAGATTGGTCCTTGTGAGCTTGAGGACATTGATGTGGTTATTCACCTTGCTAATAGAGAGCAAGTTTGCCCCATTGGTATTGTAAGAGATGTGGAGGTCCTTTGTGGTAAGATTAAGTATCCTGCTGATTTTCTAGTACTTAGTAAAGAAGCTAGTAAAACCTATCCTATTATCTTTGGTAGACCCTTTCTGAATACTTGTGGGGCTATCATAGATTATAGGAAGGAAAAAGTTTTGACTAAGTTTGTTGGAGAGTCTTATGAGTTTAACTTCTCCAAATTTTCCAAAACTCCTTATGAAAATGAACTGCCTGATGAGGATTTCAGGGTTGAACAACGTTCTGCTATTTCTCTTGCTCCAAACAATGCCTTGCAGCAGTTCATGGAAGATCATGAAAGTGATGCCTTCATGAAGGAAAGAAATTAGATTGACGAGGTTTTCCTTCTTCAGCCTGAGTTACTTAAGCATAATCTACCTATGGAAGATTTGGGTACCACACTACCACCTAAAGGGGACCCTGTTTTCGAATTAAAACCTTTACCTGATGATCTTAAATATGCTTATCTTGATGATAAGAAAATATATCCTGTTATTATTAGTTCTAAACTTTCAGGAAAGGAAGAAGAAAGGTTATTGGAGATATTGAAGAAACACCGAGGAGCTATGGGCTATACTCTTGATGATTTAAAGGGGATTTCTCCTACTATATGTCAGCATGCTATTAATATAGAGTCTGATGCAAAACCAGTTGTTGAGCACCAATGTCGTCTAAATCCTAAGATGAAGTATGTGGTAAGAAATGAGGTATTAAAACTCCTTGATGCTGGTATTATTTATCGTATTGCTGATAGTAAATGGGTTAGCCCTGTTCATTGTGTCCCCAAGAAAGGGGGAATAACTGTTGTGCCTAATGAGGATAATGAGCTTATACCCCAAAGAGTAGTAATTGGGTATAAAATGTGCATTAATTTTAGAAAGATTAAAAAAGTTACTAAGAAAGATCATTATCCTTTGCCCTTTATTGATCAAATGCTTGAGAGGTTGTCCAAAAAGACTCACTTTTGTTTTCTTGATGGTTATTCTGGGTTTTCTCAAATTGCTGTGAAAGAACGGGACCAAGAGAAAACTACTTTCACTTGTCCTTATGGTACTTATGATTATAGGCTTATGCCTTTTGGTTTATGTAATGCTCCTGCTACCTTTTAGAGATATATGCCTGCTATCTTTCATGGTTTTTGTGAAGAAATTGTGGAGGTTTTCACGGACGATTTTTCTGTCTATGGAACTTCTTTTGATAACTGTTTGCACAACCTTGATAAAGTTTTGCAGAGACGTGAGGAAACCAACCTTGTTCTTAACTAGGAGAAATGCCATTTCATGGTTAATGAAGGGATTGTTCTTGGACACAAGATCTCTGAAAGAGGCATTGAAGTTGACAGAGCCAAAATTGAAGCAATTGAGAAGATGCCTTGTCCTAGAGATATCAAAGGTATTCGTAGTATCCTTGGTCATACTGGTTTATATAGGAGTTTTATTAAAGATTTCTCCAAAATTTGGAAGCCCCTTACTAATCTTCTTCAAAAAGATGTAACTTTTGTTTTTGATGATGATTGTAAGGAAGCTTTTGAAACTTTGAAGAAATCTTTGAAAACTGCTCCTATAGTCCAACCACCTGATTGGAGTTTACCTTTTGAAATTATGTGTGATGCTAGTGATTTTGCTATGGGTACTGTCCTGGGAAAACGTGTTGACAAGAAGCTGAATGTTATTCAGTATGCTAGCAAGACTCAGGTTGCTGCTCAAAAGAATTATGCTACTACTGAAAAGGAGTTCTTAGCTATAATCTTTGCTTGTGATAAGTTTAGACCTTATATTGTTGATTCCAAGGTTACTATTCATACTGATCATGCAGCTATTAAATACCTTATGACGAAGAAGGTCGCTAAGACCAGGCTTATAAGGTGGGTGTTGCTTTTGCAAGAGTTTGATCTGCATATTGTGGATAGGAAAGGTGCTGATAATCCTATTTCTAATAATTTATCTCGTTTGGAAAATATTTCTTTTGACCCTTTGCCTGTTAATAATAGTTTTCCAAATGAGCAGTTAGCTGCAATAAGGGTAAGTCCACATGAGAGTCCTTGGTATGCTGATTATGCAAACTTTATTGTTTCCAAGTATTTGCCACTAACCTTTACAGCCCAGCAAAGAAGGAAATTCTTTTATGATCTAAGACATTACTTTTGGGATGACCCACACTTATATAAAGAAGGAGTAGATGGTAGTATGCGAAGATGTGTTCCAGAATTTGAACAACAAGAGATATTGAGAAAATGTCATGGCAGTGCTTATGGAGGACATCATGCTGGGGATAGGACTGAACAAAAGGTTTTACAATCTGGATTTTATTGGCCTACCCTTTTTAAAGATGCAAGGAAGTTTGTATTATCATATGATAAATGCCAACGAGTAGGTAACATATCTAGACGTAATGAAATGCCTATGAATTATTCCCTTGTTATTGAACCTTTTGATTGTTGGGGATTTGACTTTATGGGGCCTTTTCCTCCTTCAAAAGGGTATACACATATTCTTGTTGATGTTGACTATGTCACAAAGTGGGTAGAAGCCATACCTACAAACAGTGTTGATGGTAAGACCTCTTTGAAAATGCTCAAAGATGTCATTTTTTCTAGGTTCGGTGTGCCTAGATATCTCATGACTGATGGAGGCTCTCATTTTATTCATGGGGGTTTTAGAAAAACTCTCGCTAAGTATGATGTAAACCACAGAATAGCTTTAGCTTATCACCCCCAAACTAGTGGGCAAGTAGAACTTTCCAATAGGGAAATCAAATCTATCTTGTAGAAGACTATCAATAGATCTAGGAAAAATTGGGCTAAAAAGTTGAATGACGATTTGTGGGCTTATAGAACTGCTTATAAAAATCCTTTGGGTATGTCTCCTTACAAAATGGTCTATGGGAAAGCTTGTCACTTGCCTTTAGAATTAGAACACAAAGCTTATTGGGCAGTGAAAGAGTTGAATAGAGACTTTAGACTTGCTGGTGAGAAAAGACTGCTCGACTTAAGTAATATAGATGAGTGGAGAGGTGAAGCTTACGAAGATGCTAGGCTCTTTAAGGAAAAAGTAAAAATATGGCATGATAGGAGAATTCTTAAAAGGGAGTTCCATGTTGGTGAGAAAGTTCTTTTGTATAGGTCTCGTCTTAGATTTTTTGCAGGGGAACTACTCTCCAAATGGGAAGGACCTTTTGTTATCAAGGAAGTGTACCATTCGGGTTCCATCAAAACTTCTTCTCTAAAGGATGACACAACACAGGTGGTGAATGGTCAAAGACTAAAACATTATATTTCTGGAGATTCTTATAACGAAGATGTTGATGTTATTCAAATGATAACTCCAGAAAAATTTATCAGAAGCCAAACACCAGAAACTGCAGAGTTCGTCCTTGAATAGGTAAAAGTGATGAAAACAGAAGGTTCGTGAAACTCCAATCTTTTTATATTTTTGATGTTTTTAATACATAAGGGAAGTTACGAGATGAAACTGAAGGGGAAACAGAGCCCGGGGTGGACAAACCTGCCTGAGGGGGGTGTTCCACCCCCGAGCTCCGACTCCGCCTCGTTTCCGTGTCAAAAACTTCCTTATGCATTGAATCTTCGCAATATATAACCCCCCAGGTTCCCCGAGGTTCTTGCATCGTGTTCTCATCGTGTTTTCGTTTCGATCTGTTTCTGTCAGGAAAATTCTCAGGTTTGGAGCCTCAATGTCTTCCTCTGGATCACCCACGGAGGATTCCTCTGCGGATGTCCTCAACCCGTACATGTATGAGTTGAGGATTCATCCCAAAGAGTTCATCCTCAAAGAGGGTAAGGTACAGATGAAAGAAGTTCAAGGCCCTAAAGGAGAAGGCACTCTGGAAGACAGGATGGAAGCGTTGGAACAAGAAGTTTTCAGGTACAAGAAGATGGCAGAACGCAAAGTGGATGTTATTCACAAGATAAGTTCAGAACTCATCACCAAGCACGAGGGAGAAGTTGCTGAGCTCCGAGAAGAGATCTTCTCACTCCGTCAGACCACCAATCAATTGCAAGCACAGCTCTATGACATATAGAATCAAAACTTTGAGTATGAGTCTAGATTTGATCGCATAAGCTCTGCTGCTAGTTTCAGGATTGCAGTGACAAGGACATCCTTTTTGGATGGGGAACCATTTCCTTGGAAGTTTTATGGTGACAAAATAACACCACCACCACCAAAGGAGTAATTCGTCATCAGGTTTGGCATCCCCTTGGCTTGTTTCAAGCTTGGGGGAGTGTCGCGGTATCACCACCATTATCTTTATCTTTTACCTTCTTTAGTGGATTCATATCTGTGGTAGAGAGGTTATCTTATAGTTTGGTTTGCATGTGGAAGTATCTCTCCTTTAGTTGATTATCTATGTATCCCTTGGTGTGAGTGCCTTTATTGGAATATTAATGAGAAGTCTCATCTTTTACTTTTTGCACTTCTTATTTTTAGTTTGCAATCTCTATTATATGATGGATCTTGTTGATCAGTATTGGCACCACTTTGGGAGCATCAAGTGGATCTAAATTGGTTTTGAAAAACCGAGTTCTGGTCAGTGGCATTAGTTTGAAAGAAAAAGAAAGAAAGAAAAAGCTTACATGTATTTTGTATCATTTGTTTTCTTTCTTGTTGTCTCATAAGCTTAGTATTCTTTATTTAAGATTCTTTTGTGTCTTCAAGGAAGATTGCATGTTTGGCTTTATTACTTGTATGTTTGCTTGTTTCTTTCAACTCTCTTGCTTGCTACCCAGCCTTGTGTAACACCCTCAGAATCGGCCCTATGCACGTCTCAGCGATTCCCGCCAAACCCGCATAGAAACGATTAAAAGGTGCCCACCAGGCACTTTCGTGCGGGTGGAAAACGAAGTAATACCATTACACAATAGTCCACGATGGAACCCACAGAACAGATATATACAAGAATGACTCAAAGAGTCAATAATACATATATACAATACAAAGATCCAAATCACCTTTAAAACGATATAGCGTCCGAGTACAGACAAGATGCAAATTGGGCTAAGAGCCCTGAAGAATAACCAATGGCGTCCATAACCCTGCCCATGCCAAGCCGGAAGGGTAACCCTGCTAACTTGAGCAAGCGACTACGACACGCAAGTCCAACTATCTACCAAATAACATGTAATAGGATGTGTCCAAGGCAATATAAGGCTGCAAGGGATACCACGGGTACGAAAACTAGAGCATCGCAACACAGATAGCAATAGATCAACATGAGGAAATAAAGACTATAAAAGTAAAATAGGTAGAAAGGGGGAGAATGCTCGCCTGAAAAACATTGCCGAAGGTTCATCCGAAGATCGGGTCGACTCTCACATCAACTCATCGTCCTAAGCCGTGAAGAAGCAAAGCACTAAAATAAACACCGGATGCACTATTTAAGACTACGGCAAAAGATCGGTCATGATGCATGTATGATGTATGACATGGCAAAGATGCAATGCAATTAGGCAATATAAGCGGAACCGGGGTCCCGACAATTAATAAGTTCATGTTGTTTAGATACCCCGCAATTTAAATGTTACCTTAACATGGCAAAATATATCGCCGGTTCGCTACACAATTTTAGATGGGACCAATATTAGACTAAAAAAGCCCGCATATGGTATCCATATTTAATTTAGGTGAAACGACAAAGTACCCCCAAAAAATAAACATGTATGCGAGTATGAACAATTAAATATGCAACAGTTTATATAGTTGGCAATTTATAAAATAGGGGCTCGGAAAAGGTCACACATCTTGGATCGAAGATCTTGGGGCTCGGAGGGGTTCGAGTTTGGTCTCGGGGTCTTCGGGTCCGACTCCGGGAAGGAGAACTTGGTGTTCCGAGGGGGATCTTCAGGTCATCAGCTCCAATTGTTGACGATATTCTTGGTTTGGTGCCGGTGTGTCTTCTGGTACCGCGGATCATGTACATACTTGGCAGCGACACGATTACACACATACGACAGGCTCCTGGCACGAAACAACATCGGGTCGATCTTGGAAACAACCACACAGGAGAACCCGCGGCAGACATTGGTCAAGGATAGACCTAGTGACGCGCAGGAGGGGCAGGACGAGGCGAGCATGGCCACGGCACCGAGGAACAAGCAAGGCTGGCTCGCCGCAGAGGAGAGGCGGGAGGGCGCCCGGTGATGAAGCGGGCGGCATGGATCTACGCTGGCCGGAGACGCGGGAGCCAAACGGTGGCACAGAGGAGGGAGGAAAGATCTCAAGGCCGGAGGAGGTGAGGCGATGGCGGTGCTCGCAGGGGACCAGAGGACGCGCACCGTTCTCTGGCAAGCTTGGGGAACCGGCCGCCGATGAAGAGCAAGCCGGTGGGGCTTGCAAGGCGGCGGGGCCGCGGGGGAAGGCTCGCAAGGATCGGCCTGCAGCAGGGCTCGAGCTGGGCGCGGCCGAGCTTGATGGGCGGGGAAGGGTGACGGCGGCCGCAGAACAGGGGGAAGAGGAAGGAAGGAGGGCGGCGAGGAGAACGGGGGCGCTGGCTGGGGCGGCCAAGGCAGCGTCAGGGAGGAAGGATCCTAGGGGCGGCGGCAGGGTAGAATTAGGGAGAGAGAAGCGCTGCGAGCGGGGGATCGAGGGAGAGTGCGTTCACGCTGGGAGTGGGGCCGGGTGGGGCGTTGGCCTTGCGGGTGCGTCCACGTGCGTGTTGTGTTGGGTGCGTTGTGTGGGTTTGGGTTTGAGTATGGAGCTAGCTGCTGGTGGGGCACATGCCGAGCGTGTAGTGCGTGTGTTTGGTGGCGCAGGCGCTGGGTGTTGGGCTGCCGGGGTGGTAGGTGGCCTGGCCTACGGGCTGGGTCGCCTCCACCGGACAAAACATTTTATTATTTATTTTATTTTAAAAATGTTTTTGTAAATACTTTTTAGACAAATAAAAGATCTGAAGAGGCCGAGATTTTAGTTTGAGATTAAAGGAGAGGGCTAATTAGAAAACAATCTAGGCTTTTACGAAAATAGTTTTATGTAAAATATATGCATGAGTCATGATGATGCACAAAATATTGTTTAGCACACGATTTTCTATTAGTGGATTTCCCGGGGTGCTACAATTCGACACCACTAACAATGGATCTAGCCCTCGAGATCCGCCTCATGGTAAGGGAAAGAAGGCCGACGGTCTGAATCTTCTCGCTTCGTGTGGATCTTCGCGACACCACTAACAAGGATTCTTTCTTCGTCTTGAAATCGGCAACACCACCAACAAGGGGTCGTTGTTCATGTTCGTCGAGAGAACACTCCAGAGAAACAAAAATGAAGGTCGAGGTCTCACAAGATAGGGCCACCTCTAACTTATGTGGAAGGAGTAAAATTGCTTAATCCATCGATTCGATGCACAAGAGTAGTCGAATGGTGATCAGTCCATCGCGCACCCAAAGCATTACTCTGCACATGAATAGGAGAATTATGCAACCAACTCTTAGAATCAGACTGAAGATCTCGACAAGCGAGGTTTGGAAACAATGGAGGGATGGAGATTCTCATCAGGTCTGATGTGGATGACTTCGTCGTATCAGAAAACACCGAAGGATAGAAAGAAAAAATTTAGTGAATCTTTGGTCCACTGAACGGTACAACAGATGAAAGATCCATCAGATAGCATGAAGACCAGTTGTCGAAGCACCGTTAACAAAAGATGGAAGTGAAACCCTGAAGGTACGATGGAAACCCAACCACGAGAAATCCAGGACTCGAAGAAAAGATAAGAGAGAATATTCAAAACACGTCGAGATAAGAGGAGAATAGCAGCGAGATAAGAAGTAAAAGCAGACCTAATCAGATCTATCCAACCGATTTTTTTTAAATAGTTTTGACACTCTATGACGTCCGTTAGCTAGGTTATCCTACAAAGGACCAAGGTATCGAATCCACGAGCTCGATACCACTGAACACCTCAGAATCGGCCCTATGCAAGTCTCAGCGATTCCGCCAAAACCCGCATAGAAACGATTCAAATGTGCTCACCAGCACTTTATGGGGGAAACGGCAATACCATTACACAATAGTCCACGATGGAACCCATCGAACAGATATATACAAGAATGACTCAAAGAGTCAAGAATACATATATACAATACAAAGATCAAAATCACCTTTAAACGACATGTCATCCAGTATGGACAAGATGCAAATTGGGCTAAGAGCCCGAACAATAACCAATGGCGTCCATAACTCCTGCCCGCCAAGCGGAAGGGTAACCCTACTAACGACGTTGATCTTAAAAACCGCTTAAACAAAAGGTGCCTAAAGGGCAAAGGAAAAGAGAGCGGTCAAGATTAAGGCCAAGACACTACGAGACTAGAATTCAAGGTCCTCGCCTACATAGGTATGGTGGATCAAGCGGCAAAGATGCACTAAACAACCTATAGAGACTCAATACAACCAAGGGCTATCGATAGGGGTAAGAAAGACCTATTCACCAACCAACTATCACCAAGCATACCCATCCTGATATTTCTCGAGACCAAACGAGGAAGTCAAACCGAGGAACTCACACGGTTGGCGTTTATTTATTCACTATCACAGCAATTACTAGTCGTATAGATATCATGAGTCATCGATATAATAAGCAAAGCAGTTTTAGTTAACCATTCCATTATAGTTGTAGTACTTACTAATCGGTTACATATAGCATGAGGCATCCCAAAACCCAGCTTGTTGGTACTTTTATTTAGCCATTCCGCTAGAAGGTAATACTTACTAGTCAGATACAATGGTAACAGGTGACAATCCAAAACAGCAATTATTGGCACTTTTATTTAGCCATTCCATTATAGTGAAGCTGATTAGTAGTCATTATAAAGTCAAATTTATAGCACTACTTTAGTTATAGTTGTCTATGATCGAGATACTATGCTCCAAGTCGTCCATAACCGCGGAGACGGCTTTTAAAGTTTTACCCTAGGGGCACAAATAGCAACACATACGATCAACCTCGAAAACCAAATAAAAACCCAACGAGGCATCACGACGTAGCAATTACAAGATTCATATAAATTTCAGGGGCCACCCACCAAGCTACCATGACGGTTGGCCGGCTCCGAAACGGACCCAGAGGTTTGCGTCAATGGCTATAAACGACTGGGAACCCGAAAGTGTGACTGGGCTTGTCGATACCACGAAAACACTCCGCTTACCTAAACAGTACAGGCGCTCCACACGCAATCGTAAATAAAGCAGTAAGGCATGGCATAAGTACAGGATAGTAATAAAGCCCCAAACTACTTTGTGGCCCCAAGAAATAAATATGACTCAAGCTCTGGCTAGGGGGATTCATGGTCCCACATGCGGATAGTGCGAATATTCAAAGAACAGGTATCAAGTACTCGGGGTCCTACGGGACACAAGTGGACGGGTTAAAAATCAAATAACATATATTGCCCACCTGTACCTCTGCATTATTTACCTACTTCAATTTTAGTTATTAAACGATAATTAAAGCCATGATCATCTTCAACATAAAGCATACGACAGTCTTCCAACAACTGTGGCACTTGACGACACGCAACAGCACTTGAGCAAGCGACTACGACACGCAAGTCTAACTATCTACCAAATAACATGTAATAGGATGTGTCCAAGGCAATATAAGGCTGCAAGGGATACCACGGGTACGAAAACTAGAGCATCGCAACACAGATAGCAATAGATCAACATGAGGAAATAAAGACTATAAAAGTAAAATAGGTAGAAAGGGGGAGAATGCTCGCCTGAAAAACATTGCCGAAGGTTCATCCGAAGATCGGGTCGACTCTCACATCAACTCATCGTCCTAAGCCGTGAAGAAGCAAAGCACTAAAATAAACACCGGATGCACTATTTAAGACTACGGCAAAAGATCGGGCATGATGCATGTATGATGTATGACATGGCAAAGATGCAATACAATTAGGCAATATTAAGCAGAACCGGGGTCCCGACAATTAATAAGTTCATGTTGTTTAGATACCCCGCAATTTAAATGGTATCTTAACATGGCAAAATATATCGCCGGTTCGCTACACAATTTTAGATGGGACCAATATTAGACTAGAAAAGCCCGCATATGGTCTCCATATTTAATTTAGGTGAAACGACAAAGTACCCCCAAAAAAATAAACATGTATGCGAGTATGAACAATTAAATATGCAACAGTTTATATAGTTGGCAATTTATAAAATAGGGGCTCGGAAAAGGTCACACATCTTGGATCGAAGATCTTGGGGCTCGGAGGGGTTCGAGTTTGGTCTCGGGGTCTTCGGGTCCGACTCCGGGAAGGAGAACTTGGTGTTCCGAGGGGGATCTTCAGGTCATCGGCTCCAATTGTTGACGATATTCTTGGTTTGGTGCCGGTGTGTCTTCAGGTACCGCGGATCATGTACATCCTTGGCAGCGACACGATTACACACATACGACAGGCTCCTGGCACGAAACAACATCGGGTCGATCTTGGAAACAACCACACAGGAGAACCCGCGGCAGACATTGGTCAAGGATAGACCTAGTGACGCGCAGGAGGGGCAGGACGAGAGCCTGCCACGCACGAGGAAACAGCGGCGGCTCGCGCAGCAGAGGAGGCGGAGGCGCACCCGACGGCGAAGCGCGGCGGCCGGGATCTACGGGCGCTCGAGACATGGGAGCCAAACGGTGGCACAGAGCAGGGAGAAAAGATCTCAAGGCCGGAGGAGGTGAGGTGATGGCGGTGCTTGCAGGGGACCGGAGGACGCGCACCGTTCTCTGGCAAGCTTGGGGAACCAGCCGTCGATGAAGAGGAAGCCGGAGGGGCTTGCAAGGCGGCGGGACCGCGGGGGAAGGCTCGCAAGGATCGGCCTGCAGCAGGGCTCGAGCTGGGCGCGGCCGAGCTTGATGGGCGGGGAAGGGTGACGCGGGCAGTAATGGGGAAGAGGAAGGAAGGAGGCGGCGAGGGAGAACGGGGGTCTGGCGGCCAAGGCAGCGTCAGGGAGGAAGGATCCCAGGGGCGGCGGCAGGGTGGAAGTAGGGAGAGAGAAGCGCTCCGAGCGGGGGATCGAGGGAGAGTGTGTTCGCGCTGGGAGTGGGGCCGGGTGGGGCGCTGGCCTCGCGGGTGCGTCTGCGTGCGTGCTGTGTTGGGTGCGTTGTGTGGGTTTGGGTTTGATTATGGGGCTAGCTGCTGGTGGGGCACATGCCGAGCGTGTAGTGCGTGTGTTTAGTGGTGTGGTGTGCGCTGGGGTGTGTTGGGCCGGGCTGCCGGGGTGGTAGGTGGCCTGGTCTACGGGCTGGGTCGCCTCCACCGGACAAAACATTTTATTATTTATTTTATTTTAAAGATGTTTTTGTAAATACTTTTTAGACAAATAAAAGATTTGAAGAGGCCGAGATTTTAGTTTGAGATTAAAGGAGAGGGCTAATTAGAAAACAATGTAGGCTTTTACGAAAATAGTTTTATGTAAAATATATGCATGATGTCATGATGATGCACAAAATATTGTTTAGCACACGATTTTCTATTAGTGGATTTCCCGGGGTGCTACACCTTGCTAGCCAAAAACCTGTTTTGAGAAGGAATACTTCTTATGTTTCCAAATCCCTTTGAACCAAAAACTTTTGCCACTTGTGTCCACCATATCTACCTAGTAGCTTTTGCTATTCCAAGCAAATTCTCAAGCTTCATCTACCTTTCGAATTAAAAAGTATTTTGTTATGTGAAAACTAGTTAGTAAAGCTCTCACGAACTTGATGGCACACCTTATTTTCTTGCCCCTAATAGACTTGAACCATTGTGAACATCGAAGTTGTATATGCTTGCATCTATACGTTGGAATTAGCAGAACCGTGCTGTCACGGGGAACGTTTTCAACATTGCACTTGTACTATGTACACAGTTGATATCGTGTTCTTTTGTCTATGCATGTCAATGATGTGAAATAAAGAGGGAACTTGTAAGTCCATGGAGTCTGTATTCTGTGTTAGAGAAACTTCTGGGCTGCTAGACTAAGACATGCTTAATCATGGTGGAAACTTGCAGCATCACCATAGTGAGCTATCTATGAAGCATCCTCAATAAAAAAGCTATGCACATAGTAAATAAAAAGATCGCTGAGATGCTCATTGTCTGCTTGCCTTGTCATTTTGGTTATGGTAAAGCTCATGTACCATGTGCAAGGGGTACACCATTGGCGGTTCTCAATGATATGCAAATACTTACAATGACAAGAACTTACTTGTGACCAAAGTTGAGTATGCATGAGGAGTGGCCCTCATATTCAAGGGACATGAGATTGCCAACTTAGATTTCGTCAAGCATATACTCCATCTTTGTTCACTTTAACCTTAATCATCTCAAGATGCTTATGATATGGGCAATGAGGGCTCAAAGCTAGTAAGTACCATAATCTTTTGGAAGCTCTTTATGACTTGTAATCCCTGCTACCCTCTATGAAGGGACCTTTCTCCCACTTCCAAGTTGAGTTAGTAAACCTACTTCCTCTCTGTCTTCAGCAAACATTGGAGTTGTTGTGTTTCAAGCATTCATATGGTGATTTATTCAATCATATTCTTTATCTTCCTTGTTTACACAAAACTCTTATCTATTGAGTATTACTTTGAAAGCCTTCACTTGTGAAAAACCTTTTTGAGCAAAGAGTGATCCTGTTTTGAAACTTCTACAAAAAGCTTTTGTGAAAACTGTTTGCCAGGTGTTCTATGAACAAGAACAAGTTTGCCAATTCCAATTATGATTTATCTTTATGTATCTCTATTGTGACTGTTGTACTTGGTTGCAAGCTAAGTTATATAATGGTGAGTTGCTCTCTTCTTTGAGTTATGCAATGGTAAGTGTGATGCTTCTTGTTCGTATTCTTTTATCGACACTTGTGGCATCCCGCAAAAACCACTACTAGAAAATCGCGTTGAATTTGTGCATTGCATCGTCATCATCATATGTTGTTTGTCTAAAACTGGTTTCGCAAACCGTTTTTGTTTTCTAAAACGCCCCGTGTTTAAATCAAACCCAAAAACCGGGACTCCGGAATAATTTTGTTTGACCAACGATGATTTGCAAACTGTGCATTTAAAACTAAATAAAATATTAAATTAATTTTTAGCGGGGCAGTCGAACGGGCCAATTCGATCCGACCGCTTCCAGTTTTAAATCGGTCCACCCGACCCACCCTATTAAACCTAGACCTACCCAACCTATTTCTACCCACCCTCTGGCCACCTCACCCCAGCCAATGGCAGCTTGCCACGTCTTCTCTCCCCTCCCCCTTAGCCAATCAAACTCTGCCACCTCAGCCCTCTCCCCTCCCTCCCTCTCTCCCCTCCACCTCACACTCCCCTCCCCTGCCTCCACCACACACGCCACAGACACGCCACGCACTCACGACACACTGACCCTGCAGTCCCACCACGGCCCTACCCCAGCACCCTTGTCCCCGTGACCTCCTTCTTCCTCTGCGGTTCTTCCTCCCATGGCCTCCTCCTCCCTCCCAGCTCGCCTTGGCCAGCTCTCCCTCCAGACCTCGCGCCACCCACCTTGCAGCGACCCCGCTTACCATCCTCGCCCGGCGCCCGCCTCCTGCGCCCGCCTCTCCAGGCCACCCACGCCCCGCCGCTGCAGCTCGCCTCCGCCAGCGTCACGGCCCCGCCGCCACCCCGCTCACCGCCGCTTCACGCTCCCACCTTCTCCGCCTCGCCGCGTCAGACCGCCCGCCCGTAGCCTTGCCCGGCCTCGGCCACACACCGCGGCCGAGCCCTCCGGCCAGCGCCCGGCCACCTTCCTCCTGGCAGCTCGCCTTGGCCGCCGCCCGGCCCGCCTCAAGCCGCGTCGCCCCTCTGTCTGCCGCCCGCCGCCTCTGCATCGCCGACCTCGCCGTCCAGCCTCGGTTCGCTCAGCACCGCCTCGGCCGCTCCACGGCGACTCCGTCCGTGACCTCGAGGCCTCTCACTCCCGCATCCCCAAAGCATCGAGATGCAGCACTGCAGCAATGGCGTGAGGCGAGAAGGAGCACAAGCAGACGGCCGAGAAGATCTTCGGGAGCGCCGAGAAGACGAAAACATCCTATAAGAAGTTCGTGTCGGCGGTGCAGTCGTCCACGTCTCGTGTGTGCAAGGTTCTCCGACATGGAACCCTGAAGACCCCGGTGTCGAGCCCCAAGTTCGTCCCCGATGATCAAGGTGGTACCCCAAGATCTCCATCTTATGGGTCGAGTCCAACACCAAAGCGAAGACAAGATCTACCGATAACCGAGAACCCGGATGCCAAGATCTCCACCGGATACGACAAGTACTCCTCCCCGGACGCCGAGCTCGTCGAGAACCCGGAACGTCTAGTGCTCCCATCCGGATCCGGAGCCGCCAAGACCGTCGTGGAACGACAAGTTCTTCACCCCGGATGCCGAGACCGACTCGATGGCGCGGGCCCGACAAGACCCTCGCAACGGCAAGATCGACCCCGTGGGACCGACAAGACCTTCGCGACAACAAGGACGGCACCGACCCGGACGAACCCGCTGCGCCCCGACACCAAACCAAGCCCTTCCTCGCGGAACGCCAAGACCTACCTCTGTTATCCGAGAACGTTTCTGTCGACCCCTGGACCCTGAGACCGACCCCGAACCCCGGAACCCAAGATCGTCGAGACCCCTAATGTGTGAACCCCTTCCCGAAACCCTATTTTACAACATAATACAACTTGTCGCATAATAATTGTCTTGCATGCATACATTCATGTGGTTTGGGGGCCTTATGCCAATTCACCTAATAATTAAATATGGGGCCCATATGCGGGCAAATCCAGCCTTATATTGGCCTCATTTAAATTTGTGCATCGAACCGGTACCATATCTTCTGCCATGTTATGACAACATTTAATTTGTGGGTAGCTAAACAACTTGAACCATTTAATTAATGGTGGGACCCAGTTCCATAATATGACCTAATTGCATCGC
This sequence comes from Avena longiglumis, assembly GCA_030063025.1. Lineage (NCBI taxonomy): Eukaryota > Viridiplantae > Streptophyta > Magnoliopsida > Poales > Poaceae > Avena > Avena longiglumis. The sequence continues at coordinate 113,656,506 of CP125976.1, read as the reverse complement.
ACCTTCACCATGTCATCCATCATACATGCATCATGCCGATCTTCTGCCGTTGTATTAAATATTGCATCCGGTGTTTCTTCTAGTGTTTTGCTTCTTCGCGGATACGGCCGTTGAGTTGATGTGAGCTTCGCCCCGATCTTCGGTTGAACCTTCGACAATGTTTTCAGGCGAGCATCTCCCCCTTTCTACCTATCTTACTTTTATAGTATTTATTCCCTCCTGTTGATCTATTGCTATCTGTGTTGCGATGCTGTAGTTTCCGTGCTTGTGACATACCGTGCAGCCCTATATTGCCTTGGACACATCCTATTACCTGTTGTTTGGTAGATAGTTGGACTTGCGCGTCGTAGTCGCTTGCTCAAGTGATGTTGCGTGTTGTCAAGTGCCACCTTTGTTGGAGTAATGCCGCATGTTGTTGTTGGAGATGATCATAGTTTTACTTATCGTTCACTTTAATTGCTGTTTAACAACTAAAATTGAAGCAAGCAGAGGCATCGGTGGGTGATAGAGAATATTTGGTTTCCGAACACCCACTTGTGTCCCGTAGGACCCCGAGTACTTGATACCTGTTCCTTGATTTATCGCGCTATCCACATCCAAGGTATATGGGACCCCGAGCGGAGCTTGATTCATCTTATTTCTTGGGGCCACAAACTAGTTTGAGGTTTTATTTACGATCTGTACTTATGCCATGCTACTTATTTAAATTGCGAGGAGCACCAGATCGTTAGGATCGTAGCACGATTCCGTGTCGACAAGCCCAGCCACACTTTCGGGTTCCCGTTCACAGCCGTCCCACAACCTTAAGTCCGTCTCGGGCCGGCCGTTGCGGATTCTAAGGGTGGCCCCTCAAATATTCTGAATCCTGATTGTTCACCGTGAAAGCCTCGTTGGGTTTTGATTTGTTTTTCGAGGTTGATCGGCGTGTGTTGCTATTGGTGCACCCGGCGGGTAAAACTTTTAAAGCCGTGTCGCGGATATGGACGACTTGGAGCACGATATCTCGATCATAGACAAGCATAACTAAAGTTTATTGCTATAAATTTGACTTTATAATGACTAGTAATCAGCTTCACTATCATGGAATGGCTAATTAATCGCCCACCATTGCTTGTTTGGAGTGTCGCTTGACCATTGTACTGACTAGTAAGTATTGCAACTACAACGGAATGGCTGAATAAAAGTACCAACAACTGCTGGGTTTAAGGGTTATCTCATGCTAATTGTATCTGACTAGTAAGTGTTGCCACTATCACGGAATGGTTAAATAAAAGTGCCCACTGCTTATATTATCAGGATGTTTATCTATACTTGACTAGTAATTGCTGCAACGATAACTGAATAAGTAAAACTGCCAACTGTGTGAGTTCCTCGGTTGACTTCCTCGTTTGGTCTCGAGGGGGAAACACCAGGATGGGTTTTGTTTGGTGTTAGCCTCAGGTTGGATCTGGATAGGTCTTTCTTACCCCTCTCTGATGACCGTCAGTTGTATCGAGTCTCTGTAGGTTGTTTAGTGCATGCTGCCGCTGTCGCTCAGTCCACCATACCTATGTAGGCGAGGACCGCCGAATTCTAGCCTCGCCGTGTACTGGCCTCAGTACTGACGCTCCTCTTTTCCTTTGCCCTTTGTCGGCACCCCTTTTGTTTAAGCAGGTTTGAGATCGACGTCGTTAGCGGGGTTACCCTTCCGCTTGGCAGGGTTATGGGCGCCATTGGTTATTCTTGGGGCTCTTAGCCCCATTTGCATCTTGTCCGTAGTCGGACGCCTATCATTTTCAAGGTGATTTGGATCTTTGTACCTTATATACGTATTCTTGACTCATGGAGTCATTTGTTATATATATATATATATATATATATATCTGCCTCGTGGGTCCCATCGAGGACTGTTGTGTAATATTATTTCGTTTTCCACCCGCACGAAAGTGCTGGCACCTTTGAATCGTTTCTATGCGGGTTTGGCGAATTTTGCTCAAACTTGCATAGGTCCGATCGAGGGTGTTCTGAGTGGTATCGAGCTCGGCGGTTGCGATACCCCAAGTCCGACTGTAGGATAACCTAGCTAACGGCGAAGTAGAGTGTCAAAACTATTTTTGCAACATCGGTTGGATAGTTCTGATTAGGTCTGATTTTACTTCTTACCCCTCTGCTATTCTCCTCTTATCCCGACGTGTTTTGAATCCGCTCTCTTCTCTTTCTTCGAGTCCAGGACTTCTCGTGGTTGGGTTTTCCGTCGTACCTTCAGGGTTTTCGCTTCCTTCTTCGATAACGGTGTTCTGCCATCCGGTGTTCATGCTGCTTGAGAAATCCGTCTACGGTGGTACCATTCTTTGTCCTTGTTTGTGCCTTCCGGTGTTTTCCGACGCGACGACATCATCTACGCCAGATCCGATGTAGAGTCTGCGTCCCTCCTTTGTTCCGAACCTCGCTTGTCGAGATCTTCAGTCTGATTCCGAGAATGGTTGCACGCTTTTCCACTGATTGTGCAGAGTAATAGTTTGGGTGCGTGATGGATTGGCCCCCATGCCGACTACCCCTTCTATTCGCTTTTGTACATTGAAGTGGATGAGAATGCATCGGTTCCCCTTTCCATCGGAGCTAGAGGTGGCTTTATTTGTTGATGCCTCTACCTTCGTCCTTTTGTTTTCCGGAGTGTTCTCTCGACGATCACGGACAACGACCCCTTGTTAGTGGTGTCGCGAGGATCTAAACGAAGCGAGAAGACGCAGATCGCCGACCTTCCTTCCGGTACCATGAGGCGGATCTCGAGGGCGAGATCCTTTGTTAGTGGTGTCGAATTGTGGCATCCCGCAAAAACCACTACTAGAAAATCGCGTTGAATTTGTGCATTGCATCGTCATCATCATATGTTGTTTGTCTAAAACTGGTTTCGCAAACCGTTTTTGTTTTCTAAAACGCCCCGTGTTTAAATCAAACCCAAAAACCGGGACTCCGGAATAATTTTGTTTGACCAACGATGATTTGCAAACTGTGCATTTAAAACTAAATAAAATATTAAATTAATTTTTAGCGGGGCAGTCGAACGGGCCAATTCGATCCGAACGACCGCCCCAGGTTTTAAATCGGTCCACCTGACCCACCCTATTAAACCTAGACCTACCCAACCTATTTCTACCCACCCTCTGGCCACCTCACCCCAGCCAATGGCAGCTTGCCACGTCATCTCTCCCCTCCCCCTTAGCCAATCAAACTCTGCCACCTCAGCCAGCCCTCTCCCCTCCCTCTCTCTCTCCCCTCCACCTCACACTCAACTCCCCTGCCTCCACCACACACCAAGAACGCACAAGAACGACGACTCACAGCCAAGACACGCCTTGGCCTTGTCCCACCACGGGCCCTACCCACAGCACCTTGTCCCCGCCTCCTTCTTCCTCCCCGGTTCTTCCTCCCCATGGCTGCTCCTCCGCCTCCCTCTCGCCACGGCCCGCGCTCAACCTCCACTCGCGAGATCCCGCGCCACACAAGGACGACCCGCCACCATCCTCGCGCCCCGCCTCCTGCCCCGCCCTCGTCCCGAGGCACACCAGGCCTGCAGGCCCGCCTCGGCTCCGCCCGGCGTCCGCCATGCCATGAGACCCCCGCACCTTTCGCACCCCGCTCCCCGCGCCTCTGCCCGGCAGGCTGCCCAGGCCGCCTGCCTCACGGCCCTCGCAGCGCCGCACCGCAGCGGCCGAGCCTCCGGCCCGAAGCGCCCTCCACCACCTCTCCTCGGCTCGCCCGGGCCATGCCCGCGTCCGCCTCAAGCCGTGTCGCCCTCCGTCTGCCGCCCGGCCGCCTCTGCGCCGCTGCCTCGCCCTCGGCCTTTCGCTCAAGCACCGCCTCGGCGCTCCACGGCGACTCCGTCCCGTGACCTCGAGGCCTCTCACTCCGCATCCCCAAGCGCGTCGAGATGCGACGCAGATCTCTGCAGGTGGCGTAGGAGGCAGGAAGGAGCACAAGCAGACGGCCGAGAAGATCTTCGGAGCGCCGAAGACGAAAACATCCTATAAGAAGTTCGTGCGGTGATGCGATCGTCACGTCTCGTGTGTGCAAGGTTCTCGACATGGAACCACAAGACCGGTGTCGAGCCCCAAGTTCGTCCCCGATGATCAAGGTGGTACCCCAAGATCTCCATCTTATGGGTCGAGTCCAACACCAAAGCGAAGACAAGATCTACCGATAACCGAGAACCCGGATGCCAAGATCTCCACCGGATACGACAAGTACTCCTCCCCGGACGCCGAGCTCGTCGAGAACCCGGAACGTCTAGTGCTCCCATCCGGATCCGGAGCCGCCAAGACCGTCGTGGAACGACAAGTTCTCCACCCCGGATGCCGAGACCGACTCGATGGCGCGGGCCCGACAAGACCCTCGCAACGGCAAGATCGACCCCGTGGGACCGACAAGACCTTCGCGACAACAAGGACGGCACCGACCCGGACGAACCCGCTGCGCCCCGACACCAAACCAAGCCCTTCCTCGCGGAACGCCAAGACCTACCTCTGTTATCCGAGAACGTTTACATCGACCCGGACCGAGACCGACCCGAACCGGAACCCAAGATCGTCGAGACCCCTAATGTGTGAACCCCTTCCCGAAACCCTATTTTACAACATAATACAACTTGTCGCATAATAATTGTCTTGCATGCATACATTCATGTGGTTTGGGGGCCTTATGCCGATTCACCTAATAATTAAATATGGGGCCCATATGCGGGCAAATCCAGCCTTATATTGGCCTCATTTAAATTTGTGCATCGAACCGGTACCATATCTTCTGCCATGTTATGACAACATTTAATTTGTGGGGTAGCTAAACAACTTGAACCATTTAATTAATGGTCGGGACCCCGGTTCCACTTAATATGACCTAATTGCATCGCACCTTCACCATGTCATCCATCATACATGCATCATGCCGATCTTCTGCCGTTTTATTAAATATTGCATCCGGTGTTTCTTCTAGTGTTTTGCTTCTTCGCGGATACGGCCGTTGAGTTGATGTGAGCTTCGCCCCGATCTTCGGTTGAACCTTCGACAATGTTTTCAGGCGAGCATCTCCCCCTTTCTACCTATCTTACTTTTATAGTATTTATTCCCTCCTGTTGATCTATTGCTATCTGTGTTGCGATGCTGTAGTTTCCGTGCCTGTGACATACCGTGCAGCCCTATATTGCCTTGGACACATCCTATTATCTGTTGTTTGGTAGATAGTTGGACTTGCGCGTCGTAGTCGCTTGCTCAAGTGATGTTGCGTGTTGTCAAGTGCCACCTTTGTTGGAGTAATGCCGCATGTTGTTGTTGGAGATGATCATAGTTTTACTTATCGTTCACTTTAATTCCTGTTTAACAACTAAAATTGAAAATGAGCGAGGCATCGGTGGGTGATAGAGAATATTTGGTTTCGAGCCCACTTGTGTCCCGTAGGACCCCGAGTACTTGATACATGTTCCTTGATTTATCGCTATCCACATCCGGGAGGTATATGGGACCCCCACAGCCGAGCTTGATTCATCTTATTTCTTGGGGCCACAAACTAGTTTGAGGTTTTATTTACGATCCTGTACTTATGCCATGCTATACGTATTTAAATTGTGCGAGGAGCACCTTTCATGCTGTTAGGATCGTGGCACGATTCATGGTGTCGACAAGCCCAGCCACACTTTCGGGTTCCGATCTGACACCGTCCCCACAACCTTAAGTCCGTCTAGGGCGGGCCGCCGTTCTGGATTCTACTTAAGGGTGGCCCCAAATATTTCTGAATCCTGATTGTTCAGTCGTGAAAGCCTCGTTGGGTTTTGATTTGGTTTTTCCGAGGTTGATCGAGCGTGTGTTGCTATTGGTGCACCCCGGCCGGGTAAAACTTTCTGAAAGCCGTGTCCGCTGCTTATATTATCAGGATGTTTAAATAAAAGTGCCCACTGCTTATATTATCAGGATGTTTATCTATACTTGACTAGTAATTGCTGCAACGATAACTGAATAAGTAAAATTGCCAACTGTGTGAGTTCCTCGGTTGACTTCCTCGTTTGGTCTCGAGGGGGAAACACCAGGATGGGTTTTGTTTGGTGTTAGCCTCAGGTTGGATCCGGATAGGTCTTTCTTACCCCTCTCTGATGACCGTCAGTTGTATCGAGTCTCTGTAGGTTGTTTAGTGCATGTTGCTGCCGCCACCCACCATACCTATGTAGGCGAGGACCGAATTCTAGCCTCGCTGCAGTACTAGCCTCGATCTTGACGCCTCTTTTCTTTGCCCTTCGTCGGCACCCCTTTTGTTAAGCAGGTTTGAGATCGACGTCGTTAGCAGGGTTACCCTTCCGGCTTGGCCTGGGCGGGGTTATGGACGCCATTGGTTATTCTTCAGGGCTCTTAGCCCCATTTGCATCTTGTCCGTAGTCGGACGCTCTATCATTTTCAAGGTGATTTGGATCTTTGTACCTTATATTTGTATTCTTGACTCATGGAGTCGCTGTTATATATATATATATATTTGTTCTGTGGGTCCCATCAAGGACTGTTGTGTAATGTTATTACTTCGTTTTCCACCCGCACGAAAGTGCCTGGTGGGCACCTTTGAATCGTTTCTATGCGGGTTTGGCGAATTTTGCTCAAACTTGCATAGGTCCGATTCTGAGGGTGTTACAACACTTCACTCCATAAACCTGTAGACATGTTTACTGAGCTCAGTTTTCGCTTGGGGACAAGCGAAGTATAAGCTTGGGGGAGTTGATACGCCCAATTTGCATCACCATTCTATATTATAATTTACCTCTATTCATTGATATTTGTCTTAGTATGAGGTATTACTTATGTCTTTTCATCTGTTTATGCATGTTGGATGCTTCTTGGAGGATGGACTGCCAGAGTCCGGATTCTGATGGAAAAGAAGGCGTTTCGGTGCAATTTCGCGATGATCATAAAAATACCAGAAAAATATGAAAACGCATTATTTTACCAGAAGACGAAGGAAGCCAGAAGGAGGGACGAAGTGGGGCCTCAGGGGGCCCACACCCCCTAGGCACGGGCCCACCTAACCTCGCCCCTAGGGCAGGTGTGGCCCACCAGCCCGGCCTCCGACTCTGCCCCTTCACCGATATCTTCAATTCAAAACCCTAAAGCTCATGAGCGACCATAGATAGATTTCCGCCGCCTCTGGGGGGCGGAAAACATCGGGAGAGAAAGATCTCTCCGGTAGACAGATTTCTTTCGGGGGAATTCCTTCCTAGAGAGGGGAGACCGTCGCCATCAACACCGTCATCAAGCTAGGCTTCATCGGGATCATCATCATCATCATCCACACCATCATCTCCACCAGCACCATCATCACCACTCCGTCCCGCTATAACAACTGTGTTGGATATTGCTTTAGTTCATTAGGGGAAACTTTCCCGGTGTTAATTACTATTGTAGTTAATGCTTGTGAGTGGAACCATTGGATTATTGTTTATGTTTGGATTGTTATCCATTATCATATCATCTTTGATCTTGATCCATATGATGTCTTCTGAGTAGTTCGTTTAGTTCTTGAGGACATGGGAGAAGTCATGTTGTTAGTAGTGAATCTGTGATGAGTTATTATTCAATGGTTTAGTATTTAAGTTGTGGTGCTATTTTTCTAGTGGTGGCATGTGAACGTCGACTACATGACACTTCACCATTTATGGGCCTAGGGGAATGCATTGTGTATTTAGCTACTAATTGTGGGGTTGCCGGAGTGACAGAAACCTGAACCCCCGTTAGGACACCTTTGCACAAGGGAGCGTAGGATCTCAGAGTTTAAGGCTATGGTTAGATTTTTATCTTAATTACTTTCCTGTAGTTACGAATGTTTGCAGGGGGTTTAATCACAAGTATGTATTAGTCCTAGGAAGGGCGGTATGTTAGCACAGGTTCACCCATACAACACTTACAAACACCAAAGAAGAGTACTCAGCTATTTGAAGCGAAAGCACTTGACAGAAATCCCATGTGTCCTCGAGAATGGTTGGTCCTTATAAGTATTTCCATAGGCTTGTCCTTTGCTAAGAAAGGATTGGGCCACTTTCTCTGTTTGTTCGTTACTTCTGTTACTTGCTCTTTGTTTAGTTGCCTTGTTAGAAAACCACTAAAAATCCGTTTGCTAAGTATTCACAGAGTTTTCCTGCTCCATACCACTGTTCAGCACCATCTGCTTCTCGTTGGGATCGACACTCCTATTTATCGAAAGTAGTACGATACACCCCCTATACTTGTGGGTCATCACTGTCGCCTGCTGCTCTCGAGCTTCTCCCGAAGTTGTGGTTGCTCCCACAGCCATGGCCCCTTCCGGCGGTGCCCGTGCGGGCGCGGGCCAGATGGGCCTTGGCGGGCCCTGCTCCCAGGTCGTGCCATTTTTCTGTGGAGGTGGTGGCCGGAGTTCTCTATGGTGGCCGCGTGGTACCTGCTCTGCTTTCGCGTGACCTTCTTGGTCTCTACTTTGGCGAGCTCGGGTGCTATGGTGGTTGTGGTCAACATGCTCCTTATGCGGCGACGAGCTGCCCCGCGGTTGTGGCTTTGACCGGCATCTGTCCACTCCTCATCTCCGTTTTGCCAGGGGACGGTCTATGGCCTGGGTGACCCAACTCGGTGTTTCCGATGCTGACCACAGTGACACTTGCAGGTGCCACTTCCTCCGTGGAGGCGTGTTCATGGGTTCATTCGTCCCCCTCCCTCGTGCCAGGGGAAACCCTAGGTCCACTTCGCCGGACCGGCAGTGGCGACGCTCCTACGCCGTCTCTCTTCTTGAAGGCGCTGCTTCGGCTACAAGGGGTATCCTCATGGTGGCACTCGCTGATGGTGGACTAGACGGTGTTGTCTACTACTGCAGGTGTGAATCTCCGGGGCGCTATGTACGGCATCGTCGACACTCTCCTGTCGACTCCTTCCCAAGTGCGGCCAGTCTCTTCCACTCGCTCGCTTCATCTTCTAGGCATATGTAGTGGTGCGCTGGCCTGGGCAACCTTGGTGATTTGGTCGTCTTTGTTGGTGTTTGAAGTTGGTTGTGACGCGGTTTGAGGTTCTTTGCCCTGGCTCTAGCCATTCTTGGTTGGAGTGTGGGCTGGGCAAGCTTGCCTTTCGTTATTGTAAGAGTGTGTTGTAAGCCGAAAGGCTAGTGTGATGTTGTAGCCATTCCATGGCGTTCTTGTCAACTTAATACAAAAGCGCACACGTCCGTTGCGGGTTCTCGAAAAAGAAACATGTCTCCGGCGAAGGTGTCGCACACATGTATGCCAACGACTTAGAAGAGGTCGTCGGTGTCACATGCGCATCCAACGGCGACACAGGCTCAGCGAGAACGCCCAGAACCGCCCACGGTAGCCGCCTAACGGCTCTCCGGAAAATTTGGACATTGTCCTCTCTCGTCCCTTAAACATGTCATCTGATTCCTTCTATGAAAGATAGAAACATTTTTTTTGCGGGCCGCAGCTCTGCAGCCCTAACACCACCCCACTAATAAGCCAAGAAAACCAAGAACTTCTCTAGATTTGTCCATATTTCGGTTTTCTACTCACCTACCGCTCTGTTCCATCCATTATCATTACATGAACCAACCTATGCAAAGTTGTTAATGCCACTCACCGGACTCGTGGCTGGTCCACTGCTACGTTTTACTATACGCATGCTATTGGTCCAGCTGCTGATCATCATCCATCACGACCAAGAGATCAGGACCGACACGGCCACCTACTGGCAGCCACCCTTTAAACCCCTCTCTTTTTTCTTGCAGGTAAGCTGCCATCTCACTACCTCAGAACACTTGACACAAGCTTAAAAAAACCACAGGAGTTACGGTGACGATTATGTTTACACATGTGCCCAAGATACTATGAAATGCTCAGGCTTCTGCTACCACCAAAAGAAGAATTTCTCTAAAAAAAACTAGTAACAAAGGAAGAAGATGCCAAAAGAATTGAGCATATATTTACAGAAAGAATTGAAGAGAAGGGGACTTTCTCCTACTACTAGTAGACACAAGAGGAAAAACATGAAATCGTGTGCCTGAGCTGATGATAAGGCTCCACACGATCTTGTGCTTCAGTCCTACTCTACCGCTACGCCGCATGGGTCATGCGATCCCTTCTCCGATGCCCATCTCCAGCTGCCTTCCGTTCACCGGATGCTGCTTCTGAAGTCTCGGTCGTCCGCCGGATCACCGGGTCAGCCGAGCATATCGTATAGTACTCTGCTTGCACGTACGAATTCCAGAGTTTTGGTGAACTCCGGCCCAGAGCGGCGCGGCCGGCGTCAGGCGGCGCCGACGTGCTGGTGTGGGAACCTTGGCGTGGGCGCTTGCGCCTCCTGCCCCTCCTGCATCTTGCTCAGCCGCTCCGGGATGGTCTTGTCGAAGAGCCTGGACGTGGGGTTCTCGGCGTAGCACACGAAGTAGCACCCCACGCACGCCTGCGGCAGCGCCATGCCGATCCTCGTCATCAGGTAGCCGACGTAGAACGCCATGAGCGACACGGTGGCCGTGTAGTGCCTGTGCGTGACGAACGTCCATGACCCCGCCAGCGCCACGCACAGCGCGCCGCTGGTGACCCCCGTCAGGAAGCACACCGAGCTGGTGATGTCGGCGTCCGCCAGCGCCGCCATCCCCGGCAGCCGCTCGAACTGCAGCCACGTGCTCCGCGACGCCTGCACGAACCCTCTCCCGTAGGCCGCGATGTGGACGAAGGCCCAGGAGTTGCCGTACTCGAAGACGGCGTTCATCACGTTGAGGCAGCAGTGCGCGCAGGAGAACATGAACTCGTCCTCGCCCTCCAGGAGGTTCAGCCCGCGCGCCAGGATGCGCAGCGCCTCGATGGTGGGCACGAACAGGGACCCCAGGCAGGCGCTGCCCAGGTTGTACGACAGCGCGCGCTGGAAGCTGAACTGCACGCTCGACTGCATGCCGCGCAGGTAGTAGAGCGCGATCACCCGGCTCGCCGTCAGGTTCGCCACGTTGCGCATCACCTCCGCCGTCCACGCCAGGCTCACCACCAGCGCCAGGATCGTCAGGCCCGGGAACCGGAAGTTGACGGCGCCGATCACCGCCACGCACCACACCGAGATCCACACGAACCCGGCCGCCACCATCAGGTACGCCGGCCCGTTCAGGCCGCGGAACTTGTCCACGGGCTGCACCGCCTTCTCGAACACCCGCGCCGTGAACCCGACGCGCCGCGTCACCCAGCACGCGTACAGCCCTGTCCCGATGGAGAACACCACCATGGCCACGCCGAGCCCCACCGTAGCCGGCATGGAGAAGCACATGAGCAGGGCGCCCACGGCGAGCGTGACGCCGAACCCGGACCAGAGGATGACGCGCACCATGGCGCGCGGCCACGCACGCACCGCCTTCTGCCACGCGAACGCCAGCACGATGCTGAGCGCCACCGCGCCTTCCACGGGGGGCAGCCACTGCCGGAGCAGGCTCTCCTCGCGCCGCGCATTGCGGGACCGCGGGTGCTGCACGATGTCCTTGACCGCCCTGTACACGAAGAAGCCCACGGCGAGCCCCGCCGCCGCCAGGTGGACGAGGAAGAGGCACAGCGAGATCTGGTTGGTGTACACGCGCGAGTTCAGCGACGCCAGCGGCTGCAGCAACACAAACACGAGATTATTAAACAACCAAATCAGCTGCTACACTAAGGAGTGCCACTTTGGGCTTAGCTTAGTTTAGTACTCCTACTAGCTTGAGCTAAGCTAACGGGTAAACTAATAGGTTAGGCGCCAATGGAATATTCGATTTGTTTAATCAAGCCACACAGAGATTCGATTCGATTCGGTTCGTGGTACATTCTACCAGGAGGGAGGTTACTTGGGGATGTAGTGTTATTAGGGAGTATATAAAGTTAGTACCCGTGAGTAGATTAACTAAAGTGATAGTACGCTAGGCTGCATTGATTTGATTAGCATATCGTCTCAAACACTACAACCTCTCCATATTATCCATCCTGTTCTACTCCCTGTAGGTAGGAGTATGATGGGCATTTGAGAACTCCTACAGAACTGCTCCAATCGGTGATGAATTATTTGGTTGTTGCTACAGTAGTACTCTAATCCAAACGTCTCAACTTACACATATCGCAAATGATTTCCAAATAAAATAGTACTACCAGTGGCATTCTTTTTTATATAGATATCAAGCGCATCTCTGTGTATCAAACCACTGTATTATACAACACCAACTAAGACTTGTTTAGAAGAACTCGATGAGGTCAATGTAGGTGTAGCAGAGCATGATTCACCCCCACATGCACGGCTTGTCATGTGAAAAATGTCAAGCAGGTACAGTAAGGTCTATGGCGCTGTACTAATCGGTACAGTACCACAATGCTAACCCGAAACCAAGAGTAGCACAAGAAGCGAAATTATTGCACGAGCACCCGCCCACCAACCAGCCTGCTAGCTCTCTGCTGGGAGGGCCGACAGTCGATCGCACTCCACACATGTCCTAGAAAGAACGGAGCTTATCTAGCCATTTTTGCGAGATAAATCTAACGGGATTTCGGGTTAAAATTTTGACGAACACACACACACACGTAACGAGCAGCAGGCTGCAATTGAGGCCATTTCTTAATCGGGTCGGGGGCAAAGTCGTACCGGTGGCGGGGTCCGCGTGGCTGGCTGGTAATTCGCCGCGGGCGGCGGCTGGTCCACGCCGCCGGAGGCCACCGTCATGGGCGTCGGCGCCGCCTGCGTGGTGACCTGCAGCGGGGCCAGCGGCCGCTGCGCCTGCAGCCTCGCCACCGCGGGCGGCGGCTCGTCCACCACCACCACCTTCACCTCCGGCGCCGGCGCCCTCCCTGCGCCCCGCTCGGCCTCCCCCTGCCGCGGCGCCTGCACAAACATCACGCGAAAACAGGAACAAATTTAGAACCACTCCAGGGACAAACGGCGATTTACTTCGAAATTGAAGAAGAAACGAAGTTTCCGGAGCAGGGAAAGAAACGTACGGCGTTATCAGCGGCGGCGCCCATGTCGCGCGCGCTCGGCGTCCTCCCAGCGAACACGAACCTCAATCGCGGGTGGCGGCGTCGATTCTCGTGGCGTAAGCGTGATGGCAACGCAGCCAGTGGTATGGAGAGGGAAAGCTTTGGGAAGGGAAGATTTGGTTGGAGTTGGGGACTAGTTACTCGGCGAGGCGACAGGGAAGAAGTGGGATGCTCATCAATCTGTGACCGTTGCCGTGGCCTTTTCGCTCGTGCGGCAGCCAGCCTACGTATTTGCGTGGCTGCGCAAGCCGCAGCTGCGCGGAAGGGCGTGGGCGTGTGGGGCCCGCGAGGCAGTGGGAGCGTGCACGCGTGGGTTATTTCGGTTACGTACGTTTTGTGGCTTTTTTTTCTCTAATTTTGACAATTTTGCTTGGTTTGTGGGCAGTTTAGGATTTTGTTTTGATTTGAGAAACGATCTTGATGTGCCAATGGAGTTCAGTGCTTCAACCACTAATAATGTTGCTCGATTTTCCTTGTCTTGAACACATGGATGCAAATTCATTTTACTCCCTCGATTCATAACTTTATACTAAATTAACGATATTTATTATGGATCGGAGGGGGATGAAGGGAGAACTACGAATTCAGGGTTTCGTTGGATGCCCGTGTAAAATGGGAGAACATCCTTTGTCACTTTTGTTCATAAGAAGAAATGCTCTTGAAAGTCAAAAGAAAAACATTTTTTCTATGTTGAATGTAGCCAAGAAACTTTGGATGTCATGAACCATGCCAAACTACCTTATAGCATAGTAGAGCACCTAGCAGAAAATTGTCCTCTAGCAGAAGCGCTACTCGTTCTTCTACAATTAAATGTCAGCGGCCCTGGCGTCGACACAGGATCGATCCAGCACTGCATTGGAGGCCCGTTATGTACCAATGACAAAGTTCACATGCTTCCCCCCGTCAGCATCCACGAGAAGCTTGAGCAATGTGACGTTGTCTCCCTTCACTCCCTCTGTTGTTGCCACATCGTCCCTCTGTGGCTACTAGACCATCGTGGACCTAGGAGTCAGGCGTCCTCCCCACCATCCATGTTCGCACTTTCCCCATCCCCGCCGCATCATCGCTACACCACCTTGTTCGCCGCCAAGGAGACGGTCATCGCACCACTCCTTCTGTGGGAAGTATATTTTTTTTTGCGGGAACCACACAGATTATATTAATAAATAAAACAGAGTACACAAGTCCACACACATGCAAAAACACCGGGACGTGGCAGGTGTCTAGGAAACTTTGCAAAAGAAACCCTAAACCAACGAATGTCAATAATAAATCCCTCGGGATCCCTGCAAACAGCCAGAACTCAAACCACCATTGATCCCAAGCACCGTCGGGACTCATACCGGGAAGGGAGGCGGAAGACCAACAAAACAAGAAATCCAAGCCAGCGCCATAACCTTGAAGGCGTTATGAGCCGAAGACCGGGCCTACAGAACAAGCACTTGACAATGTGGCGTGACAGCCGAGGACGTTCCCCACGCTGACCTAGATCTAGATCCGACGAATCCCACACTGACTGGTTCCGCCACACTGCCATGTTGATAAAGAGGGATATAACCGTATATATAGATAAAGATGGTTGTTTAGACAATGGAAAAATAGGTATTTGAATTATAGTTGTTGAAAGCGGTTTTGCTGTGAATATGGGTAGTATAATTTTGGCCATTATAAATGATCATCGCACAATATTAATAAAACATAGGAGAGAGAATATATAACTTGAAATTTGCACCTTCTGCTTGAGATGAAGGAGATGTGCATGATAAATAATTTTAAATAGCTAGCTATATGGGAATTGCATGTTTAATTGTACGTGTTCTACTAAAAATGCTCTTATTACTTGTTATCCCATATGCTAAAAGTGATGCCAAAATGCTACGAAGTTTTTTTGTTAAATCTTCGTTATGGGAAAACATGTATTCTACCATTCTACAAGTGCAATCACTATGGACAAATTGGATAAACTTGAAAGGCTTACCACTGGATGGAAGGCAGAAGAACTTTTAGGATTGGCTAGAGAAAAACTATGAACTACTCCCCCAATCCCATTGGCTGCACGGGATCCGATGTTGTTAGAAAGTCTTCATTCATTTTGAATCTTTTAGAATATGGCTTATTACGGTTACAATAGTGACATCACTGTCAAATAGACGAGCATAATTTTTTTAGCAAAATAATAGGAAAGGACAAGACAAGGCAAGAAATTGTTTTCGGGAGGGTTCGGGTAGGACTTTGTTACGTGGCAAACTAAACAAATATACGTGATACATGAATTTTGACAAAACAAATGGTGGCAAACTCGTTTTTCTTACTCATAACACTTCTATTGTGCCATCTTGAACCGAGACCATAATATTCATATCTTGAACTGTACTGACGCCATTCAACCTAAGATAGCGTAAATAGTAAATGCTCTCTCCTCACCGCATCTCATTTTTCGTCCCTGATGTCAACAAGGATTATTCGTTTGAACCCAAATACAAATAGTCTTGGTGCGTTAAATAGGTAGAAGGGAGCATGTAGTAGTTAACTAGAGAAAAGTTCAGAAATTCACTTTGGCTCCTAGGTGTATATGCACTTAGGGTTTAAAAACACATTTGAAAATGTCAAAGATTTCAATAGAAGCCGTGTATCTAACTGGACATGTTATGCTCACATAGAAAGTACATGAGGAAACATACATTTTATGGCATGTGTAATTAGACAATTTTGGATACTCCAACATTGCTATTCATGAGACATTTTTGTGCCTTCTTTATATAAGCAAAATAAATGTTCCTTTTTTTGAAACTTTGTGTGCAGAACATAAAATAGTTGGACATATATGCAAAAGTTTTTAATATTTTTATGAAATTTTAAATGGTTGCCTTGTCCAATGAAGAAATTACTAGTGTACTATGTTTTTGGGAATTGGTATTTTGGAGTTTTAATTTATTTCCATTTAAGCTGGCCTGAAATGAAATTGTATCTTCTATTGGGCACACGCTGTGCATGCAGAAGATCTTTTCTTTCAAAAGTTTTTAGTTCTGCCAGTTATTTTACTGGGAGGATTTGCCTGCTGGTCCATGTGGACCGGCCGTTGCTGCATTTGGAGCATGAGGCCATTTTTCCTGTGATGGTCCTCCCACGCTGTCACCTTTTTGGCATTCGGTGGAAACATTTTGTTTTTACATTTTTTTCGGGAACACCACCATCGATGATTCAGTATTGTGGTAGAAACTTATCGGGATGTCCTCTAAAAAGGAACTGTGAGGTGACCACTCAAGATTCACCAGAAAGATGAGACAATCACAACCATATATCTGAGTGAAAGAGTGTTGCACACAGTTGCATCGCGTCAGCAACCATGTTGTCAGCTTATATCATACCTTGGTTGAATACAAGGTAGATAATTTATCATGGTGTCGTTGAAGATGTCTGATTATTCTTTTATCAAGTGCCTTCTTAAATAAAATAGCCATTAAAAATGAAATTACTCCTACTTTTTTGTTGTTGAAAAAGGTACAAATAACTCTAAAAGTACTAAAAATATAAATAAGTCCTTAGATCCCTAGCAACGACTACAAACACTGGTGAACCGAAGGCACACCGTCCTCGTCCTCCATCACCGGAGTTGTGCAAAAAAAATCAAAGTAGAGATTGCTTTAGTTGACAAATGAAAAATTGTCGTGTTAAATTCTAAAGGACTAACACATCAGAGTAGCAACCATCAAAAAAATAAGACGCATAGATTAGAAGAGTCAGACATGTAACCATAAGAATGAACACGAAAACCATCTAGATCGTAGGAAATCCGTGGGATGCAAAACTACACTTCCCCTCTCCTGGCGCTAGACGGACCAATGAAGCTGAGGATAGGGTGTGAAGGACCATATTCTGACTTCCACGCTACAAAATCTTGTGCATCAGGTGCTCGCCGAGGGATCTGCTGGACCGGATGTGTGCTCCCGGTACCTAGCTGATTCGGAGTTGTTTGTGTTTTTAGAGAATAAGACGCTGATGGCATAATATTCACCCCTTATTGAGTTTGTAAGTGTTGTGTGTTTTTGGGTTATTTGATGTATGCTATTGATGGATCTTTCTTGAATAAATTCTAAACAAAGTCCATATGCATCTTTTCGATTCAAAGTCGAGGTCTCAACCCCCTATTCAGAATTATTTTAAAGCTTACGCACAAACACTTATATATTATAAGTTCATTTGGTATGTTTTAGTATAGTCTCTGTTTCAAAATAATCGTATTTTAGGTTTGTTTTAAATCAAACATTTCTAAAGTTGACTAAAACTAAAGAAAATATGTCAATATTTACAATGTCAAATCTATTTCGTACAAAAACCTTACGTGGAATCGATATAATCAATTTATTTTAGGTGTTGATATTTATCTAAAAAGAAGATCAAATTTAATTTTTTTTTCACGTGTAAATTTATGTCTGACGCTCTTTGTATTGTTGTTGATAATTAGCAGTGGATCGATGAAACTTTCGTAAAAGGTTAAGTGTAACATCTCAGCATTAGAGCTTAGAAATAATCTGAACATAGGTGTGTGCATTGCATTCATGCATAGAAAATTCGAATAATTTTCGCGCTTTTAAATAAAAACATGTCAAAAAGATTGAAGCTTCTCTTAACTTGATGGAATTGTAGTAGACCATCAAGTTGACTGTGATAAGTTTTAATATGACCTTTGCTAATATTCTGGGTAAACATGATTTGATCTAAGGGTAGATCAAATGGAATAAAATTAAACCCTAATACATTACTTCATGATTTATATTTGATCCTTAGGTGATCATATCATAGTATTCATTATAATCAATCATGAACACCAAATTATAAATATAACACAAATAATAAGAATATAACAACTATATCTTAATCTCGTCTACTTATACCATGAGTATCATGGAAATACCCAACTTTAACTCTCTAGTGAGATGGAGTAGGAAAGAAACCAAAGTTAAGATCATTCACCATATATCTTTCTTTCCATATCAATCTTTATCATTTCTATAGGATCCTATCCTTATATTTGTTGTTCATCAATATTGAGTAATCAACTATTGATTCACCCATTCTTAACCTATCAATTCTTGATCTATCAACTCTTGTCCTTATTATAGCATTCACTTAAGGCTTATAGAGAAAGAAGTAAGAAGATATAAGTAGTGATGCTAGTTCTAGATGTTATCTATAGGATGAGAGTGATTTGAGGAAATTAAATCATTATGGTAACAAAGAAGATTACAAGAATGAAGTCTGAAGGTAAGTTATCAGGAGTAGTCCTATTGGATCAAGTAGGTATAGTCAATGAATTATATCTCCTAATCCAATAGAGCTAAACAGAAGATAATTATAATACAACTATAGTGTTGTATTGAAGAAGCCTTGTTTAGTCAACTAGAAACCTGAACCATAAAGGATCAAAGGATCATAATGATCATGCCTTACTCACTAATATTGAATGCTTATACCAAGTATAAGTGACATTGGTGGATAAAACAGGATTGAACCATAGTATAGATTTATTATCCTAGATTAGACATTACAAGTCACATTAATATAATGTGAGGTTGGAATGCTAGATATTGGAGTCAAGTAAAGACAAGATAATATGATTAAAATGATGTTAGAGAAACCTTGGATTAAAGAAGTAGTATTCTCATCTTTGGAAATACTAAGCACTTGAGGTGAAGTAGGATTTGATGAATACATCTATTGAAGTGGTATTAGTGAAGGATGATTAAGAAGAGTATGATTGGAGTTAGAAGTAACCATTTGTTGGATTAGGACACTATCAACAATAGAGTAGTTGATATAGCCAAGTATAGATATAAAGGATTATGAAAGGATTTGATGACAAGCTCATTGGATTTATAAATGGCTTTAGAAGCATAAAAGGTGGATAAGAATATTCTTGTGAAGCAAAGCTCATCATGTTAACACATGATGATGGATATATGGAAGTAATATATCTAGGAAAGGAAGTCCTTAATTAGAAGTTTAGAATTATGAAGTATGGAATACATGAATCCTTGTTAAACACTAAACCCTAAATCTAAGACCAAACCTAGTATCCACTTACTATGGTTGATCTATCATCTTGTTTCCACAATGCTTTATAGAAATATTTTCCCATAACAAACCAATTAAGCACATCTTTATCATTTCTAATTATCATCATCATAGGTGCTTAGGAACCATCTTTGTCAATTCTTTCACATAATATAGCCCAAAAAACAATTCTACTACTTTACTTTAAATAGTGATGTTATTAAAATCACAAACATAAAGACAATAGGTTTAGCCATTAATCTTTATTCACATCAATAAAATAAACTTGTGAATATTAAATCTTCTAAGAACTTATGGTAAAGCATTTTCAATTTAAACTTTAACTCATTAGTTAGTAGTAATACATTCTATAATAAGTTTATGAATTTATGCCCAATTAAATTCATATTAAAGGCTCTCACAAATAACAAGAGAAAAAGGATCTATTAAAAGAAAATAGAAATTATAACCTTATATAATAAAAGATCATTATATGATTCTAAATACACCACATTACTGCTGCAAACACTTAGCAAGTGATTCCTATAAAGAAAACTTTAACCAATTGTGCAAAGTTCAAATCTAAAATGAAACAGGAAATAGAAAATCAAAACAAAAAGAAAAAAATAAAGGAACCAGTATCTGGCCTGCGGCCCATCTTTCCTCTTCCCTATTTGCTGCTCACGAGCAACCTACAGCAGCCCAATAACGGCCCATCTAGGACAACATCCAGTAGATCTCTCGGGCTGACAAGTGGGCCAACTGAGGGATTGCGGGTTTGTTGGAGATATGCCCTAGAGGCAATAATAAATATAGTTATTATTATATCTTTGTGTTTATGACAAATGTTTACATTCATGCTATAATAGTATTAACGAGGAAACATTAATACTTGTGTGATTTGTAAACTTAATTTGAAGTCCCTAGTAAAGCCTCTTCATAATACTAGCTTGTTGGTTAATAAATGATTGTGGTTTCCCTATCATGAACATTGAGATGTTATTAACAACAAGATCATATCGTTAGGAGAATGATATGATGGACATACTCCTATAGATAAGCGTAGCATAAAGATCAAGACATTTTAACAGTTCAATTGCTATATGCTTTCTGATTCATAGTAACCTAATTCCTTCGACCATGAGATCATGCTTATCACCATCACCGGAAGGATGCTTTGATGACATCAAACACCACACCGTAACTGGGTGGCTATAAAGGTGGCATTGAGTGTTCGGAAAGTATTGGTTGAGACACATGGATCAAGAGTGGGATTTTTCCATCCATATGACGGATAGATATACTCTGGGCCCTCTCGGTGGAATGTCATCCAATTAGCTTGCAAGCATGTGACTGGCTCACAAGGGATCACATATCACGGGAACGAGAAAAGAGTACTTATCGATGCGAGGTTGAACTAGGTATGCAGAGATACCGACGATCAAAACCTCGGATAAGTAAACTATCGTGAGACAAAGGGAAATTGGTTTCGTATGTAAGTGGTTCATTCGATCGCAAAGTAATCGTAGAAATATGTGGGAGGCATATGAATTTCTAGATTCCTCTATTGGTTATTGTTCGGATAAGTGTCTCGATCATGTTCGCATAATTCACGAACCGTAGGGAGACACACTTAAGGATTCGACGTTGTTGAGTAGTTATGGAACGATGAGTAAGAGACCGAATGTTGTTCGGAGTCTCGGATGGGATCCGGGATATCACGAGGAGATCCGGAATGGTCCGGAGAATAAGATTCATATAAGGAAAGTCCTGTTTCGGGGTTGGAGAATGGTTCCGGTGTTTTCATCGGGAATGTTTTAGAAGGTTCCGGAATGTCCGGCACTCGGAGAGGAAGGGTACATGAATGTGTCATAACAAGTTGGAATGGTTGCATCATGTACTAATTGTCATCGTTGAACAAAATAAAGGGTTAAATCAAATCCTAGTTTGAAAAGTCAAACGCCAATTTGAAAAGTCAAACGACTATTTTGTTTGGTGGAGGGAGAGTAGGAAACCTACTTGGGGAGGAAGTCCCTCTCCCTCCACCGCCCGCCTTGGAAGCCGAGTTGGGGAGGGACTCCCCTCCCCTTGGCGCGTCCCCTCCACCTATATAAGGAGGGGCAGGGCTGCCCCTCCAAGACACACACCTAGCCCCTATAAACCCTAACCCTAGCCGCCGCCCACCATAGCCGCCGCCCTAGGGTTTCTCCCAAGCCGCCGAGTTGGGGCTTCTAGTTGCCCTAGCCGCCGGCCTAGCCCCTTCTACTTGGTGTGTCTAAACCCTAGATCACCGAGGCTCTCTCATAGTCGACCATACTCGCTCCGGGCAAGGCGAAGCCTGCGAGATCTCCTCTACTTCACATGCCACGTCTTGCACCAAATCGCGAGGAGAGTGCTACAACCTCCATTGCCTTTCTGAACAACAAGGGAGAGGAAGGTCTTCGTCAGTACCGAACGTGTGACCGATTGCATGGAGCGCTTAACGCAATAGGGAAGGATCGTCTACGCGATCTTGAGATCGGGAAGAGTACGACTACATCACCCACGAGAATCTGCTCTCGTTAAACACTTTGGAATCTTCGAGGGTGAGTTATTTTATCGACTCGTTACTATAGTCTAGTAGATAGATCTTGGCTTGTTTGTTTGTATGCGGTAGAAATTTTTTGTTTTCCATGCTACGAACCCCTACAGTGGTATCAGAGCCGTGTCTATATGTAGATCTGTTGCACGAGTAGAACACAATGGTCATTATGGGCGGTGGTGCTTTTATTATCAATTGTTTCTTGTGTACTTTGCATCTTGCGGTATGATGGGATTAAGTGGCCCGGGCTAACCTTACATGACATCGTTCATCAGACTTGCTCCACGCTCAACATGCAACTTGTATTGCATAAGGGGCTTTGCGGGTGTTTGTCTCTCCCATTATAGTATAGATCCAATTTACAACGGGCACTTGATAGTTCAAACATCAACGTTGTGGTTCTTGTTCGTAAGTTAGATCGACACTTATTGAAAGCCCCAAAGCACGTAAAACATGCAAAGAAATTAGAGGCGTCTAATTTTTTTGCGGTGTCTTGTGATGTGATATGGCCATGATTGTGATTATATTTGATGTATGCAATGTTCCTTATTGTAAGTTGGCAACCGGCAGGAGCCATATGGTTGTTTTTAATTTCTGTTAAAACCCACGTGTCTATTCAAAGTAGTTGTAATAGTTGAAGCTGGTGGACGATAACCATGGAGCAGCGTCATTGACCTTGATGCAATGCCGGTGATGATGGAGATCATGTTCGTTCTTGAAGATGGAGATCGGAAGCACAAAGAAGAAAGGCCATATCATATCACATATTATGAATTGCATGTGATGTTAATCCTTTATGCATCTTGTATTGCTTAGTTAACGACAGTAGCATTATAAGATGATCCCTCATGCACATGAATTTCAAGTTCTATAGTGTTCATCCTTAGTGAGCACCGTTGCTAAAGCTTGTTGTTTCGAAGCACCACGTGATGATCGGGTGTGTTAGATTCTGCAAGTGTATACAATGTGAGCAAGCCAGATTTGCTCATGCGGAAGCTAAGGTTTGATCTTGACTAGCCTAGCATGTACAGACATGGTCTCGGAACATGGATCACCAAAAGGTAAAGCATGAATCATATAGTAGATATGATGAACATGTCGATTGTTCGCCATTGAAGCTACATCAACTCTCGTGATGATCGATTTTGATGTGGTGGATTTGGTTCGTGTGATCACTAAAACAATGTGAGGGATATTGTTTTGAGTGGGAGTTCACCTAGATTAATTTAACTATTAATTAGAACTCAATTTGTCATAAATTTAGTCTAAACTATTGCAAATATGTTGTAGATCAATGGCGGCCCCTACCATCAATTTTAATGCGTTCCCAGAGAAATAAAAGTTGAAAAACAATGGAAGCAACTTCGCGGATTGGTTCCGCAATTTGAGGATTGTCCTCAATGCTGGTAATTTGACCTATGTCTTTGGATGCACATTGGTGACCCGCCATCTTGCTACCGATGAAGTAAAGAATGTTTACCTCGCCGAAGACTCATCTCCACATTTCAAAGGTGCTATCTTATATGGTTTAGAATCGGAGCTTCGTAAAAGGTTTGAGAATTCACCACATGATATTGTCCGTGAACTCAAATTGATTTTGAGACTCACGCGCTTGAGAGCTATGAGGCTTCAAAAGTTCTTTAACTGCAAGATGGAAGAGGCAGCTCACGTCGGTGAGCATGTGCTTAAGATGTCCGGCACACAAACAAACTTCAAAGCTTGGGTATAGTGATTCCTAATGCTTTGGGAATTTACCGTGTCCTCCAATCACTACCACCAAGTTACAAGAACTTTGTGATGAACTACAATATGCAAAGCATGAACAAGCAGTTGCCAGAACTCTTCTCCATGTTAAAATCTGCAGAAGTGGAGATCAAGAAAGAGCACCAAGTGTTGATGGTCAATAAGACCACCAAATTCAAGAAAGGCAAGTCTAAGCAAAAGGGACACTTCTAGAAGGGTGGTAAGAAAGTTACCGCACCAACGGAGAAGACCAAGGCTGGACCTAAGCCTGATACAGAGTGCTTTTACTGCAAGGGAGAAGGTTACTGGAAGCGGAATTTCCCAAAGTACTTGGCGGAATTGAAGAACGACAACATCAAGAAGAAAGGTATATCTGATATACATGTTATTGATGTGTATCTCACTAGTACTCGTAGTAGTGCCTGGGTATTTGATACTGGTTCGGTTGCTCATATTTGTAACTCGAAACAGGTGCTGCAGAATAAACGGAAGCTAGCGAAGAACGAGGTGACGATGCGTGTGGGAAATGGATCAAAGGTTGATGTGATCGCGGTCGGCACGCTACCTCTTCATCTACCATCGGGATTAGTTTTATACTTAAATAATTGTTATTTGGTGCCTGCGTTGAGCATGAACATTATATCGGGATCTTGTTTATTGCGAGACGGTTACTTGTTTAAGTCCGAGAATAATGGTTGTTTGATTTATATGAGTAATATGTTTTATGCACATGCACCTTTGATAGATGGTCTATTCTTATTGAATCTCGATAGTGGAAATACACATATTAATAACATTGAAGCTAAACGTTTGAAATCGAGCGATAACTCGACCTATATGTGGCACTGTCGTGTTGGTCACATTGGAGTGAAGCCTATGAAGAAACTCCATTCCGATGGACTTCTTGAATCACTTGATTTTGAATCACTTGAAAGATGCGAAGCATGTCTGATCGGTAAAATGACTAAGACTCCATTTTCTGGTATGATGGAGTGAGCTACGGACTTATTGGAAATCATACATACCGATGTGTGTGGTCCAATGAGTGTAGCATCGCGCGGTGGTTATCGTTATGTTCTTACCTTCACGGATGACTTGAGTAGATATGGGTATATCTATTTCATGAAATATAAGTCCGAAACTTTCGAGAAGTTTAAGGAATTTCAAAGTGAGGTTGAGAATCAACGTAACAAGAAGATTAAATTTCTGCGTTCTGATCATGGAGGTGAATATCTAAGTTACGAGTTTGGCGAGCATTTGAAGAAATGTGGAATACTTTCACAATTGACACCGTCGGGAACACCACAGTGTAATGGTGTGTCTGAACGTCGTAATCGAACTCTCTTAGATATGGTTCGTTCTATGATGTCACTTATAGATTTGCCGCTATCATTTTGGGGTTATGCATTAGAAACAACCACATTCACTTTAAATAGGGCACCATCTAAATCCGTTGAAACGACACCGTATGAATTATGGTTTGGGAAGAAACCTAAATTGTCATTCCTTAAAGTTTGGGGTTCAAGCCTAAAGAAGTTACAAATGACAAGCTTGAACCCAAAAGCGAAAAATGCGTCTTCATAGGATACCCAAAGGAAACTATTGGGTATACCTTCTATCATAGATCCAAGGCAAAATCTTCGTTAAGAATGGATCCTTTCTAGAGAAGGAATTTCTCTCGAGAGAAGTGACTGGAAGGAAAGTAGAACTCGACGAGGTTGTCGAATCTTCTCTCGAACTTGCGAGTAACGCAGCACCGGAAGAAGTTCCTGTGGTGCATGCACCAATAAGAGAGGAAGCTAATGATGATGATCATGAAACTTCGGTTGTAGTTGCTCTGAGAACCTCAGGTCAACGAGAACTCGTAATTCTCGATTGGTATGCTCCGTTATGAGTGTCATGTTGGTGGACAACACCGATGACCTGCGACATATGAGGAAGCGATGATGAGCCCATTCCAATAAATGGCAAGAAGCCATGAAATCCGAGATTGGATCCATGTACGAAAACCAAGTATGGACTTTGGTGGACTTACGGATGGCCGGAAGGTCATCGAGAACAAATGGATTTTCAAGAAGAAAAGATGTTGATGGTAATGTTATCCTATAAAGCTCGACTTGTCGCAAAAGGGTTTCGACAAATTCAAGGAGTTGACTACGATGAGACTTTCTCACCAGAGAAGCTAAAGTCTGTGAGGATTATGTTAGCAATCGCTGCATATTATGATTATGAGATATGGCAGATGGATGTCAAAATAGCATTCCTCAATGGAGACATTGATGAAGAGTTGTATATGATGCAACCCAAAGGTTAAGTCGATCCTAAAGATGCTAACAAGGTATGCAAACTTCAACGGTCCATTTATGGATTGAAGTAAGCATCCCGAAGTTGCAATCAACGTTTTGATAAGGTAATCAAAAGTTTTGGTTTTATACAAACTTATGGAGAAGCTTGTATTTACAAGAAAGTGAGTGGGAGCTCTATAGCATTCTTAATACTATATGTAGATGACATATTGTTGATTGGGAATGATGTAGACCTTCTTAATAGTGTCAAGGAATATTTGAATAATAGTTTTTCAATGAAAGATCTTGGCGAAGCAGCTTACATATTAGGCATAAAGATTTATAGAGATAGATCGAGACGCCTAATATCATTGTCACAAAGTACATATTTGGACAAAGTTCTAAAAATGTTTGGAATGGAAGATAGCAAGACAGGGTTCTTGCCCATGTTGCCCAATACGACCTTGAGTAAAACTCAAAGTCCGACAACGGCAGAAGATAGAGAGAGGATGAGTAAGACTCCATATGCCTCAGCCATAGGATCTCTAATGTATGCCATGCTATGTACTAGACCCGACATTGCATATGCTGTTAGTTTGACTAGCAGATATCAAAGTGATCCAGGAGTGGATCATTGGACATGATCAAAACATCCTTAAGTACTTGAGAAGAACTAAGGATATGGTTCTTTCTTATGGAGGTGATGAAAAACTCGTTGTTAATGGTTACACCGATGCTAGTTGGAACACCGATCCGGATGATTCTAAATCACAATCCGGATACGTATTTACTTTGAATGGTGCTGCAGTTAGCTGGAGGAGTGCAAAGCAAAGCGTTGTGGCGAGATCTTCAACTAAATCAGAATACATGGCTGCTTAGGAGGCTTCACAAGAAGCGATATGCATGAAAGAGTTCATTACAGAGCTCGGTGTGGTTCCAAGTGCGCTGGACCCAATGTCTATCTACTGTGATAACATGGGCGCCATAGCCAATGCGCAAGAACCAAGGTCACACAAGAAGCTGAAGCACATCAAGTTACATTTTCACGCTATTCGAGAACATGTCCAAGATGGTGACATAAAGATTTGCAAAGTACACACAGATCTGAATGTGGAGGATCCGTTGACTAAACCTCTCCCGAGGGCAAAACATGACCAACACCAAACTGCCATGGGTGTTCGGTATATTACCATGTAATCTAGATTAGTTGACTCTAGTGCAAGTGGGAGACTATTGGAGATATTCCCTAGAGGCAATAATAAATATAGTTATTATTATATCTTTGTGTTTATGATAAATGTTTACATTCATGCTATAATAGTATTAACGAGGAAACATTAATACTTGTGTGATTTGTAAACTTAATTTGAAGTCCCTAGTAAAGCCTCTTCATAATACTAGCTTGTTGGTTAATAAATGATTGTGGTTTCCCTATCATGAACATTGAGATGTTATTAACAACAAGATCATATCGTTAGGAGAATGATATGATGGACATACTCCTATAGATAAGCGTAGCATAAAGATCAAGTCATTTTAACAGTTCAATTGCTATATGCTTTCTGATACATAGTAACCTAATTCCTTCGACCATGAGATCATGCTTATCACCATCACCGGAAGGATGCTTTGATGACATCAAACACCACACCGTAACTGGGTGGCTATAAAGGTGGCATTGAGTGTTCGGAAAGTATTGGTTGAAACACATGGATCAAGAATGGGATTTGTCCATCCATATGACGGATAGATATACTCTGGGCCCTCTCGGTGGAATGTCATCCAATTAGCTTTCAAGCATATGACTGGATCACAAGGGATCACATATCACGGGAACGAG
Organism: Avena longiglumis; assembly: GCA_030063025.1. Lineage (NCBI taxonomy): Eukaryota > Viridiplantae > Streptophyta > Magnoliopsida > Poales > Poaceae > Avena > Avena longiglumis. Next base: position 113,629,006 of record CP125976.1, on the reverse strand, counting down.
AAAAGAGTACTTATCAGTAACGAGGTTGAACTAGGTATGCAGAGATACCGATGATCAAAACCTCGGATAAGTAAACTATCATGAGACAAAGGGAAATTGGTTTCATATGTAAGTGGTTCATTCGATCGCAAAGTAATCGTAGAAATATGTGGGAGCCATATGAATTTCCAGATTGCTCTATTGGTTATTGTTCGGAGAAGTGTCTCGATCATGTCCGCATAATTCACGAACCGTAGGGAGACACACTTAAGGATTCGACGTTGTTGAGTAGTTATGGAATGATGAGTAAGAGACCGAATGTTGTTCGGAGTCTCGGATGGGATCTGGGATATCACGAGGAGATCCGGAATAGTCCGGAGAATAAGATTCATATAAGGAAAGTCCTGTTTCGGGGTTGGAGAATGGTTCCGGTGTTTTCATCGGGAATATTCTAGAAGGTTCCGGAATGTCCGGCACTCTGGAGAGGAAGGGTACATGAATGTGTCATAACAAGTTGGAATGGTTGCATCATGTACTAGGTGTCATCGCTGAACAAAATAAAGGGTTAAATCAAATCCTAGTTTGAAAAGTCAAACGCCAATTTGAAAAGTCAAACGACTATTTTGTTTGGTGGAGGGAGAGTAGGAAACCTACTTGGGGTGGAAGTCCCTCTCCCTCCACCGCCGGCCTTGGAAGCCGAGTTGGGGAGGGAATCCCCTCCCCTTGGCGCGTCCCCTCCACCTATATAAGGAGGGGCAGGGCTGCCCCTCCAAGACACACACCTAGCCCCTCTAAACCCTAACCCTAGCCGCCGCCGCCCACCATAGCCGCCGCCCTAGGGTTTCTCCCAAGCCGCCGAGTTGGGGCTTCTAGTTGCCCTAGCCGCCGGCCTAGCCCCTTCTACTTGGTGTGTCTAAAGCCTAGATCACCGAGGCCCTCTCATAGTCCACCATACTCGCTCCGGCTTAAGGCGAAGCCCTGCGATATCTCCCTTCTTGGGTACTGCGTCGTCTTTGAATCGAGGAGAGTGCTACAACCTCCGCTGCCTGCTGGAACAAGGGAGAGGAAGGTCTTCATCGAGTACCGAACGTGTGACCGACTGCGGGAGCGCTGCCGGAAGGATCGTCTATGCGATCTTGAGATCGGGAAGAGTACGACTACATCACCCACGAGAATCTACTCTCGTTAAACACTTTGGAATCTTCGAGGGTGAGTTATTCTATCGACTCGTTGCTACAATCTAGTAGATAGATCTTGACTTGTTTGTTTGTATGCGGTAGAAATTTTTTGTTTTCCATGCTATGAACCCCTACAGGGTTGACTTTGGATTTTAAGTAGGGGGTTTTCACAAAATATACGTCGTCGTCTTCCTCGTGCGTCACAAGCACCTCGCTGGAGGGGTTCGTCGCCGCCCGATGCCGCCGTCGTCGTCAGCCGAGCATCGTGACCCGCCATCGTCCCAGAAGACGATAAGAAGGCCACGGCTACACCTCTGCTCGATCTCATCCTCTGTCACTCTCCACTCTCTTCCTCTTCCTCTCTCACTGAAACCCTAGCCGCCGGAGTTGTTCATCGTCGTGAGAGCCCTCCCCGAGACCAACCGATGATGAAGCAAGCTCTGCCGGAGTGGACACTGTCTAGGTGCGGAAGGAATCGAGCTAGAAGGCCGTAATCGCGCACATCCACCTTCTCTGACCGCCACTCGCCATCGACCATGGCGACGTTGTCCGAGCTCGCCTCCCCTCGCCATAGCCTCCACAAGATTCCTGGTAAGCTTCTGAGTATGCTGGCATCTTCCAATTTGTCGCTCGCTCGTCGTAGTTACCTACCCGCGTGTGGCAGTGCACGCCGCCGCACGAGCTCGTCGCCGACCAACCTCCGATGACCAAACTTGAGCGGCGCCGCCACCATTCGACTCAGCGTGCTCGTCCGCGTCCAGCAACCCACTTCCCGCGTGCCAGCATCCACCAAATCAATCGATCGAGCTTCTATCTAAGGGTGAGAGTTTGTGTGATGTCACGATGACGTCCTGCTGGCGTCATCCTTGGCCTAGTCCACTCTGTTGACTGGTCTTTGTCCATGTGGCAGATGACGTGGCCTAGGGCCCATGGGGTCAGTGTATGTGGCTAGGTAGAGTTGCAGTCTAAAAAGTCTGTGCCTGTTTAGAAAATAATTAAAACAATATGAATTCAAATTTCAAATATTTCAGAAATTAAATAAAATGATTAAATCTTGTAAATTTAATATCTTTTGTTTTATAAATCAGAAAAATATATATAATAGATGAAAATGTTTAGAAAAATAGAATCTACAACTTAAAGCTATTATTAAATATTATTATGATAATTATTTAAGTAAATATTATTTAATAAATACTTTATCAAGTTTTAATACTTTGATAATTAATATTTTAATAATGGTAAATGTTAAGAATCTGAATAAAATACCAAAAAACTTAGAAAAATAAGAATTAGAGTTTAAAACTATAATCATGCATTATTATTCCTCTTAATTAAATATTTATTATTTATTAAGCATTTATAAGGTAATAAACCTTATTAAAATCATATCTTATTATTTTTAAATCACAAAAATAAATGTAATATACCAAAGTGATCACAAAAATAATACCTACATGTTTAAAAATGTAATATTCCACTTTTGAGTGAAATAAAAGGTTAAACACTTTTATAACTTGAATTTAAAACCTATTTCTTTAGTTAATAATTCATATTATGTCAAATAAAATTTGTTAATATTTCTTAAATTAACCAATTAAATGTAGTAAATAGTATTAATCTTAAATACTAACATTATGAAGTCAAAATGATTTAACACCATTTAAATGCAATCTTGTTGAATGATCCTTCAACCATAAGTATAAATTATTTTATAAATTAATCCTTACCTAATATAAGATCTCCAAGAATAATTGTAATAAAATAAAACCCATTCTTTATAGTAACCACAAGTTAATAAACAAATCAAAGCACTACAAGTGAGTTCATAAGTAGTAAATAATATTGTTTACTTATTCATAAACCTTAACCACTACCAAATCAAGATAATACCATACTTAAGTAAATTTAAAGAAAACATTATAAAGTGAACAAGACATAAGTATAAACAAGCATTACACCTAAATTCCATCTATGTTTTAAAGTTAACTTTAGTTTACCAAACTTTAAGTATAATGCTAAAGACTTTATTTATGCTTTATAGTTAACTTTGGTCTGTTATAAAGCATCCTCATACCAAACCAACCCAGTTAAAAACCAAGATAGATAAGTCTCAAATACTACTACTATCATGAATTCCAGTAAAGGCAATTCTTTCTGACTTAAAGACTATAACTAGAAAGAACACCTCATAAAGTTAACTTAAAAGCTTAAATGCTTCTGCCTAATTGAGTAAGATTTTCTTCAAAAGCTATTTGTTTTGCCACTTCATAAAAACAAATAACAACTAATCACAATCACTTTACTTGTATAATAAGATTGTTAATACTTAAATTATTTATAAGTGACACTACTTGTAAAGTAAAACTTGAAGATAAACAATTAAGATGTAAACAACCTTATGTAGCATTCTATACTGTGTATTTTATTGTTGTATAAATACATGTTGTTTTCCATACACTCACAAGCCTTAATAAGAAGCACATGTATGAAACTTAATCTAAAAGGACAACACATTCCAAGGAAACCCTTACCAGTATCCAAACCCTAGAACAACATTATTCTCGGGATTCGCATTTATCAACTTGCATTACATTACTAATGCATAAAAGCATCTTGCTTCTTTAAACATTAGTCCTTACCGGACCAATGGTGCAGATTTCCGCTATTGGATCTTATATTGTCTTGAAGACCGTGAATGCATAATCTTGCAATCACAAAAGGAAAGTTCACACTTGCTCATGTCCTTTGATTATTTTCTGTAAAGTATTTTGCAAATCCAGTGTTGTCATCACCTGCATTTGAAAAAGGTCAGAAAACACTATTTTCATAATAATGTGATTATAGGTTATTTACCATGAGGTAATAACCTACTATAAGAGTTCTGGTGGTAAAGGAACATATTACCTAGGACTTAACAACCAATGTCGCCATTGATTCGTGCGCCGTATATTACGCGTTGACCATGAGATTTGGATTGGGACGAAGAAGTCAGTTGTATCTTTTCCCTCTCGCATGGAGCTGGATGTGCGGGTCGTGGCTGTTATCACTCGTAGAGTGCACATTATTTATGGTAATTCGTAGAGGATATGCAGCATATGGGTGGGATCCCTCAACGTCCCACTATAGTTCCGGCATTTGAATGGTTTGTCGCCATTGCGTAATTCAATAGGTGGTGGCGTACACCAAGGAGATATCTTGGTCGCGGAGAAGGCAGTGATTGGCTTGGGTCTTAGTCTGGGCCTTACACCAAGGAAGTGTGAACGGGTTCGCGGCCCGGATGTGCAACAAAGCTAAGATCTCTCATGGGTAAAGTGACGCACCTCTGCAGAGTGTAAGAACTGTAACTTGTTACTCCCTGTTCTGGGAAAGAGTTGCGAAGGCGGCAGGAAAGGAACCCCATGAAGGTTCTGGTAAACCCGTGAAGACTAACGGGCATAGTTTTTCAGAATAAAAGCAAATTTTGAAGAAATGTTTACGAAAACTTGCATTGCCTACGACCTATGGTCTGTGGCTGTAGCTATAGTGCATAAAACACTCCTTTTCTAGTGAACTTGCTAAAGTACGCTCGTACTCAAAGTATCTTCTTAACCCTCAAAGTCAGTACAGACGACGTCTACATCAAGTTATGCTCCAGGAATCATCATTAAAAGCTAAAGCTCTTCAAGGAAGTCAAGAAAGTCAACATATACATCAACTCAAGTGAAGACGAAGTTGCTGATTAGATAAGAATAGAAATTATAACCATAGAACCTACTTCTGTAGAGTATTGCAATAGCAGCAATGCAAACCAGTAGTTTAGCTACTAGTTTTGCAAGTATGGTAGTTATGAGTTATTTATTCTTGATTTTTCTTCATAAGAAATTTCTTTCTCTCTCTTTAACCTAGAGTGTTCTCTGGATCTTGTGTAAAGGGTTGAGTTGTAACCTATAGTCATGTCTTGGACCTGCTATGTTTTTGTTGTACTACTCTGAGGGATGTAATACTAGTGAACGGTATTGGTGTTATGTCAATGACTATAGTGTACTACATCATATAGTGGTATGCTGGGTCACCGCATTAAGTTAGTTTAACTTAGAATAAATTTAAAAACATTGATTATTTTGGAACACATGTAGGAATTGAGTCTATGGTGTACTATTTGGGTTCTCAAAATCCGCTAGTATCATAAAGCCTTCTTTTTTTTGAACAAGGTAAGGGGTCGCGAAGGGCCCCGAAGCAACATCCATTCAAAGCGGTGGGTACATATTATCATACATGTCCCTGTAAATAGCAAGATCTAGGGAAAAAGTCATGTAGAAGTGCAAAAATGACCCTAGGGGAAAATAAAAAAGAAATCCAGCCCCTGGCCTTCTCCACCGACAACGGCAAGCCAACTCTGGCCATCCAACCTCCAGCGGGATGAACCACTTGGTGGAGGAGAGACGGGGCATGCCGGAGAGGCTCACCATCAAGGACCTCCATCTTGGAGGTGTCATCGATGCATCTCTGGCGTTTGAAGAAGCCGACGACTCGGCCATAGATCACACCGGCAGACTCGGCCGTCGTGTAGTTTTCTTCAATCTGCCGCACAGACCCACCCTTCCAGAGCCTTTCAACCACAGCCGCCATGCCGCCCCAATCCGTCTCTCCCTCGCCACCTCGGTCGGCCAAGAGAGGAGGAGGAGAACAACTAGCTGAATCGAAGGCCCAAATGCTTTATGCAACCGAAGGGCTCGCACCAAACAAAGCCGCGGTTGCCTTCATCCGAAGAAGTCGATGGAGCCAAGCCATGGGAGACCGCCTGCCACCGCGTCGATGCAGCAATACGAAAGACCCTCCACCTCCTCTCTACATTGAGACGTCGTCGTTCCTTCCCCCCTTCCCCTCGCCGCCATGGCTGGCCAGAAGAGGAGCGAGGAACAGAACAACACCACAGAAGAGAGAGGGAGGGCTGGCTATATTGAAGGAGATCCCAAAACGCCGGTCCGCTGCCGCCCACTCCGCCCACCGGAGAGACCAAAGCAGACACCACATCCGGATGAGCTAGATCTAGCTAGAACAGATAGGCAACCTACTCCTAACTATTGGCATGAAGCCAAAACACATGACCCTAGACCTATCTACAACTCCGGCACCTCTCCTCCACCCTCTATGGCCGATGGCGCCGCCGGAGAGGGCTCGGGATTGGACCGGCCACTCACTGGCGACTCTCAAAGCACGGGATGAAGGGGGTCACGGAGAGAAGGGGGACCACTGGCATCCATAAAGCCTTCTTAGAGCATCTCCACTCGTTGGGCGAACCCAGAACGAAATCTGGACCTTTTTTTGGCCGGACGGATCTTGATTTCGTCACAGAGTGCCCATTTCTCACTCGCGTACCTGAGCGAGTTCCGTTTATTAAAATTTAACAAATTTCGGCAAACTTTGGGCGAATATAAGCGGTTTTGGGCGAAGATGGTCGATACTGACAAACTTTGGGAGAATATGAGCGATATGGACGAACTATGGGCGAATTTTGGGCGAATATGGGCGATACAGACAAACTTTGCGCAAATATGCCCGAATTTTGGGCGAATCTGGTCTATATGGGCGTAATTTGGGCGAATATGGTCGATACGGACCAATTTTGGGCGAATATGGCCGAATTTTGGGAGAACTTTGGGCAAATCTGGTCTATATGGACAACTTTGGGCGAAATTTGGACGAATATGGTCGATACGGACGAACTTTGGACGAATATGCCTGAATTTTGGGCGAACTTTGGACGAATATGGTCTACATGGACAAATTTGGACGAATATGGTCTATATGAGCGAACTTTGGTCGAATATAGGCGAACTTTGGGCGAATATGGGCGAACTTTGGATGACTAAGGACGAATATATGCTGACTAGACGGGTCCACTCGCCGAATTCGTTTCGTCCGGCGTTTTTAAGACGTACCGCCCTGGGTAAACCGGACCAAAACACACCAAAATCCGGACGAAAATAGGTCCTTAAATACGCGACTGGGCCAATTTTTGGCGTCCGGACCGAAATTCAGTGTTCGAATCGACCTTCTGGGTAGTCGAGCGGAGATGCTCTTATAGCTGAGATTTTCGGAGCACACACGTGACTAGCTTATAGAAATCCGCTTTAGCGTGTAAAACATATACGCTAGTTTTGTGGAGATGGCGCTAATTGCATATTTCTTGGTATGGTCAAAGGCCAAAAACACGTGCAACACGTTGAGCTGCAAAAACAAAGAGGCGGTGCACCGTTCGGAGCAGGTGCGAGAGACACTGCTGCAGAAGATCCTCCCTTTCCCTAGTAGCTTTAGTTCGAGACATCGATCGAGAGCAAGTCGAGCTTTGCTTCGACTCTTCATCAAGGCACGTGTTGCAAGCAATATTACTGTCACACCTCCGGACTTGACACTAATTTGATAATCTCGATCAGAACGGATCACACGGTCATCTTTCCCCGTTAATCTGGCGCGACACAGGCGGTGGCGGTTTTAATATTTTGTTGACATAGCACGAAGCCGCTCGACGTCGTCGACGGCGACTCGTGTGGGGGCTGCGTGCGTCCGAGCTGTGACGCAGCGGAGCTAAAAGAAGAGTGGCTTAATGGCGACGGCGACGGCTGGCTCTGCATGGCGATCCTACCCTGCTTGCTGCCTGTGCACCCCTGGACACGTCGTTCTCAACGGGGGACGAAAACCGAGGTCGTACGTGCATGCACCGGCAGAATGGACGAAAATAACCCAAAAACATAACAATTTTACAAAATAAACTCTGGCTAAAAGTAATTCACGAAACTAACCCTTTTTACAATGCCATACGTGCGGCGGCGCGCGAAAGAGCGGCATTACGCTGGCGCCATGAACTGCCAGCGTGGCGCCTCGTGGGGCCGGTCCCGCTAGCGCCTTGTGTAGCGCCATGTAGTGCTGACGCCGTTAAACAGCGCACTTTAGGTCTTATACCAGCGCGGCGCCAGCCCTCCCTAGCCCCATCCCATTCCTCTCAGACACACAGGAGCGCATGGCGGCTAGGGTTTCTCGGCCCCATTGATTCCCCTCTCCAAAAACACAAGATTTGCTGGATTTGTCCAAGGATCTTGCTCCCAATCCCTCCCCCGGGTATCTCCTCTCAAATCCCTTGCTATTTGTCCAAAGAATTCTTGCTAATTTTCCCTTTTGTTCAAATTTTGGTGAAACCCTAGGTTCAATTAGATGTAGAGATTGAGATGAATCATTGCAATGCTTATTTGATATTTAGGTTTAGATATGGCATAGTACTCTTTGGTAGAACTCTAGTTGGTTTATTTATCTTTGAAGTATATGTTAGGTGCTTTTTCATATTAGCAATTCCATATGGCTAGAGTAAGATGGAGATATGGTAGAACTCTAGTTGGTGTTTTGATTTATCTTACAATTATATGGTAGAACTCTAGTTGGTTGATTTAGCTTGCAATTCTAGATGCTAGAACTATAAGTAGAGTAGGATGAATATGTAGGATGTCTCTATAAGATGGACAAAAGCTAGAACTATATGCTAGAACTATAAGATGGTTGATTTAGCTTGCAATTCTAGATGCTAGAACTATAAGATGGACATTTTATAATTATTTTTATTCTCTCTATTGTTTTGAATATGTAGGATGTCTCTAAACCCCCTTCTAAACAATGCTCACTATGATGTTCAACACCGTGCCTACAAGATGTCGGGGAAGAGTCAGGTACTAAAAACTTCAATGCAAGTCGAACAAGATGCCATGTTTGTTTAGATGGAAATCTAACATTTTGCCATTGTATGTTTGCAGGAGCTTCAACCCCTTCGACTTAGGTACCACGAGGTCTCGTCCGGCAAGATGCCTTATGATGCACGGTACACTCCGTACATCCAGCAGCTAGGACTCATCCCCTTTATCCACATGGTCACTCGGTCCACACCGGCCTTCAACCCTGCTGCGATCACCGCGCTTGTGGGCCGATGGAGGCCGGAGACGCACACCTTTCACCTTAGGACCGGTGAGACTACGGTCACTTTGCAGGACATGAGCATGATCCTGGCACTCCCTTTTTGCCAAGTCATGAGCAAGTTGAACTACCTCTTCGAATGCCTTCCTCCTATTCTATTCCTCAGCTTCCTTCCTCTTCCTCGGCCTCCTTCCTATTCTCCACCACCTCCATAGCATTCGCCCAGATCTTCGAGTAGTTCACACCTTCCCCATCATTGGCCTTGTTGGGTTGAGTCGCTATACCTATTATAAGAATAAAAGGTACAAGTTAGTAAAGGATGCATTTAACCCAATAAGCATGAATGATAGTAAAATATGCATAAATGTGAACATACCTACGAGCATACGGATTTGGTCCGGCTAAGTAACCTATCATACTAGCGGGATTAAAACCACCACGCCCTCTTCCTCTTTGTATCCCAAGTTGTCGAACTCTTTGTTGTCTAAGAAAATTGTGGCTTGGAGCTTGTTGGCTAGTCCTTGGTTGGCTACCACTTGGTTGGCTAGTCCTTGGTTGGCTACCACTTGGTTGTCTAGTCCTTGGTTGGCTAGTCCTTGGTTGGCTTGGAGCTTGTTGGCTACCACTTGGTTGACTTGGAGCTTGTTGGCTACCACTTGGTTGGCTTGGAGCTTGTTGGCTACTACTTGGTTGGCTACTACTTTCTTGATTTCCTTTTGCTATTTTCCTTTGAGAACACTTTCTTGCATTGTGCCCTTCACCATTGCACGTTCCACACCGGGCTCTCTCACGAGGGTCTTGGAATTGGTCGTTGCCCGTTTCCCGACCACCACCACGTGCCCATCCGTCCATGTCGCTCCTAAAACACTTTGTCTTACGTCTTCCACGTCCAACAACCTTCCATTTCGGATCGGGCCATAGTTGAATTCCATGGTACTCCGGCCATTGTGATTGGTCCAAGTATGGATGAAACCTAGGAGCCCATGTCTTCTTAGTAGTCTCAATAGAGAACTCAGCCTCTCGCACCGTGAGCGGATTATTGTAATCCAAATGTCGAAATGCGAGGGCCACGAGCAAATCTGAGCACGAAAGATGAAGCAATGATGGCCTTCCACATGTGCACTCACAGGTCTTGAGCGAGACCTTGAAAGCTCGGCCTCTGTGTTGGACACCATTAGCCGTTGTACCTCTGGGCTCCGTAACTTGGTAAATTAACTCGTCATTGTCATATTCCGTGACAACTTGGGAATCCGCTTTCCTTGTCTGAAATTGCATCCAATTGTGAACCTTCGGAGGGAACTTGTATTTGTACTTGTTCTTGTTGTCCCCCGCAATATGTCGGTCCATTTCATGTGAGTATTTCAGAAAATACCAATTCATCATGTTGAATGTATATCGGACTATTGCCGTGACGGGCAATGCACGGACACCTTTTAGCAACTTGTTAAATGCCTCTGCCATGTTGCTTGTCATTTGGCCATACATCCGGCCACCGTCATCAAAAGCTCGTGCCCACTTTCCCATATGTTCAATGTTCCTATTGAGAAACTCGCGACCACCGACATTGAGTTCTTTGTTGACTAGCAATTTGTTGTACAAGTTAGAGAAACGACGTTCCGTGAAAGCAAGGCAACAATCTTGTAGATCATCGGACAAATCCTTGCTCTTGCATGCCCTATAGAAGTTTGAACAAAAGTGTCTCATGCACCAACGATGGTGCAATGGAGCATGGCCGGGAATATCAATCATCACCGCATTGAGAATTCCTTGATGACGGTCAGAGATGACACATATCTCCCTTTGAGGGGTTAATATCTTGATTCTCAAAAGATAGAAGAACCACTCCCAATTATCATTGCTTTCCACCTCCACCAAAGCAAACGCCAAAGGAATCAACCGGTTGTTCGTGTCATTGGCTATTGCAATCAAGATAGTGCCTTTGAATTGTCCGGTCATAAAGGTGCCATCAACAGAGATGACCGGTCTACAATGTTCAAAAGCCCGGACACATTGCTCAAAACCCCAAAATGCACGGCCAAAAACTCGCACGGTTTTCCCGTTTACAACCCTTATCTTGTTCCCATAAGGTTCAACCACATGAACCATGTCGGGGTATTCGGTTATAAGATTCCTTGGTATTCGGTTATAAGATTCCTCCCAATCACCGTACAACATCTTGAATGCGGCTTGCTTAGCCTTCCATGCCTTCCCGTACTTCACCTCGTAGTGAAAGAGGGCTTTCACAAACTTCATGACCTTCTTGATGGTCATTATTGGAAACGATGCAATGTCATTGGAAATCCTATAAGCGAGGAACTCAGAGGTGAGTTGCCGGTGCTCGTTCTTCGCATCCTTCCCATCCACCACCGGGCCTCGGCACATGTGAGTTGATACGCAACTAGATATGTGCCAATCAGGACCTCCCTTGAATGGTCTTGCACGCACTATCCAAGGACATCCTTCCTCCTCGCACTTCACCGTGTAACGCTTCTTGATGTCCGAGTGCACGACCGTGTAAGGACGATGATGCTTCACTGAGAAGTCCTTTATCCATTGCTTAAATTCCAACAAGGTCCTGAACCTTGATCCTAGGCAAAAGCCACAATTCACTTCATTGCCATCCCGGTAAGAACTTGTCCTTGGTCCGAGCACAATGCGTTTGCCACCATCAACCGTGGCTTCATCCGCGAGACTAAGATCACAAAACAAAGGCACCCGATGGTCCCGACCCAATACGGTATGGTGGATTTCGGCCTCTCTAGCCGTGATCCCCTCCTCGTCAACTTCTTCTTCGGGACCATCATCATCCGAGTCCGATGCATAGCCTCGAGAATACAGGAGGTCATGGTCCATGTCATCTTGTGTGATATATTTCTCTAAATCTCCAATATTGTTGTCGAGGAGTTCAACATCATCATTGTCATCTTCATGTTCACCCCCACAATCATCATCTTGGTGTCTTGAAATCGGGCTCAATGTTTGGGTCAAGGGAGATTCACGCCTTAGCTCTTGGTCTACGGGTAGAGGACTCATAGTACGCAATGGGGATGCCATACGGTTCAAGTCCAAAGACAATGAACTACCAACTTTCTTGGTGGAAAATAGCTCAAGAGCCTTGTCTAATGATTCGGCCACCACCTCCTTGTATGCAAGCCAACGGGCCTCGGAGAAGATACACATGGTCTTCCAACGAACATGCATTCCCAAGCCAACATTATGTCTTCCCTCCAACTCAATATCATCCTTTGGGTCCATCCATTTCAATTCAATCCTCAATTTCTCCAAGACCTCGGCATAGGTTGGAGTACGCTCAAACACCAAATCGAGCTCGTCCGGGTCCGGTTCTATGTTACCACTCAAAAAAGCATCCTTGTCTACATGGTGAACATGAAAATTCTTGCCATGCCTAACATAATCACAACAACAATACCATGGTCAACACACTCAATAGATACCCATGCTAACATTAACACAATACCAACCCATATGCCAATACAACAACATTCTACCATGCATCTTACAAAACAAACTAGGGTTTGCAAGATATGGACCAAAACAAGAAATTAATGGGTGAAATCAAAGATGAAGGGGAAGAATACCTCGAGGCACTTGGGGGGATCGAACTCCACGGAGAGAGGCTTCCGATTTGGACACTAGGAGGGAGGAGGTGGAGGGGGGAGAAGAGCCGCCGCCGCCGCTGCAGCTCCTGTGTGTCTGAGAGGAATGGGATGGGGCTGGGGAGGGCTGGCGCCACGCTGGTACAAGATCTAAAGTGCGGCGCCAAGAGCAACGACGCTGCACTACACAGTGCGGCGCCGCGCTACAAGGCGTCGCACTAGCGGGACCGGCCACGAGGCCCTTGGCAGGTTCAGCGGTGCAGCGTAACGACGCCGCTCTTGATCTGGCGCCGGACGTATGGCGTTAAAAGGGTTAGTTCATGAATTTCTTTTGGCGAGTTCATTTCGTGAAATTGTTATTTTTTGGGGTTATTTTCGTCCATTACGCGCGTGCGAGATGCTTTGCGGTTCGCTTCACGCTCGCTCACACGTTGGAGCAACTCCAACAGCTTACCCATACATGGGTAGATGGATATAAATTTTAGGTAAGAGGCATCGTCTATCCATTTTGTTGCAATGTCAGAAGCGGAGGCGGAGCGGTCCAACCACCCGCACGCGGAAGGTTCTCTACGAGCAGTCGCCATCTCCGCCGCTGACCCTGCCGCCTCGGGTCGCCGGTGACTCTCCAGCGTACTATCCAACCTCGCCCCCACCTCCATGACCTCCGCCGCCCTCCACCTGGTTCGTGCGACGGCTCCCGTGGTGGGAATTGAACCAGAGCGGCCGCACACATCGCGCACCATTGGGGCACAATTCTTCACCGACAGGCACCCATCGCCGCTTTCGAACTCCTCCACCGCACCAGTCTGGCCCCTGCGTTGAATTCCTAGCGTCGATTTTGCCGCAGATTGCTAGTAGCGCCTGACCCTGGCGAGGCATGTCGCCGTGCTGACCAAGGAGGTCGCGACCTCCGAGCTTGACCTTGACGAGCCCCTAGTCGTTCTCCACTCTCCCCTCTTCGTCGGTGCCTCGTCTTCGGTAAGCCAGCTGTCGGGAGGCCACGTTCGGTGCCGATGCGTGCATCTGGCGCCGCTCACAGTAACCAAATTGGAATTGATTGCTTTTATTCTTATCTATCCAAGGTTCTTAGTCTAAGAAAGATGTACCATGTTGTAGTTTATTTATTTTTGAGGTTTATGCTATGTTTGGTCTAGTTAAAAATGGGTAAGTTGTTGGAGCAAACACAATTTTTCTTACCCATACCTTCTCTCTTATCTTACTGATTTTTTTGCTTACCTATATATGGATAAGCTGTTGGAGTTGCTCTAAGTACTACTACTAATAATCCGGTTTGTATTGAAGTAACCGTGTTCACGTACAACTTCACAACTCGAGTTTAGTGTATCTCCGGGCGGTCGCGCATCGGTCGCGTGTGTCAAAGCTGCCGGTAGCGCGGGCGTGGCCAGCGCCCACGAGGAGACCCATCCGTGACGCGTCGCTCGACCCATCCATGCATCTAATCTGGGGCTCGGTTGCGTCGGGCAAACGTGCACGGACAGCGCGGACGTCGTGCCCGCGCATGCCACTGGCCCACCCGTCAGCCACTCACGGCATTGATTTCAGACGTGGTCAACGGCACCGATTCAGACGCAACCGCGGTACCGATTCAGAGGCGCTTGCTGTCTATGCACTTCTATTCTTGTAGACAGTTATTGGGCCTTCAAGTGCAGAGGTTTGTAAAACAACAGCAAGTTTCCCTTAAGTGGATTACCCAAGGTTTATCGAACTCGGGAAGGAAGTGGTCAAAGGTATTCCCTCTCAAGCAACCCTGCAATCAAGATACAAGAAGTCACTTGTGTCCCCAACACACCCAATACACTTGTCAGGTGTATAGGTGCACTAGTTCGGCAAAGAGATGGTGAAATACAAGTGGTAACGGCGCCATAAAAGAGCTTCTAACTTGTTGTTGACATGGGAGAAACTAAAGACAAACTGAAATAAAGATGGAAGCAAGCAAACATGTAACAGATCTAGAAGCAAATGGTGTTTCAATGCTTAGAAACAAGGCCTAGGGATCATACTTTCACTAGTGAACACACTCAATAAATATATTCTTTTCATGATACTACCCTGAACTACTCTCCGGTTGGACACTCTAATCCATGGTAGGGCTATAACAGCACACCTCAAAGTCCATCTTTCCCAATCTAGATAACCTCACACTGTCACCTTGAGAGCTAGATGGTTCCAACAAACACCACAATTTCATAAAGACATCTAACTCCAAATATAACTCATGATAAATATGTATATAATCTAACTTAAGTGCCACACACGGCGCGCACGCTTTCACTGTCACACACGTGGGGAAAGCATAGATCTATTAAAGCACGATGAGTATTTATGTAGACTCAAGCCTAAGTGCCACCATGGCGTGCACGCTGTCACTTTCACACACATGGGGAGAGTAGAGATATATTAAAGCACTTGAGTAGCAAGGTAGATCTACTTGATTACAAAGCTCATGACCACAACAAGGTCATGCATAGAGAGATAGAGAGTTAGAGATGAACACATAGCTACCGGTAGAGCCCTTGGCCTCGAGGAAGAACTACTCCCTCCTTATCATGGGAATCAACAACGGTGATAGAGATGGTGGTGGAGATCAATGGAGATGGCTCCGGGGGCACTTCCTCGTCTCGGCAGGGTGCCGGGACAGAGACTTTCTATCCCCTGAATCTCCCCTTCGGTGGCGGCGGCGCTGTGGAACTTTTCGGGCTTTCTGGTTGATGCCCTAGGGTTTTCTCCCCGGGAGACTTTTATAGGCAAAGGAGGCAAGGTCGATGGAGGGCCAGGGGCCCCACACCCCCTATGGGAGCGTCGAGGGTGGGACCCGCTCCCACCTAGGGTGTGGCCACCCTGGTGTCCTCCTCCTTCTCGTCTTTAATTTTCCGTATCGTTCAGGGAAAAATATGAACTTTGGCTTTTGTCCTGTCCAATTCCAAGAATATTCATTTTTTAGTTTTCTGAAACCAAAAACAGAAGAAAACAGGTAACTGACACTATGGCATCTTGTCAATAGGTTAGTTTCAGAAAGTGTATAAAAATACCTCAAAGTGTAGACAAAAGATATCAAAGTGGATACTAAATAAGCATGGAACATCAAAAATTATAGATACGTTTACGACGTATCAAGCATCCCCAAGCTTAACTCCTTCTCGTCCTCGAAGAGGTAAGTGATAAAAAGAATAATTTTTTAGGTGACGTGCACCATCATAATCATGATCAAACCATTTGCAAGCATTGAAAGCTGGGATCAAAGAACTCTAAACATGAGCATGAAAGATGGAGTTCTAATAGTAAGAAAAGTAACTATGCATGCAACATGAAAGGCTACAAACAAAGATCATGAATAACATGCATTGAAAAACGTTTGTTTGTTTCACATACAGAAAACATAGCATAGTGGCATTCAGCTTGCCCTCATGGAGTAGCAAATAGATGCATAGGACACCTTCAAAGTTCATAAGAGTGTCTAGATACAAATAGTTCAAGAACAAGCAATACCAACATTATAAATCAATCAATAAGTTTTGGGATAATGCACATAGAACTAAGAATGACAACTATGCTCTCTTAATTGGTGCCTAAGGATAGAAGGTGGAGACTCAATATAATGGTGGAAGAAAGGCCCTTCATAAAAGGGAAGCAGGGATTTCAAATCTCAAAAAGAGCTTCCAAAAATTATGGTACTTATTAGCTTTCAGCCCTCATTTCTCCTATCATAAGCATCTTGAAGTGATTAAGGTTAAAGTGAACAAACTATGGAGTATATGCTTGACAAAGTATAAGTTGGCAATCTCATGTCCCTTGAATACGAGGGCCACACCTCATGCTACTCAACTTTAGTCACCTGTAAGTTCTTATCAAAGTAAGTTCATGTGTATCATAGAGTGATGACCCACAAGTATAGGGGGTGTATCGCAGAACTTTCGATAAATAGGAGTGTCGATCCCAACGAGGAGCAGAAGGTGTTGACTAGTGGTATGGAGCAGGAAATCTCTGTAAATACTTAGCAAACCGATTTTTAGGGGTTTTCTAATAAATCAACAAAACAAAGTGCAAGTAACAAATACAATGAACAAACGCAGCGAGTGGCACAATCCTTTCTTAGCAAAGGACAAGCCGGTGGAAATACTTATAAGGACCAAACGTTCTCGAGGACACATGGAATTTTGTCAAGTGCGTTCGCTTCAAATAGCTGAGTACTCTTCTTTGGTGTTGTAAGTGTTATGTGGGTGAACCTGTGCTAATGTACCAACCTTACTTGGACTAATACATACTTGTGATTAAACCCCCTGCAAGCATCCGCAACTACAAGAAAGTAATTAAGATATAAACCTAACCACATCCTTAAACTGTGAGATCCTACGCTCCCTTGTGCAAAGGTGTCCTAACGGGGGTTCAGGTTTCTGTCACTCCGGCAACCCCGCAATTAGTAGCCAAATACACAATGCATTCCCCTAGGCTCATAAATTTTGAAGTATCATGCAGTCGACGTTCATGACACCACTAGAAGAATAGCACCACAACTTAAATACTAAACCATTGAATAATAACTCAACACAAATCCACTACTAACAACATGACTTCTCCCATGTCCTCAAGAACTAAACGAACTACTCACGAGACATCATATGGATCAAGATCAAAGATGATATGGTAATGGATAACAATCTAATCATAAACAATAATCCAATAGTTCCACTCACAAGCATCAACTACAATAGTAATTAACACCGGGAAAGTTTCCCCTAATGAACTAAGCAAGTATTCAACACAATTGTTATAGCAGGATGGAGTAATGATAATGGTGCTGGTGGAGATGATGGTGTGGATGATGGTCCTCCCGATGAAGCCTAGCTTGATGATGGTGTTGATGGCGACGATCTCCCCTCTTTGGGAAGGAATTTCCCCGGCAGAAATCTGTCTGCCAAGGAGATATTTCTCTCTTGATGTTTTCCGCCCCGTAGAGGCGGCGGAAATCTATCTGTGGTCGCTCCCCTGGTGTTAGGGTTCCGTAAGGAAGATATAGGCGAGAGGGAAGAGTCGGGAGCTGAGCAGGTGAGCCACATCTGCCCTAGGCGTGACCCAGGGGGACTCGCGCCTAGGGGTGTGGGGCCCCTATGGCCCTTCTACGCCTCCCCTTCTGGATTCCCCTGGCTTCTGAGAAAATATAATTTTCCCATATTTTTCTGGTCTTTTTCTGATCTTCGCGAAATTGCATCAAAATACCTCTTTTTCCATCAGAATCCAGACTCCAGCAGTTCATCCTCCAAGAATCATCCAACATGCATAAACAGATGAAAAGACATAAGCAATACCTCATAATAAGACATATATCAATGGATAGAGGCAAATTATGATATAGAATGGTGATGCAAATTGGACGTATCAACTCCCCCAAGCTTAGACCTTCACTTGTCCCCAAGCGAAAATTGAGCTCAGTAAACATGTTCACAGGTTTATGGAGTGAAGTGTCGATAAAAGAATACGTACAAGAAACAACACACTTACCAAGCAACTCACCATTATATAACTTAGCTTGCAACAAGTACAAGAGTCACAATAGAGATGCATAAAGATAAATCATAATTAGAATTGGCAAACTTTTTTCTTTGTCAGAGAATGTAAGACCCCACCTTTATAAGGTAAAGGATCCCTGTGATTGCAATGCTAGTCCCTGTATCAATTTCTAGCATCCACAGTTTAAGATGAAGTACACAGATACAAAGGTCTTTATTACATCGTCATTCCAAAGATAACATAGTCTTTTAAAACTCCTTAGCCATAGGCTACTACAAGAGTTCATAACATAAGTAAATAAAGTAAATTCTTCATCTTCATGTGCCACAGGAAAGCATGTTGAGTATAGACTCATAACCCTAATCCTCATCAGAGTAACCTGTAACATCATAAGTTACAGCCACAGTTGGTCAATACATTGGAATAGTATTGACAAGTGATACCTTAGTAGAATAATAGCTTATAACTTCTACATGAATTTGGATAAGTGTAGTTTAGGCTTGCTTTGCTCAAAATAGATTTTGCCTATCAATTGAAAACACTAAGTTTTAGTTTATCAAAATCACCCAAGGCATCAACCAATAAAATTGGTGATCCTTTACCCTTGTTCAACCACAAGTTTTTAACTTAGAAATTGGGATGAGGAGATCCTTGATAGCTTCAGTGTCTTGATGCTCAATTGTACATTGCTGGGGACACGACTAAGTACTTAGATTTTTCCTTCTCGGAAGGTGGTGCACTTTCCCCACAAGACTCGACATGCATCGAGACGAGATCTTTCAGAAGCCTTCCCTTAGACCAAAATGGACGCGCTCCAACCCTATCACCCCTACCACCAACTATCCATCTGGCTCAGTTATTGCAACTTATATGATCAAGGCAGAGCCCATATGCCATGTGGTTGCACTAGAAGCTTCTAAACAGTAAGTATCTCAAATCCCTTTGTTCCTGGGTGGCTTTCCACAAGTGAGATACACCAGGTATTGCCCCTGGGGTAACCACTCAACATAAACCTTTCCTTCCATTCCACCCAGGTGATTCATTCACTTAGTAGTTTTATTAAGCAAAAACATAAGTCAAAAGACTTAGAAAATTTCATAACATGTGCATATAATCCACCCTTGTGTACTAGTAGCTAGGCTAAGCATGGTATCAACAATTAAACAGTAATAAACACTAAACTAAACATTTATACACTAAATAAACTTAACTTGACTTTTAAAACATTTTCTAAATAATTTTTATACACAAAATAAGCCTACAAATGTCTCTGCAAAAAATCCCATTTTAACAGAAACAAAATACAAGACCAAGCCTACCGATGTGTAGGATTTATTTTTGTGATTCCATTGATATATTATTTGCATTTTTTGGATAATGAGAACAAAAGTTATAGATTTTACAAGTTTAAATGCTCAAAAATCATTTCTGGAATTTCAAACAGATAGAACAGGCCACGTGGAGTGTTTCTATTGGCTGGTACCCGTTCACACGGATCGTGATCTGTGGGCCACAAGATTAAAAGTAAATCACACGACTCAGATCTAAAGAAAACGTTTCGCCTAAGTGTTCTATCGTAGCCACTGGATCTGGATCTGACGGCTCAGCTTGCCCTGACCAAGATCTGGCGGCACGCGAGGCAACAGCGGCGGCGGCGCTACTGGCAGTGACGTTCTGGTGAGGCTAGTGGGTTAGGGGAGACCTTCAGGTGCTTACCGAGCTCGCGTGATGATGGTGAAGCTCAACATGGTCTTTTCCTGGACAGGGGCGCACTAGCACGGCGTCGATTGCTCGTCGGAGTTGGCGTCGGGCTCGCTCAGGTGTGGATGTTGTCGACGCTACAAGGCAGGAAATGGCAAGCCAGAGATGGCGTTAGACGCGCACGAGCGTGGCGAGTACACACGTATGAACCAGAAGGGTTAGTGCGGCCAGGGTTTACTGGAAAGGTTTGCCGGAGTTGTCTGTTTCCTCGGGTGCTCGCAGCGCTTGACGATGTCGACGACCTGGGGTGGTATAAGATGATCCAGAGGTGTCAGAAGAAGCGCAAAGACCAGAGCAACATTCTCGTTTTAACGGGGGAATAGGGGGCGCTCGAGGCTCACCGAAATTGGCCGCCAGAGACGTACGGTGCCGCGACGGTGCGATCTTGATTGTGAGCAGCCTGGGGGTGCTAAGAGGGGGCTTGGTGAGGGGAAATGCTTGAGGTGCGGTGGTGCTTATGTAGCCAGAGCAGGGGCGACAATTACGTGAGGAATCAAATGGGATTTAATCGAAATCAATTACGGCATCACTACGAGGAAGAAACGACGGAGCGGGTCATCGCGCGGTAATTTGGGGACGACGAGCTAAGGTGGCAGTGGGCCGCATCTGTCATCGAGTGGGTACAACGAGCGCGGGTGAGAAACAAAGGGGAGAGGGGGAAACCCGGGTGGGCTTAGTGGGCTGGATCTGGGGCTAGGCCAGAATGGCAGCGTTGGCCTTTTTCTGTTTCTTTTCTCCTTTTCTATTTCTAATTTGATTTTCTAAAACCAAATTCAAATGAAATTCAAAAGAGTTTGAATTCAAACCACCTCTGAATTTTTGTAGTGCGATCCAAGTATTCAAACATGTGTCAAACACACTTGTTTACTCAACCACACTTAGGTCCTTTGAAAATAAAAATAAAACCAAGCCTGATATGATTATATATAATATGCATATGAATGGTTTTAGTTTTGATTTTTGTTTTTGAAAATCTTTGTGCAAGCTTTGCATTCACCTTTGAAACACTTCTGATCAACACAAGGTATTCTCATACTTTCAAAGTAAAATAGAACCATTTCCTTTCTAGCATAAAATAATAATAGGCATATAAATGGTTTCTGATTTTGAAATCTTTGTTTGAAAATAACCAAATGCTTATGAATGCATGAATGATATGCAAACTTTTCAAATTATGATTTTTGGGATGTTACAGAGAACAGCTGGCAAACATTTTCACAAAAAGCTTTTTGTAGAAGTTTTCAAAACAGGAGCACTCTTTGCTCAAAAAGGTTTTTCATAATGAAGGCTTTCAAAGTAATACTCAATAGATAAGAGTCTTGCACAAACAAGGAATATAAAGAACATGATTTAATAAATCACCATATGAATGCTTGAAACACAACAACTCAAATGCTTGATGTATATAGAGAGGAAGTAGGTTTACTTACTCAACTTAGAGAATAGGAAAAAGGTCCCTTCATAGAGGGAAGCAGGGATTTCAAGTCATAAAGAGCTTCCAAAAGATTATGGTACTTACTATCTTTGAGCCCTCATTGCCCCTATCATAGGCATCTTGAGATGATTAAGGTTAAAGTGCACAAGGATCGAGCATATGTTGGACGAAATATAAGTTGGTAATCTCATGTCCCTTGAGTACGAGGGCCGCTCCTCATGCTACTCAACTTTAGTCACCGGTAAGTTCTTGTCAAAGTATATGTGTATCATAAAGAACTGCCAATGGGTACCCCTTGCACATGGTACAAGAGCTATCCCATAACCAAAATGACAAGGCAAGCAGACAATGAGCACCTCAACGATCTTTTTATTTACTATGTGCATAGCTTTTTATTGAGGATGCTTCATAGAATGCTCATTATGATGATGCTGCAAGTTTCCACCATGATTAGGCATGGCTTAGGCTAGCGGCCCAGGTGTTTCTCTAACACACATACATCACTCCATGGACTTACAAGTTCCCTCTTTATTTCACACCGTCGACATCCGCAAACAAAAGAGCATGATATCAACTGTGTACAGCGTACAAGTGCAATATTGAAAGTGTTCCCCATGACAACATGGTTCTGCTAATCCCAATGTATATATGCAAGCATATACAACTTCGATGACACAATGGTTCAAGTCTATTAGGGGAAATAAAAAATAAGGTGTGCCATCAAGTTCGTGAGAGCTTTACTAACTAGTTTTCACATAACAAAACACTTTTTAATTCAAAAGATAGATGGAGCTTGAGAATTTGCTTGGAATAGAAAATGCTAATGGGTAGATATAGTGGACACAAATGGCACAGGTTTTGGTTCAAAGGGATTGGAAACATGAGAAGGATGCCTTCTCAAAACAGGATTTTGGCTAGCAAGGCTGGGTAGCTGATACGTACAATATCTACTTCCTCGAACACTTTTGCTATTGTTTATCCTCTAAACTTGTGTGATTTGGATACAACTAACACGGACTGACGCTGTTTTCAGCAGAATTACCTTGGTGTCTAGTTTTTGTGCAGAAAATCAACTATCAGGGAAAATCCCGGAAAATATGCCAAAAATTATATTTTACCAGAAGATCCACAGAGCCAAAAGGTGAAACGGAGTGGAGACCTAGGGGGCCCACACCCCTGCCAGGCGGGTGGGCCACCCAGCCTAAGGGGTGCCACCCTGGCACCCCTCGCTCTCTCTGCGCTTATAAGTTACCCCTTGACCTAAAACCTGAGGGGGTTCGACGTTTTCCAGAAAAGAGTTCCGCTGCGCCGCCACCACGAGATACAAGATTTGGAACCAAAAACTATGTTCTGGCACCCTGTCGGGACGGGGAATTTGGGGAGGATCATCGCCATCTCATCACCAATGCCTCTCCATCAACCATCAATGTTTCCCTCGTCCATGAGTGAGTAAACCCCCGCTGTAGGCTATGGGGATGGTAGGGATTGGATGAGTTCTATCATGTAATCAAATAAGATTGTTAAGGCATAGTGCCCAGTATCTCTATTAGTGCTATTTGACTTTGTTGCAACTTGTTGCGCTTAATGCTTGTCACTAGGGCCTGAGTGCCATGATCTCAGATGTGAACTTATTATTGAATCATTATGATAGTATTGTTTGTGATCTTACCTGCAAGCTATGTACACATATCATTGTTCGGATCCAAAGGCCCCGAAGTGACAGAAATTGGGACAACCGGAGGGGATGGCTGTGATGTGAGGATCACATGTGTTCATGGAGTGTTAATGCTTTGCTCCAGTGCTCTATTAAAATGATCACGTTAATTGTCAGTAGTTCCCTAGAGGCCTTGCTGCCACGGGCTGGCTGGACAGAAGATGTTGTGCAAGTTCTCATTGCGAGCACATATGACTATATATGGAGCACATGCCTAGGATTGTTTAGTACTTGGATGCTTATTCTTATTTATCTGCAATGCCCTGGATCTTGAAGTTACATGTTTAGACCCGTCCATGCAACGCCCGTCCATCCATCCATATGCCTACCGCACTTGAATCCCAGTGTTTACTGTTACTGTTACTATGCTCCTGTTCTACTGCTGCTGTTGCTTTGCTGTTGCTACTACAAACTGTTGCTACTAATAAACTTCTGTGAGCAAGAACTATTTCTAGGTGCAGCTGAATTGACAACTCAGTTGTTAAGGCTTGTAATTATTCTTTGGATCCCCTTGTGTCGACTCAATAAACTGGGTAATACTACCCGCAAAGACTATTGCGATACCCTAAACTTGTGGGTCATCAAGACTATTTTCTGGCGCCGTTGCCGGGGAGCATAACTTTATTTGTAAGTTCACTTGGATCTATTATTGTTCACTGCTATTCCTTTCATCATGGGGAAGTCTCATGATGGAAAGTTCATTTTACCATCCACTACAAGAAGAGGTCTTGTCCTAAATACCTCTGCTCTTGATTCACCGTCTGTTATAAGTAAGCTTGTTACACCACCACCACATACACATGCTACACACACTGCTAGTACTGCTGAGTCTGAAACTGCTTTTGATGCTCTTGATGTTACTTCTACTATGATTGATGTGAGTGGTTCATTAGGTCCTTTCCTAGATGCTACTATGGCTAGTCTAGGAAATACTGAAACTCCTATTGAAGACACTGTTACACCTGTTAGCTCACCCGAGTCTAGAGAGAGTTACAATATTAATGATGGCTACATTGAGTTTACTGATGAATTTGTTGAAGAGTGCCGAAACACCCATGGTACTAGTGCTATTAAGAGTCCCCTTGCAAGACGTACCATTATTCCTAAGTTTTCCTCTGATCCTAAGTTTGTCACCTCTCCCATAGATATTAAAGATAAAGATTATGATTTTTCTCTTGATTTATCCTATTTAGATATTGTTGAGAAAGAACCTTTTTGTGGGACTAAAAATGAGAGTGTTGTAGCTCATATGTATGAGCTTTCTACTATGAGTGCTTTATTCTCTAATGATTTTAAGATGCAAAAGTACTTTTTTACTAAGATCTTCCCTTTTTCACTAAAAGGAGAAGCTAGGGCTTGGTTTAATAGATTACCTCCTCGTTCAATTGATAGCCCTAATTGTTTGATTTGCTTCTTTCTTCCAAAAATATTTTCTCCCCAGTGCTAGACATGCCGCTTTGCAGAGACTTTGATTTTAAACAGGGAGAAGAAGAGAAATTGCTTGAGTCATGGACAAGGTTTTGTGCCTTGATCCATGCACATACTGGATGTCCATTACCTAAAAATGAGCTTCTTGATATTTATTATAATGGATTAACTGATGATTCTAGGACATACCTAGATAGATTTGCTGATTGTGTTTTCACGAAAAGAACTCCTACAGATGCTGAGGAATTAATGGCTAAAATAAGCAAGAATTATGATGATTGGACTTCAACAACTGAGCTAAATACACCTGAGCCTATTACTCCTGAACCAGTTATGCCTGAACCAGTTTCAACACCAACACCAAAGAAGAGGGGAGTTATTGCATTAAATGATGAAGTGATGAAAGAAGCTAAGAAGTGTCTAAAGGAGAAAGGTATTAGAGCTGAAAATGTGAAGAATCTACCTCCTATAGAAGAATTATGTAAGCCAATTCCCAATCCATCTACTATTGAGGTACACTCTCTCCAACACTTTGATGAAGGTGATATTCCTTATGGTAAGACTCCTGATCAATGTTTAGAGGAACTTGACATTTTTATTGTTAAACAAGGTAATTTTAATAAACAAGTTTAGAATCATTTATTGGAAAACTCTAGAGCTATTAAAGATTTCAAAGATATTGTGGAAAGAACTTCTAATGATATTAAAATGCTTTGTAAACACTTTCAAATGGTTCAAACCTAACTTGATCAACTTGCTAAGGTACAAAAGGATATGATAGTTAATGCCTCAGGAAATAAACATGCTTATGGAATTAGAACTAGGAGTGGTATAGCTACTCAAGATCCTTTATATCCTGAAGGACACCCTAAAAGAATTGAGCAGGATTCTCAACAAGGCGAAAGTAGTGGTAGTCCTCGTAAGAGAAAGAAAAAACATAGAATAGTTGAGGAACCCCTTGAACCTACTATAGATCCTAATAGTATATCTATATCTGTTGCTGAAACTGAGAGTGGTAATGATAAAAATGATGCTCCTGATAAGTAGGAAGTTGAGGAAGAACCTGAGAAGCACACTAAGAACACTAGGTACACTAAGGAAGATTTTATTCCTAATAAACATGGTAAAGAGAGAACCTTGGGTGCAGAAACCTATGCCTTTTCTAGGTAAGAAACACAAGTCAAAGGAGGAAGAACACTACAACAAGTTTTGTGAGTGGATGAAACCTTTATTTTTGCAAATTCCTTTGACTGATGCTATTAAATTGCCTCCTTATTCAAAGTATATGAAGGATATTGTATCTAATAAAAGGAAGATTCCTAATGAGGATATTTATACTTTGCTTGCTAATTATTCCTTCAATGGTAAGGTTCCAAAGAAACTTGGTGATCGAGGTATACCAACTATTCCTTTCTCTATTAAGAATAATTATGTTAGAACTGCTTTATGTGATTTGGGAGCAGGAGTTAGTGTTATGCCTTTTTCTCTCTACAAGAGACTCCAGCTAGAAAAGTTGATACCTGATGATCCACAAGTATAGGTGGTGTATCGCAGTACTTTCGATAAATAGGAGTGTCGATCCCAACGAGGAGCAGAAGGTGCTGAACAGTAGTATGGAGCAGGAAATCCCTGTGAATACTTAGCAAACGGATTTTTAGTGGTTTTATGACAAGACAACAAAACAAAGAGCAACTAACAGAAGTAACGAACAAACAGAGCAAGTGGCCCAATCCTTTCTTAGCAAAGGACAAGCCGGTGGAAATACTTATAAGGACCAAACGTTCTCGAGGACACATGGGAATTCTGTCAAGTTCTTTCGCTTCAAACAGCTGAGTACTCTTCTTTAGTGTTCGTAAGTGTTGTGTGGGTGAACCTGTGCTAACATACCGCCCTTCCTAGGACTAATACATACTTGTGATTAAACCCCCTGCAAACATCCGTAACTACAGGAAAGTAATTAAGATATAAATCTAACCACAACCTTAAACTCTGATATCCTACGCTCCCTTGTGTAAAGGTGTCGTAACGGGGGTTCAGGTTTCTGTCACTCCGGCAACCCCATGATTAGTAGCCAAATACAGAATGCATCCCCCTAGGCCCATAAATGGTGAAGTTTCATGTAGTCGACGTTCACATGACACCACTAGAAGAATAGCATCACAACTTAAGTACTAAACCATTGAATAATAACTCATCATAGATTCACTACTAACAACATGACTTCTCCCATGTCCTCAAGAACACAACGAACTACTCACAAGACATCATATGGATCAAGATCAAAGATGATATGATAATGGATAACAATCTAAACATAAAAAATAATCAAATGGTTCCACTCACAAGCATCAACTACAATAGTAATCAACACCGGTAAAGTTTCCCCTAAGAACGAAATCAATATCCAACACAACTGTTACAGTGGGACAGAGTGGTGATGATGGTGTTGGTGGAGATGATAGTGTGTATGATGATGATGATCCCGATGAAGCCTAGCTTGATGACGGTGTTGATGGCGACGGTCTCCCCTCTCCGGGAAGGAATTCCCCCGACAGAAATCTGTCTGCCGGAGATCTCTCTCTCTCTTGGTGTTTTCTGCCCCCCAGAGGCGGCGGAAATCTATCTGTGGTCGCTTCCCGACGCTTAGGGTTCTGTAGGGAAGATATAGGCGAAGGGGAGAGTCGAAGGCCGGGCAGGTGGGCCACACCTTCCCTAGGCGTGGCCTCAAGTGGGCCCGCGCCTAGGGGGTGTGGGCCCCCTGCGGCCCCCTTCGCTCCTCCTTCTGGCTTCCTTCGTCCTCAAGTAAAATAATATGTTTCCATATTTTTCTGGTATTTTTCTGATCTTCACGAAATTGCACCGAAACGCCTTATTTTCCATCAGAATCCAGACTCCGGCAGTCCATCCTCCAAGAATCATCCAACATGCATAAACAGATGAAAAGCCATAAGTAGTACCTCATAATAAGACAACTATCAATGAATAGAGGTAAATTATGATATAGAATGGTGATGCAAATTGGGCGTATCAACTCCCCCAAGCTTAGACTTTGCTTGTCCCTGCGAATCGAGCTCGATAAACATGTCCACGGGTTTATGGAGTGAAGTGTCGATACAATAATACGAACAAGAAGCATCACACTTACCATTGCACAACTCATAGAAGAAAGCAACTCACCATTATATAACTTAGCTTGCAGCCAAGCCAATGATCAATAGAGATGCATAAATATAAATCATAATTGGAATTGGCAAACTTGTTCTTGGTCGAGAACACAGTATGTTTCACAAAAGCTTTTTGTAGAAGTTTCAAAACAGGAACACTCTTTGCTAAGGTTTTTCACAAGTGAAGGCTTTCAAAGTAATACTCAATAGATAAGAGTTTTGTGTAAACAAGGAAGATGAAGAACATGATTGAATAAATCACCATATGAATGCTTGAAACACAACAACTCAAAAGCTTGCTGGAGATAGAGAGGAAGTAGGTTTACTGACTCAAACTGGTAACTGGGAGAAAGGTCCCTTCTTAGAGGGTAGCAGGGATTACAAGTCATAAAGAGCTTCCAAAATATTATGGTACTAGCTAGATTTGAGCCCTCATTGCCCCTATCATAAGAATCTTGAGATGATTAAGGTTAAAGTGAATAAGGATGGAGTATATGCTTGATGAAATATAAGTTGGCAATCTCATGTCCCTTGAATATGAGGGCCACTCATCATGCATACTCAACTTTGGGTCCAGGTAAGTTCTAGTCATTGTAAGTATTTGCATATCATTGAGAACCGCCAACGGGGTACCCCTTGCACATGGTACAGGAGCTTTCCCATAACCACAATGACAAGGCAAGCAGACAATGAGCATCTCAGCAATCTTTTTATTTAGTATATGTATAGCTCATTATTTAGGATGCTTCATAGATGACTCACTATGGTGATGCTGCAAGTTTCCACCATGATTAGGCATGGCTTAGGCTAGCGGCCCAGGCGTTTCTCTAACACAGAATACAAACTCCATGGACTTACAAGTTCCCTCTTTATTTCACACCGTTTACATCCATAGACAAAAGAGCACGATATCAAGCGTATGCAGTACAAGTGCAATGTTGAAAACGTTCCCCTTGACAGCACGGTTCTGCTAATCCCAACGTATATATGCAAGAATATACAACTTTGATGTTCACAATGGTTCAAGTCTATTAGGGGCAAGTAAATAAAGTGTGCCATCAAGTTCGTGAGAGCTTTACTAACTAGTTTTCACATAACAAAATACTTTTTAATTCGAAAGGTAGATGAAGCTTGAGAATTTTCTAGGAATAGCAAAAGCTACTAGGTAGATATGGTGGACACAAGTGGCAAAAGTTTTGGGTACAAAGGATTTTGGAAACATGAGAAGTATTCCTTCTCAAAACAGGTTTTTGGCTAGCAAGGCTGGGTAGCAAGCAAGAGAGTTGAAAGAAACAAGCAAACATACAAGTAATAAAGCCAAACATTCAATCTTCCTTGAAGACACAAAAGGATCTTAAATAAAGAATACTAAGCTTATGAGCCAACAAGAAAGAAAACAAATGATACCAAATACATGTAAGCTCTGTATTTCTTTATTTTTCTTTCAAACTAATGCCACTGACCAGAACTCAGTTTACCAAAACCAATTTAGATTCACTTGATGATCCCAAAGTGGTGCCAATACTGAACAACAAGATCCCTCATATAATAGAGAATGCAAACTAAAATAAGAAGTGCAAAAAGTAAATGGCGAGACTTCTCATTAATATTC
The DNA here is from genome assembly GCA_030063025.1 of Avena longiglumis. NCBI lineage: Eukaryota > Viridiplantae > Streptophyta > Magnoliopsida > Poales > Poaceae > Avena > Avena longiglumis. The sequence goes on along the minus strand of CP125976.1, from coordinate 113,599,651 downwards.
AATAAAGGAACTCTCACCAAGGGATACATAGATAATCAACTAAAGGAGAGATACTTCCACATGAAAACCAAACTATAAGATAACCTATCTACCACAGATATGAATCCACTAAAAAGGTAAAAGATAAAAGATAATGGTGGTGATACCGAGGCACTCCCCCAAGCTTGGAACAAGCCAAGGGGATGCCAAACCTGATGACGAATTACTCCTTTGGTGGTGGTAGTGTTCTCTTGTCATGGGTAAGAAAATCTTTCAGCATCTTGTGAAGCATGTTATTCTCCTCTTGAAGCATATTCACCTTCATCCTAAAAGCATGGTACTTATCACAAAACTCGTTGGTGGTTTGAAGGGCTTCCGCTGCCTCAGGGCAGTATACGAGTTCTGGACCGAAAGCTATGATTCCCTGCATGTGAAGAGAAAAAGCATCCACAGTGTTAGTTGCTCCTACAAAAGTAGGTTTCCTTCCCCTTGTTCCTGCGGTGGTTTGTTCTTCCAACTTTGACTCCACGGGCTTCTTGCCTTTGTCGTCGGCGGAGGCCATGGCGCTCTAAACTTGAGAAGATTTCCTGACAGAAATAGATCGAAAAGAAAACACGACGAGAACACGATGCACGAACCTCGAGGGATCCGGGGGGTTATATATTACGTAGTTTCAATGCATAAGGAAGGTTTTGACACGGAAACGAGGCGAGAGTTCGAGGGTGGCAACCCCTCAGCGGCCAGGCTGGGCCCGCACAGGGTGGGTTTGTCCACCTCGGCTCCGTTCCTCTTCAGTTTGTCTCGAATCTCCTTATGTATAAAAAACATCAAAAATATAAAAATATTGGGGTTTCACGAACCTTCTATTTTCACCACTTTTACCTATTCAAAGACAAACTCTACAGATTCCTTCTCTCCTTCTCCTGAGAATTTCCTTCATACAAAACTTTTGCATAAACTCAATGACAACATTAGTTTAAGCAAAAAAATAAACCTCTGATAAACACTTCAACTGAAAACTCATCAAAACAAAAGCTTCTATAATAAGAGAAAATGCAAATGATGGCGAAATCACAAAATGCAGACGATGGTAAAGATTGATTTTTCCGAAGACCTTCTGTTGCTCAAATAAAAAAGTGCAGAAATGATGAAAGTTGGGTAATAACTTGGAGAACAATCTTAGAAGAATGCAGCTCCATCCGAAGTACTGAGCGTTCTCATGAATTTTTACAATGCAGCACAAAAATCTGTCCCAGGACAGCCACTTTTCACAACTCCTCTACTTCACAAAAGTAGTTGAACTTGACACAAAAACCAAAACAAAAAGGATAAGGAGCGGTTATTACAAAGGTAATAACTTCCAAGACTCGACAAAACTCTTGAGTTATCTCCCAACAAGTACTTTTCTTTAATGCCTTTAAGTTAGGCTCGAAACTTCCAAAGACGCTCACATAGGATTTATATATTTGAAATGAAAGAGAGCATCAAGAAGCAAATAACCGACACACTTGAGTCTAACCCACTTCATATTCATGGGAGTATCATGATAAAACAAATTGTTGAAACAAAAAGCCACAAGCATAGGAAGACAAAACATATGCAACTTTAAAGCTTTCAACATAAAATGGGGAAACTTAACATCATTGAGATGCATAAAACCGTGTTTCCCTCTCTCAAAATAACTTTTAGTAGAACTTTGAATAAAGTTGACAATATAACTGTCATTGGAAACAACTTTATCATCAAAATAACCATACTTACAGTCATCAAAAAGAGGTCCAAGGTCATAGACTGGATCAATAGAAGCAAGTTGTTCCATCATGAAATCTTTATTAGGCAAGCTATTTTCACAAGGAGCTTTAGCAAATTTGGAAAAGTTAAACTCATAAGAATCTCCATCAAACATAGTTAAAACTTTTTCCTTCTTACAATCAATAATAGATTCACAAGTATTCAAGAAAGGTCTACCAAAAATGATAGGACATGTTTTGCTAGTCTTGAGTTAAGCACTAGAACATCAGCAGGATACTTAATCTTACCGCAGAGAACCTCCACATCTCTTACAATGCCAATGGGGCAAATGGTCTCCTTGTTAGCAAGGTGAATAACCACATCAATGTCCTCAAACTCACAAGGACCAATCTCATGCATAATTTCCCTGTAAAGCTCATAAGGAATAGCACTAGAACTAGCACCAATATCACATAAACCATAGTAGCAATGATCACCAATTTTAACAGAAAGCACATGAACACTAGCTTTTCTAGCCTTACCAGGATGATAAATAATATTAGAAGCGTCTTCACAGAAGACAATGTGCTCATCCTCTATATTTCTAGTGACAATGTCTTTCACAATAGCTACCACAGGTTCATCACTCAAATGCTTACCAGGCTCCACAGTTTTCATTGTACCTTTGCTATTTGCACTAATAATCATAGAATACTCCTTTACCTTAGCTGGGAAAGGCATTTTCTCAACATGGGGTTCAGGCGCAATATGATTAGTAGTACAAACTTGAGTACTTCTAACAGGAACATGACTAGCAACATCTTTATAAGGAGCATGGTACTTATTCCACTTCTTCTTGGGAATTTCAATGTAATAGGAAAAGGCCTTAAAATAGCTGGCAATACTTTGGGAATCAAGACCAAACTCATTGCTAATATCACAGAAGCTATCAGTTCCCATAAAAGATTTCATGCATTCATAATCATAGTTTATACCCGACTTTCTTCCTTTGTCATTCTCCCAAGCTTCAGTGTTCTCTTGAATACGGTCTAGAAGATCCCATTTAGCTTCTTCCTTCATACGTGTGAATGATCCAGTACAAGAAGCATCTAGTAAATGTTCAACTACAATAGTAATCAACACCGGGAAAGTTTCCCCTAAGAACTAAAGCAATATCCAACACAATTGTTACAGCGGGACGGAGTGGTGATGATGGTGCTGGTGGAGATGATGGTGTGGATGATGATGATGATCCCGATGAATCCTAGCTTGATGACGGTGTTGATGGCGATGGTCTCCCCTCTCCGGGAAGGAATTCCCTCGGCAGAAATCTGTCTGCCGGAGAGATCTTTCTCTGTCGGTGTTTTCCGCCCCCAGAGGCGGCGGAAATCTATCTGTGTTCGCCCCCTGGCCTTAAGGTTTCGTAGGGAAGATATAGGCGAAGGGGCAGAGTCGGGAGCTAGACATGTTTGCCACACTGCCTAGGCGGCCTAGGGGACCCGCCCTAGGGGTGTGGGGCCCTATATGCCCTTTCACGCACCCCTTCTTTCTTCCTCTGTCTTCTGAAAAATATAATTTTCCCATATTTTTCTGGTATTTTTCTGATCTTCGCGAAATTGCATCAAAACACCTCTTTTTCCATCAGAATCCAGACTCCGGCAGTTCATCCTCCAAGAATCATCCAACATGCATAAACAGATGAAAAGACATAAGCAATACCTCATAATAATACATATATCAATGGATAGAGGCAAATTATGATATAGAATGATGATGCAAATTGGACGTATCATAGAGAATCGCCAATGGGGTACCCCTTGCACATGGTACAGGAGCTATCCCATAACCAAAATGACAAGGCAAGCAGACAATGAGCATCTCAGCGATCTTTTTATTTGCTATTTGCATAGGTTTTTATTGAGGATGCTTCATAGATTACTCAATATGGTGATACTGCAAGTTTCCACCATGATTAGGCATGGCTTAGGCTAGCGGCCCAGGCGTTTCTCTAACACAAAATACATAACTCCATGGACTTACAAGCTCCCCTTTTATTTCACACCGACGACATCCATAGACAAAAGAGCATGATATCAACTATGTACAAAGTAAAACTGCAATGTTGAAAGCGTTCCCCGTGACAGCACGGTTCTGCTAATTCCAACGTATAAGTGCAAGCATATACAACATAGATGACACAATGGTACAAGTTTATTAGGGGTAAGAAAAATAAAGTGTGACTTCAAGTTTGTGAGAGCTTTAATCACTAAGTTTTCACATAACAAAATACTTTTTAATTGGAAGATAGATGAAAACAAGAATATACTTGGAATGGTGTAACACACCATGCATAGGAATTTATAGTGGACACTTTGGAATAACTTTGTTTCTTGGGAGTTGGATGCATGAGTAGAGCTTACTCAATACAAGTGGAGGCTAGCAAAAGACTGGGAACGACCAACTAAGAGAGCAATAATGGCCATAATCATGCAGAGCGACAAAACATTACTAATCAAAGCATATACTGGTACCACAAGTCAAGAACTAAATGATCATAGAGGCTATGTTGACTTGTTTATAGTCATAACATGGTGTGATCATGTGCCAAGTCAATCCAAACAAAGCATCAAAGGCGAATATCACAATACTATACTTTTGTATGCTAAAACAATGCATGATTCCTTCAAGGCACAGTAAGCAATCCCAATTGTTTGGAACAAGTCATGCTACAACAATAATCACTAATCATAAGGTCAAAACAACACCTAGCACGACATGATAAAGTCTAAGTCACGGTCAAAGCAAGCTCCCTTTTGTACCACTATAAGCAAGAACTTTCTACTCCTCTCCAACACCAATCGACTTATTTGAAACAACTCACAAAGATAATAATCAATAAAGATCAGTGAGCATGTCTCACAAAATCCATGAAGAAGGAATAAAAAGTTCTAAGCTGAAATCACAAGAAAACTAAGGCTAAACACAGTGCTAGCAAAAGTGAACACTCACAGAATAATAAGAATGAAAAGTAGAGTGTTCTAGGCAATGAAAACATAGTGTGTCTCTCTCCAAAAAAAGTGTGATGTGATCAACCAACTTATTCAAGCAAACTAAGCAAACAAAAATCAAAAACAAAAACTAAGACGCTCCAAGAACAATACAACTGTGCATGAAACAATAAAAACGAAGTGTCTAGAAAGACATGAGCTTTTTATTGATGAAGAAGGGGATGCCTTGGACATCCCCAAGATTTGACGCTTGTACCTCTTGAATATTTCTTGGGGTGACACGGGGTAGCATCCCCAATCTTGAGCTTTTGTCCATTCTTCATCTCATTACATCATTCTCTCTCTACACCTGCAAATTTTCCTTCATACAAAACTTCACACAATCTTCATTAGCAACATCAGTATATTCAAAAGATAATAGACCCTTAGGTTTAGCTTTAGAACAGAAAAACTTCTAGTAAAAACACAAGCTACTGTAGCAATTCCCTCAAAAAGATCAATTTTCCAAAAAGAACCCAAAAAGGAATCAATAAGAAGCAAATGCAAATAATGGCAGAAATCTGTCAAAATAGACCAGCAGGTAGAAACCGATTTTTTATCAGACCTTTTGTCGCTCAAATAAAAAAAGTTTTGAACTAACTAAATTTAGCTAACGTACTGGGGATTTTATTCACAAAATATCAGCTCAATCTGACTTACAGAGATTCCTCACGAATTTTTACGGTGGAGCACAAAAATCTGTTTCGGGACAGCAACTCCCCAAATCTTACTTCCCTCTCATTAAAGGTCATTCTTGGCACAAAAACCAAACAAGAAGGACAAGGAGAGTTCATTACTGAAGTAATAACTTCTAAGACTCAAGAAAACTCTTGGGTTATCTCCCAACAAGTACTTTTCTATAACGCCTTTAAGTTAGGCTTGATAGTTTGAGAAGATGCTCACATGATAAATATGAATTGAAGTAAAAGAGAGCATCAAGAAGCAAATTCAAAACACATTTAAGTCTAACCCACTTTCTATGAATAGGAATCTTGTAAAGAAACAATTCATGAAAGCCCAAAGCAACAAGCATAGGAAAGCAAAACAAGTGCAACTTCAAAAAAATTAACATAAAGAGGGGAAACTTAATATTGTTGAGATACATAAACCATGTTTCCCTCTCTCATAATAACTTTCAGTAGCATCGTGGATAAAATTAACAATATAACTATCACATAAAACATTCTTATCATGATCCACATGCATAAAATAATTATTACTCTCCACATAAGCATAGTCACTTTTATTAATTGTAGTGGGAGCAAATTCAACAAAATAGCTATCATTACTATTCTCATCACCATAATCATCAAATATAGGAGGCATATTGTAATCACAATCAATTTTCTCCTCAATAGTAGGTGGACTAAAAATATCATATTCATCATTGTAATCATCATATATTGGAGGTTTGGTATCATCATAAGCAATAGAATAGCTATGTTCCAAAGTTGGGGAACTAAAAAGATCATTTTCATAAAAACTAGCTTCCCCAAGCTTAGACGTTTCCATAGCATTAGCAATAATGGTGTTCAAAGAATTCATACTAATAATATTGCTATTAGCATGCAAATAAAGTTCCATAGGTTTTTTAATTTTCTCTTCAAACACTTCATGTCCTAACTCAAGACAAACACTATAGAGATCTATATTTTTTTTTGTTATTTTCCATTAAGCCTAACTAGTGAAAACAAGAAACAAAAAGACAAAACTGCAGAATCTATAGGAAATAACTTTGAGCACTCACACCGGAGGATGTGAGTACCTTTTACCTTACCTCCCCGGCAATGGCGCCAGAAAATAGCCTGATGTCTATGTACTTCTATTCTTGTAGACAGTTGTTGGGACTTGAAGTGTAGAGGTTTGTATAACAGCAGCAAGTTTCCCTTAAAAGGATTACACAAGGTTTATCGAACTCAGGGAGGAAGTGATCAAAGGTATTCCCTCTCAAGCAACTCTGCAATCAAGATACGAGAATTCTCTTGTGTCCCCAACACACCCAATACACTTGTCAGGTGTATAGGTGCACTAGTTCGGCAAAGAGATAGTGAAATACAAGTGGTAACGGTGCTAGAAAAGAGCTTCTAACTTGTTTTTGATGTGGGAGAAACTAAAGACAAACTGAAATAAAGATCGAAGCAAGCAAATATGCAACAGATTTAGAAGTAAACGGTGTTTCAATGCTTAGAAACAAGGCCTAGGGATCCTACTTTCACTAGTAAACACTCTCAATAAATATATTCTCTTCATGATACTATCCTGAACTACTCCCCGGTTGGACACTCTAATCCATGGTAGGGCTATAATAGCACACCTCAAAGTCCTTTTTCCCAATCTAGATAACCCAACACTGTCACCTTGAGCGCTAGATGGTTCCAACAAACACCACAATTTTATAGAGACATCCAACTCCAAATATAACTCATGATAAATATGTATATAATCTAGCTTAAGTGCCACACACAGTGCGCACGCTGTCACTATCACACACGTGGGGAAAACAATAGATCTATTAAAGCACGATGAGCATTTATGTTGACTCAAGCCTAAGTGCCACCATGGCGTGCATGCTGTCACTTTCACACACATGAGGAGAGCAGAGATCTATTAAAGCACTTGAGTAGCAAGGTAGATCTATTTGATTACAAAGCTCATGACCACAACAAGATCATGCATAGAGAAAGAGATGAACACATACCTACCGGTAGAGCCCTTAGCCTCGAGGAAGAACTACTCCCTCCTCATCATGGGAATCAGCAACAGTGATGGAGATGGTGGTGGAGATCAATGGAGATGGCTCCGGGGGCACTTCCCCGTCCCGGCAGGGTGCCGGAACAGAGACTTTATGTCCCTCGAATCTCTCCTTCGGTGGTGGCAGCACTATGGAACTATTCGTGGCTTTCTGGTCGATGCCCTAGGGTTTTCTCCCCGGGAGGCTTTTATAGGTGAAGGAGGCAAGGTCGATGGAGGGCCAGGGGGCCCACACCCCCTATGGGCGCGCCCAGGGTGGGACCCGCGCCCACCTAGGGTGTGGCCACCCTGGTGTCCTCCTCCGTTTCGTCTTCGGTTTTCCGTATTGTTTAGGGAAAATATGAACTTTGGCTTTGTCCGTCAATTCGAGAATATTCATTTTTTAGCTTTCTGAAACCAAAAACAGCAGAAAATAGGCAAGTGGCACTGTGGCATCTTGTCAATAGGTTAGTTCTAGAAAGTGCATAAAAATATAGACATGTAGACAAAACATAGCAAAGTGGATACTAAACAAGCATGGAACATAAAAAATTATAGATATTTTTACAACGTATCAGCGTTGCGCGGAAGGCTAACCGGCGGCAGCCTGCGCCATCAATGGCGATGCGATGGCACGCTGACCCACTGGGCGCCTCCTGTGTTCTCGCGCCGACATTGATGGCGAAGGAGCGGGAAGCTGCGCGTGTTCACGAGCAAAAGGGATATTTAACCCTGCGCCCGTCGGTGTCGCACTCCTCACCTCTCTCCATTGCAAACCCTAGCCGCCGCCACCACCACCATCGCTAACCATGAAGACGCCGTCGTGGCTGAAGAAGGGGAGGGGCAAGAATGACCACGAGGCTTCTGGCTCTAGCAGCCAGCGCTCCGGCCGGATGCCGGCCTTCCTCCACGGCATGTCACTGCCGCGGCCGAAGGATTTTCGGGGCCTCCACGTGGAGGCTCACTCGCCCCCGCGGCCGGAGCGCCGCGATCGGGCAGATTGCATCATGAGTCTGCCTTCTTTGGAGGAGGACGGGCATCCAAAGACAATGACGTGTCCCTCACCACCGGCACCTCAAGCAGCCGTGTCTCGGTGCCGCCCGTGCCCAAGAAGGGCAAAGGGCTAGAGGAGGAGATCCGTGGCTGGATCAGGGGCCTCCCGCCGGCCCAACGGTGGGACCCTGCCTACCAAAGCGAGGCCTACTGGAAGGAGTGGCTCGATTGGGAGCACAAGGTGCGCCGCGCCACCACCATCCGCCATGAACTGCAGCCGGGGGAGGTCCACCCTATCCCTGACATCGACTCGGACGAGGAGGGCGCCGTCAACCACTCCGACGCCAAGCTCGACAGCGAGGATGGCAATAACGAGGGCCGCGACGACGACATCGTCGTCAAGCAGGAGGCGGTGGACGACGTCGCGACCAACCTGCCCCCGGAGTACCGCGAGGTACTGGCGCGGGGCTATGATGAGGATGTAACATCCCAACATTTAGAAACCTAACGAAGGGTAAATTTAGGATTATGTATTGTTGCATGCATCTACTTGTGAAAAGGTGGGTAAAATTTTCGCCAAATAAAACTTTAAGTGATCAATGTTTCTTTCTTACTTTAAGATTAGGTCTAGACTTAATGGAGGATTGTTATAAACTATGATGTGATCTTAAAAGAATTATGTGTGTTTTGAAATGGGTTTGGATTTAAAAACTTAAGTGTTTGAATAATAATTAAAATGATTTAGATAGAGGATTTGAATCTTAAATTAATTAAGATATAGGTAGTATAACTTAAATCTCCAAACAATAGAAAATATGAAATTCATTTTCATATTATAAAGACATAAACAAATTACAACAGAATAAAGAATAAGGATATTCTTTATTAATAATAATATAATCTTTATTACAATTGACTAAAATAAAGATTACAAGAATTATAAAATAAAAATTACAAAGGACTAAGAAAATTACATCTACTAACTATCCTATATCTAAAACCTAAACTATATCTTTATCTTTATCATTGAACCTGCAAAACAAAGATTAAACAGAAATAAAACAAGATTAGTGTTAGTAGATATTTCTCTCAGATATGTCAGTGAGGTGCACTTGACAATCTCATCATTGAGAAATGTCAAGGAGGGGCAAGTTTCACCAATATGAAAGATTCCATCTTTCATAAATTCCCAGCCAGAATACAAATGACAACCAAAAAGGGACCAACTCACCATCCAAGGTAAAAGTAGATTGGTAATAGTAAGTTCAAATTTTATGAACCTATCCATATGTGCATAGCAGGCACACAGGCTGCACACACACACGCATGCAAAGGGTGTGCTGTCGACTTCACAAGCACAACCAGATCAAACAAAACCAGAGCACAGCCGTGGGGAAACACCTCAGTGCCACACCACACCACAGCACAACCAGGGTGAACAACAAGTAAACCAAGAACAACAGCCAAACCAACCACTAGATTAATCCAAACATCACCAGAATGGTGACATAAGGAGGGGGAAGAACCAGGTGGACAACACGGCCAAGCCCAGGAGCTAGGAGGAGCAGGCTAGCTCCAGATCAAGCACAGGAGTCCAGCAAAACCAGATCAAGATCATCACCAACTTACTCCACAAATATCAGCTTTTGTGGTGAGTTTCATAAAACCTTCACATGATCTAATCATCTTATTTAGATAAAGGTATGTGTTGTTTTACAAAACAAATCCTCAGAAGACACCCAAGTGGGGTGAATCCATCATAGGGATTTCTGAAAATCTAAAGGCAAACAGCAAAGCACCAGAATCCAACCAGAGCTTAGAGCAACATCCTTGCTCTGGTTGTCAAACCATATTCTACAATTCAATTAATTCATATACCTATGATCTATTTCTAGGCACATCCCTAAAAGAAGGGTAGCACCTTAGCAACAAATATTTGGGATCCATAGATTGATCAAGCTCACTATCATTTTTCCAAGCTATGATTTAATAAAGAATAGCTGGTACTACTACCAGGACTATCTAGATGAATCAATTAGATAAGATTTGAATCCCTAAGCCTCAGACCAACATCATTGGTCATAGGGAATTAAGATAAGACCATCTCTATTTTTGTTTAAAAGCCAAGATTATTTTAAACATAAACTAACCAAATCCATGGTTTAGAATCAAACTTGTGTGCCATACATGATGGTTTCACAAGAACAATCCATTATGAATCAGGAAAGACAGTAAATCATCATAGATTCAGACAAACAACTAACTAATCACTTTCCTATTAACACAGGAATCATAACTAGGATATTTTTATGTACACTTCACTACCTGAGATCATGATGATCTCAGACCACATGTTAATTCCCAAACTAACAGCACTAGGACAGCAGTTGTATCCTACCATAATCAGGACCATGAATTCAATAAACAGTAGAAAGCTATCAAATCATTGGCTTGACCAAGCATGTTTCCCATACAACCACGTCATCTGAATCAGATGCAATCCAAGCATCAAATCATCTAGTAAGCCACTAGAAACATCATATATCATTTTAAGCAACAATCCTCAGGCCAATAAGCCTTTAGCATGTGTACAGATCATCTAAACATGAATCAATTCATCCAGTACATGAACAAGCACATCACAGGAACCCAAAAGGGATAATCATCCTAATATGAATTAGACAGTAGCCAGAGAGGACACTGCTAACATCTAGCATCGAATCAGCATACACAGAGAGCACCAGGAGAGGGGAACCAAACTCACTGTAGGTCCTCGCTGAAGGATAGAAGAGGAAGCAAGGGGGCCGATGGCCATGGCAGCACGGGGAGCACCCCAGAGGGGGCCCTGCAACCCGCACGGCGCCACGACAACGACCTTGATTACGCCTGGAGGTGTAGAGCATCACCTCAATGCACAACGACCACCGTCGCACTTGAATCCATGCCAATCCCCAAACCCTAGGGTTCGGGGACATCGATCCATCGCAGAGAGCCCAGACTCAATCCAATTGGATAGAATGAGCAGACGTCGACAACCCCTAATACACCACGATGGCGACTGCCGACGTGGCGAGAATCGCCGGTGGCGGCATCGCCGGCCACGGGGTCGGGTCAGAGGAGGAGATGATGAACTCGAGGGAGAGAGAGAGAGGCAGTGAGGAGTGGGCCAAGCTAGGCCAGACCCTTCGAGGGGCTCTTTTATCTCGTACTAGTGGGCCAGCAGGGCCCAATAAGATAAACCAGCCCAGAAATTCTTCCAGGCCTGTTTTAATAAAAAGGAAAAGACCAAAATACCCCTAGACTTAATTAAATACTAGAAAATAAAATAAAAGTCCAAAAAATTATAAATAAAATATTTTTGGATTCACAATAATCCACACTATCCAAATAAATTAAGAAATAAAATTTTAGACATTTAAATTTTATTAAGAATTTTGTAAATTATATATTCCCTATGGAATTTTACAAAATTATTGAAAGGTGATAAAAATAAATAAAAATCACTTTCATTATATATTAATATTATGGTATTTTTGAAAAATACTAAATAAATATTAGTAATAAATTTAAGGTATAATTAATTATTCCTAAAGGAATTATTAAATCAATAAAAGTCAATAAAGGGAAATAAAATAAATCAATACATGTTATAAATATTATAAACCCTTTATTACTCAAAAAGAAACTTTTGGGGGTAAATGCATATAAATTCAAATAATGCATTACATTATCTGCATAATCATTTTGTTTTTAAATATTGTCCTTAGGGCAATAATGATGTTTTTGTAGAACTAGAAGCTCAAAGTCCAGTGCAAGCATCAGACTTCACTACCTTGCCATCACAAGGCAAGTTCATCACGTGCTCATGTCCTTTGAAGAGTCTTTATCAAAGTATTTGCAAATTGTGTGATATCATATATGATATAAAAGGAATAAAATATTATTTTCATAAATAAAGAAATCATAGATATCATCCTAAGTGGTGATATAATGGAGCAATAGAACTTAGAGTTCTAATTGCAAAAATGATGATCAAATAGGGACTTAACAACCCCTCACATCAGTGATTCTAGCGCCGTATATTACGATTTAGCCATGAGATTTGGAATGGGACAGAGAAGTCAGTTGTATCTTCTTCCTCTCGCATGAAGCCGATGTGTCGTGGGTCATTATCCTCGTAGCATGCATATTAATTGGTAATTCAGAGGATATGCAAGATATGGGTGGGAACCTCAACGTCCCACGATAGTTCGCATCTAACGGTTTATACAAACCATTGCCGTAATTCATTATGTGGGCATGGTGTACACCAATGAGGCATGCGGGGTCCGCGAAGGGCGGTGATTGGCTTGGACCAACTACGGCCCCACATCATGGAATTGTGGACGGAAAGTACGCCTGATCATTGTGCAACAAGGAGTTGATCTCTCTTGGGTAAAGTAACGACCTCTGCAGAGTGTAAGAATCAGAACTTGTTACTCCTGCTTCGGAAGAAGCTATGAACACGGCAGGAAAGGAACTCCATGAAAGTTCTAGTCAACCTGAAGGTGATTGTCATAGTTTTTTCAGAATAAAATCAATCTTTGAAGAAAGATTTACAAAAAAACTGCATAGTGTCAAGGATTTATAATCCGAGGTGGTAGTTAGAGCATCAAACTTCCCACCTTGCATATAATGAACTTGTTGGGTAACGCTCTTACTCATCTTTTCCTTTGATCCCTTGCTTAGACTCTGAGGATCCTGAAGACGTGCCAATGTATGCAGCTGAATGCCAAGAAGATGTGTTTTACGAGAAACTTGGTCTATCCGGAGGAGTTGAAGGCGTGGACTATGAGATCCGCTATGGTGTTGATTAGAACAAGTCCACATAAGTACCTAGTTGGTAGTAACTAACGGAGCCGAGCAGCATGAACCCTATAGAATAAGCTGTTGAGCCCCACTCCTAATCGGAGTTGTTACTTTTAAATTCCGCTGAACATCTTATATTTTGGATTTGTAAGTAGGATCTTTGGGAAGTCTTGAACTTCCGGTATTGTAATAATAATGTGTGTACCTTTGTAATATGGACCCGCAATGTTTTTGTTGTACCACTCTGAGGGACGTGATATTTACGGAACGGTGTTCTGTGGATGTCATGTCAACGACTATAGTGTACTACACATGCAGTGGTATGCTGGGTCACCGCAGAGGACGCCTTCACCAAGCAGGCCATTGCGGCCAGCGCAGGAGGAGGAGGCCCAGTGGCACGGCTACGAGGAGGCCCTCGCGCTCACCCGCATGGTGGCTGAGACGAACTCCCAGCTGCCTCCACCGTCGCCGCTGCCGATTTGGGCGCCTCCGATCGCGTCGGAGGTGGGGATGGAGCTGGCGCACCTCCAACGGTGGGAGTCGTGGCCTGTGCGAGCGATCAAACCGCCCGCTCCCGCTCCGGCCCTGCCGTCGTCCAACCTCTGGACGCCGCCAAGGTGCATCGACCTTGACCCGTAGATGGACGAGGCGGTGTCGGCGCGCGAAGATCGGTAACGGGCTAGGATTAGTTTAAATTATGTTTTTTATATATTGAATGTAAATTAAGTATAAACTTTATCAGTTTTTCACGTGAGTTGTTTGTGTTTGAATCTAAAAAAAAGTTGTCTCGCCTAGTACGAACAAATGGGTCACGTCGTTGTGCGCGGCTGGCTGGACAGACCGGAACCCCTACTTATATCGACGCTTATTAGCGGCAGGATGTGCCACGCTCGTTTTCTGTCGACAAAGATTCCTAGGCCTGGTGCCCACCATACGAGAGCAGGCCCACCATGCTCCCAAGCTCGGGCCCAGATGATATAAGCAGTTTCCACGCACGCAAGTCGCTCTAAGCAGCAATTCCGAACATTTCAGGTCACTACAGTTTTCTACTGAATTAGTAATGGAATAGCTGTTCCATCTCAAGAAAAAAAAAAGTCCAGTGTAAGTTTGATCTTCTACCGGGTTCTCATTTGAACCTACAAGGAACATTAAGATTCAAATTTTGGTGCGAGAGATGACGGTTCAGATCAACTTCTAGTTTTATCATGGATCCTTGGTGTATCCATGCGAATGATTCCGAGTAATAAAGTTGTCGGCGGTTCTTATAAAAATCTACAATTACCTTCCTTTGCAATTTGTTTATAAGATATTCCTCTTTTGATTGTTCAAATGCAGCCATCATTTCCACAAATGTATCGTTGTTATTAAAATAGAAACTTTGAATGTCTACTGTCACACATCTAACAAAATACAAATGTTATCCCCCATTCATATACACGCTTCATGGCTCTTAACATCTGAGATCACGGATCAATAAAATCGAGTGGCTGCATGGCCAGTTATGACAATTAAATTGGAGTCTAAAGAAGGAGACAAACGAGAACACACGTATAAGCGACCAAATAGAAGGAAGGCTTACACGGCACGGCCCTAGCAGGTATGTAGCTGCGCAACACACGTGCATCACGCCGCCACCATACACCCAGAGGGACAGGGCCGGTCCACGAATTTTGGGGGCCCTAGGCCAACATGACATCAAGGGCTTTAGTAGTAGATCTTCCTTAGGGTCTAGGGGGCAACCCCCCCCCCCCCCCCCCTACTCCAAAAAAAATGTATTATCTCTATTTATTATATATATAGAGAGACAAAACACATGGTAGATGGCGGACCTACATAGGGCTGAGTGGGGGCCCATGCCCCCACTCAATTTTTCATTTCCAAGCCTAAAAGCCCAATAATTTAGTATAAAGGCCCCCAGTCAGCCCAATAACAATGCCTCCACTCACTTAAGGCCCCCACTAATTTTCTAGGCTGGGTCCGCCCCTGTATATCTATATCCTATAAAGGAAGCATCTCTCACCGTTTGGCTGCTTTGAGATATGTGCGTGTGGATAAAATATCCCCATGTCTGGTCTTTACGTGCTATCTCCATTATATCCCAAAGAGGCATATCGCCACCGCCACGCCAGATCTCCACCACAACCTCATCGCCATCGCCACTACCATGTAACCATTGTTCTCGGATCCATGCGGCGGGTACCATCTTCATCGTCATCATCCACTGCCCTAGGTTCCGGCACCACCATCTCTAGGCCTCAATCCTCCCATCCCGCGCATCGAGTACCATCTTCATCGCCGTCATCCACTCCCCTAGGTTCCGGCACCATCATCTCTGGGCATCAATCCCCCATCCTGCCCCCAAATCTCCCACCCACCACATAGCTAAATTCGACGGCCGTCACCTCCTATCACCATCGCCGGCAGTGGGCACGCACTCCTCCATCCACAGAGCCCGGACCGTCTGTTCTCGTGGTCCAGTCCCATGGACGGTGATGACGGCAGACCGCCCGCTCACAACGTCGTCCACCTGGACGCAGTCTAGCCCAGTTATGCGGGTGTCGAGACAGGGACGCGGTCCAACCCAGGTAGGTCCCTCAAATCCGCCGCCTTTCTTACTCTCGCCGTCGCCGACCTGGAGAGCTATCATTACACGGAGCCGCCGCCGCCGTCGAGTGCAGTGGAGAGCGCGTAGAGGCTGCATCTGGTCGTCCTAGGCTTCGATTTGGCGCGTATTGGCTGCACGGGAACCCGGTGTTATTAGAAAGTCTTCATTCATTCTGAATCTTTTAGAATGTCGTTTATTACTATCTTTACAATAGTGGCATCACTGTCAAATAGACAAGCACAATTTTTTTAGATATAATAAAAAAGGATAAGACAAGGCGAGAAATTGTTCAGAATGAGGAGTACGGAAGGACTATATTAAGTGGCAAACTAAACAGATATACGTGATACATGAATTTTGACAAAACAAATGGTGGCAAACTCGTTTTTGTTACTCATAACACTTCTGTTGTGACATCTAGAACCGATACCATAATATTCATATCTTTAACTATATTGAAGCCATTGAACGTTAACATAGCGCAAATAGTAAATACTTGATCTCTTCACCGCACCTCATCTTTCGTCTCTGATGTCAACAAGGATTATTCGTTTGAACCCACATACAAGTACTCAATAGGTAGAAGAGAGTATGTAGTTAACTAGAGAAACATACGGAAATTCACTTTGGCTCCTAGATGTATATGCACTCGGTGTTTAAAAAAACATTTGAAAATGTCAAAAGATTTCAATAGAAGTCATGTGTATAACTGGACATTTTATGCTCACATAGAAAGTACATGAGGAAATGAACATTTTATGGCATGTGTAATTAGAAAAATTTGGATGCTTCAATATTCCTATTCACGCCTTCTTTATATAAGAAAAATAAATGTTCCTTTTTTGAAACTTTGTGTGCAGAACATAAAATACTTGGACATATATCCAAAAAATATATTTTAATGAAATTTTAAATGGTTTCTTACGTATTACTATGACACGTGCATCTACACCTCCTGAGGATAAACTTGGGATCACAGCGCATATTTAAAACACACTGCTGAGAAGATCTATCCACCAAAGCCAAAGCTGTCCACAACCATTGTCATGTTATAGAGGTTGCCTTGTCCAATGAAGAAATTACTACTGTATGTTTTCCGGAGGCCTTTTCCGGAAGTGGTTCTTTGAAGTTTTAATCTATTTCCATTTAAGCTGACCTGAAATGAAACGGTCTCTTCTGTTGGGCACACACCGTGCATGCAGAAGATCTTTTCTTTCAAAAGTTTTTAGTTCGAGGATTTGCCTGCGTGTCTGGTCCATGTGGACCAGCCGTTGCTGCATTTGGAGCATGGGGCCACGTTTCCTGTGATGGTCCTCCCGAGCTGTCACCTTTTTGGCATTCGGTGGAAACATTTTTATTTACTCACTCCGACCCAAATTCATATCTTGATAAATTTAAGTTAACTAATTTGGATCGGAGGAAAGTATTTTTTTTTGCGAGAGCACCACCATCGATGATTCAGTATTGTGATAGAAACTTATCGGGATGCCCTCTAAAAAAGAACTGTGAGGTGACCACTCAAGATTCACCAGAAAGATGAGACAATCACAACCATATAATGTCAGTGTTTGAGTGAAAGAGTGTTGCACACAGTGACACAGTTGCATCGCGGTCAGCAACCATGTTGTCAGTTTATATCATACCTTGGTTGAATGCACGGTAGCTAGTTTATGATGGTGTTGTTGAAGATGTCTGATTATTCTCAAGTTCCCGCTTAAATAAAATAGCCATTAAAAAATAAAAGTAATCCTACTTTTTCTGGTGAAATAACACAAAAATAATAAAAAACACAAATAAGTCTAGGCACCCTAGCAACGGCTACAAACACCGGCAAGCGGAGGACGCGCCGCCGTCTTCGCCCTCTATCATCGAAACCGGACAAAAAATAGCAGTAGAGATTATTTTAGTAGACAAACAAAAAATCGGCATGCTAAGTGCTAAAGGACTAATCATAAAAAAGATGAGAAATATAGATTAGAAGAGTCGGACCAACAACCACGCAAATGAACACGAAAACTGATAGATCCTAGGCAATCATCGGGACGCCTTGAACTTAACAGCTCGGCCTTGATTGCATTGTGTACAAGTTCAACCATGTTGTGATAGGCTTAAAACTCCGTGATGCGCTTGATAGGATGATTCGATCCGAACAAGAAGCATGTCATGGTTTGTTCATCGCATTCTTGTATGTTGGCACAGATCATGTGAAGCTCTATTTTCTTAAATTACTATTTCACACTCTTCGTTCCTTTGTTTAGCTTTTGAATCTTAAAGAGGTCTCAGGTGTAGTGAGACGGAACAAAGAGGGAGTGCATGTGAGCCTTCATTGCTTGCCAAGAGTTGTTGGGAGGTTCTCTTCTTGCTTGTCGGGCAACTTGGATTTGTTCCCACCTAATAAGGTTGGCATAATCATCAAACTCGAGGGATGTCATAGCCGCCATCTTCTCATTGCTATAATTTTGTGTGCGGGCGATCTTATCAACCTTGAGTTTCCATGATAGGTACTCTTCGGGATCATTGGAACTGGTAAACTTAGGCATCGTCAACTTGAGTTTTACAAATGTTTCTTCATCAATTGGCAGGAACGATGATGATGGTGTCCATGTTGATGACGACGGTGGTGGTGTTCATCATCTGAGCTATCATGAGGATCATCATCTGGGTCTCGGTCACCTTGACGTACTTAGTGATGATTTTTTTGTTACCTCGGCTGATGAGGAGGAGCTTGATGTTGTTGTTACGGTGGTTGTTGTTGAGGAGGTACTTGAGGCTCATGACTAGGTGTTGACGAGGCTGAAGGGAATATGCCCGAGAGGAAATAATAAAGTGGTTATTATCGTATTCCTTGTTTATGATAAATGTTTATTTTACATGCTATAATTGTATTAATACGGAAACGTTAATGCATGTGTGTTTAATAAACAAAAGGAAGTTCCTAGTTATGTCTCTCATATAAACTAGCTCGTTGATTAACAAGATGATCAAAGGTTTCCTGATCATGGATATTGGATGTTGTTAATAACGAGGTCACAACATTGTTGGAATGATGTGATGAACATTTATCCGAAGTATAGCATTATGATCAAGTTCATTGTGTTTATATTGCTATAACATCATACGAAGTAATCTTAGTCCTTAGACCATAAGATCATGTCAATCACTAAAACCAGAAGAGTATCTTGATAACATCAAACGTCACACCGTAACAGGGTGATTATAATTAATAAAGATGTGTTCAGTGCTACGAAGGTGTTATGTTGAGGCTCATGGATCAAGAATGGAATTTGTCCATCCCGATAAAAGATAGATATACTCTGGGCCCTCTCGGTGATATCCCATTAGTTAGCTTGCAAACAAGTGATTTGATCACTAGAATGTTATATCACGGGAACGAGAAAAGAGTACATGTTGGTAACGAGATCAAACTAGGTATGGGGATACCGATGATCGGATCTCGGACATGTAATATATCGCGAGACAAAGGGATTGAGTTACATGCGTATAAGGTTCACACGATCACAGAAGTCATCGTTGAATATGTGGGAGTCAGTACGGATCTCCAGGTCCCGCTGCTGATTATTGATCGGAGAGGGGTCTCGATCATGTCTACATTATTCGCGAACCGTAGGGTGACACACTTAAGGGATGCCGACACCATTTGGAGCAAATAAAATGCCAGAGAAAGAAAAAGGAAAGCGCAGGAATTTATTTCACTAGACACCAAAACTGTTTTGGTTGAAATTGTTGAAACTGGTTCTGCATGTGAAATTGAAATGTTGTTAGGGGTTTTATGTGAATGTTTGTTAATTAGAGTAATTAATTTTTTTTGAATAAATAAATAAAAGAGTTTTATTTAAATGAGAGCTTGCATTAAATTTGGTGGAAATTTAATGCATGTGAGTGGATTTTTGAGTGGAGCTATCTTTATGTGAGTGGAGGCTTTTATTTTGAGTGGGATCTCCACCCACATGAATGTGGAAGAGGTGGGGGCAGCCACCATGGGCTGGGCGCCATGCCCCTTGGGGTGCCCCCTCTACCTATAAAAGGCCTCTCTCTCCTCCTCTCAAAGTACACCTCCTCGCGAAGGATCTCTCTTCCTCCTTTAGAATTTCCCCATGGTCTCGGATCAGCGAGATACATGTTCGGTGGATTTTTCTGGAAGAATTTATTGCTTCCACTGCTTCGCTGGAGCGAGGGCGCGAAGGTTGTCCGGATACCCGAACGTGTGTGCGATCACGGATGCACCACTGCTTTGCGGTGCTAGACTTCATGGTGTTGGACCGGCTAGACCAGATGGACTTCATCACGATCTTGAGATCGACAAGCGTTCGACTACATCATCCACGAGTACAACCTCGTTAACACTATTCGATCTTCAAGGGTACGTATTGTATGGATGTATATGAACACGCTGCTTGTATCTAGTAGAAAGATCTTGGTACTTAGTTCCCATCGTAGAATTTTTTTGTTTTCTATGCTGCGAACCCTACAGTGGTATCAGAGCCGGATCTATGCGTATATGCTTTACATGGGTAGTACACACACACAGATATATATATATATATATATATATATATATATATATATATATATATGTGTGTGTGTGGGCGATGATAATTATTTTATTGCTTCTTCGTTGTACTTTGGATATTGGTGGCATAGTGGGATGAAGTGGCACAGACAAACTTTACATGTCCTCACACATGAGACATGTTCCACGCTTGATATGCAACTAGTTTTGCATAAGTGGCTAGCGGGTGTCTGTCTCTTCTACTATAGTCAATATCTAATTTGCAACGAGTTTTCAATAATTTGGTTATCCTCGTTGTGGTTCATGTTCGTAGGTAAGAACAGTTCTATCTTCGAAAGCCCTAAGCTACGTAAAACTTGCAATGGATAAATTAGATGCGTCTAGTTTAGATTGTTGTTGTGATAGTGTCATAATATGGTAATGTTGTAAGTAGAAGTATAAGTCGATACTCTTACAACACATATAACGTGTAAGTACCATAGACCTTGGCCTTACACATAGAGGTATGATGGCGATCATACCATGATGCACGTGATGGAGATCAAGTGTAAGAACCATATCATTTCACTTGTTAACATGTGATGTTTGTTGCATCTTATATTGCTTGTTTGACGTTTTATTAACATAAGATGATCCCTCATTTAGATATCAAGATAAAAACGTGTTCTCCCTAAAGTATGCACCGATTATGTTTCGTCGCTCCAAGACATCACGTGATGATCGGGTGTTTTTGGATCCATGATCATATTTCGGGTGTAAGACAGTTTACACACGCGAATACTAAGGTTCTTACTTGGCGAGCCTAGCGTGTGTAGACATGGCCTCGGAACACGGACGAAAAGGTTAAGCATGAGTCGTATGGAAGATATGATGCCCATTTGATGCTCGCCTTTCAAGCTACACTGACTCACATGATGATCGAACTTGGTGTAGTGTATTTGGTTCATGTAATCACCAAAAAGACACGAGGGATGTCGTTTTTGAGTGGGAGTTCATTTCTAATTTGGATTAGAAGAACTCAATTTATCATAAATTAAATCAAAATGAATTTGCATAATTTGTTGTAGTCATTGGCATTCGTTCACCACCTTATGCATAGTTGTAATTGAGATAATAGAACTATAGAATTCTGGATATATACTTTATAAACTGGTATCGTATTGTGTTGAGTGTCAATCTAAAGTTTAAATTCCTATTGCAAACTTTCAGCAAACTCTATTTACTCCATGAAATTTAATAGTTAGTATTAAATCGAGAGTAACAATTCTAGTGTTAGTATCTTAAGTATCATGTTTGCCTCCATGATTCTTGATTGTTTTTAAATATCAAGGTTATCTAGGAGCTGAAAGAACTATTTCAGAAACCATCATGTGTGGCGGATATAACAATATCTGGAACAATGTTTTGGTTGCAATATGATAGAGTATAATGTATGTTCTCAAATTGGATGAGAATTTGCGAAGGTTGGAGATGCTAGACATCCTCATCATCCAAAAGGGTTTTGGAAAGTGACGTTATACTCACAATTCGCCTTTATAAGCTACATTATCTTGATCATGAAAGTTGTCATGATAAGGATGAATAGAAGATCTATGTAAAGTGTTTACTATACTAAAATATTATTAAAGAATGGATTTTGAAAGAACACCGATCATTTGATGATGGTGATCTACTTTAAAGTGCAAGCCCAAAGGTATTTGTATTTGAATATACACGCTTTGATGTTGATATATTCTTTTAAAAAGGAAAAGGAAATGCTGAAAGAGAATCTATAAAATATATTTGGCAGAAAATAAAAGATTGGAAATATCCAATTTAGGTATATGGATGATATACATGTTATGGTTGTATTCTTTGCTTGTTAAACAATGTGGTTCTTGTGTATTAAATACGGAATTGGTTGGTATGAAATTTCATACAGAACGACGCAATTCATGAACCACAATGGCCTAAGTAACTAGCAAGAGAATATGTGATGATATTCATCGAAAACAAACAAACCGTTGTTTGTATTTCTTGTTGACATCAAAGCTTGCCTTCAAGATTTGTTTTAATAATAGTTATTTAAATCAGGTATTATGAGAACAAAGTTTGTTCAAATAATTACCGTATTCTATATAAGATGGATGATTTACAAATCTAGTTGGAGAAATCACATCCATAAAAACTAATGCTAAAATGTCGCAAGACAAATGATTGAAAGATCACTTACGAAGTGACATCGCTGTTTAAATTATATTGGAAAGAAAACATGAAGAAACTCCATATTCATGGATTTTTGGAGTCTTTGATTTGATCAAGTGATGCTTGTAAGACTTTCCTCGGGATAATTAAAACTTCGTTCAAAGGCCAAAGAAGAACGATCGACTAAATTATTGGAATTTATACATATCGATGTATGTAGTCCATTATGTGTAGTCGTAGGCGATGGATTTCAACTTCATATGCTTTCTTCGGAAATTTGAGTGAATATTCACTTAATGAGAAAGAAGTATGAAATATTTGAAAACGTTCAAAGACTTTCAAGATGAAGTGGGAAATCATTGTAACAAGAAAAAAATGAATTATGATTTTATCATAAGGGATTTATTTGAGTTGCAAGTGCAACAAGGAAATAAATAATTTATAATTTTATCATAAATGGATTTATTTGAGTTACAATTTTAGCAAAAACACCTAGATTTGCATCTCCCGAAACACCATAGGAATATGGAGTGTTTAAGATTTGTAATGAAACCTTGTTTGACATTGTTGGATCAAAAGTGTTATTTATAAAACTGTCATTATGTTTTAAAATATTAAAGCTTTAGGGACTACCGCTTTTACACGAAAAAGAGCTCCATCTTGATCCGTTTAAATGACACCATGTAAGTTATGGTTTGGGATAAAACTCAAGTTTTCCTTTCTTAAATTTTGCTATGCTAAGCATAATTAAGATGTTTACAACCAAAGTCAGATGAGCATGTCTTTGTAGGTTATTTCGAATAATAATTGGTTATTCCTCCATAACACCGATGATAAAAGGGTTTGTCGCTTGAAACATGAAGTTTCTTGAAAAAGGAATTTTTTGTAAAATTTAAGTGGAAGGACAATAGATAAGGTTAACGAACCTTAGCTAAATGTGCTGAGTTGCACATCGCCGGAAAACGTACCGGAGGCAGCCATAATGCTCATAGCTTATGTGCCTCAAAGGTTGTGGTCACGGAGATCTAAGTTCTTATTAAACCAAGTAGGTCGGATAAACAATCAAATGCTGAGATTTGAGAGTAAATCATTATTTATTGACAATGATGAAATGAATACATGCAAAGAAGCGATGATGGGCCTTGACTCCGTAAAATGGATTAAAGCCATAAAATCCGTGATAGTTTCATACATGAGAAATCAAGTTTTTTGAACTTGGGAGACCCTCCGAAAAGGTATAAAAACCTATCGGTCGTATTTGACTCTATAAAAAAACAGACATGGATGTTTCACATCTATGAAATAGTCAACGTGTCGTAAAGTATTTTATGATAATGTTCAAGGAGTTGACTATGACAAGATTTGATCTTTCATCGCGATATTTACTCTGGACGGATTAAAGTAGCAAACACTACATATAATTTGGTATATGGTAGATGAATAAACAAAACAAAGTTCTTCTAATAGAATGGTTACCTAGGACGTACACGTGACACGGTCCAAAGGGTTTTGTTAAATTCAAAGGATACTAAAAGGGCATGCAAATTTAAATGGTTGAAGTAAGCATCGCGGAGTTGGAATCTTCACCGTGATGAAAAAGGAGTTTTCGTCTGGAGACGATGAAGATGCTTGCATTTGCAAGAAATTAAGTGGGAGCGCTGAGACATATTTCTAATACATTATGTGGAGGACATCTTGTTGATTGGAAATGATGTATCTTTTATTGACAAAGGTTAAGAATTTCATTTCAATGAAAGACTTAGGCAAAACCCGAATATTTAGTATGAATGTCTACATGGATAGACAGTGACGCTAATATGGTCGTGTCAAATGTACATATATGAGATATTAACGGGGTTCAATATAGAAACAACAAGAAAAGGATCTTATCGCATAGAAACGGAATTGAATCAAGATTAAAGTGTATCAACACTTGATAAGTGAAATAAGATTCAAGTGTTTTGACACTTGATGAGTGTAATTACAAGAATGTTTTTATTCAACCATATGATGATATGTACACATCCAGATATGTCCTATGCTCTAAGTGTTATGAGCATATACCAGAATGAATCGTAAAATGATCATTGGACAATAGTAAGGAAATTATTATGATCTTTTGGAAGAACTAAGAATATATTTGTCTAGAGGTGATAAAAAATTACAAATAGTTCATTGTAAAGCATTACATTGATACTAGTTTTGTCACAAGATACAAATTAAATTTATCTTAATTTAAACTACGAGTGGCACAATGTAATGGACAGGACATTCCATGATGGATTTGGATGAATTCCAAAGTTAAGACATTGTGAAGAATACTACAACAAAAGGCTAAGTATATGACTGCTATAGTAGCAGCAAAGGAGGGCATTTGTGTCAAATAGTTTTTTTTATCAAACTAAGGTGTGGTTCGCATCAGGCTAACAGTAAAGATATATTATACGACAATGGTATCGACATGATTTAACCCCAAGGAACTAAAGGTCTCACCAAAAGACCAAATTTATACAATGCCATCTCATTGGAGAATGAGTGATGTGTGAAGACGCAAAGACATGCAAATACACATGGACTTGAAAGCGTCAGATCCGTAGATTATGTTAACCACTTGCAATCGCGTATATGGAACACCGAAAATCCATATGTGTTTAATAAGCAAAGTTTTCAAACTAGATTATTGTCTCTAGTGCAAGTGGGAGACTGAAGGGAATATGCCTGAGAGGAAATAATAAAGTCGTTATTGTTGGAGATATGCCCTAGATGCAATAATAAATGTAGTTATTATTATATCTTTGTGTTTATGATAAATCTTTACATTCATGCTATAACAGTATTAAGTGGAAACATTAATACTTATGTGATTTGTAAACTAAATTAGGGTCCCTAGTAAAGCCTCTTTATAATACCAGCTTGTTGGTTAATAGATGATCATGGTTTCCTGATCATGAACATTGAGATGTTAACAACAAGATCATATCATTAGGAGAATTGTATGATGGACATACTCCTATAGATAGGCGTAGCATAAAGATAAAGTCATTTTAATAGTTCAATTGCTATAAGATTTCTGATACATAGTAACCTAATTCCTTCGACCATGAGATCATGCTTATCACCATCACCGGAAGGATGCTTTGATGACATCAAACACCACACCGTAACTGGGTGGCTATAAAGGTGGCATTGAGTATTCGGAAAGTATGGGTTGAGACACATGAATCAAGAGTGGGATTTGTCCATCCATATGACGGATAGATATACTCTGGGCCCTCTCGGTGGAATGTCATCCAATTAGCTTGCAAGCATGTGACTGGCTCACAAGGGATCACATATCACGGGAACGAGAAAAGAGTACTTATCAGTAATGAGGTTGAACTAGGTATGCAGAGATACCGACGATCAAAACCTCAGATAAGTAAACTATCGTGAGACAAAGGGAAATTGGTATCGTATGTAAGTGGTTCATTCGATCGCAAAGTAATCGTAGAAATATGTGGGAGCCATATGAATTTCCAGATTCCTCTATTGGTTATTGATCGGATAAGTGTCTCGACCATGTCCGCATAATTCACGAACCATAGGGAGACACACTTAAGGATTCGATGTTGTTAAGTAGTTATGGAATGATGATAAAGAGACTGAATGTTGTTCGGAGTCTCAGATGGGATTCGGGATATCACGAGGAGATCCGGAATGGTCCGGAGAATAAATATTCATATAAGGAAAGTCCTGTTTCAGAGTTCGGGAATGATTCCAGTGTTTTCACAAGGAATGTTCTAGAAGGGTCTAGAAGGCCCGACACTCTGGAGGGGGAAGGGTACATGAATGTGTCATGACAATGTGGAATGGTTGCATCATGTACTAGGTCACTTTGCTGGGCAAAAATAAAGAGAGAAATCAAATCCTAGTTTGAAAGTCAAACGCCAATTTGAAAAACTCAAATCTCAAGTTTGCTTGGTGGAGGGAGAGTAGGAAACCTACTTGGGGAGGAAGTCCCCTCCCTCCACCCGCCGGCCAAGGAGGCCGAGTTGGGGGAGGACTCCCTCCTCCCAACCGGCCACCCTCCACCTATATAAGGAGGGGTAGGGCGCCCCTACCCCTCACACCCAAAACCCTAGCCCCAAGTCGCCGGCCTCCTCCAAGTCGCCGCCGCCTAGGGCCTCCTCTAACTCGGCGAGTTAGGGTTTCCCCGAACCCTAGATGCCGGCCAAGCCCTACCCTTGGTGCCCTCTAAACCCTAGATCACCAAGGCCTCTCTCATAGTCCACCATACTCGCTCCGGCTTAAGGCGAAGCCCTGCGAGATCTCCCCTCTACTTCCGACACCATGTCGTCGTCTTCGGAATCATGAGGAGAGTGCTACAACCTCCGCCGCCTTGGAACAAGGGAGAGGAAGGTCTTCATCGAGTATCGAACGTGATCGATCATGGAGCCGCTGAACATAGCGGAAGGATCGTCTACACGATCTTGAGATCAGCAAGAGTACAACTACATCACCCACGAGAATCTGCTCTCGTTAACCGCTTTGGAATCTTCGAGGGTGAGTTCCGCTATCAACTTGTTGCTGCAATCTAGTAGATAGATCTTGGCTGGTTTGTTTGCATGCGGTAGAAATTTTTTGTTTTCCATGCTACGAACCCCTACAGTGGTATCAGAGCCGTGTCTATATGTAGATCTGTTGCACGAGTAGAACATAATGGTAATTGTTGGCGGTGGTGCTTTTATTATCAATTGCTTTTTATGTACTTTGCATCTTGCGGTATGATGGGATGAAGCGGCCCGGGCTAACCTTACATGACATCGTTCATGAGACTTGCTCACGCTCAACATGCAACTTGTATTGCATAAGTGGCTTTGCGGGTGTCTGTCTCTCCCATTATAGTATGGATTCAATTTACAACGGGCACTTGATAGTTCAAACATCAACGTTGTGGTTCTTGTTCGTAAGTTAGATCGACACTTATTGAAAGCCCCAAACCACGTAAAATATGCAAAGAAAATTAGAGGCGTCTAACTTTGTTTTGCAGGGGTGTGATGTGATGTGATATGGCCATGATTGTGATTATATATGATGTATGCAATGTCCCTTATTGTAAGTTGGCAACCGGCAGGAGCCATATGGTTGTCTTTAATTTCTGTTAAAACCCGCATGTCTATTCAAAGTAATTGTAATAGTTGAAGCTTGTGGACGACAACCATGAAGCGACGCCATTGACCTTGACGCCATACCGGTGATGATGGAGATCATGTTCATGCTTGAATATGGAGATCGGAAGCACAAGAAGAAAGGCGATATCATATCACATATTGTGAATTGCATGTGATGTTAATCCTTTATGCATCTTGTATTGCTTAGTTAACGACGGTAGCATTATAAGATGATCCCTCAAGCACACAAATTTCAAGTTTTAAAGTGTTCATCCTTAGTAAGCACCATTGCTAAAGCTCGTTGTTTCGAAGCACCACGTGATGATCCGGTGTGTTAGATTCTACGAGTGTATACAACGTGAGCAAGCCAGATTTTCTCATGCGGAAGCTAAGGTTTGATCTTGACGAGCCTAGCATGTACAGACATGGTCTCGGAACACGGATCACCAAAAGGTAAAGCATGAGTCATATAGTAGATATGATGAACATTTTGATTGTTCGCCATTGAAGCTACATCAACTCTCGTGATGATCGGTTTTGATGTGGTGGATTTGGTTCGTGTGATCACTAAAACAATGTGAGGGATATTGTTTTGAGTGGGAGTTCACCTAGATTAATTTAACTATTAATTAGAACTCAATTTGGCATATACTTAGTCAAACTATTGCAAATATGTTGTAGATCAATGGTAGCCCCTACCATCAATTTTAATGCGTTCCTAAAGAAAGAAAAGTTGAAAAACAATGGAAGCAACTTCGCGGATTGGTTCCACAATTTGAGGATTGTCCTCAATCTTGCCGTAATTTGACCTATGTCTTTGGATGCACATTTGGGTGACTCCTCAGCCATCGCTACCGATGAAGTAAAGAATGTTTACCTCACTTAAGAATCGATCTACGCTCAAAGTGTGCTATCTTGTATGGTTTGGAATCGGAGCTTCAGAAAAAATTTGAGAACCATGACCCACATGATATTGTCCGTGAACTCAAAATGATATTTGAGGCTCACGCGACAGTTGAGAGTTATGAGGCTTCTGAAAAGTTCTTTAACTACAAGATGGAAGAGGGCAGCTGTGTCGGTGAGCACGTGCTTAAGATGTCTGGGCATGCAAACAAACTCCAAAGCTTGGGTATAGTGATTCCTAATTCTTTGGGGATTCACCGTGTCCTCCAATCACTGCCACCAAGTTACAAGAACTTTGTGATGAACTACAATATGCAAAACATGGACAAGACGTTGCTAGAACTCTTCTCCATGTTGAAATCTGCAGAAGTGGAGATCAAAAAAGAGCACCAAGTGTTGTTGGTCAATAAGACCACCAAATTCAAGAAAGGAAAGTATAAGCAAAAGGGAAACTTCAAGAAGGGCGGCAAGAAAGTTGCCGCGCCGGCGAAGAAGACCAAGGCTGGACCTAAGCCTGATACTGAGTGCTTTTACTGCAAGGGAGAGGGTCATTGGAAGCAGAATTGCCCAAAGTACTTGGCGGATTTGAAGAACGGCAACATCAAGAAGAAAGGTATATCCGATATACATGTTATTGATGTGTATCTCACTAGTACTCGTAGTGCCTAGGTATTTGATACTGGTTCGGTTGCTCATATTTGTAACTTGAAACAGGTGCTGCAGAATAAACGGAAGCTAGCGAAGAACGAGGTGATGATGCGCATTGGAAATTGATCAAAGGTTGATGTGATCGCGGTCGGCACGCTACCTCTTCATCTACCATCGGGATTAGTTTTATACTTAAATAATTGTTATTTGGTGCCTGCGTTGAGCATGAACATTATATCTGGATCATGTTTATTGCGAGACGGTTACTTGTTTAAGTCCGAGAATAATGGTTGTTTGATTTATATGAGTAATATGTTTTATGCACATGCACCTTTGATATATGGTCTATTCTTATTGAATCTCGATTGTAGTAATACACACATTAATAACATTTAAGCTAAACGTTTGAAATTGAGCGATAACTCGACCTATATGTGGCATTGTCATCTTGGTCACATTGGATTGAAGCGTATGAAGAAACTCCATTCCGATGGACTTCTTGAATCACTTGATTTCGAATCACTTGAAAGATGCGAAGCATGTCTGATGGGTAAAATGACTAAGACTTCATTTTCTGGTATGATGGAGCGAGCTATGGACTTATTGGAAATTATACATACCGATGTATGTGGCCCAATGAGTGTAGCATCACGCGGTGGTTATCGTTATGTTCTTACCTTCACGGATGACTTGAGTAGATATGGGTATATCTATTTCATGAAACATAAGTCCGAAACTTTCGAGAAGTTTAAGGAATTTCAAAGTGAGGTGGAGAATCAACGTAACAAGAAGATTAAATTTCTACGATCTGATCGTGGAGGTGAATATCTAAGTTACGAGTTTGGCGAGAATTTAAAGAAATGCGGAATACTTTCACAATTGACACCGCCGGGAACACCACAGCGTAATGGTATGTGTCCGAACATCGTAATCGAACTCTCTTAGATATGGTTCGTTCTATGATGTCACTTATAGATTTACCGCTATCATTTTGGGGTTATGCATTAGAAACAACCACATTCACTTTAAATAGGGCACCATCTAAATCCGTTGAAACGACACCGTATGAATTATGGTTTGGGAAGAAACCTAAATTGTCGTTCCTTAAAGTTTGGGGTTGTGAAGCTTATGTATAGAAGTTACAGCCCGACAAGCTTGAACCCAAAGCGAAAAAATGCGTCTTCATAGGATACCCGAAGGAAACTATTGGGTATACCTTTTATCAAAGATCCGAAGGCAAAATCTTTGTTGCCAAGAATGAATCCTTTCTAGAGAAGGAATTTCTCTCGAAAGAAGTGACTGGAAGGAAAGTAGAACTCGACGAGGTTGTTGAACCTTCTCTCGAACTTGCGAGTAGCGCAACAACGAAAGAAGTTAATGTGGCGCCTACACCAATAAGAGAGGAAGATAATGATGGTGATCATGAAACTTCGGTTGAAGTTACTACAGAACCTCGCAGGTCGACGAGAAATCGTACCACTCCTGATTGGTATGATCCCGTTATGAATGTCATGTTGGTGGAAAACACCAATGACCCTGCGACATATGAGGAAGCGATGATGAGCCCAGATTCCAATAAATGCCAAGAAGCCATGAAATCCGAGATTGGATCCATGTACGAAAACCAGGTATGGACTTTGGTGGACTTACCGGATGGCCGGAAGGCTGTCGAGAACAAATGGATTTTCAAGAAGAAAACATATGCTGATGGTAATGTTACTGTTTATAAAGCTCAACTTGTCGCAAAAGGGTTTCGACAAATTCAAGGAGTTGACTACGATGAGACTTTCTCACTAGTAGCGAAGCTAAAGTCTGTGAGGATTATGTTGTAGAGGTTCGTAGCATGGAAAACAAAAATTTTCTATCGCATACAAACAAACAAGCCAAGATCTATCTACTAGATTGTAGCAACGAGTCGATGGTATAACTTACCCTCGAAGATTCCAAAGCGGTTAACGAGAGCAGATTCTCGTGGGTGATGTAGTCGTACTCTTTCCGATCTCAAGATCGTGTGAGACGATCCTTCCAAGCCATCGCTCCGCAGCGCTCCCGATCGTTCACACGCTCGGTACTGACGAAGACCTTCCTCTCCTTGTTCCAAAGAAAATGGAGGTTGTAGCACTCTCTCGCGATTCCGAAGACAACGGCGTGGTACCAAGTAGAGGGAAATCCGCAGGCTTGACTTAAGCCGGTGCGAGTATGGTGGAGCTTATGAGAGAGGCTATTAGTGGTCTAGTAATTAGACACACCAATTAGAAGGCTCTAAACCAATTAGAAGGCTCTAAACCGGGCTAAAGCAATTAGAAGCTCTAAACCAAAACGGCTCTAAACCGAGATCTAGAGTAGAAAGTTATGTGTCTCTAGGAGGAGCCCCGCCTCCTTTATGGGAGGGGGGTGGTGCGCCAGGAGGGAGGAGTCCTCCCCAACTCGGCCTTGGGTTGGCGCGCCCTGAGGAGTCCAACTCCTCCTCCAAGTTGGTTCCAACTCCTCTTGCTTGTTTCCCACAGTTTCTTGTTTTGGCGTTTGACTTTCAAACCGACATTTGACTTTTCTGTTTTAGGATTCAAATTAATCCTTTATTTGGGACAGCAATAACACTTAGTACATGATGCAATCATTCAATTAAGTAATGACACATTCATGTACCCTCCCCGAGTGCCGGACAATCCGAACCTTCTAGAACATTCCCTATGAAAACACCTAATCATTCCCGAACTCAAACGGACTTTCCTTATATGAATCTTATTCTCCGGACCATTCCGGATCACCTCGTGATATCCCGATCCCATCCGAGACTCAACAACATTCGGTCTCTTTCTCATAATACCATAACTACTCAAAACAACGTCAATCCTTATGTGTCTCCACGGTTCGTGAATTATGCGGACATGATCGAGACACTTCTCCTAACAATAACCAATAGAGGAATCTGGAAATTCATACGGCTCCACATATTTCTACGATTACTTTGCGATCGAATGAACCACTTACCTACGATACCAATTTCCCTTTGTCTCACGATATGTTACTTATCCGAGGTTATGATCGTCGGTATCTCTGTATACCTAGTTCAACCTCGTTCGATAAGTACTCTTTTCTCGTTCCGTGATATGTGATCCCTTGTGACCAAGTCACATGCTTGCAAGCTAATTGGATGACATTCCACCGAGAGGGCCCAGTATATCTATCCGTCATGTGGATGGACAAATCCCACTCTTGATCCATGTGTTTCAACCAATACTTTCCAACACTCAATGCCACTTTTATAGCCACCCGATTACGGTGTGGTGTTTGATGTCATCAAAGCATCCATCCGTAAAGGTGATATGCATGATCTCATGGTCAAGGAATTAGGTTACTATGTATCGTAAAGCATATAGCAATTGAACTATTGAAATGACTTGATCTTTATGATACGCCTATCAATAGGACTATGTCCACCATATCATTCTTCTAACGATATGATCTTGTTGTTAATAACATCTCAATGTTCATGATAGGGAAACCACAATCATATATTAACCAACAAGCTAGTTTAACAAGAGGCTTTACTAGGGACTCTTATTTTAGTTTACAAATCACACAAGTATTAATGTTTCCGGTTAATACAATTTTAGCATGGTATGTAAACATTTATCATAAGTGTGAAGATATGATAATAACCACTTTATTATTGCCTCTTGGGCATATCTCCAACAGTCTCCCACTTGCACTAGAGTCAATAATCTAGTTTCAAACCTTTGTGTATTCAACACCTATGGCTTTCCGGTGTTGTATGTACACGATTGCTAGTGGTCAATCGATCTCCTGGATCGACACTTCCAGTCCGTGTGTAATTGCATGTCTTTATGCCTCTACGCATCACTCATTCTCTAATGAGATGGCTTTGTATAAATTTGGTCTTTCAGTGTGACCTTTAGTTCTTTGGGGTTAAAACATGTTGATAATATTGTCGCACAATATATCTTCATAGTATTATCCCTCTTTGAACTACACCTAGTTTGATAACAAACTACTTGACACAAATGCCCTCTTTTTGCTGCTATAATAGCAGTCATATACTTAGCCTTTTGTTGTAGTATCTGTCGCAATGTCTTAACTTTGGAACTCATCCAAATCCATTATGGAACTCACTTTCCATTACATTGTGCCACCCTTAGTTTAGATTGAGATAAACTTAATTTGTACTTTGTGACAAAGCCAGTATCAATGTAGTACTTTTACAATGAACTAACCATCTATTTGTCACTTCTACAAATAATATACTCTTAGTTCTTCCAAAAGATCATAAGAATATCCTTACTATTGTCCAATGATTATCTTACGAATCATTCTGGTATATGCTCACAACATTTAGAGCATAGGACATATCTGGATTTGTACATATCACAGTATGATTGATATAAATACTCTTTGTGATTTCATACATCAAGTATCAATCTATACTTGATTATTTGTTTCACTTTACCAAATGTCAATACACTTGAATATATCATCAACATTGAACTTATTCAATCCTTTCTGTGTGACAAGAACCTCTCTTGTAGTTTCTATATTGAACTCATTCAATATCTTGTCTATGTACTGCACAACCATATTAGCGTCTATTGATGCCAAATATTTGGTTTGCCTAAGTCTTTCATCGGGATGAAATTCTTAATATGTGTTAATAAAAGATACATTATTTCCAATCAACAATATGTCTTCCACATAATGTATTAGAAACATGTCTTAGCGCCCACTTCATCTCTTGCAAATGCAAGCATCTTCATTGTCTCTGATGAACTTTTAAACTCCTTTAACAGTTTCATCACAGTGAAGATTCCAACTCCGCGATGCTCACTTTAACCATTGAAGTTTGCATATGCTTTTAGCATCCTTTGAATTAACAAAACCCTATGGACCGTGTTATGCACATGTCCTAGGTAACGATTCTATTAGAAGAATTTGTTTTGTTTATTCAACTACCATATAACAAATTATATGTAGTGGTTGCTACATTAATCCGTCTAGACTAAATATCACTATGACAGATCAAATCTTGTCATAGTCAACCTTTGAACATTGTTGTGAACTCTTTCCCAACATGTCGACTATTTCATAGATGTGAAACATCCATGTCTATTTCTTTATAGATCCAGACACAACTATAAGGTCTTACACCTTTCTCGAGGGTCCTTCAAGTTCAAAACTTGATTTCTCGTGTATGGAACTATCACGGATTTTATGGCTTCAAGCCATTTTACGAGTCGTGGCCCATCATCGCTTCTTTGCATGTAGTCGGTTCATTATTCTCAAATAATGATTCAACCCTCAAATCTTGGTATTTGATTGTTTATCCGACCTATTTGTTTCAATAGGAACTTAGATCTCCGTGACCACAACCTATTGAGGCACGTGAGCCATGAGCATTGTTGCCTCCCAAACACTTTTCGCGTCAAGAACTCTGCACATATAGCTAAGGTTCTTTCAACCTTATCAAAGTTCTATTGTCCTCCCACTTAACTTTTCACGAAAAATTCCTTCTTAAAGAAACTTGACGTTCTAAGCGACAAACACTTTTGTCTCCGGTGTTATGGAGAAATACTTAACAAAGACAGATTCATCCGACTTTGGTTGCAAACATCTTTCTTATGTATAGCATACCAATGTTTAAGAAAGGACTACTTGGGTTTTATCCCAAACCATAACCTTATATGGTGTCATTTCAACGGATTATGATGAAGCTCTTTTCAGTGGAAAAACGGTAATCTCTAAAGCTTTTAATCTTTAAAATACAATGGCAATTTTATGAATTACACCTTTGATCTCACCATGTCAAAACAAGGTTTAATTACATATCTCGAATGCTCCATACTCTTATGGTGTTTCGGGAAATGCAAATCCACGGAACGATTCCTTATATCTTAGGTATTATGCTAAACTCTGTAACTCAAATATCTTCCTTTATGATCTTTATCATAAACTGTTTATATTCTTGTTACAATGATTTTGCACTTCATCTTGAAAGTCTTTGAACTTTTCAAATGTTTCATACTTCATCCTTATTAAGTAAATATTCATATATTCACTCAAATTTTCGGAGAAAGCATATGAAGTTGAAATCCATCGCTCTTGACTACACATAATGGACTTCGTACAACAATATGTACAAATTCCAATAAGCTAGTCTTTCGTTCCCTTTTTTGGCCTATGAACGAAGTTTCAATTATCTCTAGGAAAGTTTCACAAGCGTCATTTGATCAAAAATCAAAAGACTCCAAAATTCCATCCACATGGAGTTTCTTCATGTTTTTCTTTCCAATATAATTTAAACGGCGATGTCACTTCCTAAGTGAATTTTTTCAATCAATTTGTCTTTCGACATTTTTAGCACTAGTTTTATGGATGTGATTTCTCCAACGAGATTTGTGAATCATCCATCTTTTATGGATTAAGGCAATTATTTGAACAACCCTTTTGTTCTCATAACACCTGATAAAACAAATCTTGAAGGCAAGCTTTGATGTTTAACGAGCAACACAATAACCCTTTATTTGTTCTCGATGAACATCATCACATATTCTTTTGCTAATTACTTAGGCCACTGTAGTTCATGAATTCTGTTGTTTTGTATGACAATTCATACC
This sequence comes from Avena longiglumis, assembly GCA_030063025.1. NCBI lineage: Eukaryota > Viridiplantae > Streptophyta > Magnoliopsida > Poales > Poaceae > Avena > Avena longiglumis. The sequence goes on along the minus strand of CP125976.1, from coordinate 113,563,673 downwards.
AACAAATTCAGTATCAAATACTTGATAACCACATTGTTTAATAAGCAAAGAATATAGCCATAACATGTATATCATCTATATACTTAAGCTGAACAATTCTAGTCTTTTCTTTCGCCATATATTTATGAGATTCTCTTTCAAGATTTCCTTTCTGTTTGAAAGAATCTATCAATATCAATAGTGGAGTCATACATATGACACATAGTCCAAAGCGTGTATAGTTAAATACCAATGTCTTTGGACTTGCACCTTGAAGTAGATCACCATCATCAAATGTTTGGTGTTCTTTCAAATTCCTTTATTTAGTAATCTCTTGGTGTAGTAAACATTTTACCTACATCAAATATTCATCCTTATCATGGAATCGTCCATGATCAAACTACTTTAGCTTGTAACGGTGAATCGCAAGTATAATGTTGCTCTCCAAAACCTTTTGGAGGATTAGGACAACTAGTGTCTCCAACCTTTTGCAAATTCTCATCAAATATGAGAACATGACTTTTGCCATATTATACTCTATCATGTTGCAACTAAAACTTTGTTTCAGATATCACAATATCTTCCACACATCACGGTTTCAAACAACTCTTTCGGATCCTAGATAACCTTGATATTAAGAGAATCCTTTGAATATCAAGAATCGTGGAGACAAACATGATACTTATATACTAACATTGGAATTGTTACTCTTGTTTTAATACCAATTATTAAACTTCATGGAGTAACTGAACTTCCGAAAGTTTGCAATAGGACTTTTAAACTTTAGATTAACACTTCAAAACAATACGATACCAGTTAGTAAAGTAACTAACCGAATTCTATAGTTCTATCATCTCAATTATAACTAAGCGCAAGGTGGTAAACGGATGCCAATGAATACAACAATTATGCAAATTCACTTTGATTTAGTTTATGATAAATTGAGTTCTAATTAATAATTAAATTAATCTAGGTGAACTCCCACTCAAAACAATATCCTCACATTGTTTTAGTGATCACACGAACCAAATCCACCACATCAAAACCGATCATCACGAGAGTTGATATAGCTTCAATGGCGAACAATCGACATGTTCATCATATCTACTATATGACTCATGCTCTACCTTTCGGTAATCCGTGTTCACGAGGCCATGTCCGTACATGCTAGGCTCGTCAAGATCAAACCTTAGTTTCGCATGAGCAAATCTGGCTTGCTCACGTTGTATGAACTTGCGTAATCTAGCACACCATCATCACGTGGTGCTTCAAACAACAAGCTTTAGCAACGGTGCTAACTAAGGGTGAACACTTTAAGACTTGAAATTCATGTGCATGAGGGATCATCTTATAATGCTACCGTCCTACTAAGCAATACAAGATGCATAAAGGATTAACATCACATGCAATTCATAATATGTGATATGATATGGCCTTTTCTTCTTTGTGCTTCCGATCTCCATCTTCCAAAGACGAACATGATCTCCATCATCACCGGCATTGCATCAAGGTCAATGACGCCTCCATGGTTGCCGTCCACCGCTTCAACTATTACAACTACTTTGAATAGACACGCTGGTCTTAACATAAATTAAAGACAACCATATGGTTTCCCGCCACAACTTACAATAAGGAACATTGCATACATCATATATAATCACAATCATGGCCATATCACATCACAGCACACCCCTGCAAAACAAAGTTAGACGCTTCTACTTTCTTTGCATATTTTACGTGGTTTGGGGCTTTAAATAAGTGTCGTTCTAACTTACGAACAAGAACCACAACATTGATACTAGCATTGTTGATCACCCGTTGTAAATTGGATCTTAACTATGCTAGGAGAAACATGCACCCGCAAAGCCACTTATGCAATACAAGTTACATGTCAAGCGTGGAGCAAGTCTCATGAACGATGTCATGTAAGGTTAGCCCGGGCCGCTTCATCCCAACATACCGCAAGATACAAAGTACACAAGAAGTAATCGACAATAAAAGCATCAACGCCCACAATGACCATTGTGTTCTACTCGTGCAACAGATCTACATATAGACACGGCTCTGATACTGTAGAGGTTCGTAGCATGGAAAACAAAAATTTTCTATCGCATACAAACAAACAAGCCAAGATCTATCTACTAGATTGTAGCAACGAGTCGATGGTATAACTTACCCTCGAAGATTCCAAAGCGGTTAACGAGCGATTCTCGTGGGTGATGTAGTCGTACTCTTTCCGATCTCAAGATCGTGTAGACAATCCTTCCAGGTATACGTTCCGGCGCTCCATGATCGGTCACACGTTCGGTACTCGGCGAAGACCTTCCTCTCTCCTTGTTCCAGTGAAAGCGGAGGTTGTAGCACTCTCCTCGCGATTCGGCTGCTGGCGTGGTGCTAAGTAGAGGGAAATCCCGAGGCCTTAAGCCTGGTGCAGTATGGTGGAGCTTATGAGAGAGGCTATTAGTGGTCTAGTAATTAGACACACCAATTAGAAGGCTCTAAACCAATTAGAAGGATCTAAACCATGGCTAAAGCAATTAGAAGCTCTAAACCAAAACGGCTCTAAACCGGAGATCTAGAGTAGAAAGTTATGTGTCTCTAGGAGGAGCCTGCCCTCCTTTTATGGGAGGGGGTCATGTGGCGCCAGGGAGGAGGAGTCCCTCCCAACTCGGCCTTGGGCTGGCGCCCGGCTGGAGTCCAACTCCTCCTCCAAGTTGGTTCCAACTCCTCTTGCTTGTTTCCCACAGTTTCTTGTTTTGGTTTGACTTTCAATGGACATTTGACTTTTCTTTTAGGATTCAAATTAATCCTTTATTTGGGACAACAATAACACTTAGTACATGATTCAATCATTCAATTAAGTAATGACACATTCATGTACCCTCCCCCCGGTCTTGGACAATCCGAACCTTCTAGAACATTCCGATGAAAACACCGAATCATTCCCAAACTCGAAGCAGGACTTTCCTTATATGAATCTTATTCTCCGGACCATTCCGGATCACCTCGTGATATCCGGATCCCATCGAGACTCGAACAACATTCGGTCTCTTTCTCATAATACCATAACTACTCAAAACAACGTCGAATCCTTAAGTGTGTCTCCCTACGGTTCGTGAATTATGCGGACATGATCGAGACACTTCTCCGAACAATAACCAATAGAGGAATCTGGAAATTCATACGGCTCCCACATATTTCTACGATTACTTTGCGATCGAATGAACCACTTACCTACGATACCAATTTCCCTTTGTCTCACGATATGTTACTTATCCGAGGTTATGATCGTCGGTATCTCTGTATACCTAGTTCAACCTCGTTACTGATAAGTACTCTTTTCTCGTTCCCGTGATATGTGATCCCTTGTGACCAAGTCACATGCTTGCAAGCTAATTGGATGACATTCCACCGAGAGGGCCCAGAGTATATCTATCCGTCATGTGGATGGACAAATCCCACTCTTGATCCATGTGTTTCAACCAATACTTTCCGAACACTCAATGCCACTTTTATAGCCACCCAGTTACGGTGTGGTGTTTGATGTCATCAAAGCATCCATCCGGTAAAGGTGATATGCATGATCTCATGGTCAAAGGAATTAGGTTACTATGTATCAGAAAGCATATAGCAATTGAACTATTGAAATGACTTGATCTTTATGCTACGCTTATCTATAGGAGTATGTCCATCACATCATTCTCCTAATGATATGATCCTGTTGTTAATAACATCTCTATGTTCATGATCAGGAAACCATGATCATATATTAACCAACAAGCTAGTTTAACAAGAGGCTTTACTAGGGACTCTTATTTTAGTTTACAAATCACACAAGTATTAATGTTTCCGGTTAATACAATTTTAGCATGGTATGTAAACATTTATCATAAGTGTGAAGATATGATAATAACCACTTTATTATTGCCTCTTGGGCATATCTTCAACATATGTTAGCAATCGCTGCATATTACGATTATGATATATGGCAGATGGATGTCAAAACGGCGTTCCTCAATGGAGACATTGATGAAGAGTTGTATATGATGCAACCCAAAGGTTTTGTCGATCCTAAATATGCTAACAAGGTGTGCAAACTTCAACGGTCCATATATGGATTGAAGCAAGCATCCCGAAGTTGGAATCAACGTTTTGATAAGGTAATCAAAAGTTTTGGTTTTATACAAACTTATGGAGAAGCTTGTATTTACAAGAAAGTGAGTGGGAGCTCTGTAGCATTCTTAATATTATATGTAGATGACATATTGTTGATTGGGAATGATGTAGACCTTCTTAATAGTGTCAAGGATTATTTGAATAATAGCTTTTCAATGAAAGATCTTGGCGAAGCAACTTACATATTAGGCATAAAGATTTATAGAGATAGATCGAGATGCCTAATATCATATTCACAAAGTACATATTTGGACAAAGTTCTAAAGAGGTTTGGAATGGAAGATAGCAAGAAAGGGTTCTTGCCCATGTTGCCCAATACGACCTTGAGTAAAACTCAAAGTCCTGCAACAGCAGAAGATAGAGAAAGGATGAGTAAAACTCCATATGCCTCAGCCATAGGATCTCTAATGTATGCCATGCTATGTACTAGACCCGACATTGCATATGTTGTTAGTTTGACTAGCAGATATCAAAGTGATCCAGGAGTGGATCATTGGACAATGATCAAAACATCCTTAAGTACTTGAGAAGAACTAAGGATATGGTTCTTTCTTATGGAGGTGATGAACAACTCGTTGTTAATGGTTACACCGATGCTAGTTGTAACACCGATCCGGATGATTCTAAATCTCAATCTGGATACGTATTTACTTTGAATGGTGCAACAGTTAGCTGGATGAGTGCAAAGCAAAGAGTTGTGGCGAGATCTTCAACTGAATCGGAATACATAGTGCTTCGGAGACTTCAAAAGAAGCGATATGGATGAAGGAGTTCATTACAGAGCTCGGTGTGGTTCCAAGTGCGCTGGACCCAATGTCTATCTACTGTGATAACATGGGCGCTATTGCCAATGCGCAGGAACCAAGGTCACACAAGAAGTTGAAGCACATCAAGCTACGTTTTCACGCTATTCGAGAACATGTCCAAGATGGTGACATAAAGATTTGCAAAGTACACACAGATCTGAATGTGGCGGATCCATTGACTAAACCTCTCCTGAGGGAAAAACATGACCAACACCAAACTGCCATGGGTGTTCGGTATATTACCATGTAATCTAGATTAGTTGACTCTAGTGCAAGTGGGATACTGTTGGAGATATGCCCTAGAGGCAATAATAAATGTAGTTATTATTATATCTTTGTGTTTATGATAAATGTTTACATTCATGCTATAACAGTATTAAGTGGAAATATTAATACTTGTGTGATTTGTAAACTAAATTAGGGTCCCTAGTAAAGCCTATTTATAATACTAGCTTGTTGGTTAATAGATGATCATGGTTTCCTGATCATGAACATTGAGATGTTGTTGACAACAAGATCATATCATTAGGAGAATGGTATGATGGACATACTCCTATAGATAGGCGTAGCATAAAGATCAAGTCATTTTAATAGTTCAATTGCTATAAGCTTTCTGATACATAGTAACCTAATTCCTTCGACCATGAGATCGTGCTTATCACCATCACCGGAAGGATGATTTGATGACATCAAACACCACCGCCATAACTGGGTGGCTATAAAGGTGGCATTGAGTATTCGGAAAGTATGGGTTGAGACACATGAATCAAGAGTGGGATTTGTCCATCCATATGACGGACAGATATACTCTGGGCCCTCTCGGTGGAATGTCATCCAATTAGCTTGCAAGCATGTGACTGTCTCACAAGGGATCACATATCACGGGAACGAGAAAAGAGTACTTATCAGTAACGAGGTTGAACTAGGTATGCAAAGATACCGACGATCAAAACCTCGGATAAGTAAACTATCGTGAGACAAAGGGAAATTGGTATCGTATGTAAGTGGTTCATTCGATCGCAAAGTAATCGTAGAAATATGTGGGAGCCATATGAATTTCCAGATTCCTCTATTGGTTATTGATCAGAGAAGTGTCTCGATCATGTCCGCATAACTCACGAACCGTAGGGAGACACACTTAAGGATTCGATGTTGTTGAGTAGTTATGGAATGATGATAAAGAGACCGAATGTTGTTCGGAGTCTCAGATGGGATTCGGGATATCACTTGGAGATCCGGAATGGTCCGGAGAATAAATATTCATATGAGGAAAGTCCTGTTTCAGAGTTCGGGAATGATTCCAGTGTTTTCACCAGGAATGTTCTAGAAGGGTCTAGAAGGTCCGACACTCCGGAGGGGGAAGGTTACATGAATGTGTCATGACAATGTGGAATGGTTGCATCATGTACTAGGTCACTTTGCTGGGCAAAAATAAAGAGAGAAATCAAATCCTAGTTTGAAAGTCAAACGCCAATTTGAAAAAGTCAAATCTCAAGTTTGCTTGGTGGAGGGAGAGTAGGAAACCTACTTGGGGAGGAAGTCCCCTCCACCGCTGATCAAGGAGGTTAGTTGAGGACTCCTCCTCCCAACCGCCACCCTCCACCTATATAAGGAGGGGTAGGGCGCCCCCTACCCCTCACACCCAAAACCCTAGCCCCAAGCCGCCGGCCTCCTCCAAGTCGTCGCCGCCTAGGGCCTCCTATAACTCGGCGAGTTAGGGTTTCCCCAAACCCTAGCCGCCGGCCAAGCCCTCCCCTTGGTGCCCTCTAAACCTTAGATCACCAAGGCCTCTCTCATAGTCCACCATACTCGCTCCGGCTTAAGGCGAAGCCTGCGAGATCTCCCCTCTACTTCCGACACCACGCCGTCGTGCTGCCGGAATCACGAGGAGAGTGCTACAACCTCCGCTGCCTGCTAGAACAAGGGAGAGGAAGGTCTTCATCGAGTACCGAACGTGTGACCGACTGTGGAAGAGCTGCCGGAACGCAGCGCCGGAAGGATCATCCACGATCTTGAGATCGGCAAGAGTACGACTACATCACCCACGAGAATCTGCTCTCGTTAACCGCTTTGGAATCTTCGAGGGTGAGTTCCTCTATCGACTCGTTGCTACAATCTAGTAGATATATCTTGGCTTGTTTGTTTGCATGCGGTAGAAATTTTTTGTTTTCCATGCTATGAAACCCTACAGTTATTATCGTATTCCTTGTTTATGATAAATGTTTATGTTATATGCTATAATTTTATTAATATGGTAACGTTAATACATGTGTGTTTAATAAACAAAAGGAAGTTCCTAGTTATGCCTCTCTTATAAACTACCTCGTTGATTAACAAGATGATCAAAGGTTTCCCGATCATGGACATTGGATGTTGCTAATAACGAGGTCACAACATTGTTGGAATGATGTGATGAACATTATTCCGAAGTATAGCATTACGATCAAGATCATTGTGTTTATATTGCTATAACATCATACGAAGTAATCTTAGTCCTTATACCATGAGATCATGTCAATCACTAACATCGGAAGAGTATCTTGATAACATCAAACTTCACACCGTAACAGGGTGATTATAAAGATGGGTTCAGTGCTACGAAGGTGTTATGTTGAGGCTCATGGATCAAGAGTGAAATTTTTCCATGCCGATGACAGATAGATATACTCTGGGTCCTCTCAGTGATATCACATTAGTTAGCTTGCAAGCAAGTGATTTAATCACTAAAATATTATATCACGGGAATAAGAAAAGAGTACATGTCGGTAACGAGAACAAACTAGGTATGGGGATACCAATGATCGAATCTCGGACATATAATATATCGCAAGACAAAGGGATTGAGTTGCATGCGTATAAGGTTCACACGATCACATAAGTCATCGTTGAATATGTGGGAGTCAGTACGGATCTCCAGGTCCCGCTGCTGATTATTGATCGGAGAGGGGTCTCGATCATGTCTACATTATTCGCGAACCATAGGGTGACACACTTAAGGTATGCCGACACCATTTGAAGCAAATAATATGCCAGAGAAAGAAAAAGGAAAGCGCAGGAATTTATTTCACTAGACACCGAAACTGTTTTGGTTGAAATTGTTGAAACTGGTTCTACATGTAAAATTGTAATGTTGTAAGGGGTTTTATGTAAATGTTTGTTAATTAGAGTAATTAACAAAATTCTGAATAAATAAAAGAGATTTATTTAAATGAGAGATTGCATTAAATTTGGTGGAAATTTAATGCATGTGAGTGGATTTTTGAGTGGAGGCATGTTTATGTGAGTGGAGGCTTTTCATTTTGAGTGGGATCTCCACCCACATGAATGTGGAAGAGGTGGGGTCAGCCACCATGGGCTAGGCTCCATGCCCCTTGGGGTGCCCCCTCTCCCTATAAAAGGCCTCCCTCTCCTCCTCTCAAAGTACACCTCCTCGCGAAGGATCTCTCTCCCCCCTTTAGAATTTCCCCATGGTCTCGGATCAGCGAGGTACATGTTTTCGGTGGATTTTTCTGGAAGGATTTGTTGCTTCTGCTGCTTCGCTGGAGAGAGGGCGTGGAGGTTGTCGGGGTACCCAGACGTGTGTGCGATCACGGCTGCACCACTGCTTTGCGGTGTTGGACTTGATGATGCTGGACCGGCTGGATCAGATGGACTTCATCACGATCTTGAGATCGGCAAGCGTTCGACTACATCATCCACGAGTACAACCTCGTTAACGCTATTCGGTCTTCGAGGGTATGTATTCTATGGATGTATATCCACCCGTTGCTTGTATCTAGTAGATAGATCTTGGTACTTAGTTTCCATCGTAGGAATTTTTTTGTTTTCTATGCTGCGAACCCTACAGAGGCTGTCGTTGCTTGCCATTTTTATGGTGACGCTCATGGTGTTGTTGAGGTTATTTCTCCACATTGGGACCATGGTGTCGATGTGGAAGGTCATGTCGGCGATGACATCTTGGTGGGTCTTCAAGGTATTCACATCGATGGTGTGCTTATTCTTCCAAGTTGGAGTCATCACTTGTAGTCGACTGAAGATCTTGAGGATGTGCATTTTGTTGATGTTGCACTTGAGGTTATTCTTGTGTTGGTTCCTCGTGGATCACGAGCGCTCTTTCTTGATGACGATGTCCTTCACGCCTTGAGTGGGGCCTTGATGAGGAATCACCATTGTAGCTTGACATTGTGGCGTGCCGTGGAGAAGGCACATGTTCAAGAGCTCTCATGTTCGATGAGAGGGTCCTCATTGTGTCTTGGAGCACTTGCCTAATGATCATGTCGATGCGGAGAATGACGTCGTGATAAACTTGAACCACTAGAGCGGTGTCTTGAAGAACTTGATGCACAAGAGCATGTCCTTGTGTTGCGCGTGATCTCGGCCATAGAGTGTTGGAGGGCTTTATTTTGGTGCGAGAAATTATGAAGCATGGCATTCATGCAATTCTCGAGGCAATCGAAGCGAGCGTCCATCCTCTTGAACTCGGCTTGAGTTTCTCCAATTTGTTCATCTTGACGTGTCTCAAGAGCTACAAGATGTTGTCCTCTACTGGCGCTAGACGCACCAACATAGCGAGGATAGGGTGAAAAAGAACCATATTCTGACTTCAAGGTGTTGTCGTCGCCTCGTCAGCTGTTTGATGGCGTTGATGGCCTCAAAAGCTTGTGCATGAGGTGCTCGCTGAGTGGGAGTTGTTTGTGTTTTTAGAGTATAAGAGACTCACGGCATAATCTTCACCTATTATCAAATTTGTAAGTGTTATGTGTTTTCGGTTATTTGATGTACGCTCTCGATGGATCTTTATAAATAAAAAGCCATAGGTAGCTCTTTGATGCAAGGCCAGTCTCAACCCCCTTTTCAGAATCTTTTTAAAACTTACACAGAAACACATATACTCCCTTCGTTCCAAAATAGATGTCGCAGTTTTGCCAAAATTTAGATGAATCTCGACATACTTTAGTATATAGATTCATCCAAATTTTAACGAATCTGCGACATCTATTTTGGGACGGAGGGAGTATTATAATTTCATTTGGTATGTTTTGGTACAATGTTTCAAAATAATCATTATTTTAGGTTTCTTTTAAGTCAAACATCTCTAAGTTTGACTAAAATTAAAGAAAAATATGTAAATATTTATAACATCAAATCCATTTGTAAAAAAATTTATGTTGAATCAATTATAATAAATGTGTTTTAGGTGTTATATTTTTCTAAAATTCCGATCCAATTTAAGTTAGTCTTTTTTCACGGGTAAACTTAATTTGTACTTTTGCCGATAATTATCAATAGATCGATAAAATTTCTGTAAAAAAGAAGTTAATTTGACTTAGAATAAAATAAATTTAAAACATCAAACTATTTTGGAAAACGGGCAGCAATTGAGTTTATGGTGTATTTTGGGTTCTCAAAATCCGCTAGTATCAAAAAGCCTTCTTATAGCTTAATTAGGTTTCGAGAACACGCACGTGACTAACTTGTGGAAATCCGCTTTAGCGTGTAAAACATACTCTAGTTTTGAGGAGATGGCGCTAATTGTATATTTCTTGGTATATATGGTCAAAGGCCAAAAACACGTGCAACACGTTGAACTGCAAAAACAAAGAAGCGGTTGCGCGACACTGCTGCAGAAGATCCTCGCTTTGCCTAGTACTTAGCTTATTAGTTCGAGACATCGATCGGGAGCAAGTCGAGCTTTGCTTTGACTCTTTATTAGGGCACGTGTTGCATGCATATTGTCACACCGGCCTGGAACTTGACTTGACACGGACCAGATAATTTATCTCGGCCTGATCGGATCACACGGCCGGTCATCTTCCCCGTTAATCTGGCGCGACCGATCGAGGCCACCGCCTCACCACCGTCGGACACCCACCACGTGAGACAGGCGGTGGCCGTTTTAATACTTTTGCCGTAGCAAGGCCTCGACGACGGCGACGGACGGCGACTCGTGTGGGGGCGATCGACGGATTCGTCTGCGTCCGAGCTGTGACGCAGCAGATCTAAAAGAAGACTGGCTTGATGGCGACGCCGAATGGCGATATCCGGAAAGAGGCGACCTGCGTGGCGATCCTGTCATGCTCGCCGTGACACGTCGTTGTCAACGAGGGGGCGAAACCGAGGCGCGGTACGTGCACGAGACGAGATGCTTTGCCGTTCGCTTCACGCTGGCTCACAGGTCGTACTAATCCGATTTGTCTTCAAGATTAGTAGGGCTTAAGACGGCTGGCTCGTAGTACTACAAATTTGGAGAATGACGGTGCAATTACGCCGCCACCTAAGATTATCAACAGGATGTGTGCCACGCTCGCTGTCTGCTAAGGTCAACAGAGATTCCTAGGCCCTAACGCAAAGCTTCTTCCCTTTCTCCAGGGAAACCCGAAAACCGTTGGAAAAGCAGAAAAGCCCAGGAGTAATCAATCCGTACAAATGCCCATAGAATAGCAGCCCACCATGCTTCTAAGCTCGGGCCCAGATAATACAGGCCGTTTCTGGACACGCAAAATATAGATGGGCCTGGCGCTCTAAGCAGCAGCTCGAAACATTTCAGGTCACTCCAGTTTTGTACTGCCCTCAATCAAGAAAAAAACAGCAGTCTTGTAAAACTTTGGCCGTCTACCGTTTTCTCGTTCGAATGACCGCAAATTTTGGAGTGAGAGATGACAGTTCAGATGATCTTTGACAAATTTTACTTTTATCATGGATCTTTGGTGTATCCATGTGAATTAAGTTGTCGGCGGTTCTTATAAAAATCTACATTCTCCCTCCTTTGCAATTGTTTAAAACATATTTTCTTTTAGGTGTTCAAATGCATCCATTATGTCCGCAAATGTATTAAATATAACGGAGCTAATGTACTATTCCATGCTTGGATTTTCAACTACGAGAAGTTACTTCTCATAGTTTACTTCAAGAAGTAGAAGAAAAAAGAACTCATTTACCGTAATTAGAATTGGGCATCGGGAGCATATCCATGTACGGTGTTATTCCTTGTGTAAAACAATTCTGAAAATTTTGACACGTGTATGTTCATGTCATATGTGCACATGCAAATCTTTGTGGAAAAAAGACATTTTGTGTCATGTGTAAAAACAAATTTGGTGCTCCAAAAATAATTTTTAACACTATTTCTTTGAATGACGCATGCATGAAAAGCACAAATATGTAAAATGTTAGAAAACTACTTCTCTTTTCGAAATTTTTGAATGAGCTACAGGATTTTAGTGTTCAAGTTAAGAGAATATGCTCTCAGGGAGACGGACACCGACTTTGTTATTTTTTTGCTTGATTTTCTTTGATGTGAAGTTGCTTCACATAGGAAAAAAGAGATAATTTAGCCCATCTATTAGGAAGACAGATGTATAAATTATAATGTTGAGAATTCACTCCATCTTCGAATTTAATTATTTCTTTGACGAAACATCGTCAGAGGGAGTAGTGCTCCTGAATATTCGTTATAGAGGAAGACATTGGGTCTAGTTGTTTCTCTTTTCGAGGGTAAGAGGTTTGGTCTAGTTTATATGCAAACGGACCCAAAGACCACACAAAGGGTGTCTTAGGGACACTGCCAGAACAAGATCGTTTTTGACGAACAGTAGGAAAACCATACACAACACGGTTTTAAGGAGAAATCGGCAAAAACCCCACAATAACGCCATAGTACCAACACATCACCGATATCTGGAGCTGTTGATCGCGCACACCTGGCCGATGATGAAGTTGCCAAGCAAAACAAACCAACGCTGTTTGGCGAAGTATCGGACCTTCAAAACAACACCCCCAAGGCGAAGCAACGATGACGCTGCCGCCACCCGCTCCAGCAAAAACAAAGCTTTATGCATTTTTGTCATGAAGATCTGTGTGTTATTATGTCGAAAAATGTACCTTTTTCATGGATGTACTCCTCAAATAAGTGTATCTTATCCTTAAAATAAGTGTACTTCTAGCTTTTGTCTTAAATCAAAATTTTAAAACTTTAAACAAATCTGTAGGCAAATGTACCAACATAGATGACATCAAACATATATATTATGAAACTATATCTCAAAACATATTTTGTAGTACAAATTTAGTGTCATAAAAGTTGCTATGTTTTACAGTATAGTTAGACAAACTTTATTTTATTTGATTTAGAGAACAAAGACTAGATGTACACTTATTTGTGGACAAGAAGAGTATTGATGTAGTACACCCAGTCTTGCTACATGTAGCATGAGATTGGCATTCGGGTCTCGAGATAAAATCTTCTTCCTGCACCAATTGGTTAGATGACGCCGACGGTCGATCTTTAGCCGCGCCCACCTAACTCTGGTGTCTTCTATCACCCGGATTTCATTTCGTGGCCAAACTTGTCATAAAGACAAAACATCAAATTTGGATACCTCCAAAGTTTGCCTTGGTTATTTGCACACTTGTTTCCTGAATGGACATGTGCATACTGAATTTGCATCTTCTTTTTCGGGATGATGCATTGATGTACACACAGTGACGGAGACAGGGGACCAGCATGGCCTGGTCCCCCCTAACATGCAGAAAATTTCATTATACCCCTTGAGTTTTATACCAAAAGCCCCATAAAATATTGCATTTTACTACTTCGGCCCTTCTCAACACCTCAGAAGAGGAAAATAATTTCCGTTGGCCCCCCTGATAGAGTTTTCTTGCCTTCGCCATTGTGTACACCTATAGCTGGAGTGTCGGGTTCTGAAAGGCTTCATCGGTGAACTTCAATGGATGACATGCCGAAGTTTGCCGGATTGGATGGGTTTTGGTCATGCGCAATCATGTTTTTATCTGACCGTTTGGTTTCAGAGGGAGCAATGCGGATCTTTACATTTTATTTTCATCAAGGACATGCCTTTAGTCCCATAGTAAAGTCAGTCGTGAAGAATGACATGGAAGTCAAGGTGTGGGGACCGGTAATTGTGGTTTGAATCCTAGTGGCGATGAGGTTTTGGCTTGGTGGTCCAGGTCTTTGAGAAATGACATCGAAAGGTGGGGATGACAGTACTGGAGGATTCGAGAGTTTAAACTTGCAGGGTAAAAATCTAAGGTCTAGCCTTAATTGGTTGTGCGTGGCAATGGCTTTATTGAAGGCATTGTTTTATGAGTGCGAATTTTTTCCGGAATAAAAATCCAGGATCGTTGATTAGCGCGATAATGGTGCTTATGCACTTTTCCTTCTTGAAGGCATCGTTTTCTTGTACTGTCTTGGTGCTGTTTGGTCCGCTGTAGCCGAACTTTTTTTTTGTAAATTTTTTTTTGGCTATGCGTATTCGTAATGTCGTAATGTCAATAGGATTGCGGAGGTTGTGTGCAATTGTGTCTCTCAATATCAATATATGGTTCTTTCAGAAAAAAATTTGATGTACACCCACTCTTGCTAGCTATGTACATCACGAGATTGGCATTGAGGCCTGGAGCTGAAACGTACACCGACGTCGACGACCAAACTATAACCACGGGTCCACGGCTCACCAACCAAGCTCTGGCAGCTTCGATCACCCCGGATTGCATTTTGCGGCCAAACTTGGCATGGGCCGGAACAGCCGATTTGGATCGCTCCAAAGTTTTCCTTGGCATTAGCATGCACATCTATCTTTTTTTCTAATAAAGTCTAAGGAGAAAACGTGTTTTCCCTAGTCTCGCGGAGCATACATAAACAAATATAATTTATGAGGGTATTTTTATTTTTTTACATGGTATTTTTTATTTATTTTTCTGGATTTCTGGATGTTTTTCCCGTGTCATCGGATCTTGATCATACGGTGCGCGGGCGCGTTAGCACGGCTCTTTTTTTTTCTTTTTCTGAAAAGGACTTGTGCGTACTGAGTCTGTAAACGATGGCACAAACAAACAAAACCAAAATCCTTGCCCCGCGGCACATGCGGCTGTCGATCGGTCGACAACAGCATGCCACCACCAGGCCCCTCTCACCGATCTTCGCTCGCTGACAAGCGAACCAGCAGCGCGGTGAAACAAAACTCAATCTCTCCACGAGCGAGTGGATCCGGGCAGAGATAGCACGGCTTGTCCACGAGCGTCGGTGCTCTGACTGCCCGCTCAGCAGCCTCGAAACCTGACAAAATCAGCAACAGAAAACCCGGCCGGTCGCGCGCGTCGCGGCCTCGCCGTCGAGGAGAAACGGACGAGCGAGCACGTCACACGGTAACCGTGCCTAGCTCAGCGTCCGTTCGGCGAGCGCGAGCGCGTGCGGCTCACCAGGTACGCCGCCTGGTCCGGTGGTTGCACGCATCGCGCGTCTGGCTGGGCGCGTGAGGCCGCCGGAGAGTCACCGACCGCCGGCGGTGGTGCGCACGTTACCTTTCTCTTCCTTTGCTGCGGTCTGCGGGGCGCCCATGCTGTGCCCAGGCCTTGGCACGCGCGCTAGCCCTATCTTATCTAGCCACCCAAAATTGTTGCCTAGTGCAGCGGAAGTCTAAGGGGAGTCACACATGCCACATGTGTGACGCGCAGTGCGTGCTCCACACTTCTGCCACTGGTTGCCGTGCCCACATGTCTCTGCAATCTGCCACCATTGTTCGGAGCTGAGAGACAATCCTACACGGATAGCCATCGTGACAGGCAGCCTTGCTCGGAACTGAACCACTGAACCGATCGAGCGACAGGGGGAAGGATGCAGCGAAGACGATCAATCAATCAGTCAGCAGGGGTCAGCTTGTACTCCTCCCTCTCCTGTCTCCTCCTTCCTTTATAAAGCCCCGCACAGCACCGCACGCATAGCAAGGCTTGTGTCCCCGTCCTTCCTGCTCCCGCTCCTCTGCTCACGCAGCCATGAAGTCCGCGGCGCTGCTGCTGATACTAGGGGTCGCTCTGCTGCCGGCAGCGCAATGCCACCGGGTCAACCCGGAGATCCACGACACCGGCGGGCTGAGCCGGCACGGGTTCCCGGCGGGGTTCGTGTTCGGGACGGCCGCCTCGGCGTACCAGGTGGAGGGGATGGCGAAGAAGGGAGGCCGAGGGCCCAGCATCTGGGACGCCTTCATAGCGATACCTGGTAAGCAGGTCACCCACCTTCATATAGGGGAGCCTCTTGTTCAGCCTCGTCGCATCTTTCTGGTGGAGTTGTATAATGGATCAATGGTACTACATAGTATATGCCTGCAAGTGATGTAACTGTATTCTTGATGGGGGAGCAGGGACGATCGCTGGCAATGGCACCGCCGATGTGACGGTGGACGAGTACCACAGGTACAAGGTATGTGCACTGAACAACCATCCTGATTGCTAGGTTTCTTCTGGTCTTTCTTTGTGTGCGTTCTGATGTTTGACAGAGGTCTTCTGAGGTGTAGGAGGATGTGGACATAATGAAGAACATGGGCTTCGACGCGTACCGGTTCTCCATCTCTTGGTCCAGGATTTTCCCAGGTGTGTGCCCTGATTCCTCTGTCAGCAATTCCCAATCAGTTCAATCTTTTTTCTGGTTCAGAGTAGTTTCTGGATCTTTCTTGCAAAAAAAAGTAGTTTGTGATGTAGAGCTGTGTATAAAACTGTAGATGGAACCGGGAAGGTGAACAAGGAAGGAGTGGACTACTACAACAGGCTCATAGATTACATGCTTCAGCAAGGTATAACTGAACTTTTTTGTTTCTACACACCTAGACATTACCTCTTGGCATCACAGGTCCAGACTCTAACGAACCTTCTCATGGTGAAATATAGGCATCACTCCATACGCGAACCTGTACCACTACGACCTCCCACTGACGCTTCACAAGCAGTACCTAGGTTGGCTAAACCCAAAGATTGTGTAAGCATTTCAGACTGTTTTTCTTTCACATTTCAAAGTTGAGTTTAAGCATGTCTCTGATGCGGTTTTTTTTTTTCTGTAAAGGGGGGCGTTTGCAGACTACGCCGAGTTCTGCTTCAAGGTGTTCGGAGACAGGGTGAAGAACTGGTTTACCTTCAACGAGCCGAGGTGCGTTGCCGCTCTGGGGTACGACAACGGCATCCATGCACCGGGGAGGTGTTCCAAGTGCGCTGCAGGAGGCGACTCCAGGACGGAGCCGTACATCGTTGCGCACCACCTCATCCTTTCTCATGCTGCGGCGGTGCAAAGATACCGTGAGAAGTATCAGGTAAGGACTGACGGACTTGCAAGTCATTTATCATTAGAATAATCACAGACTAATTCGATGGCAGTGCCCAATAGTATTATGTAAAACAGTGTTTATTCGGTTCAACAGCATCACCAGAAGGGGAGGATTGGAATTCTCTTGGATTTTGTATGGTACGAACCTTTCAGCAACAGCACTGCGGATCAAGCTGCAGCGCAGAGGGCAAGGGATTTCCACCTTGGATGGTAAAACTCTGAACCCATGTCATCCAGGATCATCATGTTACTTCAGAAATTCAGATTGCAACACAGGGTCTAGCAACAAACTATAAGTCTGTAACTATTTTGTTTGGTGGAAAGCAAACTGACACTATATTAATTAATCCTTGCAGGTTCCTCGAGCCCATTATCCACGGTCGCTACCCAGACTCGATGGTCAAGATTGTCGAGCACAGGTTGCCAGCCTTCAGCGCCGACGAGTCCAGGATGGTGAAAGGCTCCATTGACTATGTTGGTATCAACCAGTACACTTCTTACTACATGAAGGACCCTGGGGCATGGAACATGACGCCGGTCAGTTACCAGGATGATTGGCATGTCGGATTTGCATGTGAGATACTTCTTCTTCACTCCAAGTCTTTCCTCTACACACTTCAATTCCTCAGATCCTCATGATGTGTATGTTTGCAGATGAACGGAATGGTGTACCTATTGGATCTCGTGTAAGTGCAGTGCTAGATTTATACTATAGTATGCTGGTAGTACCTTGTACATGGAGAAGTACAATTTCTATGAGGACTTATTGTAACAGTAAATTGGTTGGGTTTATGCAGGCAAACTCTGACTGGCTTTACATCGTACCATGGGGAATTAACAAGGCTGTGACCTATGTTAAAGAAAGATACGGAAATCCCACAATGATCCTTTCTGAAAACGGTACTCGTTTACTCAAATGAAAAAATTTCAAGCAGAATACAACCTACCATTCTGACTGACACGGACGATCAATGTTATGTTCTGACAGGAATGGACCAGCCCGGCAATGTCAGCATCGCCGATGGTGTGCACGACACAGTAAGGGTCCGGTACTACAGAGACTACATAACTGAGCTGAAGAAGGCGATAGACAATGGAGCACGGGTGGTTGGGTACTTTGCTTGGTCTCTGCTTGACAACTTCGAGTGGAGGCTCGGTTACACTGCCCGTTTCGGCATCATCTATGTGGACTACAAGACTCTGAAGCGGTACCCCAAGGACTCAGCCTTCTGGTTCAAGAACATGCTCTCCAAGAAGAAGAGGAGCTAGGATTGTGAGAATTTAGTCTACCGTTTTTTCATTTGAATTTAGGAGGAACATTCAGATGCAGAATTTGGAGTGAGAGATGACGATTCAGATGATCTTTGACAACTTTTAGTTTTATATCATGGATATTTGGTGTATCCGTGTGAATGATTCTGAGTAATGAAGTTGTCGGCAGTTCTTATAAAATCTACAATTTTACCTTCCTTTGCAATTTATTTATAGGATATTCCTCTTTCAGTTGTTCAAATGCAGCCATTATTTCCACAAATGTATCATTATTATTAAAGTAAAAACTATGAATGTCTAGTGTCACACATAAAACAAATTACAAATGTTAACCCACACCTCCCCCACCCCCACTATACATACACACACAAACACACACAGTGCTTCGCGGTCCTAACATCTGAGATGATGGATCAATAAAATCGAGTGGCCGTATGGCCTGTTACAATAATTAGATTGGAGTCTAAAGAAGGAGACAAGCAAGAACACAGGTAGCCAGATGACGCGGAGGCCTGGAGAGCAAGCCCTGGCAGCCATGTAGCAACACAACACACATGCATCACGCCACCACCATACATCCAGACGGATATGGCCAGTATTTTGGAGACCCCAGGCAACATGATGTTAGATGTAAAAAATCAAGTGCACCACAAGATCAACATGGGCAGCAACTAGAACACCTAAATAGCATGAAACATAGATTGGTAGTAGATCATTAATTGAGGCTAGGGTTGATGATGAAGCCATTGATGACTAGTGTGAGATCCTGGCACATGGCATAATAGGATTGATAGGATACCCATATCAACAAGTTGCAACTTCTTTTTCGAAAGCTTATCTTAAAAGAACTCTAAGGTTAAACTTTGTCCTAGAGGAATTTGAGGATGGTTGATCGACTGAAAAGTGGGTCTTAGATGTTCACGATTAAGAACAAAGTGCGTAGAAAAGACAAGTATTGTTTTGTAGGGGGCAGTCTAGAGATCCTAGTAAGCTGCCAGGAGTGGGCATGTTGTTGGACGGGGTGTTACAAGTGGTATCAGAGCCGATCCTCGCGCTTACACGGACGTGTGCGGGTTAGTGGAGTGGACATGTGGAGCATGATGCTTGTGGCCCAGAGTGGACACAGCATGACATATGTGCCGGCACTAGATGCATAGACGTGTGGCAAGAGGGGACGTTCCTGACTTGTGGTTGATCTAAGAGGGAGTCGATCTTCTAAGGGTGGGTGTATGTGAGATTCTGACACATGGCTTAATAGGATTAATAGTATACCCATACTAACAAGTTGTAACTTCTTTTTCGGAAGCTTGTCTGAAAAAAACTCCAAGGTTAAGCGTGCTTGACATAGAGAAATTTGAGCATGGGTGACTGACCGGAAAATGGGTCCTAGGTGCGCACGAGTAAGGACAAAGTGCGCATAAAAGAAAAGTGTTTGTATGTGGAGCCATTCTAGAGATCCTAGTAAGCTTCCAGGAGTGACACCCCCAGGGCCTATTGTTGTACGGGGTGTTACAAATATGTGATGCAGGCTTGATCGATTATCGATAAAGATGATTTGGCAAAGGCGCGGATGCTCTCTGGCCTTTTATTGTACAAATTCAGGGATCCGTGATTGGACATGGAAAATAGAAATACTTTTTCTTGGGTAAAGGAACAGATGACTCGATCGATTTCTGTATCAATCATGATATACGTAATAACTCGGACATCCATTTCAAATGAATATCCCATTTTTGCGCATCAGGGTTATGAAAACCCACGAGAAGCAACTGGGCGAATTGTATGTGCCAATTGCCATCGTGGGAGCTGCTAATTCCCCATGAGGTAACTCTATAATTTTCCAAGGTAAAAGAGAACCCGGCCAATTCGAAACAAAAAAGGAACATAGTCCCAATAAAGGGAACCTAGGGACCATCTTCTTAAGTTCTGCCTTGGTCGCAGTGGGGATAGCATTTCTCTTCTGCATGTCTATGAAGTTTAGCAAAACCCAAACACCTTAGAGATAGATATAGAGGTAGGAATGCTTATTACTAAACTTGTTGAAGAGATGAAATAGAACCAAGGTCTATCTTTTTGATCAGAGGTTGACTCGATCATCAGAAGAAGAATTAGGAAAAAAATCAGGATACATTCTAGGAAAATGGAACTTCTATAGAAAAATGAAACACAACATATGCATCCATCTTTCGGCTCGATAATTTCACGGGATAGAGATATGGTATAAGAAATAGGCTATTAAGTAACTCTAAATGAATTGTGGATATATCTGTATTGTATCCTTAACATACTGAAACGATTGCCATTATTCATATCAAACCAATAGAGATTCATAGAAGTGAAATCTTCTAACCAATGGTGGGCCTAGAAATTCTCAATTTAGAGATTTAAGAGCAGAAGAAAAAATGGGAAATTCCAACATCTCCCATAAAGAGATGTGGCAATCTTGAAAATAAAATTATCCACTTTGAAAAGATATCTTGGCGGGATCAAATATATGACGAGATTGTTGGAGATATGCCCTAGAGGCAATAATAAAATTAGTTATTATTATATCTTTGTGTTTATGATAAATATTTACATTCATGCTATAATAGTATTAACCGGAAACATTAATACTTGTGTGATTTGTAAACTAAATTAGAGTCCCTGGTAAAGCCTCTTTATAATACTAGCTTGTTGGTTGATAAATGATCGTAGTTTCCCGATCATGAACATTGAGATGTTATTAAAAACAAGATCATATCATTAGGAGAATGATGTGATGGACATACTCCTATAGATAAGCGTAGCATTAAGATCAAGTCATTTCAATAGTTCGTTTGCTATAAGCTTTCTGATACATAGTAACCTAATTCCTTTGACCATGAGATCATGCTAATCACCATTACTAGAAGGATGCTTTGATGATATCAAACACCACACCATAACTGGATGGCTATAAAAGTGGCATTGAGTATTCGGAAAGTGTGAGTTGAGGCACATGGATCAAGAGTGGGATTTGCCCATCCATATGACAGATAGATATACTATGGGCCCTCTTGGTGGAATGTCATCCAATTAGCTTGCAAGCATGTGACTGGCTTACAAGGGATCACATATCACGGGAACGAGAAAAGAGTACTTATCAGTAACGAGGTTGAACTAGGTATGCAGAGATACCGACGATCAGACCTCGGATAAGTAAACTAACGCGAGACAAAGGGAAATTGGTATCGTATGTAAGTGGTTCATTCGATCGCAAAGTAATCGTAGAAATATGTGCCCATATGAATTTCCAAATTCCTCTATTGATTATTGATCGGAGAAGTGTCTTGGTCATGTCCGCATAATTCACGAACCGTAGGGAGACACACTTAAGGATTCGATGTTGTTTAGTAGATATGGAATGTAAGTAGGGAGAACGAAATGTTGTTCCGAGTCTCGGATGGGATCCAGGATATCACGAGGAGATCCGGAATGGCCCGGAGAATAAGATTCATATAAGGAAAGTCCGATTTCGGAGTTCTTGAATAATTTTGATGTTTTCATCGGAGAGTTTCTAGAAGGGTCTAGAAGATTCATCGGACCGGAAGGGGAATGGTACATGAATGTGTCATGGTTAAGTGGAATGATTGGATCATGTCCTAGGTCACTTGGTTGGGCATTTTCAAGAGAGAAATAAAGCTCCAAATTGAAAGTCAAAAGGGAGGTTTGAAAAGTCAAACTGGAACAATGGTTTCCTAGTGGAAAAAGGAAAGAGTCCTTCCTTCCCTCCAACTAGGAGAGGGATTTGGGGAAGGATTCAAACTCCCCTCTCCCAAGCTGCCCTCCCTCTAATAAATAGAGGGGAGGGGCTGCCCAAGACCACACAACACCACCCCTCCCCACCTAGCCGCGCCGCCGCCGCCACTCGCCATCGCCGCCCTAGCCGTCACCGGTCATGCCTCCTCCTCTCCGGACCTCTAAACCCTAGATCGTCGGAAACCCTAGATCCACCATAACCTGCTCCAGCTTAGGCGAAGCCCTGCAGGATTTTCCCTCTACTTCCGACACCATGCCGTCGTGCTGCCGGAATCGCGAGGGGAGAACTAGAACCTCCGCTGCCTGCTGGAACAAGGGAGAGGAAGGTCTTCATCGAGTACCGAACATGTGACCGACTATGGACGCGCTGCCGGAACGCAGCGCCGGAAGGATCATCTACACGATATTGAGATCGGCAAGTGTACGACTACATCACCCACGAGAATCTGCTCTCGTTAATCGCTTTGGAATCTTCGAGGGTGGGTAATCTAATCGACTCGTTGCTACAATCTAGTAGATAGATCTTGGATTGTTTGTGTGCATGCAGTAGAATTTTTTGTTTTCCATGCTACGAACCCCTACAGTGGTATCAGAGCCGCGTCTATATGTAGATTTGTTGCACGAGTAGAACACAATGGTCATTGTGGGCGTTGATGTTTTTGTTGTCGATTGCTTCTTGTGTACTCTACATCTTGCGGGATGGTGGGATGAAGCAGCCCGGGCTAACCTTACATGACATCGTTCATGAGACTTGCTCCACGCTTGACATGCAACTTGTATTGCATAAGTGGCTTTGCGGGTGCCTGTTTCTCCCAACATAGTGAAGATTCAATTTACAATGGGTAATTGACAATACTAGTATCAACGTTGTGGTTCTTGTTGGTAAGTTAGAACGACACTTATCGAAAGCCCCAAACCACGTAAAACATGCAAAGAAAATTAGAGGCGTCTAACTTTGTTTTGTAGGGGTGTGCTGTGATGTGATATGGCCATGATTGTGATTATATAAGATGTATGCAATGTTCCTTATCGTAAGTCGGCAACCGGCAGGAGCCATATGGTTGTCTTTTAATTTCGTCTAGACCTGCGTGTCTATTATTCAAAGTAGTTGTAATAGTTGATGCTGGTGGGCGACAACCATGAAGCAACGCCAGACCTTGACGCCTTATCGGTGATGGTGGAGATCATGTCCATGCTTTAAGATGGAAATCGGAAGCACAAGAAGAAAGGCCATATCATATCACATATTATGAATTGCATGTGATGTTAATCCTTTTATGCATCTTGTATTGCTTAGTTCGCGAAGGTAGCATTATAAGATGACCCCTCTCACAAAATATCAAGTTATAAAGTGTTCATCCTTAGTAAGCACCATTGCTAAAGCTCGTTGTTTCAAAGCACCACGTGATGATCGGGTGTGTTAGATTCTACAAATGTATACAACGGGAGCAAGCGAGATTTGCTCATGCAAAAGCTAAGGTTTGATCTTGACGATCCTAGCATGTACAAACATGGTCTCGGAACATGGATCACCGAAAGGTAAAACATGAGTCATATAGTAGATATGATGAACATGTTGATTGTTTGGCATTGAAGCTTGGTCATCTCTCGTCATGATCGGTTTTGATGTGGTGGATTTGGTTCGTGTAATCACTAAAACAATTTGAGGGATGTTGTTTTGAGTAGGAGTTCATCTAGATTAATTTAACTATTAATTAGAACTCAATTTGTCATAAACTTAGTCTAAACTATTGCAAATATGTTGTAGATCAACGGCGGCCCCTACCATCAATTTTAATGCGTTCCCAGAGAAAGAAAAGTTGAAAAACAATGGAAGCAACTTCGCGGATTGGCTCCACAACTTGAGGATTGTCCTCAATGCTGGTAATTTGACCTATGTGCTGGATGCACCGCTGGATGACCCACCTGCAGCTGATGCTACCGATGAGGTAAAAAATGCTTTCCTCACTCAGAAGAATCAGTACTCAACAGTTCAGTGTGCTATCTCGTACGGTTTGGAATCGGAGATTCATAAAAGGTTTGAGAACTGATACGTCGGAAATGTATCTATAATTTTTGATGATCCATGCTTGTTTTATATCTACTTTGCTTTCTTTTGTCTACACTTTGAGGTGTTTTTATATCTTTTCTGGAACTAACCTATAAACAAGTTGCCAGAGTGCCAGTTGCCTGTTTTCTTCTGATTTTGGTTCCAGAAAGGCAGAAAATCAATATTCTCGAAATTGGACGGGACAAAGACAAAGTTATTATTTTTCCCGGAGCAACACGGACCACCTGAAGCGAGCGGAGGGGCCAGGTGGCAAACCCCTAGGCAGGCAAGCCACAGGCGCTGCGGTGTGGGCCCCCTGGACCCCCACCGATCTTGATTCATGCGCCTATAATAAGCCTCCGACCCAAAAACCCTAGATGATCCCAGAAACATCCACGAAAACCTCTATTGTGCCGCCACTACCGAAGGGGAGATTCGGGGGACAAAAAGTCTCTGTTCCGGCACCCTGCCAGGACGGGGAAGTGCCCCCAGAGCCATCTCCATCGATCTCCACCACCATCTCCATCACCATTGCTGATTCCCATGATGAGGAGGGAGTAGTTCTTCCTCGGGGCTAAGGGCTCTACCGGTAGCTATGTGTTCATATCTCTATCTATGCATGATCTTGTTGTGGTCATGAGCTATGTAATCAAGTAGATCTACCTTGCTACTCAAGTGCTTCATTAGATCTCTGCTCTCCCCATGTGTGTGAAAGTGACAGCGTGCACGCCATGGTGGCACTTAGGTTTCAGTCTACATAAATACTCTTTGTGCTTTAATAGATCTATGATTTTCCCCACGTGTGTGAAAGTGACAGTGGGCATACCGTGTGTGGCACTTTGGCTAGATTGAATATTTGTTATGAGTTATATTTGGAGTTGGATGTCTCTATGAAATTGTGGTGTTTGTTGGAACCTTCTAGCGCTCAAGGTGGCAGTGTGGGGTTATCTAGATTGGGGAAGGCGGACTTTGAGGTGTGTTGTTATAGCCCTACCATGGATTAGAGTGTCCAACCAGAGAGTAGTTAAGAGTAGTATCATGAAGAGAGGATATTTATATGAGAGAGTGTTCACTAGTGAAAGTATGATCCCTAGGCCTTGTTTCTAAGCATTGAAACACCGTTTGCTACTAGATCTGTTGCATGTTTGCTTGCTTCCTTCTTTATTCCGTTTGTCGGGGAGGTTACCTTTCCTCCATGTTAAGCTCTTTTCTGGCACCGTTACCCCACATCAAAAACAAGTCAGAAGCTCTTTTCTGGCACCGTTACCACTTGTATTTCACTATCTCTTCGCTGAACTAGTGCACCTATACACACCTGACAAGTGTATTGGGTGTGTTGGGGACACAAGAGACTTCTTGTATCTTGATTGTAGGGTTGCTTGAGAGGGAATACCTTTGACCACTTCATCCCTGAGTTCTATAAACCTTGGGTGATCCACTTAAGGGAAACTTGCTACTGTTCTACAAACCTTTACACTTCGAGGCCTAACAACTGTCTACAAGAATAGAAGTGCGTAGACATCAAGCTCTTTTCTGGCGTCGTTGCCGGGGAGGTAAGGTAAAAGGTACTCACATCCTCCGGTGTGAGTGCTCGAAGTTATTTCCTTTAGATTCTGCAATTTTGTCTTTTTGTTTCTTGTTTTCACTAGTTAGGCTTAATGGAAAACAACAACAAAATTAGAGAGCTTTATAGTATCTATCTTGAGTTAGGACATGCAGTGTTTGAAGAGAAAATTAAAAAACCTATGGAACTTCATTTGCATGCTAATAGCAATGTTATTAGTATGAATTCTTTGGACACCATTATTGCTAATGCTATGGAAAAGTCTAAGCTTGGGGAAGCTAGTTTTGATGAAAATGATCTTTTTAGTTCCCTAGCTTTGGAAGATAGCTATTCTATTGCTTATGATGATAGTTTACCTCCAATATATGATGAGATTACAATGATAAGTATGATATTTTCAGTCCACCTACTATTGAGGAGAAAAGAATTTATGATTACAATATGCCTCCTATATTTGATGATTATGGTGATGAGAATAATAATGATAGCTATTTTGTTGAGTTTTCTCCCACTACATTTAATAAGAATGACTATGCTTATGTGGAGAGTAATAATCATTTTATGCATGTGGCTCATGATAAGAATGTTTTATGTGATAGTTATATTGTTAATTTTGTTCATGTTGCTACTGAAAGTTATTATGAGAGACGGAAACATGGTTTTAAGTATCTCAACAATATTAAGTTTCCCCTCTTTATGTTGAAAGTTTTGAAGTTGCACTTGTTTTGCTTTCATATGCTTGTTGCTTTGTGCTTCTTTGATTTATTTTCTTGCAAGATTCCTATTCATAGGAAGTGGGTTAGACTTAAATGTATTTTGAATTTTCTTGTTGATGCTCTCTTTTACTTCAATTGATATTTCTTATGTGAGCATCTTCTCAAGCTATCGAGCCTAACTTAAAGGCGTTAAAGAAAAGTACTTGTTGGGAGATAACCCAAGAGTTTTCTTGAATCTTGGAAGTTATTACTTCAGTAACGACCTCTCCTTATCCTTTTTATTTGCTTTTTGTGCCAATAATGACCTCTAATGAGAGGGAAGTAAGATTTGGGGAGTTGTTGTCCTGAAACAGATTTATATCCTCCACCATAAAAATTCGCGAGGAGTCTCTGTAACTCGGATTGAGCTGAAAATTTACAAATAAATCCCCCACTATGTTAGAGAACTTTCGTTAGTTCAACACTTTTTTATTTGAGCAACAGAAGGTCTTCAAAAAAATCGTTTTATACCTGCTGGTCTGTTTTGACAGATTTCTGCCATTATTTGCATTTGCTTCTTATTGATTCCTTTTTGGGTTATTTTTGGGAAATTGAACTTTTTGAAGGAGTTGCTGCAGTAGATTGTGCTTTTAGTGAAAAGTTTTGCTGTTCCAAAGCTTTGCCTAAGGGTCTATTATCTTTTGAAAACACTAATGTTGCTAATGAAGATTGTGTGAAGTTTTGTATGAAGGAAAATTTTCAAGTGTAGAGAGAGAATGATGTAATGAGATGAAGAATGGACAAAAGCTCAAGATTGGGGATGCCACCCCGTGTCACCCCAAGAAATATTCAAGAGGTACAAGAGTCAAAGCTTGGGGATGACCAAGGCATCCCCTTCTTCATCAATAAAAAGCTCAGGTCTCTCTAGACACTTTGTTTTTATTGTTTCATGCACAGTTGTGTTGTTCTTGGAGCGTCTTAGTTTTAGTTTTTGGTTTTTGTTTGCTTAGTTTGATTGAGTAAGTTGGTTGGTTACACCACACTTCTTTTGGAGAGAGATACACTCTGTTTGCATTGCCTAGAACACTCTAGTTTTCATTCTTGTTGTCTTGTGAGTGTTCTCTTTTGCTAGCACTGTATTTAGCCTTAGTTTTATTGTGCTTCTTTCTTAGAAATTTTTATTTCTTACTTGTGGATTTGTGATACAAGCTCTCTGGTCTTTATTGATTAGTATCCTTGTGAGTAGTTTCAAATAAGTTGTTTGTTGTTGGAAAAGAGTACAAAGTTTCATGCTTAAGTGGTACAAAACTAAGCTTGCTTTGACTGTGACTTAGACTTTAGCATGACATCCTAGGTGTTGTTTTGACCTTGTGCTTAGTGATTATTTCTGTAGCTTGACTTGTTCCAAACAATTGGGATTTCTTAGTGTGCCTTGAAGAAATTATGCGTTGTTTTAGCATACAAAAGCATAGTATTGTGGTATTCTCCTTTGATGCTTTGTTTGGGTTGACTTGGCACATGCTTACACCATGTTATGACTATGACAAGTAACCATTAGCCTCTATGATCATTTAGTCCTTGACTTGTAGTACCACTCTTTGCTTTGATTAGTAATGTTTTGTCGCTCTGCATGATTATGGTCATTATTGCTCTCTTAGTTGGTTGCTCCCAGTCTTTTGCTAGCCTCCACTTGTATGAGTAAGCTATACTCATGCTTCCAACTCCCAAGAAACCAAGTTATTCCGAAATGTCCACTATAAACTCCTATGCATGGTGTGTTACACCATTCCAAGTATATTCTTGTTTTCAACTATCTTCTAATTAAAAACTGATTTGTTATGTGAAAACTTAGTGATTAAAGCCCTCACGAACTTGATGGCACACTTTATTCTTTGCCCCTAATAAACTTGAACCATTGTGACAACATTGTTGTATATGCTTGCACTTATAAGTTGGAATTAGCAGAACCGTGCTGTCACAGGGAACGTTTTCAACATTGCACTTGTACTTTGTACTCAGTTGATATCATGCTCTTTTGTCTATAGATGTTACCTGTGTGAAATGAAGTGGGAACTTGTAAGTCCATGGAGTTTGTATTCTATGTTAGAGAAACGCCTGGGCCGCTAGCCTAAGCCATGCCTAATCATGGTGGAAACTTGCAACATCACCATAGTGAGCTATCTATGAAGCATTCTCAATAAAAAGCTAGGCATATGGTAAATAAAAGATTTTGAGATGCTCATTATGCCTTGCCTTGTCATTTTGGTTACGGGAAAGCTCCTGTACCATGTGCAAGGGGTACCCCATTGGCGGTTCTCAATGATATGCAAATACTTACAATGACAAGAACTTGTCTGGGCCCTAAGTTGAGTATCCATGAGGTGTAGCCCTCATATTCAAGGGACTTGAGATTGCCAACTTATACTTCGTCAAGCATATACTCCAGCTTTGTCACTTTAACCTTAACCACTTCAAGATGCTTATGATAGGGGCAATGAGGGCTGAAAGCTAACAAGTACCATAATTTTTGGAAGATCTTTTTGAAACTTGTAATCCCTGCTTCATTTATAAAAAAGGCCTTTCTTCCACCATTATTTGAGTCTCCACCTTCTACCTTTAGGCACCATTAAGAGAGCATAGTTGTCATTCTGTGTGCAGTGCTCCAAATCTTATTGATTGATGCATATTGTGATATTACTTGTTCTTGTGCTATTTGTTTCTAGTCACCTTTGTGAACTTTGAAGGTGTCCTATGCATCTATATTGCTACTCTATGAGGGATAAGCTGATTGCCACTATGATATGTTTTCTATATGTGAAACAAACAAATGTTCTTCAATGCATGTTATTCATGATCTTTGTTTTTAGCCTTTCATGTTGCATGCATAGTTGTTATGTCCTATTGTTAGAACTCCATTCTTTCATGGACATGTTTAGAGTTCTTTGATCCCATCTTTCAATGCATGCAATTGGTTTGATCTTGGTTTTAAGGGTGCATGTTCACCTCAAAAATTATTCTGTTTATCACTTACCTACTCGAGGATGAGCAGGAGTTAAGCTTGGGGATGTTGATACATCGGAAACGTATCTATAATTTTTGTGTTGGAATTATGCCCTAGAGGCAATAATAAAGATGTTATTATTATAATTCTTGTTCATGATAAAGTTTATATTCCATGCTAGAATTGTATTAAGCGGAAACTTTAATACTTGTGTGGTTTGTGAACAACACCGTGTCCCTAGTACGCCTCTATGGACTAGCTCATTGATCAATGATGGTTAAGGTTTCCTAACCATAGACATGAGTTGTCAATTGATAATGAGATCATATCATTGGAGAATGATATGATGGACATACCCAAACTAAGTGAAGAAATTAGATCGTATCATCGTGTTCATCTTTGCGAAGCTTTTCCTATGTCAAATATTGTATTCCTTAGACCATGAGATAATACAACTCCCTGGTATCGCAAGAAAGCTTTGAGGTCATCAAACGTCATCCTATGAGAGGGTGATCATAAAGGTGTCTCTTAGGTGATCGGAAAGTATCTGTTGGGTTGTATGTATCGAGATGGAATTTGTCCCTCCCAAGTCGGAGAGATATACTTCGGGCCCACTCGGTGTCGATATCAACACCTCTTGCAAGCATGTGGTTAAGGAGTTAATCACAAAGTGATATCGGATTACGGGCGAGTAAAGTACTTGCCGTGAGCAGATTGAACTAGGTATGGCCAGTAAGCGATCGAATCTCGGGCAAGTAAAATATCGCGAGACGAAGGGAATATATATATGGGATTGATTGAATCCTGGCATCGTGGTTCATCCGATATGATCATCGATGAATGTGTGGGAGTCAATATGGGTGCCCAGACCCAGTTGTTGATTATTGATAGAAGATCATATGCGCATATTCTCGAACCCGCGGTCACACATAACGTGTCTCGGCGCTAGGATAGATTGGATAAATGGTTTATGAGTTTTTGTTGAGTCTCGGATGGGATCCGGGACATCACGAGAGGTTCCGGAGTGGTCCGAGAATAAGATTCATATAAAGCGGTCAGTTTTGGAGTTGAATTGTTAGGGTTAATCGGTATTATGTGAAGCTTCTAGAACCTTCCGGAAGGGTACCAACGTGGCCCCACCTTCCGGGAGGGGGCATGGGCCTATGAGGGAGTGTCCTTGCTGCATTGGTCCAGGGGCACAAGGCCCCATAGGGCCCAACCGATTCTATAGGGTTTAAATCGTTTAAACTAGGGATAGAATTTCTAGAAGGAGGGAGAGTCCTTGCCACTCCTCCCTTGGCCCGGCCCAAGGCTTGGAGTAGGGCAAGGGCTGCCCCCTCTATAAATAGAGGCTGGTGCCCTCCCCTACACCTTGCCTCCAACCCTAGTTGCCCTGCCTCCTCTCTCCTCCCATTGTTTGTGGCGAAGCCTGCGTGAAATTCTCCACCATATACACCACGCCGTCGTGTTGTAGATCCAATCTATCTCTCCGCCATACTTGCTGGTCCGAGGAAGGAGGAGACATCGGTCTTTGCGTGTGCATCTCACGGAGGCACCGCCACTTGTGGTGCTAGATCGGATCGGATCGCGAGGAGGAGAAGCGACTACATCACCCACGTTAACGAGCGTTCCTGTCTTGAATCTTCAAGGGTATGAAGATCTAATCCAATCACTCTCGTTGATTGCATCTCCTAGATTAGATCTTGGCTTCCTCTGTTCGCATCCGTAGAAAATTTTGATTTACTATCTTGAAACCCTTGATTGGTATCGAGCTAGATCTATGCGTAGATGTGTTTCACGAGTAGAACGCAACATGGTTGTTCGGGCGTTGATGTTTTCTGTTGCAAGCCTCTTGTTTGTGTTCTTATTATGGCGGGATAGTGAGATTGAAGCGGTCCGGGCCAACCAGCGGCGTCGTTCGCGAAACCCGGCTCGCTTGACGTGTGGCTTGTACCACACATGCGGTGGTGGATGTCGGTTTCTCTCACTATAGTTGTCATGGGATTAACACGGGTTTGGCAACCATAATATCACCGTTGTGGCTTTCCGTAGGTAAGAATCGTTCTTAGCATCTACTCCCATAAGCCACGTAAAACATGCAACAACAAAGTAGAGGCGTCTAACTTGTTTTTGAGGAGTGTTTTCTGTGATATGGTATGGCCCAAGATGTGATGTGTATAATGTATGCGATGATCATGTTTTGTAATGTTTCACGACTTGCATGTCGATGAGTACACAACCGGCCGGAGCCATATGGTTGTCTTTATAATTGTGTATGACCTGTGTGTCAACTTCTTATGCGCCATGTAATAGTTTCACTTTATCGCTAAGTAGTTAGCAATAGTTGTAGTTGCTATTCATGGTGGAGGCAATCATGGTGGAGTGATGGAGATCATCTAAGCACACAAGATGGAGATCATTCTTGCGAAGATTGGCTATACCATGTCACATAAAGTTATATGCATGTGATGTTTATCCTTTTATGTATCTTATTATGCTTAGATCGCGACGGTAGCATTATAAGATGATTCCTCAATTAAAGATCAAGATAAAAACTGTGTTCTCCCCAAGTATGCACCGTTGCGAAAGTTCGTCGTGTCCAAGCATCACGTGATGATCGGGTGCTATAGACTCTACGCTCACATACAACGGGTGCAAGCCAGTTTGCACTGCGGAAATACTTGGGTCTAGCTTGCGAGCCTAGCATGTCTGACATGGCCTCGAACACAAGAACCGAAAGGTTAAGCATGAGTCATATGAATGATATGATCGACACTTTGTTGTCCACCATTGAAACCACATCTCTTATAGTGATGATCGGATTAGGTGTGGTGAATTTGGATCGTGTTCACTAAACAACTTGAGGGATGTTGAATTTAGGGAGTTCATCTAGTAATTTGATTAAGTTGAACTATTTATCATGAACATAGTCTAAATTGTACTTGCAAATCCGTAGATCACATGGCCAAGTCCAACTTCAACTTCAACGTTTTCTTTGAGAAAGAAAAGCTTAGAAACAATGGGTCTAACTTCACCAATTGGTTCGCAATCTAAGAATCATTCTCGGCGGACAAAGGACTATGTCCTTGGAAAGCGTTAGGTGACCCCCTGCAAGCTACGCGGTGATGAGAAAAGTCTGTCGATCGGCAAGAAAGATGATTATGGTGTGATTAAGAGCACCATGTTGTTTGCTATGGAACCGAACTTCAAAATCGTTTTGAAACCTATCCGGGCCCTTTGAGATTCTCGAGGCTGAAAACCATGTTTGAGACTCAAGCCCGTTAAAGAGATATGAGATCTCAGAAGTTCTTTAATCGCAAGATGGAGGAAGGGAGTTCCGTTAGTGAGCACGCCATAAAGATGTCGGGCTACACTCAACGCATTGAGCAAGCTGGAATGCACGATTCGGAGGAGCTCAAGATTGAGGGATGCAATCACTCCCTCCCGGCTACAAAAGTTTTGTAGTGACTCACAATCAGATTGGTTCCATCGATACAATCACGAGCTCTTCGCAGTCAAGGCCGCGGAGTGGACATCAAAAGGATAATCATGTGTTGATGGTCAAAAGCCCTCCTTTAAGAAAGGTAAGGGTGCAAGAAGTCCTTCAAGAAGGCGGAGGCAAGCGCAATGCTCCTGCCGAGAAGAAGCTCAAGTCTGGTCCTAAGCCGGACATCGGTGCTTCTATTGCAAGGACAAGGGTCCTTTGGGCATAGCAAATGTCCAGTACTTAGCGGACAAGAAGCTGGCACCATCAAAGGTATATTTGATATACATGTTATTGATGTTTTCCTTACTAGCCCTCGTTGTAGTGCACAGGTATTTGATCTGGTTCGGTTGCTAATATTTGTAACTCAAACAAGAACTACGGAATGAGCGGCTTGCGAGGATGAGGTGACGATGCGCGTTGGCAACGGATCAAGAGTTGATGTGATGGCCGTCGGCACGCTCTCCTTAGTTTTACCTTCGGGATTAGTTTTAAACCTTAATAAATGTTATTATGTGCCTGCTTTGAGCATGAACATTATTTCTGGATCGTGTTTATTGCAAGACGGTTATTCATTTAAATCGGAGAATAATGGTTGTTCTGTTTATATGAGTAACATCTTTTATGGTCATGCATCTCTTGTGAATGGTTTATTTCTTCTAAATCTCGAAAGGGATGAAACACACATCCATAACATTGAGGCTAAGAGATGCAAAGTAGATAGTGATAATACTACTTATTTTTGGCACTGTCGTCTAGGTCATATTCGTGTAAAGCGCATGAAGAAACTCCATTCTGATGGACTTTTGGAGTCTCTTGATTTTGAATCATTTGACACATGCGAACCATGCCTCATGGGCAAGATGATCAAAACCCCGTTCTCCGGTATGATGGAGCGAGCAACGGACTTGTTGGAAATCATACATACCGATGTATGCGGACCGATGAGTGTTTCGACGCGCGGTGGATATCGCTATTTCCTCACTTTTACTGATGACTTAAGTAGATATGGGTATATCTATTTAATGAAACATAAATCTGAAACATTTGAAAAGTTCAAGGAATTTCAAAGTGAAGTGGAGAACCATCGTAACAGAAAGATTAAATTTCTACGATCCGATCGTGGAGGTGAATATTTGAGTTATGATTTTCTCACGCATCTTAAAGCAAGTGGAATCGTTTCACAACTCACGCCACCCGGAACACCACTGGCAATGGTGTGTCTGAGCAGGAATCGAACCCTATTAGATATGGTCCGATCAATGATGTCTCTTCTTGATTTGCCGTTATCATTTTGGGGTTATGCATTAGAAACCGCATTCACTTTAAATAGGGCTCCATCTAAATCCGTTGAGGCGACACCGTATGAACGTGGTTTGGTGCGAAACCTAAGTTATCGTTTCTTAAAGTTTGGGGATCTGAAGCTTCGTCGAAGTTGATGCGGACAAGCTCGAACCCAAAGCGGAGAAATGCATCTTCATAGGATACCCTAAGGAAACTATTGGGTATACCTTCTATCCGAGAACCGAATGCAAAGTGTTTATGTAAAACGGTTCCTTTCTTGAGAAGGAGTTTCTCTCGAAAGAAGTGAGTGGGAGGAAAGTAGAGCTAGGCAGGTTATTGAACCTTCTCTTGAATTGGAGAGTAGCGCAAGACTGAAATTGTTCTAGTGCCGCTACCAACAATAGAGGAAGCTAATGACAAGGATCATGAAGCTTGGACGATGTGCTCTTGAGCGTCGCAGGTCGACAAGGTCGCGTGCCCCTCTGAGTGGTACGGCACCTGTCTTGTTGTCTTGTTAGTAGAAGGCGGTGAACCTACGAACTATGAGGAAGCGATGATGAGCCCGGACTACGAGAAATGGCTAGAAGCCATGAAATCGAATTAGGATCCATGAGCGAAACCAAGTATGGACTTTGGTGGACCCTCCTAGCGACTGAAAGGCCGTTGAGTGCAAATGGATCTTCAAGAAGAAAACAGACACGGATGGTAATGTTACCGTCTATAAAGCATGGCTTGTCGCGAAAGGTTTTCGACAAGTTCAAGGTGTTGACTACGATGAGACTTTCTCTCCCGTAGCGATGTTTAAGTCCATTTGGATTTTATTAGCAATTCTTTGCGTTTCATGATTATGAAATATGGCAGATGGATGTCAAGACTGTCTTCCTCAATGGCAACATTGATGAAGAGTTGTATATGATGCAACCCGAAGGTTTTGTCGATCCTAAGGATGCTGATAAAGTGTGCAAACTTCAGCGTTCCATTTATGTACTGAAGCAAGCATCTCGGAGTTGGAACCTTCGTTTTGATCAAGTGATCAAGAGCTTTGGATTTGTTCCAAATTGCTACGAAGCTTGCATCTACAAGAAAGTGAGTGGGAGCTCGGTGACGTTTCTGGTACTATATGTAGATGACATATTGATTATTGGAAATGACATGAACATGCTTAACGATGTGAAGAGTTATTTGAACAAGAGTTTTTCAATGAAAGACCTAGGTGAAGCTGCTTATATATTGGGCGTCAAAATCTATAGAGATTGACAAAGATGCCTGATAGCTTTAAGCCAGAGTACATACCTAGACAAAGTTCTGAAAAGGTTCAGAATGGATAAGGCAAAGAAAGGTTCAGTGCCTATGTTGTCAGGTAAGATATTGAGCAAGGCTCAGTGTCCGACTGATAAATGATAGGAAGCTATGAGCAAAGTGCCTTATGCCTCGGCCATAGGTTCCATCATGTATGCCATGATGTGTACTAGACCGGATGTGTCCAATGCTCTTAGTTTGACGAGATATCAAAGTGATCCAGAGTGGAACCTTTGGACAGCCGTGAAGAACATCCTAAAGTACCTAAATAGGAGTAAAGAAATGTTCTTAGTCTATGGGGGTGATGAGCGACATGTCGTAAAAGGTTACGTCGACGCTAGTTTGACACCGACAAGGATGATTCCAAATCTCGACGGGATATGTTTATATTTTGAATGGAGGAGGCTGTGGTGGAGAAGCTGCAAGCAAAGCGTGATCGCGGGATCTCTGAGAAGCGGAATACATGGCTGCTGCGAGTGTCAAGTGAAGGAGTTTGGATCGAAACTTCATCCGAGCTTGGCGTGGTTCAAGTGCATTGGACCTTTGGAGATATTGTGTGACAACAACTGGCCATAGCACTTTCGCTAAGGAACAAAGATATCATCCAAAGACCAAGCATATCAACAAAGTTTCATATAATCCGAGATTATATTGCGGATGGAGATCGAAGATTAGCAAAGTACATACAGATCTGAATGTCGCGGATCCATTGACTAAACCTCTTCCACGTGTAAAACATGATCACCTCGATTGCCATGGGTGTGAGATTGTTGCCAAATGTAAACTAGATTATTGACTCTAGTGCAAGTGGGATCTGTTGGAATTATGCCCTAGAGGCAATAATAAAGATGTTATTATTATAATTCTTGTTCATGATAAAGTTTATATTCCATGCTAGAATTGTATTAGCGGAAACTTTAATACTTGTGTGGTTTGTGAACAACACCGTGTCCCTAATGCGCCTCTATGGACTAGCTCATTGATCAATGATGGTTAAGGTTTCCTAACCATAGACATGAGTTGTCAATTGATAATGAGATCATATCATTGGAGAATGATATGATGGATGAGACCAAACTAAGCGAAGCAATTAGATCGTATCATCGTGTTCATCTTTGCGAAGCTTTTCCTATGTCAAATATTGTATTCCTTAGACCATGAGATAATACAACTCACAGTATCGGAAGAAAGCTTTGAGGTCATCAAGCGTCATCCTATGAGAGGGTGATCATAAAGGTGTCTCTCGGTGATCGGAAAGTATACATTGGGTTGTATGTATCGAGATGGAATTTGTCCCTCCCAAGTCGGAGAGATATACTTGGCCCACTCGGTGTCGATATCAACACCGCTTGCAAGCATGTGGTTAAGGAGTTAATCACAAAGTGATATCGGATTACGGAACAGTAAAGTACTTCGTGAGCGAGATTGAACTAGGTATGGCTGCAAGCGATCGAATCTCGGGCAAGTAAAATATCGCGAGGCAGAAGGAATATATATATGGGATTGATTGAATCCTGGCATCATGGTTCATCCGATATGATCATCGATGAATGTGTGGGAGTCAATATGGGTGCCAGACCCATTGTTGATTATTGATAGAAGATCATGTCCGCATATTCTCGAATCCAGGGTCACACATAACGTGTCTCGGCTAGGATAGATTGGATAAATGGTTTATGAGTTTTTGTTGGTCTCGGATGGGATCCGGGACATCACGAGAGGTTCGGAGTGGTCGGAGAATAAGATTCATATAAAGCGGTGCAGTTTTGGAGTTGAATTGTTCGGGTTAATCGGTATTGTCTGGAAGCTTCTAGAACCTTCGGAAGGGACCAACGTGGCCCCACCTTCCGGGAGGGCATGGGCCTATGAGGTGTCCTTGCCGCATTGGTCCAGGGCACAAGGCCCCATAGGGCCAGCCGATTCTATAGGGTTTAAATCGTTTAAACTAGGGATAGAATTTCTAGAAGGAGGAGAGTCCTTGCCCCCACTCCTCCCCTTGGCCTTGGCCCAAGGCTTGGAGGAGGGGCAAGGCTGGCCCCCTCTATAAATAGAGGGCTGGTGCGCCTCCCTACACCTTGCCTCCAACCCTAGTTGCCTGCTGCCTCCTCTCCCTCCATTGTTTTGTAGGCCTGCTGAAATTCTCCACCATATACACCACGTCGTGTTGTAGATCCAATCTATCTCTCCACCATACTTGCTGGTCAGGAAGGAGGAGGCGTCGAGTCTTTGCGTGTGCATCTCACGGAGGCACCGCCACTTGTGGTGCTAGATCGGATCGGATCGCGAGGAGGAGAAGCGAGTCGACTACATCACCCACGCTGCGTTAGGCGAGCGTTCATTGTCTTGAATCTTCAAGGGTATGAAGATCTAATCCAATCTCTCTCTCGTTGATTGCATCTCCTAGATTAGATCTTGGCTTCCCTCTGTTCGCATCCGTAGAAAATTTTGATTTACTATGCCGCGAAACCCTTCATTTTGATGCTCCATGCTTGTTTTATATCTACTTTGCTTTGCTTTGTCTACACTTTGAGGTGTTTTTATATATTTTCTGGAACTAACCTATTAATAAGTTCTCATAGTGCCAGTTGCCTATTTTCTTCTGTTTGTGGTTCCAGAAAGGCAGAAAATCAATATTCTCGGAATTGGACGGGAGAAAAGCCAAAGTAATTATTTTTCCCGGAGCAACACGGAACCACGAAGCAGAGCCAGAGGGGGGGCACAGGATGGAAAAATGTAACATCCCAGGATTAGCACCTAGAATTATAGAGTACACATGTTTGTGCATTGCATTCATGCATAAGAAAATCCGGAGAATTTTCACGCAAAACTAAAGAATCTATAGAGGGATTGATATCTTTGTTGTTCTGATGGAAACATTAGGGCTGGTGCTCTGGATTTTTACATGACCTTGGTTGAATCCTTTGCATTAGGGTGGACGCAATTCGAATTTAAAGATTCAAATCATATATTTGAATCCAAGAGAAATTTAGAATTGAATTATAAATGAACAAATGAATCACACTAACAAATAGAAAAGAATGTTAATACAGAACAATACTATAAAAGGATAAAACAATGAAAAATAAAGGAAAATAAATAATAGTTAATACATCAATAATATTACAAGAATTCTTTATTCTGCACATGAACATATTACATTGTTCTTACAAGGAAAAGGAAATTGAAATTGTAATACCTATAAAATGAATTACAACAATAAATAAGAATTGAATTCACCTTTATAAACAAGATATAAATATTACAAGAAGGTAGATTACAAATAGAAAGAAAATTTAAGCTTTATTAATATTGTACTACAATATTACATTGTCCTTACAAATAAAAAAAGAGGAAATTACAATAGCTGATAAAAAGAAAACCTAAAATATTTCCTATGCTATTTCTTGTAATTTCTTCTCTGCTTATTATTCTCACTCCTGATCTTATACCTGCAAAACAAACAAGAAAGGAAACAAAACAGAAATAAAAGAAGATCATGTTGGTTAGTTTTGCTCTCAGTTCTAAACAATGAGATGCATTGTTTAATTTCATCATAGAGCAGCAATTAGGGGCCTAAGTAGGAATCTGTGCTTATCAGAATATTAGACTTAGACTAGGTGCATCATAGGCTGGTACAGGGGAAAGTTTCACCAAGGACAGGTAAGTTGCAAAGAGCTAATATTCAAATCAGCCGAGCACATCCACAAAAGATCAGCTTCCAGGCTAGGAAATATTTGGCAATGGGACAAAACACCTGGAACAGGCGGGCAGCTTACACACACAGCTGCATGTGATGTGTTGTGGATCAAGCAAGGGAAGTGACCAATATAGAAGAATCAACTGCAGCCACTACTGGGAGAGGTGCTACTCACACATTCATTCTCTCCCAGGACAGCACAAGCTAAATCAACCCAAAGCACAAGACCACATCACATATAACTCTAGCTTTGGATCTCAGCTAAACAAACAAACCACACACTAGCCAGATTCCATCACATCTTTAGCTCTAGTTGCTCCCTGGAGCCATCCAAGAGCTAGAACAAGGAGGAAATCAAGGCAAGGCAGCAGCTCCAGGAAAAGAAGGGTAGGCCAACAATCGCAAGGAGTAGCTGGTCATACACAAGTATCAGGAGAAGGAGGCATCAACAACAAGAAATAGTAGATCCAGTATTAAGCCAGGAAGGATCAGTAGCTCAAGTATAAAAACTAGGATAGCAAGCTGATCAAATCCACAACACATTTCAGCAACTTGTGTAGTACCAGGTAAATATCCATTCCTATGATAAATCATAGCATCTGTTCTCATATGAAAAGATTTTTAAAAGGGGGAAGCTCTCAGTATTGCATAGAAATGCTATGCAAGGCTCATCATAGAGCTTTGGAGCACTCAAGCATCTGTTCTAATTTAAATCTTGTGCCTCGGCCTTTGCATCATAGGCTGGAACTGGTTACACACATAAATCATCAAGAACAAATGACCTTTGACCAGTTACATTAGTCAAAGTAGTAGCAAATCATATTCATTATGGTCATGCTGTTGTGCACCCGTTAATAAGGTTCCACAGTAGCAATCTCATAACTAATAAGGCCACTATAATTAACTAAATCATCTTATCATCAAAAGACAGATTTCAAGCTTATTTGACAGGAAGTACAAATATCACATAAATCATCTTCCTAGACAAATAGTTTAGGAATCATTGATAAGGTCACCTTATTTACATAAGATAACATGTGCTTACAGCCTCAGTCTATGCATCCTTGGCCTGGGAAATATTCCTGTCAGTTGTAACACAACAGTAAGCCATGCTACCCAGCTACTGATGTGCACACTCCAGGTAGAGGCACCACAACAACAACCAGTGCATTAGATGTCACTAGAGCCAGAAACTATACCCATTTCATTATGCAGTAGAGATCAATTAAATGAATCTAATCATCTTCCTAGCCACCAATCTAGAAATCATTTCATCTCTACAATCATTTTACCTAGCTTATGATCAGCTAAGGATAACCACCTTAGTATGTGTTTGACTCAAGATAAAACCTCAGCCTTTGCACCATTTGCTAGCCAAGTAAGTGAACAAGATATGTTTTTGATCAATTTATGAGAGTAGGGTTGTTGTAGTAATACACATTTGATAGACAACAATTAAATCCATCCAGAATCTATTTGTAAGTCACACAAGTACATCATAGCCAATAGAAAATCCTTAATAAAACATATACACCATCCTGGACCATAGCCCATGTATTTGGGTGATCAAGTGATTTGCAAGAAACATCCCATACACATAAATAGAAGTAAATCATAGAAAGTTGGCATGCCTATAATTATCAGGACTAGTAACATCTTATCATTACCATCAGTGTATGTCCAAATGACAACCATATACATGCTCCTACTTATCATATTCACTCTTGCACAAAGAAAACAATATGCATTCTCTATCTTAAAAGAATAGGAGCTAGCACCAATATTTTTTTAAACATACTTGATTTTTTAGTCAAACAAAGGTAGACTCTTGTTATTATTTAAAAAGCATCAGGTGTAGAGACTAGTCTGGGATCATACCATTTTCACAAGAAGCAATTAAGCAAATCAAATGTTCACCCTTATAAATTGTGACACTCTGTAACTACAGATGCCAATATAAACAACAACATAATACTTAGTAATATCCCTTATATTCCAGGAAAAATCTTAGGTATGTTAAGAACAAAATCACTGAACCATAGTTTAGCACTCACCAACACTAGCAGCACAATCATTAACCAAATTTTACCACTGAGCACTTGCTCATCCAAATCTAGGAATTCTAGCTAGTAATCAATTAGCCACAAACAAACATAGCAGAATCATAGATTAGGGCCATCAGCACTAAAGCTGGTCACATGGAATCAAAACTCATCGAGGGTGCCGAGCACCTAGAGCGTTGGCTTGATGAAGACATGGATTAGGTCCTGAACAACACCAACACAGAATCAGTGGAAGCCCCCGATGCTTGGGTTGCGCTGACAGCACCGTCCCGCAGGCATCAGGAGAAGGAGAGTCCAGGCCGACGAAGAGCTACACAAGACCACTGGCACACGACGACCCCAACATTGAACCCTAGCACCAGGAGATGAAAGGGGGCGAATTCGGTAAAGCCTCAGGGCCAAATCAAATCGGAGAACCCGATTGTCCAGGCGGCGACGGAGCTTCAATGGCCGGCAGCGGCGGCCGAAATGGCGGCGTTCGCCGGAATCGAGCCATAGAGGGAAGGCGACATCCACATCGCCTGAGAGAGGACGAGCAGCGAAGAAGGAGATAGGGTTGGGGTCGGGGTCAACCGACCCATAGAACCAGGCCAAATGGTCTAGCCCAACCCAGTGGGCTGGGCTACCTAATGGGTCCAAATTTATGAAGTAAAACAGATCTTACAAATAAATAATAAAAGATAAAATGGAAATTTACCAAAATATCATCTAAACCTTTTGAGCTCTAGAAAATTATAAAAAACAAATCCTAACACTATATAAATAATATATTTAAATTATCATAAAAATAAGATCTACTTAATAAAAATATAATTTTAATTGTTTTAAATAAATATAAAGTAAATAATTATTAACACCATTAAATACTATATGAAATTCTATGACATAACAAAAACCCTAAAAATAAATAAAAATCATTTTTGTGTATCAAAATAACTCTACTATTTTATAAAAATACTAACTTAGAGTTTTACAAGTAAAACATAAAGCAAATATTTAAAGACACTTAATTCTTTGATGAATTTTATAAAAATAAAGATAATACTTAAAAATAAATAAAATTCATTTTTAAGGTCTTGAATAAATATATTACACTATAAAAATATTAATATATTATTAGGAGAGGCTTTAATATTTTAAATAATAAATCCTTACCTAATACCTATTTTGTGAATTCTTTAAAAACATCTTAAGAAAGAAATAAACACAATTCTTAGAAAGCCTTGAGCAATTAGTGTCTTAGTACTAATTCCAAACCCATAACTTGAATTCATAACCAAATTTAAGTATAGCCTTTAACTTTAAATATTCTTTTAAAAATCTTATTAAGAATCCTTTTAAAGAAACATTGGGTATCACCCATTTATATAATATGGTGAATAATCATTATATCTTAACTACTATTAACATAAATTTAAATTTTAACAAATTACTAAGACCATCTAATTATGATCCCATTAAATAAATACAAATTATTTTCTTAATAAGCAAAAAAAAATTAATCTAAATCATTGACATAAAAATAAAGTGAATAATTCCACACCTTAGTTATACTTATCATAAATCTAAAACTTGGGAATAATTAAAATATATTACATTTTAAGTTTACTTAACCTTTTAAAGTTAAATTTAGTCTCAAACCTTATAAACATCAGGTCTAATAAATCACTTATGTTTTTATAGTTAACTTTGGTCTATTTAACTTAAGACATAAAGCATCTCAAATCCAAAATAATAAATCAAACACCAAAAGACATCCATCATGTTCTATTAACAATGATGAGTGTTTAAACCTTAGAAAGAAAATCTTTTCTTCAAATGTTATTCTTTTTGCCACTTCAAATAATAATCTCATAATAAATTCTTCAACTCTTAACAACTAAAACCAAGAACTCTTACCTTAATCACCAAATAACAATTAAACATAATCACATTACTTTATACTTTACCCGTGTATTAAGAATTATTCTCACTTAGGTTCCTTATAAAGATCATTACTTATAAAGTAAAATTTGAAGATAAACCAACTCTTAAAAGAATCATTTGAATTCACTTGACTCAAAGTATTGGGGATTTGAATTGAGAGTTTTACAAAATGCATATCATTAGTTATGCATAATTGCATCTTGCTTCTTTAAACATTAGTCCTTACCGGACCAATGATGCAGATTTCAGCTATTGGATCTTATATTGTCTTGAAGACCGTGAGTGCATAATCTTGCAATCACAAAATGCAAGTTCACACTTGCTCATATCCTTTGATTATTTTCTGTAAAGTATTTTGCAAATCCAGTGTTGTCATCACCTGCATTTGAAAAAGGACAGAAAACACTATTTTCATAATAATGTGATTATAGGTTATTTACCATGAGGTAATAACCTACTATAAGAGTTCCGATGGTAAAGGAATATATTATCTAGGACTTAACAACCAATGTCGTCAGTGATTCTTGCGCCGTATATTACGCGTTGACCATGAGATTTGGAATGTGACGAAGAAGTCAGTTGTATCTTTTCCCTCTCGCATGGAGCTGGATGTGCGGGTTGTGGCTGTTATCACTCGTAGCGTGCATATTATTTATGGTAATACGTAGAGGATATGCAAAATATGGGTGGATCCCTCAACGTCCCACGATAGTTCCGGCATCTGAACGGTCTGTACAAACCATTGCCGTAATTCAAAAGGTGGGCATGGTGTACAGCAAGGAGACATGCGGGGTCGCGGAGAAGGCAGTGATTGGCTTGGATCTTAGGTTGGGCCTCAAACCAAGGAAGTTTGTGTAAGGTTCCCAACCTTTAATAAGGTAGAGTCCCCTGTGTTTACAATGCTAGTCCCTGTATCAATAGCTAGCATCCACAGTTAAGATGTAATATCAAGAAACAAAGGTCATAATACAACTTTATAACCAGGAATAACATAATTTATTACATCTTACATAGCTCATTTGGCTATTACATTACATTTTGCAGAATATCTATAAGCATGGGGTCCTTCATCTTCAAAGTGCCACAGGCAGACATGTTGGTTGTAGACTTTGTAATCCTAATCAATCAACTTCACTAATATCAATCAAACCTGCAACATACAAGTTACAGCCACAAGGGTCAATACATTTGAATTGTATTGGGAAGTGATACTATGGTGGTGTAGTGGAGTCTACCATCTATATGCATTTGGCTAAGTGGA
Organism: Avena longiglumis; assembly: GCA_030063025.1. Taxonomy (NCBI): domain Eukaryota; kingdom Viridiplantae; phylum Streptophyta; class Magnoliopsida; order Poales; family Poaceae; genus Avena; species Avena longiglumis. The sequence goes on along the minus strand of CP125976.1, from coordinate 113,519,227 downwards.
GCTTAGGCTTGCATTGCTCAAATAGATTTTCCTTATCATTTGAAAACACTAAGTTTTTGCTTGACAAAATAATCTTTCCCAAGACATCTCCCAATCAAAGATTGAAGATCCTTTAACCCTTGTTCAACCACAAGTTTTTAACTTAGAAATTTGGATGATGAGATTCTTGATAGCTTCCATGTCTTGATGCTCAAATTGTCCTTTGCCAGGGACATGGCTAAGTACTTAGATTTTACACTCTACAGAGGTGGTGCACTTTCCCCACAAGACTTGGTTTCACCAAGACAAGATCTTTCAGAAGCCTTCCCTTAGACCAAAATGGACGCGCTCCAACCTATCAAACCCTACCACCAACTGTCCATATGGCTAAGTTCTTGCAACCTATATGATCCAGGCAGAGCCCATAATGCCAAGTGGTTGCACTTGAAGCTTCTCAACATTTGACATCTCAAATCTCTTTGTTCTTGGGTGGCCATCCACAAGTGAGATACAGAAGGTAAACCATAAACATGGGCCTTGTGAACCACTCAACCAGAAACCACCAAGCAATTACCATTCCACCCAGGTGATTCATTAACTTAGTTGTTTTATTAAACAAAAACACAAGCCCTCAGACTTAGAAATTTTTCCATAGTATGACTGTATATTCCACCCTTGTTTTCTATTAGCTAAGCTAAGCTTGATAGTAGTAGGAATCTTAACTTAGGAAACTTTCTACTAAGGTTTCATCTACTAGGAGTTCCCATAGCAAGGTTTATACTTAGCAAAATTCCATGCAAGTTTTACTTAGAAAAATCACTAGTGCATAGTGAAAGTAATAGGACAAAAGTATGAAGCATCACTTGCCTTTTTGGTAGAGTATAGGTTCACTCCTTGATCTTTGCAATGTTCACACACTTCAAGTCACTACAAATCAATCAAGCAAATAGTATTTCAATCTACCATTCAAGCAATTCATCACATGAAATGATAAAGTCAAAGTAATGAATGCAAGCATGCCAAGCTTTGTTTTGTTTGAAAAGTGGTTCCTAATGGGTTGTAAACATTTGAAAACACCTAATGGTCATTTTATAAAGTGGCAAAGTCATTTGCAAAAGATTTCACTTCATAAACCATTTTCAAAACAAGGTATCATTTTATGTGGTGTAGAAATGTTTTTACAAAGGCATTAATCTATAGGATTCACAAAATATGTTTTCAAACCATAAACTTTGTGTTTGGGATCAGAGAGTTTGAAACAAAACATTTCCCAAAGGTTTTCTTCCAAAACCATTTTTAATAAATAAACTATATTTTTATTTGACTAGAATTGGTTTTAAATCCAAGACTCATTCTTTTGCATCACCAAATACATTTTTGAAACCACAAAGTGTTTCCTATGGTAAGTAGGTTCAAATTACTCCATTTGCAAAAGATTTTATCCCCAAAATCATTTTGGAATAATTTTTTATAATCTAAACAAGCATGCAAATGTTTCTGCAAAAACAAACATTTTGCCAGAAGCTTTTTACTAAACAAATTGCATGGTTGGCTAGGGCTTGTTCCACTGATTACATTGATATAAAATTTGCAATTTTTGGACGTGTAGATCAAAAGTTGTGCAATTTACAAAATCACAAATCTAATAGATTCAAATCTGTTTTAAATCGAAGCCTGAGCCACGTGGAACGTTTCTATTGGTCCATACCGTTTCGGTTGGATCGATCTCTCTGGTGCGTTGGATTTTAAACAGATCTTGCGGTGCAGAGCTATTCGTACCCTTTCGATCAGTGGATCTATCGTAGCGCTTGGATCTACATCCTACGATGCACAACACGTTAGCCATCGAGTGGCGGTAGGCGGCGGCAGTGGCGGCGTCCGAACGATAATGCCGGTGCAGCGATACAGGATCTAGAGGAATAGAGGGTAGCTCACCGAATCGCGAAGCTTCGATGCTCAACGTGGTTGCGAGAGGCGAGGCGCCTTGAGGTGGGACTAATCGCTCGCCGGAGACGTCGTCGGCGTCAGATGGTTCTGTTCGTTGTCGGGGGCGACGTTGCAGATCATCCTAAGACAAGATAAGAGCATGGTCAGACACAGGAGAGTGTGGCGAGTGCAGGAGTATCACCTAGGGAGTGCGGGGCGGTCTAGCTTACCAGGGGGAGGTCGCCAGAGAAAGTAGCGCAAGGCGCTCAATCGAGGTGGTTCTTGGACGTTCGGGCGCCCGAATGGTGAATCTTGGAGATCATGCTGGGAGTGGGGATCACGGCGGTGTGCTTAGGAAGGCAAGGGGCGGCGAGGTTCGGCTGGAATTTACTGGAGATGCTCGTCGGAGCAGCGGCGGTGCAAATCCGATTTAGGGCAGCCTGGTGGCTCTCGTGCAACGGTGTTTGAGGGGAAAGGAGGAGAAGGCGCAGGCAATTAAAAGGACGCATTTGCAGAGCGGAATCACTATGGCGTTACGGCAAATTAACGCGAGCATTCAGCACGCAGGCGGGCGTGGTCGTGGCGGGTGGAAGCTTAACAAGGTCTTTGTGGGGTCCTGTCGTCGATAGAGAGAGAAGAGGGCCTTTGGTGATGTCTGCCTGTCGATTATCGAGATGTGAATCGTTTTCCTCGGGAGAGAGGGAGTGGGCTGGTTGTTGGGCTTATTGGGCTGGCCGGCTGGGCTGTGTCCTTTACACTTTTTTTTTCTTTCCAAATGCTTTTTCTTTTTCTATTTCTATTTTCTGTTTTGAAATTCAAATAACTAATTCAAACTTTCAAATCAAATCAAACATTCACCACACTTGTAATGAGTTTTGGTTCTGTTTAACAACATAAACCAAAGTCCAATACAAAATAATATTTTTAATCTTTTTAGGATCCATTTATTAATTAAATAAAATGGACCTTAGTTATTAAATCAAATAGGGTTTGATTTATTTATTTTTTAAACTCTATTTGAAATTTAAATAAAACCAAAAACTATTCAGTAGGTTTTATTTGAAAAAATAAACACTTGGAAAACTTATTTAAAATAATATAATAAGTTTTAATGTTTATTTAAAATGGGAAAAGCCTTTACTTTAATAAATTTGGTTTATTAATAAACACTCATTGTTTTATTTAAATAAACCTTTACTCTTTTAATCAAAACAAAATATTTTATTTCAAAAGTTTGGCCAAGGTTTAATTTGGCTATATAAAATAATCCTTATTTATATTTCTACCTTTTCTTTTGAAACCAAATCTTTTTTTAAGATCCAAAAATAGTAATTCCAATTTTTTTTTAACTTTATTGTTTATTTAACTTTTTAAATCCCTTTAGGATTTTATTTGATTTAAATAGGTTTTGAAAGTTCCCAATTGGATTCAAAAAGTTTCTTCTCACCCTGAAAATCAACAAAGTTTTATTTTATTCATTTATTTTTCACATTACAAGATTTGGAAAATCTTGGATGTGACAGGCTACCACCCTTAAAATAAATCTCGTCCCGAGATTTGGGGAGGATAGGGTTACAAGTTGGTTCAAAACAACTAGGGTACTACCACCCTTAAAATATTTTCCAACTAAATTACATCTTGGCTTGCTTGGGATCTTGGTGTAACTTTCCTGGACAGAAGTTTGCAAAGTGGCCTAGTTCCTTGCATTTGAAACATGTGATAAGGCTGAGGTCTTGAGGTGGCTTCTCTGGACAATATGATGAAAAATGTCCTAACTCTTTGCAGTGGTTGCACATCACTTGGCTAATATCCTTCCTTATCTTGGGTTTCACTAGCTTTTGTTTGTCTTCTTGGCTCTTCTTGTTTTCTAGGCATTCACTGGCATAGTGTCCCATCTCTTTGCAATTGTAACATTGCAACTGGCTTATGTCCTTCTTCTTCTTTTTGGGTCTCTCCAAAGCTAGGTGTTCTTCTAGTTCATGTTCTTCATATCTCACCTCAAAGGTGGGAAATCTTTCTCTCTTCTTGGGGCATTGATCTTCATGCTCCTTGCATGTATGATCATTGTCTCTACAAATATTGCATGCTTTGGTTCCTTCTAAAATAACATCTTTGTAATCCTTGTTGTCATTAGCTCTTTGGGAAAAGTTTTCTCCCATGTTGATCATTTGAGTAACCAATCCTTGCAACAATTGGGGTTGCAGTTTCAAAATCCTTTGTATGGCTGGGTCTTGTCCATTGTTGTTGGCTAAAAGTTGAGTTGTCTCTTGGCTCAACTGGTTTTGGGTTGCTATGAGTTCTCTCATGTTGTTCTCTTGGTTGTTGTTGTTGTCATCAACCTTGATGTTGGAGTTTCTTGGAGTAGTCATCTGTTTGGGTTGAATTGGGATTAGAATAGGCAAAAGATTTCTAAGGAAATAATTCTAATCACACACATAACAATTCACACAAGCAATGTGCAAGCAATCACAAACAAACATTTCACTCAAACAACAAGTTTCAAGCATATTTTTAGGCAACCAAAAATATTTTTGTTACACCACATAAGTTGGTGTGTTTGACTTAACTAAAATATGGTAGTCCATCTATAGGGTTCACTTGTGATCTTTCCATCCTTATTGGTTGATTCCTTCTTGCATGAGTTCATGGTTTCCTTAGGAAATATTCTTGGTCACAAAACTTCAAGGGTGATGTAGGCTCCTTCTAAGTTGTGTTTCCTTAGTCTCCAAATCTTGAGCAAGATTTCCTTGTCTCACTTGTACTTAGTGATATCCAAGGTTAAAGTCCTTGGTGAGTATGCTGAAGATGTTGAAGTCATTAGAGTTGAAGATGTTGAAGTCATTAGAGTTGAAGATGTTGAAGTCATTAGAGTTGATGGAGTCCTTTGCACATGGTGAAGTCTTTGGTCATGGGGTAGGTTTTTCCATCAAGTTGAAATAGAAGAGATGTAGAGTTGAAACCAAAATGGTTGAGGAAAGAGTTTACAAGATTGTTGGTAAATAAGTTTTGGAATAAATACAACTCCTATTTTTCTAAGGGTTTTGTCCAATCCTAGGGTTTACAAATCCTACAGGCAACACAATGCTCTGATACCATCTGTAAGGTTCCCAACCTTTAATAAGGTAGAGTCCCTTGTGTTTACAATGCTAGTCCCTGGATCAATAGCTAGCATCCACAGTTAAGATGTAATATCAAGAAACAAAGGTCATAATACAACTTTATAACCAGGAATAACATAATTTATTACATCTTACATAACTCATTTGGCTATTACATTACATTGCAACAGAATATCTATAAGCATCGGGTCCTTCATCTTCAAAGTGCCACAGGCAGACATGTTGGTTGTAGACTTTGTAATCCTAATCAATCAACTTCACTAATATCAATCAAACCTGCAACATACAAGTTATAGCCACAAGGGTCAATACATTTGAATTGTATTGGCAAGTGATACTATGGTAGTATAGTGGAGTCTATCATCTATATGCATTTGGCTAAGTGGAACTTAGGCTTGCATTGCTCAAATAGATTTTCCTTATCATTTGAAAACACTAAGTTTTTGCTTGACAAAATAATCTTTCCCAAGACATCTCCCAATCAAAGATTGAAGATCCTTTAACCCTTGTTCAACCACAAGTTTTTAACTTAGAAATTTGGATGATGAGATTCTTGATAGCTTCCATGTATTGATGCTCAAATTGTCCTTTGCCAGGGACATGGCTAAGTACTTAGATTTTACACTCTGCAGAGGTGGTGCACTTTCCCCACAAGACTTGGTTTCACCAAGACAAGATCTTTCAGAAGCCTTCCCTTAGACCAAAATGTACGCGCTCCAACCTATCAAACCCTACCACCAACTGTCCATATGGCTAAGTTCTTGCAACCTATATGATCCAGGCAGAGCCCATAATGCCAAGTGGTTGCACTTGAAGCTTCTCAACATTTGACATCTCAAATCTCTTTGTTCCTGGGTGGCCATCCACAAGTGAGATACACAAGGTAAACCATAAACATGGGCCTTGTGAAACACTCAACCAGAAACCACCAAGCAATTACCATTCCACCCAGGTGATTCATTAACTTAGTTGTTTTATTAAACAAAAACACAAGCCCTCGGACTTAGAAATTTTTCCATAGTATGATTGTATATTCCACCCTTGTTTTCTATTAGCTAAGCTAAGCTTGATAGTAGTAGGAATCTTAACTTAGGAAACTTTCTACTAAGGTTTCATCTACTAGGATTTCCCATAGCAAGGTTTATACTCAGCAAAATTCCATGCAAGTTTTACTTAGAAAAATCACTAGTGCATAGTGAAAGTAACGGGACAAAAGTATGAAGCATCACTTGCCTTTTTGGTAGAGTATAGGTTAACTCCTTGATCGTTGCAATGTTCACACACTTCAAGTCACTACAAATCAATCAAGCAAACAATATTTCAATCTACCATTCAAGCAATTCATCACATGAAATGATAAAGTCAAAGTAATGCATGCAAGCATGCCAAGCTTTTTTTGTTTGAAAAGTGGTTCCTAATGGGTTGTAAACATTTGAAAACACCTAATGGTCATTTTATAAAGTGGAAAAGTCATTTGCAAAAGATTTCACTTCATAAACCATTTTCAAAACAAGGTATCATTTTATGTGGTGTAGAAATGTTTTTACTAAGGCATTAATCTATAGGATTCACAAAATATGTTTTAAAACCATAAAACTTTGTGTTTGGGGTCAGAGAGTTTTAAACAAAACATTTCCCAAAGGTTTTCTTCCAAAACCATTTTTAATAAATAAACTATATTTTTATTTGACTAGAATTGGTTTTAAATCCAAGACTCATTCTTTTGCATCACCAAATACATTTTTGAAACCATAAAGTGTTTCCTATGGTCAGTAGGTTCAAATCACTCCATTTGCAAAAGATTTTATCCCCAAAATCATTTTGGAATAATTTTTTATAATCTAAACAAGCATACAAATGTTTCTGCAAAAACAAACATTTTACCAGAAGCTTTTTTACTAAACAAATTTCATGGTTGGCTAGGTCTTGTTCCACTGATTCCATTGATATAAAATTTGCAATTTTTGGATGTGTGGATCAAAACTTGTGCAATTTACAAAATCACAAATCTAATAGATTCAAATCTGTTTTAAATCGAAGCCTGAGCCACGTGGAACGTTTCTATTGGTCCATACCGTTTCGGTTGGATCGATCTCTCTGGTGCGTTGGATTTTAAACAGATCATGCGGCTCAGAGCTATTCGTACCCTTTCGATTAGTGGATCTATCGTAGCGCTTGGATCTACATCCTACAGTGCACATCACGTTAGCCATCGACTGGCGGCGGCAGGTGGCGGCGTCTTCGAACGATAGCGACGTGCGGCGTCTGAGGGCAGGAGAACAGAGGGTAGCTCACCAGAATCGCCGAAGCTTGCTGATGCTCAACGTCGTTGCAAGGAGGCGAGGGGCGCACTGGGGTGGGACTAATCGCTCGCCGGAGACGTCGTCGGCGTCAGATGGTTCTGTTGTTTGGGCGGCGTTGCAGATCGTCTAAGACAAGATAAGAGCATGGTCGACGCAGAGAGTGTGGCGAAAGCGGGAGTATCACCGAGGAGTGCGGTGATGCAGCTTACCGAGGTCGGGAGAAAGTAGCGAGCGGCACTCGGTCGAGGTGGTTTCCGGCGTTAAGCGCCAGGTGAATGGGAGATCTTGGCGGATGCACTGGCGATGGGGATATAACGGTGTGCTTAGGAAGGCAAGGGTGGCGAGGTTCGCGAATTTACTAGAGATGCTCTCGTCGGCGGCGGTGCAAATCCGATTCGAGCGCTGGTGGCTCTCGTGCTTGATGTTTGAGGGGAAAGGAGGAGAAGGCGCAGGCAATTAAAAGGACGCATTTGCAGAGCGGAATCACTATGGCGTTACGGCAAATTAACGCGAGCATTCAACGGCAGGAACGGCCGGGCGTGGTCAGCGGCGGGTGGAAACGACGAACAGTGTTGTGGGGTCCTGTCGTCAGTGGGGGAGAGAGAGGGAAGAGGGGCCACTGGTCAGTGTCTGCGCGGGTCAGTTATCAGGTGTGAATCGTTTTGCTCGGGAGAGAGGGAGTGGACTGGTTGTTGGGCTTATTGGGCTGGCCGGCTGGGCTGTGTCCTTTACACATTTTTTTTCTTTCCAAATGCTTTTTCTTTTTCTATTTCTATTTTCTGTTTTGAAATTCAAACAACCAATTCAAACATTCAAATCAAATCAAACATTCACCACACTTGTAATGAGTTTTGGTTTTGTTTAACAACATAAACCAAAGTCCAAAACAAAATAATATTTTTAATCTTTTTAGGATCCATTTATTAATTAAATAAAATGGACCTTAGTTATTAAATCAAATAGGGTTTGATTTATTTATTTTTAAAACTCTATTTGAAATTTAAATAAAACCAAAAACTATTCAGTAGGTTTTATTTGAAAAAAATAAACACTTGGAAAACTTATTTAAAATAATTTAATAAATTTTAATGTTTATTTAAAATGGGAAAAGCCTTTACTTTAATAAATTTGGTTTATTAATAAACACTCATTGTTTTATTTAAATAAACCTTTACTCTTTTAATCAAAACAAAATATTTTATTTCAAAAGTTTGGCCAAGGTTTAATTTGGCTATATAAAATAATCCTTATTTATATTTCTACCTTTTCTTTTGAAACCAAATCTTTTTTTTAAGATCCAAAAATAGTAATTCCAAATATTTTTTTAACTTTACTGTTTATTTAACTTTTTAAATCCCTTTAGGATTTTATTTGATTTAAATAGGTTTTGAAAGTTCCCAATTGGATTCAAAAAGTTTCTTCTCACCCTGAAAATCAACAAAGTTTTATTTTATTCATTTATTTTTCACATTACAAGATTTGGAAAATCTTGGGATGTGACAGTTTGAACGGGGACATACTCCCGGCCGTGCAACAAAACCTAAGGTCTCTCATGGGTAAAGTGACGCACCTATGCAGAGTGTAAGAACTATAACTTGTTACTCCATTAGGAAGGAGTCATGACAGCGGGAAAGGAACCCCATGAAGGTTCTGGTAAACCCGTGAAGGCTGACGGACATAGGTTTTTAGAATAAAAGCAACTTTTGAAGAAATGTTTATGAAAACTTGCATTGCCTACGACCTATGGTCTGTGGCTGTATATATAGTGCATCAAACACTCCTTTTCTAGTGGACTTGCTGGGTACGCTCGTACTCAAAGTATCTTCTTAACCCTTGCTAGGTTCTAAAGCCGGTCTGGGCAGCGTCCACATCAAGTTATGCTCCAGGAATCGTCATCAAAAGCTAACGCTCTTCAATGAAGTCAAGAAAGTCAACATATACATCAACTCAAGTGAAGACAAAGTTGCTGATTAGATAAGAATACAATTCCTAACCATAGAACCTACTTCTGTAGAGTATTGCAATAGCAGCAATGCAAGCCTCGTAGTTCAGCTACTAGTTTTATAAGTATGGTAGCTATGAGTTATTTATTCTTGGTTCTTCTTTGTAAGAAGTTTCTTTCTCTCTCTTTAACCTAAAGTGTTCTCTGGATCTTGTGTAAAGAGTTGAGTTGTAACCTATAGTCATGTCTTGGACCTGCTATGTTTCTATTGTACTACTCTGAGGGATGTAATACTAGTGAACGGTGTTTCATTGGTGTTATGTCAACGACTATAGTGTACTACATCATGCAGTGGTATACTGGGTCACCGCACCAAACCCCACCCTAGGTGCGGGCAAGCCCTGGAGGCGCCTGCAGGGGGTGTGGGCCCCCTGGACCCCCACCGACCTTGATTCATGCGCCTATAAGAAGCCTCTGACCCAAAAACCCTAGATGATCCCAGAAACATCCACGAAAACCTCTGTTGCGCCGCTGCCACCGAAGGGGAGATTCGGGGGACAGAAAGTCTTTGTTAGGCACCACTGGCAGAAATGCCCGGAGCCATCTCCATCGATCTCCACCACCATCTCCATCACCGTTGCTGATTCCCATGATGAGGAGGGAGTAGTTCTTCCTCGGGGCTAAGGGCTCTACCGGTAGCTATGTGTTCATCTCTCTCTATGCATGATCTTGTTGTGGTCATGAGCTTTGTAATCAAGTAGATCTACCTTGCTACTCAAGTGCTTCATTAGATCTCTGCTCTCCCCATGTGTGTGAAAGTGACAGCATGCACGCCATGGTGGCACTTAGGCTTGAGTCTACATAAATACTCTTTGTGCTTTAATAGATCTATGCTTTTCCCCACGTGTGTGAAAGTGACATCGGGCATACCGTGTGTGGCACTTTGGCTAGATTGAATATTTGTTATGAGTTATATTTGGAGTTGGATGTCTCTATGAAATTGTGGTGTTTGCTGGAACCATCTAGCGCTCAAGGTGACAGTGTGGGGTTATCTAGATTGGGGAAGGCGGACTTTGAGGTGTGCTGTTATAGCCCTACCATGGATTAGAGTGTCCAACTAGAGAGTAGTTAAGAGTAGTATCACGAAGAGAGGATATTTATATGAGAGAGTGTTCACTAGTGAAAGTATGATCCCTAGGCCTTGTTTCTAAGCATTGAAACACCATTTTCTACTAGATCTGTTGCATGTTTGCTTGCTTCCTTCTTTATTCTGTTTGCCGGGGAGGTTACCTTTCCTCCACGTCAAGCTCTTTTCTGGCACCGTTACCCCACGTCAACAACAAGTCATAAGCTCTTTTCGGGCACCGTTACCACTTGTATTTCACTATCTCTTCGCCGAACTAGTGCACCTATACACCTGACAAGTGTATTGGGTGTGTTGGGGACACAAGAGACTTCTTATATCTTGATTGCAGGGTTGCTTGAGAGGGAATACCTTTGACCACTTCCTCCCTAAGTTCGATAAACCTTGGGTGATCAACTTAAGGGAAACTTGCTGCTGTTTTACAAACCTCTGCACTTGGAGGCCCAACAATTGTCTACAAGAATAGAAGTACGTAGACATCAAGAACCATGACCCACATGATATTATCCGTGAACTCAAAATGATATTTGAGGCTCCAAGTGATGTGGACTGGAAAGAATCCCATATGAGTAAGAACCATCTAAATCCGTAGTTAAGACACCATATGGGATGTGGACTGGAAAGATTCCCAGTTTGTATTTTCTAAAGATTTGGGGTTGTGATGCATTTGTCAAGCGACTTCAGTCGTACAAGCTAACACCCAAATCGGATAAGTGCATTTTCGTGGGATATCCGAGGGAAACCTTATGGTATTACTTCTACAACCGAGAGGAGGGAAAAGTGTTTGTCGCTCGTAGCGGTGTTTTCCTAGAGAAAGAGTTTCTCACAAAGGGAACAAGTGGAAGGTCGGTGCGACTTGAAGAAGTTCAAGATGAGCCAGTTGGGGATGCTTCTACGGGTGATGCTATTGTAGCAGAACAAGTTGAGGAACCCGTGGCAATAGAAGCACCACAACCACGAAGGTCGGCGAGGCTCCGCGAAGCACGAGAATTATTATTGTTAGACAATGATGAGCCTGCGACCTATGCAGAAGCAATGGTGGACCCAGACTCTGAGAAATGGCTGGTCGCCATGAGATCCGAGATAGAGTCCATGGGAGACAATCAAGTTTGGAACTTGGTTGACCTGCCTGATGGTTTTAAAGCCATCGAGTGCAAATGGATCTATAAGAAGAAGATTGATATGGATGGAAATGTTCACATCCATAAAGCTCGACTTGTTGCAAAAGGTTTTAGACAAGTTCAAGGACTTGACTACGACGAGACTTTCTCTCCCGTAGAGATGCTTAAATCTATACGGATTATTCTAGCTATTGCTACACATTTCGACTATGAAATATGGCAGATGGATGTCAAGACGGCTTTCCTAAATGGAATCCTAACTGAGGACGTGTATATGATGCAGCCCGAAGGTTTTGTCGATCCAAACAATGCTAGAAAGGTATGCAAACTTCTGAAGTCCATTTATGGGCTGAAGCAAGCATCTCGGAGTTGGAATATTCAATTTGATGAAGTTGTAAAGGAGTTTGGCTTCATCAAAAACGAACAAGAACCTTGTGTTTACAAGAAGGAAAGTGGGAGAGCGCTGTTATTTCTAATCTTATATGTAGATGACATATTGCTGATTGGAAATGACATTCCTATGCTCGATGCATTAAGACCTCATTGAAAAATAGTTTTTCGATGAAGGACTTGGGAGAAGCGGCATATATTACGGGCATCAAAATCTATAGAGATAGATCAAGGAGGCTAATTGGATTAAGCCGTAGTACATACATTGACAAAGTGTTGAAACTTCGGCATGGAAGAGGCTAAAAAGGTTTCTTGCCCATGTCTCATGGCATAAAACTCAGCAAGACTCAGTGTCCTTCGACTACTGATGAGCGTGAGCGCATGAGTAGGGTTCCATATGCTTCGGCTATTGGATCCATCATGTATGCAATGATATGTACTCGCCCAGATGTTTCCTATGCTCTAAGTGTTACGAGCAGATACCAGGCTGATCCAGGTGAAGGTCACTGGACAGCGGTAAAGAACATCCTTAAGTACTTGAAAAGGACTAAGAATGTGTTCCTAGTTTATGGAGGTGAGGATGAACTCAGTGTAAAGGGTTACACAAATGCGAGTTACCTTAACGACTCAGATGATTCGAAATCGCAATCAGGTTATGTGTTTGTCATGAATGGTGGTGTTGTGAGCTGGAAAAGTTACAAGCAAGATACGGTGACCTCCTCTTCAACAGAAGCTGAATATATTGTTGCCTCGGAGGCCGTAAAGGAAGCTGTTTGGATTAGGAATTTCCTGATAGCTCTCGGTGTGGTTCAGGGCGCGTCCAATCCCTTGGACGTATATTGTGATAACAATGGTGCTATTGCACAGGCCAAGGAACCTCGACAGCACCAGAAGAACAAACATATTCGCATGCGTTACCATTAGATTCGAGAGTTCGTTGAGGATGGTAGTGTCATGATATGCAAAATACATACAGACTCAAATGTTGTTGATCCCTTGACTAAGCCTCTCCATGACCTTGCATCGGCGCTACACAAGAGCAATTGGTATTAGATACATTTTAGATTGACTCTAGTGCAAGTGGGAGGCGAAGGAAATATGCCCTAGTGGCAATCATAGAGATGATGATATTTCATATGTATCCATGAGTTAGTGTAATGTTCCTTGAATATCCATATCAGGCAACTTGTATTGATTTGCAATTACGTGAATTTTTTGTGAAACTCTATACTTGTATGGTTATTTAAGAGCTGTCCTAGTCGGAGTTCATGTGAGGACACGTGAATATTAGACTAGCACATCGATTAGTTGATGACAATGTTTCATGAAGTCATAGACATGGAGATGTCAAACCAATGATGTGGACACATGTTATGAACATGGGGTTGGATGACCCAACTTGAGGACCGACAATTAGTTGCAGCTCTCTCTCTCTACACATCGTGTATTTTTTGTCCTTAGACGAGATTGTCGCATGTACTTGAGATGTGGATCGACCTACTTTGGGGCTATCAAACGTTGCAACTGCAATGGCGGGTAGTTATAAAGGTAGCTTTGGGTTTGTCCTGAAGCATGTTGCAAGACATGGTCAATCAAGATGGGATTTGCCCCTCTCTACTTGAGAGAGATATCTCTAGGCCCCTCGAGTGATCGGATCCAGAAATACATGGCCGTGCTACCTATGGTTAAGATTTAACCTAGTAAAGGGATTCCGAATCACGATATCGAGAAAGGGAGGTCAGCATGGAGCTAGACCAAATATCGTGAGGCAAAGGGAAAGACATGTACTAAACCTTGTGATGGTTCGTCCGATATGATCTTGTATGTGTTTAGGAGTTGGCATGTCTTGCTAGAGGCCGCTACCAACTATTGACAGAATAAGTGTATTTGTGTCATGTCTATACGCATATGAACCTATAGGGCCACACACTTAAGGGGCTGGAAGCCTAATGAGGATTGGATCCGAATTAGACCAAGCTTAGGCTACTAATGGGCCTCTAATGTAGAAGCCCACTAGAGACGCCTATATAAGAGAGGGTGGGGCAAGCTGACCAGGGTTAGACCTCAGATCGTTCCCAGCCGCCACTCCTCACGCCTGTGTTGCACGCACGGACCTAGCAGTCCGGCGACGCCCACCATGCGTGTGGATACCTCGAGGCGCCAGATCAGGCGCTTGGACGAGCAAGCAAGGAGCTGCTCTTGGGACGAGGACAAGGAGGAGACGTGGAACGTCTGCACTGCCTCGACGCGCTTCATCAATTCCGCAACTGCGCGCCTAGTGGTAATCCCGTGATCTATGACAACAGTAATCCTGGTATACGCGGTAGAATTTTTTTGATTTGCGCTAGTGTAGCCTACCCGTATCCCTACAACAACAATATAGATCCTTCTACATGATTTATGTAAAGCTTGGTTGGTAAAAATAAAGTAATGGGCAATTACCAAGGATGCAAAAGGCTGAGGCTGGTTTGGTGGATTAATTATGGAGTTGTATGGATGGATTCTCTTTAGCTCTAGGATGATCTGGCATAGCAATTCTATGCCAACTGAGAGCTCCTCTCCCTATATGATTAGCTCTCTTGAGTTTATAAGGACTGGTATTTCCAGATCTGGGTGTGAGATACAAGAATAGTTACTACATGATCCAGTAGTTGGTTCTGATGATTTTTACCTGATGTTGGTGAGTGGCTTATGGACTGTTGTAGATCTCCAACTTGCTCTTGATCAGCTGCTGGAGATCTTGATCATCTTGAGTTTCTATAAATTCCCTGCTACCCACAACCTGCTTCTCATCAAGCTGCTGCTAATCTTGATCTCCTCCTTGTCCTAGCTCCTGGATGGCTCCACTGAGCAACCAAAGTTAGGGATGTGGTGGTGATCTGGGTGAGTCTTGTAGTTTTATGAGAGCAGTTTGTTCTTGAGTGTGATGAACAGAAAAGGGGTAAGGAGATTGTTGATGTGCTAACCAGTGGTACTGGTGAGTGTGATCTCTCTTTATGTGCTACATGTGAATGCTTCTTGTGTCGACAACACATCACTTGCATGCTGTGATTGTTCTGCTGTCAAATGGGACCCCTGGAGTTCAAGTTTCAATAGTGGGATATTTATTGGGATGGATCAACTCAGCTGGTTGTTATTATCTCAAGTTTGACTTTATTTTTGTGTTGCCAAGTGGAATGGATTCCTTTACTATTATTCCAAGGTGAAACTTACCTATTTTGTCCACTGCCAATGAGGTTGTTCTGAGGCAAAACATTCTTATAAGAACAAATATTCTTTTGGTGAAACTTGCCCCTATTTAAATATGCTCAATGATGTGAATAGCAATGCATTTCATTGCCATACTGAGAGCAAAATTACTAACATTAACCCCTCTCTTTGTTTTTATCTTTTATTTATTTGTTTTGCAGGTATAAAATAAGATGAGCAGATACCAAAAGTTTAGTTTAGGAAATATAGTTTAGAACTCTCCCTTTCATTATTTTTGTAATTTTCTCTTTCCTTTGTGAAATATAGAATGTTGTAATATTGACTAATGATATTTTTGTATTAAGGTATTCTTTTTGTTAAAGTAAAGTTTTATTCTTCACTCATGTTAATATTCAATAAATATTGTAGAATATTCTTATGGTAATAATTATAAATAGTATTTGTTTCTTATTCTTGTAAGATTATGTATATGATAATAATAAAGTAAAGTCTTCTTTCTTAATGTAACTTAGAACTCGTAAATATTTATATCCTATTTATAAATAAGAATTCAATTATTTATGTATTATTGTAATTCATTTATTTTTCCTTCTACCTATTCTTTTATAATTCAAATATATCTTTTGAGTATTCAAATTGAATTACTTTCCCCTTAAACACATAAGTATGGTAGAGGTCATGTCGAAATCCATCGCACTTGCTCTGATGTTTCTATCGGAACAAGAGAGACATCGATCCCTCTATAGCTTCTTTAGTTTTGCGCGAAAATTCTCCGGATTTTCTTATGCATGAATGCAATGCACAAACATGTGTCCTCTATAATTCTAGGTGCTAATCACAGGATGTTCTGAAGAAGCGGTAAGAAAGTTACATGCCGTGAAGAAGACCAGGCTGGGCCTAAGCGATCTTGAGTGCTTTCTTGCAAGGGAGAAGGTCACTGGAAGCGGAATTGCCCTAAGTACTTGGCGGATTTGAAGACCGGCAACATCAAGAAGAAAGGTATATCTGATATACATGTTATTGATGTGTATCTCACTAGTAGTCGTAGTAGTGTCTGGGTATTTGATACTAGTTCGGTTGCTCATATTGTAACTCGAAACAGGTGCTGCAGAATAGACGGAAACTAGCAAAGAACAAGGTGACGATGAGCATTGGAAATGGATCAAAGGTTGATGTGATCGCGGTCGGCACGCTACCTCTTTATCTACCATCAGGATTAGTTTTATATTTAAATAATTGTTATTTGGTGCCTACGTTGAGCATGAACATTATATCCGGATCATGTTTATTGCGATACTGTTACTTGTTTAAGTACGAGAATAATGGTTGTTCGATTTATATGAGTAATATGTTTTATGCACATGCACCTTTGATAGATGGTCCATTTTTGTTGAATCTCGACTGTAGTAATACACATATTAATAACATTGAAGCTAAATGTTTAAAATTGAGCGATAACTCGATCTGTATGTGGCACTGTCGTATTGGTCACATTGGAGTGAAGCGTATGAAGAAACTCCATGCCGATGGACTTCTTGAATCACTTGATTTCGAATCACTTGAAAGATGCGAAGCATGTCTAATGGGTAAAATGACTAAGACTCCATTTTCTGGTATGATGGAGCGAGCTACGGACTTATTGGAAATCATACATACCGATGTGTGTGGCCCAATGAGTGTAGCATCGCGCGGTGGTTATCGTTATGTTCTTACCTTCACGGATGACTTGAGTAGATATGGGTATATCTATTTCATGAAACATAAATCCGAAACTTTCGAGAAGTTTAAGGAATTTCAAAGTGAGGTAGAGAATCAACGTAACAAGAAGATTAAATTTCTATGATCTGATCATGGAGGTGAGTATATAAGTTACGAGTTTGGCGAGCATTTAAAGAAATGCGGAATACTTTCACAATTGACACCGCCGGGAACACCACAATGTAATGGTGTCCGAACGTCGTAATAAAACTCTCTTAGATATGGTTCGTTCTATGATGTCACTTATAGATTTACCGCTATCGTTTTGGGGTTATGCATTAGAAACAGCCGCATTCACTTTAAATAGAGCACCATCTAAATCCGTTGAAACAACACCGTATGAATTATGGTTTGGTAAGAAACCTAAATTGTCATTTCTTAAAGTTTGGGGTTGCGGAGCTTATGTAAAGAAGTTACAGCCCGACAAGCTTGAACCCAAAGCGGAAAAATGTGTCTTCATAGGATACCCAAAGAAAACTATTTGGTATACCTTCTATCATATATCCGAGGGCAAAATCTTTGTTGCCAAAAATGGATCCTTTCTAGAGAAGGAGTTTCTCTCGAAATAAGTGACTGGAAGGAAAGTAGAACTCGATGAGGTTGTTGAACCTTCTCTCGGACTTGAGAGTAGCGCAACACCGGAAGTAGTTCCTGTGACGCCTACAACAATAAGAGAGGAAGATAATGATGTTGATCATGAAATTTAGGTTGAATTTACTACGTAACCTCGCAGGTCAACGAGAACTCGTACCACTCCTGATTGGTATGATCCTGTTATGAGTGTCATGTTGGTGGACAACACCGATGACCCTGCGACATATGAGGAAGCGATGATGAGCCTAAATTCCAATAAATGGCAAGAACCCATGAAATCCGAGATTGGATCCATGTATAAAAACCAAGTATGGACTTTGGTGGACTTACCGGATGGCCGTAAGGCTGTCGAGCACAAATGGATTTTCAAGAAGAAAACAGATGCTGATGGTAATGTTACTGTCTATAAATCTCGACTTGTCGCAAAAGGGTTTCGAAAAATTAAAGGAGTTGACTATGATGAGACTCTCTCACCGGTAGCGAGGCTAAAGTCTGTGAGGATTTTATTAGCAATCGCTGCATATTATGATTATGAGATATGGCAGATGGATATCAAAACGGCGTTCCTCAATGGAGACATTGATGAAGAGTTGTATATGGTACAACCCAAAGGTTTTGTCGATCCTAAAGATGCTAACAAGGTATGCAAACTTCAACAGTCCATTTATGGATGGAAGCAAGCATCCCAGAGTTGGAATCAACATTTTGATAAGGTAATCAAAAGTTTTGGTTTTATACAAACTTATGGAGAAGCTTGTATTTACAAGAAAGTGAGTGGGAGATATGTAGTATTCCTAATACTATATGTAGACAATATATTGTTGATTGGGAATAATGTAGACCTTCTTAATAGTGTCAAGCAGTATTTGAATAATAGTTTTTCAATGAAAGGTCTTGGCGAAGAAGCTTACATATTAGGCATAAAGATTTATAGAGATAGATCAAGACGCCTAATATCATTGTCACAGAGTACATATTTGGACAAAGTTATAAAGAGGTTTGGAATGGAAGATAGCAAGAAAGGGTTCTTGCCCATGTTTCCCAATACGACCTTGAGTAAAACTCAAAGTCCTGCAATGGCAGAAGATAGAGAAAGGATGCATAAGACTCCCTATGCCTCATCCATAGGATCTCTTATGTATGCCATGCTATGTACTAGACCCGACATTGCATATGCTGTTAGTTTGACTAGCAGATATCAAAGTGATCCAGGAGTGGATCATTGGACAGCGATCAAAAACATCCTTAAGTACTTGAGAAGAACTAAAGATATGGTTCTTTCTTATGGAGGTGATGAACAATTCGTTGTTAATGGTTACACCGATGCTAGTTGGAACACCGATCCAGATGATTCTAAATCTCAATCTGGATACGTATTTACTTTGAATGGTGCAGCAGTTAGCTGGAGGAGTGCAAAGCAAAGCGTTGTGGCGAGATCTTCAACTGAATCGGAATACATAGATGCTTCGTGGCTTCACAAGAGCCGATATAGATGAAGGAGTTCATTACAGAACTCGGTGTGGTTCCCAGTGCGCTGGACCCAATGTCTATCTATTGTGATAACATGGGCTCCATAGCCAATGCGCAAGAACCAAGGTCACACAAGAAGCTAAAGCATATCAAGCTGCGTTTTCACGCTATTCGAGAACATGTCCAAGATGGTGACATAAAAGTACACACGGATTTTAATGTGGCGGATCCGTTTACTAAACCTCTCCCGAGGGCAAAACATGACCAGCACCAAACCGCCATGGGTGTTCGGTACATTACCATGTAATCTAGATTAGTTGACTCTAGTGCAAGTGGGAGACTGTTGGAGATATGCCCTAGAGGCAATAATAAAAGTAGTTATTATTATATCTTTGTGTTTATGATAAATGTCTACATTCATGCTATAATAGTATTAACAGGAAACATTAATACTTGTGTGATTTGTAAACTAAATTAGAGTCTCTGGTAAAGCCTCTTTATAATACTAGCTTGTTGGTTGATAGATGATCGTGGTTTCCATATCATGAACATTGAGATGTTATTAACAACAAGATCATATCATTAGGAGAATGATGTGATGGACATACTCCTATAGATAAGCATAGCATTAAGATCAAGTCATTTCAATAGTTCGTTTGCTATAAGCTTTATGATACATAGAAACCTAATTCCTTCAACCATGAGATCATGCTAATCACCATTACTGGAAGGATGCTTTGATGAAATCAAACACCACACCGTAACTAGGTGGCTATAAAAGTGGCATTGAGTATTCAAAAAGTGTGAGTTGAGGCACATGGTTCAAGAGTGGGATTTGTCCATCCATATGACGGTAGATATACTCTGGGCCCTCTCGGTGGAATTTCATCCAATTATCTTGCAAGCATGTGACTGGCTCACAAGGGATCACATATCACGGGAATGAAAAAAGAGTACTTATCAGTAACGAGGTTGAACTAGGTATGCAGAGATACCGATGATCAGACCTCAGATAAGTAAACTATCACGAGACAAAGGGGAATTGGTATCGTATGTAAGTGGTTCATTCGATCACAAAGTAATCATAGAAATATGTGGGAGCCATATGAATTTCCAGATTCCTCTATTGGTTATTGATCGGAGAAGTGTCTCGGTCATGTCCGCATAATTCACGAACCGTAGGGAGACACACTTAAGGATTCGATGCTGCTTAGTAGATATAGAATGTAAGTAAGGAGACCGAATGTTGTTCAAAGTCTCGGATGGGATCCGGGATATCACGAGGAGATCCAGAATGGTCCAGAGAATAATATTCATATAAGGAAAGTCCGATTCCGGAGTTCGGGAATAATTTCGATGTTTTCATCGGAGAGTTTCTAGAAGGGTCTAGAAGATTCACCGGACCGGAAGGGGAATGGTACATGAATGTGTCATGGTTACGTGGAATGATTGGATCATGTCCTATGTCACTTGGTTGGGCATTTGCAAGAGAGAAATAAAGCTCCAAATTGAAAGTCAAAAGGGAGGTTTGAAAAGTCAAACTGGAACAATGGTTTCCTAGTGGAAGAAGGAAATAGTCCTTCTTTCCCTCCAACTAGGAGAGGGATTTGGGGAAGGATTCAAACTCTCCTCTCCCAAGATGCCCTCCCTCTCATAAATAGAGGGGGCTGCCCCAAGACCACACAACACCACCCCTCCCCACCTAGCCGTGTCGCCGCCTCCGGCTCGCCGTCGCCGCCCTAGCCGCCGCCGGTCATGCCTCCTCCTCTCCGGCCCTCTAAACCCTAGATCGCCGGAAACCCTAGATCCACCATAACCTGCTCCGGATTAGGTGAAGCCCTGCATGATTTTCCCTCTACTTCCGACACCACACCGTTGTGCTGCCGGAATCGTGAGGGGAGAAATACAACCTCCGCTGCCTGCTGGAACAAGGGAGAGGAATGTCTTCATCGAGTACCGAACGTGTGACCGACTGCGGAAGCGCTGCCGAAACGCAACGCCAAAAGGATCGTCTACACGATCTTGAGATTGGCAAGTGTACGACTACATCACCCACGAGAATCTGCTCTCGTTAACCGCTTTGGAATCTTCGGGGGTGAGTACTCTAATCGACTCGTTGCTACAATCTAGTAGATAGATCTTGACTTGTTTGTGTGCATGCGGTAGAAATTTTTTGTTTTCCATGTTATGAACCCCTACAGAGATTGCCAGACATTTCACCTCCACTGTCCTAGAACAACCCATCGAGGTTCCAGCCTTCCTGCAGCTTCTACGTGAGTCTTCTATCAATGCGGGCATGTTGGTATTGGGGAGCAGTGTGGTCAGACGTCTAAGGTGAGATTGCTAGCTACCGGGGCTCCCCCTTTTATTTGCGCACACAATACGGGCCACAAACCATGAGTTGGTTAGCTATGCTCCCGATCAGGGCGTTCTGTTAGATACGAGAGAGAGGGCCGAACGTTGCTTCATGAGCCTCCTATTATCCTTTTCTGAATGTTTTGTTGACTTGATTTTAAACCGTGTAGATCAACCAACATTCTCCCCCTTAACCGTTAGGTTTAAACTTCATTTTCCCATTCTATGTGGAAATAATACGCCAAAGCGAGGTGTTCGCTGAACTCAACACTTATGCTATACTAGCCTAATTCAGAATGGATAACATTTTACTTGATGGGAGTGGTTCTTATAGTGATCCCTTTAATCCAGAATCATAAGGCTTTCAGTAATCTCATGCCAACAACATGCTCGCGAAAAATACATATGGTAAGCCTTTCATTCGCAGATCCGCAAGAATACAAGTGGTTCTTATATGCGTAACATCAATTGTATGATGCTAGATTCTGTGTTTCACAATATGAAACTTTACGTCAATATGCTTGGCAACAACACTTGACTTATTGTTACTCGCATAAAAAACTATGGGTTTATGATCGCGGTATAATACAAGTGGTCTTGAGATGTTGTCAACCACTTGTAGCCCGAGAATGAAATTCTTTAGCCATACATCTTGCCCAGTGGCTTCGTAACATGCTATAAATTCTACTTGCATCATACATGAAGCAAATATTATTTGTCTGAAGCTTTTCCACGATATGGCTCCTCCAGTAAGTATGAACACATAACCTGATGTGGATTTCTTAATTTCCACACAACCGGCATAATCAGCATATGAATAGCCAATAACCTTTATCAAACTTTCTATACGTAAGCATGTAGTCTTTTATGTCTTGCATATAACGCGAGACTTTTTTTCCGGCCTGGATTTAATTGGAATCTACCAAATAAATACCAACCATCCCGGTTATAAAAGTCAAGAGAGGGTGCCTATAAACTTGTAAATTTACTTTAAAAGAAAAGAAAAATATCAAATTTATGGGAATTCAAATCGGGCAGTGGGAGCACACCCATGTCCAGAGTTATTCCTAGTATAAAAAATTCTAAAAATTTGAGACATGTACGTCCATATCATACGTGCACATTTAAAACTTTGTGGAGAAAATGACATTTTGTGTCATGTGTGAAAGAAAAACAAACTTGGTGCTCCAAAAATGGGTTTTAACATTGTTTCTTTATTATTTTGCAGAGGACAAAGGACGTGTCCTCTCTTCGTGAACAATGCATGCATGAAAAGCGTAAATATGTAAAACGTCACAAAACCATATCTCTATTTTTTTGAATTTTTTGAATGTGATTCATGATTTTAGTGTTCACATTGAGAGAATATGCTCGGGGGGAGACAAATGCCTGGCCGACGATGAAGCTGCCAAGCAAATCAAACCAACACTGTTTGACGGAGTACCCGTACCTTCAAGGCAACGCCCAAGGTGGGAACGATGATTACGATGACATTTCCGGAAAGATCAGTGCATGCCAGAAAGATCAGTTTCTCTTTTTGAGGTCGTTCTTTTGGAGAAGAAAAGAGGAACGAAGAGATACTCTAGCTATTGGGCTTTCTTTGGACCGAGTTGGAGGAGTGCTGGCAGCCTGACGCGTCTAAACCAACTGGGCTTTCCTTGATTCATTAGTTACTAGTAGTTCGAACGAGCCAGGAATGACCAATGACGTGACCACGCTGCTCGGACGATGGGAACCCTAGCAGCGGAGTTAATGGAGGCCGGCAAACGAACTAGAAGGCGGCGGATGGCTGGCAGGCCGCGGCCGTTGGAACAGCGAGCGGCGGCATGAAGGGCGCGGGCGCCGGCGACACTTTGCACCCCCTCCATCGTTGTAAGTTTTCCCTTGTAGGCAGATTGTGATTTGTGAACTACGGCCACATCTTGCAATTCTAGTGTTTGGGACACACGTACCTTTTGATATGCCTATGTTTAATTTTTGGTTTTCGGAAGTAGGGGCAACCTGTCGTCGTGCTCTGTTTAGAATGAACATATGAAATTCTCAAAATAGAAAGAACGTAGACATGAGTGATATTATGATAGCTAAAGCCCAAAAGGTGTTCAGAACACCAGGGTGTTCTAGAGTTTGTTTTTGGCTTCTCCAAAAATGAATTGGGATGTATTTTAACTAGTGGGCCTATTGGACAGTCCATAAAGGTCATATTTTGTAGTCCCTCGGATCCAAATTAGTTGATTTAAATTTATCAAGATACGGATGAATATAATACTAAATCATGTTTAGATACAATCAAATCTAGTTAAATGTAAGTCAACTAATTTGGGTCGAAGGAAGTAATGAGATACATCTTGTAATGGTGGAGGTTTGGGCGCGGTGATAATGGGGTTACGTGGATGGGCGAATCAGTTTTTATGATGTCCATATATATACTTTACCAACGGCATCTTGCACTTTTAGATTTTGTCCAATCTTAATTTTTTTTCCGTCCTCCGCCACCACGGTGCAGCACGAGAGTGACGTTCAGGTGTGGAGCTGAAAAATATTCCGCATGCATGAACCCATTGAATTTGCGCACTTCTTTCGTGAATGGACATGTGCATACTGAATTTGCATCTTCTTCCTTTTCTGGATGATGTATACACCCATTGTTGGTAGCTATGTGCATCACGAGATTGGCATTCAAGGCCTGGAGCTGAAATGATGTCTTGCGTGCACGACGGCCAAACTTTAACCACGGCTCACCAACCAAGCTCTGGCAGCTTGGATCGCCCCGGATTGCATTTTGGCATGGGCCTGAACAGCCAGTTTGGATCGCTCAGAAGTTCTCCTTGGCATTGGCACACCTAGTACTATTTTTTTCTTTTTTTTTTTTTGGAGTCACTCTCCTCTCTGAGAGCCTGCTACAGTAACCCTCCCAGATCTCGCGAGACCGGGCCGATCCCGAGCCCCTCCGGCGGCCATGGTGGCCGGAGGCGGAGGCGCCGAGTAGTTTTTAGGGTTGTGGCCGTTGTGCTGTAGTTGTGGAGTAGGTCTTTGAAAGTCGAGCTTGGCACATCCGGTGGAGGAGATTGGGCGCGGTGTGCTCCGGTGGCTGGAGTCGGTGTGCTCGTCTCTGGATCCGGATCTCCGTAATAAGACCGCTCGTTTCAAGCTTGTGGTGCTCTGCTCTCCTCTACCGTGGTGGTGAGGGGATTGGAAGAGTGTGTCCTCCTCAGTTTGTTTTGGTGGTGGCAGGGCTCCTCTTGGTGCGTTGGCGGCACCAAGGTTTTTCGCCATCGACCTCCACTTAGATCAATGGTGGATCAATGGGAGGCTCATCGCGGCAAGCCCTTTCATAAGGCCTAGGCTGGTGCTTGGCGTGTGATCTGTGGCCTCTTAGCTCTCCTTGGCGGCCGTGGTGGCGAGGGAGGTGGGTGTGGAGGTGGCTACGTGGTTTTGCTCGATTCGTACGTGAGTGGTGGCGAGGGGTCGAGCTACGCTCGTCCTTTCTTTTCGCCCCAGTATTTGTCATCCCATGTCGCGTGGGCTTTCCTCTTCTTGCTTTGGTGCCGGGGTGGTCGCCGAGTGTGCAATCAGAGTCTGCGGCGGTTTCTTTGGAGCCTCCTGGTGTATAGTGGCGGCTTCTTCCCGTCTTTGCGCCGGATAGAATGGCCGATGGCCGCTTCTTCCGCTCCGTCTGTCGGTATTCTTCACTCCGTCTCCAAGTGGCATTGGAGTCGCCGCAAACGCCGAGCTTGGTTCTGGAGGAGGAAGAGGACCGGGGACTTGATTGCTTTTCAAGTTTTTCCCCAAGGTTCTTTGTGCTTATTTTTGGACCCCTGTGTAATTTTTCTGTTCTTTTGGGTTCCCTTGTACTCCAGATATTTTTAATAGCAGCTTCTGTCGGGTGGTTTCCACCCGTTGACCGTTCAAAAAAAAAAAAAAAAAAAACCTAGTACTATTTTTTTTTTCTTTCTGAAAAGGGCTTGTGCATACTGAATCTGTAAACCAGGGCACAAACAAAACAAAACAAAACAAAACAGTCCCGTGGCACATGCGGCTGTCCATCCATCGGAGACTCGGAGCGTGCCACCACAGGTCGCTCCCATTCCCATCGGAGGCAGTACTGTCCAGTGTCCACGAGCGAGTGGATCCGGGCAGAGATAGCTAGGCAGGCTTGTCCACGAGCGTCGATGCTCTGCCTGTTCCGGCGGCGTGGCGGCTAACCGCAGCCCGCTCAGCGCCTCGAAACCTGACAAACCCAGAAACAGAAAACCCGGCCTGTCCACGAGGAAACGGACGAGCGAGCGCGTCACAGGGTAATAACCGTGCCTAGCTCAGCGTCCGTTCGGCGAGCTCGTACGCGAGCGGCTCGGCACGTACCGCCTGGTTTCGGCGGTCGCACTACGGCGATCCGGGGCAGGCAGCGCCGAGAAACGGGAGGCTTGCAGGCGCACTGCGCGTGTGGCTGGCGGCGTGAGACCACGATCGGGTCCGCCGGCGGTCCGTGTGCGCACGAGTTACCTTTCTCTTCCTTTGCTGTGGGTGCCCTTGCTGGCACGGCCTTGGTACGCGCGGTAGCCCCTATCTTACTATCTAGACAACGTTGTTGCCTAGTGTAAAGAAAGTCTAAAAGGAGTCACACATGTCACATGTCTGATGTGTAACGTAGTGCGTGCTCCAACACTTGTGCGACTGGTTGCCGTGTCCGTATGTGTCCTGCAATCTGCCACGATTCAGTGCCTCCGGAGAATGGCATAGCATTCTACACGGATAGACTCAGTGCCACCTAGGAGTAGCATCATACTCGAGATGGTCCAATATAATCGTCAGCAAGAATCGGAACCGAGCTAGAACTCTACACGCATAGCCATCGTGACAGACACCCTCTGCTCGAAACTGAAGCACTGAACCGATCGAGCGACAGGGGGAAGAATGCAGCGAAGACGATCAATCAATCAGTCAGTCAGCAGGGGTCAGCTTGTTTGTACTCCTCCCTCTCCTCCTTCCTTTATAAAGCCCCGCACCGCACGCGGGGAATAGCACGGCCTGTGTCCCCTCTGCCGTGCTTCCGCAGACGGCAGACATGAAGTCCGCGGCGCTGCTGCTGATACTACTAGCGGTGGTGCTGCCGGCGGCGCAATGCGACCGGCTCAGCCCGGAGATCCACGACACCGGCGGGCTGAGCCGGCACGGGTTCCCGGCGGGGTTCGTGTTCGGGACGGCCGCCTCGGCGTACCAGGTGGAGGGGATGGCGAAGAAGGGAGGCCGGGGGCCCAGCATCTGGGACGCCTTCATAGCCATACCTGGTAAGCAGATCACCTCCATAGCGTAGAGCCTCTTGTTCAGCCGGCTCGCGTGTCTCTCCAGTGAAGAAGCTGTATAATGGTGCTACATAGTACTATTTTCCTAGTACATGTAACCGACAGCGTGTTCTTGTTGGAGAACAGGGACGATCGCTGGCAACGGCACCGCCGATGTGACGGTGGACGAGTACCATAGGTACAAGGTACTGAACAATCATCCTGATTGCTATGTTTTTCTAGTGTGTCCTGATGGCTGACAGAGGTCTTCTCATGCGTAGGAAGATGTGGGCATAATGAAGAACATGGGCTTCGACGCCTACAGATTCTCCATCTCCTGGTCCAGGATTTTCCCAGGTATGTAGTTGTAGCCTGATTCCTCTGCCTGCACCAGTGTTCTACTAATACCCAATCAATTTCGATTTATTCCTGGTTCAAACTATTTTGTGATGTGATCCGGATCCTTCTTTCTCGCGAAAAAGAAAAAAGTAGTTTGTGACGTATGAGTTGCGTATAAAACTGTAGATGGAACCGGGAAGGTGAACAAGGAAGGAGTGGACTACTACAACAGGCTCATAGATTACATGCTTCAGCAAGGTAACTGAAACTTTTTGTTTTCTACACCAAGACACCAGATTCTAATGAGCCTTCTCATGGTCAAATAGGCATCACTCCATACGCGAACTTGTACCACTATGACCTCCCACTGACACTTCATAAGCAGTACCTAGGCTGGCTGAGCCCAAAGATTGTGTAAGCATCTCCGGCAGTGGTTTTTCCCACATTTCAAAAAGTTGAATTTAAGCATGTCTGTGATGCGATTTTTTTCTTTCTATAAAGGGGGGCGTTTGCTGACTACGCCGAGTTCTGCTTCAAGGTGTTCGGAGACAGGGTGAAGAACTGGTTTACCTTCAACGAGCCGAGGGTTGTCGCTGCTTTGGGGTATGACAATGGCTTCCATGCACCGGGGAGGTGTTCTAAGTGTGCTGCAGGAGGCGACTCCAGGACAGAGCCATACCTTGTCACGCATCATCTCATCCTTTCTCATGCTGCGGCGGTGCAGAGATACCGTGAGAAGTATCAGGTAAGGAACGACGAACTTGCAAGTCATTTATCACTAGAAGAATCGGCTGTGCCCAAGACTGAATATGAACTGTGTTTATTCTATATTACAGCAACAACAAAAGGGGAGGATTGGAATTCTCTTGGATTTTGTATGGTATGAACCTTTGAGCAACAGCACTGCGGATCAAGCTGCAGCGCGGAGGGCAAGGGACTTCCACCTTGGATGGTAAAACCCTGAACCCATTTCATCCAGGATCAAACTTTACTTCAGAACTTCAGATTGAAACACAAGGTCTACAAACCCACTATCAGTCTGTCCCTAAGAGCAAACTGACACTATACTAATTATCCTTGCAGGTTCCTTGAGCCCATCATCCATGGTCACTACCCAGAATCGATGGTCAAGATTGTCGAGCACAGGTTGCCAGCCTTCAGCGCCGACGAGTCCAGGATGGTGAAAGGCTCCATTGACTACGTTGGTATCAACCAGTACACTTCTTACTACATGAAGGACCCTGGGGCATGGAACATGACGCCTGTCAGTTACCAGGATGATTGGCATGTCGGATTTGCCTGTGAGATCTGACTCCTTCACTCCAGACCTTCTGTTACATATACTTCATTTCCTCAGATCCTCATGATGTGTATGTATCTTGCAGATGAACAGAATGGTGTGCCTATTGGATCACGTGTAAGTGCAGAGCTGGGTTTACACCACTAGTATACTAGTTTTTCCTTGTACATGGAGAAGTGCAATTTTTTTAACTGTAAATTGGTTGATTCTATGCAGGCAAACTCCGACTGGCTTTACATTGTACCATGGGGGATGAACAAGGCTGTGACCTATGTCAAAGAAAGATACGGAAATCCTACAATGATCCTTTCTGAAAACGGTACTCATGAACTCAACACATAATTGTTTTAGAAAACCACAACCTATCATTCTCAATGACAAGAGCATGAATGATCAATGTTATGTTCTGACAGGAATGGACCAACCCGGCAATGTCAGCATCGCCGACGGTGTGCACGACACAGTGAGGGTTCGGTACTACAGAGACTACATAACTGAGCTCAAGAAGGCGATAGACAATGGAGCCCGGGTGGTTGGGTACTTTGCTTGGTCTCTGCTCGACAACTTCGAGTGGAGGCTCGGCTACACTGCCCGTTTCGGCATCGTCTATGTGGACTACAAGACGCTGAAGCGGTACCCCAAGGACTCAGCCTTCTGGTTCAAGAATATGCTCTCCAAGAAGAAGAGGGGCTAGGATTGCAAACAAGACCAGAGAGAACCAACTGATTCAGCTTTCAGAATAAACCATACTGTGGTGTGGCGTATGTTCATCATAGCACCTCAGATTAGCTTGAAGAAACTGGAAAAATAAGCATCGAGGCAGTAGCTTGCCAGTTCTTACAATATAATTGGAAGCATGATTGGTGGTGTGCACTAGAGAAGCTAGGATTGCAAACAATGTTCAGGTGGATCAATTGTTTCAGCTTTCTGAACAAAACCCACTAAAGCTTATGTTCGTCTAAGAATGTCAGATATGCTTTAAGAAACTGGAAATAACTAGCATCAACATAGTAGTCTTGTTAGTATTTACAATAAAATGGGAAATAAAGACACCATTTTACAGGTCTTGTCCCTCAGGACACCACAGGTAAATCAGTTTAGGCATACTGAAGCACAGAAATAAAGTGACTATTCTAAACCCCAAATGACTCCAATTCAATTTTACAGCATACACATCCCATACTCACAGAAAAGAGCATATGGATCAAAACAGAACTCAATATATTCAACTATGCTGGTTCTTTTTCTTTATTCTTGCAACGATTATACCAATTCAACATTATATGAATAATGACTGCATTACTATAGAACTGCTATCTATACGAATATCATTTTATCTTTCTGTCGAAGAACTTATCATCATTAACATGGAAACCTCGATTTATATCCTATCCTCTTATCTGCAGGAAAGCTAGGCAAAATTGGAGCAATTAAACAGCAGGTAGTAGAAATTACTAAGCACCCCTCAGAGGTTGACTTGGCCTCTCCCATAGACCATTAGCTCTACACGCGCCAACTCCATCGCTATAACACAACTAAGTTATCTTCGCCAGGTCAGCCTGCAACCTGAAAATTCATCAAAAAATTACAAGTACGGGTGAGACACCTGGGAGTTGGTAACTATAGCATGCATACAACAAATTTACAGAAGTTCAGGATGTGATCAACATAAGTACTTAACGACCCAGGGTACCAAACTGATTCTTAGACACGAAATTTAGGAACACCCATGATTCAAGTTCATAGAGATTCTAGAATTACAAAACTCAAGCTGATCAGTGGAACTAGCATAAAAGTTATCAGGTTTGACGATTTGTTACAAATTTCAACTACTCTCTGCTCAGTAACTCAAAATCACTACTCCAATAAAGTAACAATACACCAACCCCATCTAAAGTTGCACACTGAGACTGATTTATACTGATTCAGTCGCAAGTTTTATTCAGCTGCATGGGTAATAAATCATCATCCAAACACACATAATATATTTTGAACTTGACATTCCCATTGCAACGCAAACTGTTGAGCACAAGTTTCACTTACCCTGTACACAAACGGATCCGCGTGGCCACCAGTACCTGAACGACGCAAGCCTCTCTTCTGCTTCAGCAGCCTGCATATCTCGAACAGACAAGCGCACAAAGAGACACATACGGAGCAATCAGGACACCAGGGCATGCCAAAACATCTTCAACCGATAGCTAGATTGGAGAAGCGTGCTACTCACCAGCGCAGTGCCTTGCTGGTTTGGCCGCTGTTGCCGACGGCGGCGCGGATGGCCGTCTCTGTGGCCGGCACCGCTCTTGGCCGCGAGACTCCATGATTGTGTCCGCTCGCCTCGTCGGATTCCGGCGACCACAAGTCGCCCGAGGAGGCCAGCGGCATCTCCCAGACGTAGCCGTGGACCCGGCGGACGCGGCGCCCGTGATGGCGCTCTCCTCGCTGGCCACCGTGCTGCCCCTCTCGCTCTCGTCTCCGTCCTCGTCCTCGTCGTCGCTGGCCTGGATCCACACGCCCTTCCGCTTCTTCGAAGCCTCGCCCAGGAACAGCTTCCTGGTCGCCTTCGCCAGTACCTATAGCAGACGAGCGGAGCCGCTCCATCAGCACATCACTGAAGAACGGAGGGGGAAATCGTTTATTAGGAGATGAGGGATGGCTTGCCTTCGGGTCGATGCGGCGGAGGGAGGCGACGGCGGCGAGCACGCGGAGGGGGTCGACGCGACGGCCGCGCCGCGCGGAGTCTGACACGCACGACCTCGCCGAGGTGACTGAGTAGGAGGAGGAGGCCGAGTAGGACGAGAGCGCGTCGCTGCAATGCGGGAGACGCGCACGGAGCGGTTATTAGCACGCCGCGCGGAGGTAGGAGTGCAGAATCCAGCCCAGGAGAGGAAACCGGAGGTTCGAGAGTACCTGAGAGTGGGGAGAGGCCGCGCGGTCGAGGAGCCGGCGAGGAAGAGCAGCGCGCCGGCGATGGCGAGGTCGGCGGAGGTGGGGAAGGCCGCGGCGGCGGGGGGCGAACCCATGTCGCCGGCAAGGGGGCAGGTCGAGGTGGTGGGAGAGGAGGCAGTGGCTGCTGATTCCGGTGCTGGATTTTGTTGGGGAATTGAGAAAACTTTGGGATGGTGCCGTGTCGATGTGGTGTGGCTGATGATCCGGGAGGGACTTTTTGAATTTTCGAGCGTGTGGGGGTGTGTGCGGGCGACGGTTCAAACCGTTCAAGGAGGCTGACATGTGAGGTCGATACAGGGAAGTGGTTGTAAGATTTTTTTTAGGTACCGTGTTTTTTTTTAAATCGATACTTTGAAGTTTCAAAAAAATCTGAATCAAAATTCTAGATGTTAATAATGACTTATGTTGCAGCCGTGCAAAATTTCAGCTCGAAATAATTTGTACCCTAGCCCACATAAAAATGACAAATTCTGATAAATCTGAAAAAAAAATCAAATTTTGCGCTGTTTACTGTCTCAGATTTAGAAATTTGTCATTTTCACACAACCCAAAATACGTAATATTTTGCATTAGGTTTTACATGCATATAGTGTCACGTCCCAACTACGAAAAGGACTAATATGATAGTTGTCGTATCCTTATGAGATAAAAATACCTCATAAGGCTGGTCCTAGTGGTAGTATCATAATACTAGTATCATGCATATGATACTAGTGCATGATACTATGTCTCTAGTGCATTGTATCATATAGTATTATCATAGTAGTGATATATTTATTAATTTGTAGAATCTCTATATAAAATGTGTGTACAAGATTTACTTGCCATTATAATTTCTAGCTTTACGTGCTATAATACGGTATCTACCTATGATACACTAACCACCTCTCTCTTCATTAATTATGGTGTCACATCAGATTTTTGCCAAGTTGGCATGCATGATACACCTTATGATACTAGCACTAGGACCAGCCTAAGCATACAAGGCACAAGTAGTAATCGTGAAATTAAAGCACAAGGAAAACTAGGTTCTATTTATTCATCAATATTACATAATAGGGTACACAGTCATGCAAGCTAAATATTATATTGGTCCAATGCATCTAAGGCATTCCTTCAATTTATTTAAGGCAACATTATTGAGTGTACTAGTAAAATCCTAGCCCAACATCAGATGCCTAGTGGTTATTTGCTACAACTTCAATGACATCCCCATCCAGCTCACTTTGCTCACAAACTGCGCATACCAGAGAAAAGAAAATAGGTTATAAGTATGTTGATACATACTCAGCAAGGATAAAGAGTGATTAACAATAAAATAGCATGTAATAAATTCAAGTAATTTAAGTGATAGAAGAACATGTCTCTTGCTACCTTACAAGAGTGTAAAAACAATATAAATGGTTAATTGGTTAGCACAATCCTAAATATAGTGACCTCTGCAGATACACGCTAATACCCATCGTAATCTCCACCAATGTTATATCCCTCTTCGAGAATCACGACATCAAGTCCCCTACTTGTGCGAGGTAAATCCATCTCACACTGATACCGGCGTGACCGCGTACCGTTATTTCAGGTATCGACCGTCTCGGGCTAGATATACCATACATCCCGTGATTACGGCGGGCGATCGAAAACAGTTTACGTATACTCGTCTCAATCGTTTTATTCATTCATGTATGATGTTCACGTTTCATCCAACGTTGATCAACAAACCACTTTTCTTATCACATGTAACTGTTCAAGCACTTAAGAATATTAAAGCATCAAGATTAAATATATTTAGTAATTTATTTAGTTCAGAGAACTGGTATGCACAGCCTTGCCTTTGATTGTTTGTTCTCCAATCAACTTGGCTTTAACCTAATCAGGTTGCACAAATTACACCAGTCTATTTTACTAGAAATAAGTCCAATAATTATTGCATGTATAGTACCAACAAGAGGTGAGACATGGCATGATGTGTGAATAGCTAGCTATACTAGTACTACTCTGCCAAGATATATTCATGGCTTGACTACTCGTACATGCATGCAAGCAAAATTGATTTTCTCTGTACACAATCGATGCACACCAAGTGCTACTAGTTGTACTAGTTCACTGTTGCAATAAAGCATCTACTATTACCAATTAACACCAAGTTGCATCGAATGGTTCTTAGCAAGATTTTGTAGTAAATATTTGCACCAATTTAATAAACATAATATACGTCATCTCATAAACATTTCTCTACTCCACATGCAAGATTGTCTAGAGAAACAACAAGGACTCTACTCAAATCCATCAAGAACCATCAAATCTATGAGAGAGAAATTAGAGCAGCTAGGGAGAAGAACTAGAGTAGCTAGATCATAGCACACAGATGAATAAGGCCAAGGCTAGGGATCTAGAGCATGGGCATACATGCCCCTGTCGCCAACTTTTCAGGTCTACCGGCTCTAGGAAAGCTTTGGGGACGATTTGCACTGTGGAGTGAGGTGGGCGTGTGCGGTGGTAGAAAGCTATATATAGCTGGAAAAGGTAGGGGAGTATAGGACATCTGTCCAGGTTAGGATGAGCGGTAGATCGGACCAAAATTCTAGTTACCTTCTGTGCTTACCGCTAGATATTTTCATGTACTCCCTCTGTTTCAAAATATAAGATGTTTTAGATTTGTTAAACAAATGTATCTAGACTTATTTTAGTGTGTAGATTCACTTTAAACTTGAATGAACCTATACAGCAAAACAATTCTAGATACATTTCCTTCACAAAGCTAAAACATCTTATATTTTAAAACGGAGGGAGTAGCTTCTAGTCTCCAGATATTTTTGAGCTTACTTGGCTGCTACTCTTTATTTTTTTCTGTATTTATTTTCAAGCAGATAATTATGCTTAGATTAATAAAGCAAGCTAGAATAAATAAACCAAAAATTTATTTTGTTCTTGAAGATATTATTATTATTATTGGTATATTATTCCCGGATATTACATCTTGTCCTCCTTATAAAAATTTCGTCCTTGAAATTTTACATACCTTTATTTTTTGAAGAGGTAAGGGTAATTTTCCTTTAAGTTGTTCTCCCTTTCCCAAGTGGCTTCGTCTTCACCGTGATTACTCCAATGAACCTTGACAAATCGAATATTTTTGCGTATAGTCTCACGGTCTTTAAAATCCAGTATACAAATAGGTTATTCCTTATAGGATAAATCTTCTTGTAGCTCAAGTAATTCAATCTCCACAGGTTGATGTGGGGGTTTTAAACATTTAAGGAGTAAGGAAACATGAAATACATTGTGTATACTTGCTAGAGAATCTGGCAGCTCTAGCTGATATGCGACTTCTCCAACTTGTTTGGTAATTGGGAAAGGACCAATATATCTTGGGCTTAATTTTTTCCCTGTCCAAATCGTTTAATCCCTTTCATAGGGGATACTTTTAAATACATTAGTTCTCCCTCCTTAAACCGAAGGTCCCTTTTTCTGCCGTCAGCATAACTTTTCTGCCTGCTTTGTGCGGTTCGTAGTCTCTCGCGTATAAGTTTCACTTTCTCTTCAGTTTTCTGGATTATGTCGGGTCCTAGAATTTTTCTTTCTCCAACATCATCCCAACAAATCGGTGCTCGAGACCTTCTTCCATATAAAGCCTCATAGGGAGCCATTTTAATACTTGATTGATAATTGTTATTATATGCGAGTTCAGCTAACGACATATATTCATCCCATGCTCCCTTCAATTCTAGAACACATACGAGCATGTCTTCTAGAATTTGATTAACCCGTTCTGTTTGCCCATCACTCTGCGGATGATATGCCGTACTAAAATCTAGTTTGGTCCCTAGCGTTTTGTGTAGACTTTTCCAAAAATTCGAGACAAAGCGAGGGTCTCTATCTGATGCAATGCGCAAAGGAACACCATGAAGAGATACTATTTCTTTGATATATAACTTGGCTAACTTCTCTAGAGAAAAATTAATCTTCACGGGTATGAAATGTGCAGACTTTGTTAATCGATCCACTATCACCCATATGTTATCATTTCTAGATGGTGTATTTGGTAGCCGACAATAAAGTCCATACTAATTTTTTCCCATTTCCAAACAGGTATAGACAAAGGTTGTAGGAGTCCAACTGGTCTTTGGTGTTCTGCTTTTATGCGTTGACATGTATCACACTCCATAACAAATTTGGCTATTTCCCTTTTCATATTATTCCACCAAAATGTTGTTTTAATGTCTTGATACATTTTAGTCCCACCTGGGTGCATGGTGTATAGAGAGGAGTGTGCTTCTTCCATAATATGCCTTTTTAATTCAGCATCATTAGGTACACAGATTCGTTCTCTAAAGCGTATAGCCCCACTTGAATCAATATAAAATTCAGATGGTCTACCATCATTGATATTTTTCTTTACCCATACTAGGTCCTGGTCATCCATTTGTTTTTCCACAATCCTCTTCTTCAAGTTTGATGTGACTTGAAGTGTAGCTAGTATGCTTCCACGCATATGTACTTTTAGTCTTATTCCAAACCTTTCTAGCTCTCGCAACAGATGTGGTTCTTGAGTAGCTAGGATAGCCATGTTGCAATAGGCTTTTTGAATCAAAGCATCTGCCACAATATTTGCCTTTCCTGGATGGTAATTAATATTAAGATCATAATCCTTCAATAATTCTAACCACCTTCTTTGCCTCATATTTAATTCCTTTTGAGTAAAAATATATTTTAAACTCTTATGGTCAGTAAATATTTCACAATGCTCTCCATAAAGGTAATGCCTTCAAATTTTTAGTGCAAAAATTACTGTAGCTAGCTCTATGTCGTGAGTTGGATAATTTTGTTCATGTGGTTTCAGTTGGCGAGAAGCATAGGCAATAACTTTACCTCTTTGCATAAGTACACATCCAAGGCCCAATTTTGAAGCGTCACAATAAATGGTGAAATCTTTACCACCAATAGGCAAAGCAAGAACTGGTGCTGAAATTAGGCAATTCTTTAATTCTTGAAAACTTTCCTCGCACTTAGTTGTCCACTCAAATTTAACTTCTTTCTTTGTTAGATGAGTTAAAGGGGTAGCAATCTTAGCAAAGTTCATTATAAACGCGGTATCCGCCATCCCAAGGAAGCTTCGGATATCCGTGGCAGTGGACGGTCTTTGCCATTCCGACACGGCTTGCACCTTAGCAGGATCAACGGATATACCTTCGCCTAAAATTATATGGCCAAGAAAGGGTACCTGATCCATCCAAAAGTCACATTTCTTTATCTTTGCATATATTTGGTGCTCTCGTAGTGTTTGTAGTACAATCCTTAGATGCTTAGAATGCTCTTCTTCCGTCTTTGAATATATAAGGATGTCATCAATAAAGACGATTACAAATTGATCCAAGTAAGGCTTGAATATTCGGTTCATTAAATCCATAAAAGCCGCTGGGGCATTAGTCAAACCAAATGGCATAACCAAATACTCGTAATGCCCATAGCGAATGCGGAAGGCGGTCTTAGGAACATCACTTGGATTTATTTTTAGCTGATGATAACCGGATTGCAAATCAATCTTTGAGAAAACCTTGGATCCTTGTAGTTGGTCAAATAAATCATCTATCCGAGGAAGAGGATATTTGTTTCTAATGGTGACTTTATTTAGCTCACGGTAGTCTATGCACAATCTTAAACTTCCATCCTTCTTTTTCACAAATAATACTAGAGCTCCTCAAAGGGAAATACTCGGACGTATAAATCCATTTTTCTCTAATTCTTTCAGTTGTGTCTTTAGCTCTTTTAGCTCCATGGGTGCCATCCTATAAGGTGCCTTATGGATCGGCTTTGTTCCGGGAATTAGTACGATCGCAAACTCAATTTCCTGGTCCGGTGGTAACCCAGGAAGATCTCTCGGAAAAACATCAGGAAATTCATTTACTACTGGAATTTTATTTATATCTATTTCCTTACTCTCCATCGTTGCCACAAATGATCTGAATAAGTTTCTTCTATTACTATGGTATATAACTTCAGTTTGACCGGAAGGCCTAAGTGTAACCGTCTTTTCATGGCAATCAATAGTTGCTTTGTTCCGTTGTAACCAGTCCATTCCAAGTATTACGTCAAAATCTTGCATTTCTAGTACGATAAGGTCAGCTGTGAATTTCCATACCCCAATCTCAATAGGACATGCTTTGCAAATTAATTTTGCACTTCTGCTTTCTAATGGTGTCTCAACGTAAATGATTTCTTCTAACGGAATGCTAGCAATCTTATGTTTTCTCATATATTTTGTAGAGATAAATGAATGTGTGGCACCAGAATCAAACAAAATTAAGCCTATATGAGAGCAGATTGGAAAATTACCTGTCACCACATTGTTGGATTCTTCTGCACTCCTCTGAGTTAAATTAAACACTCTAGCCCGGTTCCCTCCACGAGGTTTCTCTCGGTTAATTGAATGAGGTCCTGATGGTTGATTTGAAGTGGTGGTCCTTGCATATTGGTTTGTCCCATGATGGGTTGTTGATGGAGGTGCAGGAAGGTATAGTGGTTGAGGTGGCTAGGGCAGCTCCATAGTCCTTTGCTGAGGAGACATGTTATAATTTCGTTTATTTGGACACTCATGTCTAGTGTGCCCTGGTTTCCCGCAGGTATAACACTTGCCCCAACGATTTGGACAAATGTTAGGAGAATGGTTTTCCTTACATATCGGACATTTCCTTGCCATGGTTCCCCATGAATTTCCTACAGCTCGTTCAAGACGACCACTCGGTCTAAACCTCCCATTATTTTGATGGTTATTATCGTCAAACTTAGGCTTCTTTGATGGATGATTCACCTCGGTTCTTTCTTCCTGATATCCTTTTTCCAAGAGTTGTGCTTTACTCACCACATCTCTAAATGTATTTATCTCAAAGGCTTCAACACGTCGCTTAAGTGGTTGTCGTAAAACATTCTTGAAACCCCGCGCCTTGGAGCCATCAGTCTGGACAAACTCAGGAGAAAATCTTGCAAGTCTAGAAAATTCAATTTTATATTCTGTCACATATTTATTTCCCTGTTTTAGCTCAAGAAATTCTCTTTCCTTCTCACGCTTAACACCTTTAGGAAAATATTTCTTGTAAAATGTTTTTTTGAATACTTCTCATAAAATTTCAGTACCATCGGAATATGACTTTTTGTGTGCATCCCACCACTCAAAAGCACTTGACTGTAGCATATAGGTTGCATAGGCGACCTTCTCCTTGTTGGTGCATTCCATAGCGTCAAATTCTTTTTCCATGGCGGTAATCCAGTCCTCCGCTTCAAGTGGATTTGTTGTTCTAGAGAATGATGGTGGCTTAAGCTTCTGAAATTCCCCAAGTCCACTATGTTGATTGTCGTTCTTCATAACACACTCCAAGATATTCATTTGACGTTCTTGAGTTTCCTGCTTCTTGTCCAGTATGTTGGTAAGAAGATTGGCGAGCGTGTTTTGGTCTCCTAGTTCGTGTACCATCAACCTAGCATTATTGTTACTGGAGTTGTTCGCCTCATTGCTAGTACCGTTGCTACGATCATCAGCCATCTATGACAATAACTCAGATAAATTAGCTAAGCTTGTATGGCGGGTATAGTCACATCAATGTACAGATAATGATTTCATGGAAAGATGTATGCACTGTGTATATATGTTGTGATGAGGTAGGCAACCAACACAAGTCAATAAAAATAGTTAGTCTAGCAGCGAATAGACATTTGCATATCAGTGCATGCATTCCAAGATCACATGCATCGACTCATGCTACACCCAGGCTAGCTAGCAATTTCTCTCACTAGTACAAGTCACGCATTGAGTACTACTAGATGAAAAATGAAGTGACGGATTCTCGTTTTACTTTGTACTAGTCACGTTCCAGGTTTTGGAGGCTCTCTCTTTGTAAGCAAACATTTTTTAACATATTCACAAGTAATACACATCTGCATTTATGTTTTTTACGTGATTTTATATATATATATATATATATATATTTTGAAACACATTTCAAGTAAAGAAAAATGTTCGAAGGAGATTCTAGTTCTCTAACAAGCAACAACCCCAAATTTATCTTGATCAAGATGAAATCAAACAGACAACCACAATATAGCTAGTAATAATTTCATAACATTTAAACCACCTAGCTTAGGTTCTTACATCACATGCAAAGAAAACATAGGTATCTTAGGTTCTTGCGCAACATGCAAAGCATTGTTCTACTATAGGTCATAACCATTCCCTAGCCCCAAGAAAAATGACTGGTGCCATCCCACCATACTTCCATACTTGTCTTGCATTATAGACTGCTCCACACAAACTCTATCACTCTGCAAGACATTATTCTTTAGGATACTTGATTATAGATAACTAAAGGTACTACTAGGGTCTTGGCTGCATGTTGACACCCTTACTCAGAGCTGCCAGTGAGCTCCGTCTCCCTCCACCGCCATTCTCAGGGAGTTGATAGGGTCCTTCAGCGAATCTGGCGGTAGAACCTGTGAACAAGATGCTCCAGAAGGCTACTTCCTTTTCATTGAACGGAGAGCATCCATCAGTTCAACACAAAGTTGCTTAGTCTCCACCAGCTTCTTGCCCATATCATCCATCTCAAAGGCTGACGCCAAAGAATGGATAGTTGATGTCCCTAATCTCCACCTGACGCTTAGATGCCAATGCATGGGTGACCATCAGAGAAGAAGCCTGTTAAGCCTCAACAATGGTTGCTGCAGCAGCTTCAAAGTATAGAGAGGGA
The DNA here is from genome assembly GCA_030063025.1 of Avena longiglumis. NCBI lineage: Eukaryota > Viridiplantae > Streptophyta > Magnoliopsida > Poales > Poaceae > Avena > Avena longiglumis. The sequence continues at coordinate 113,479,314 of CP125976.1, read as the reverse complement.
ACCCTGTCATTTGGTCCCATGTTGACTTGAACACCTACGACGTATAACCCTTCGGTACCAACTTCCAGTTAGATACTGGTGCTTACAGACCCGACATTGTTGCAAACTCCTCTAGGAAGAGCTTAGCTGGAAACTCAACGTACGACATCCTGAGTTGACAACACATCTTTCACATTAGTAAGACAAGCATGCATGCATGACTACGCATTTTTTCTGAGAACTAGTACCTAGTCTACAATGCAAATAAATATGCATGTGCACACACAATACAAACCAACACGTCAGTGCGCAGAGCAAGAGTAAACAAAACAAGCACATCTCATCATATAAGCAAGGTCGCCACTCCCCAAGCTAGTCTACCTATTTATTGACCTTTTATGTTTTCATGTGCTTCTAAGCCTATAGTTTAGTAATTAAATTGTTAATATGTTAATTATCTGGAACTTGTCTCTGATACCACTAAAACTGTCATGCCCCAACTAAGGAAAGGACTAAATGTGACAGATGATGTATCCTTATAAGATAAAAATATCTTATAAGCATACAAGGCACAAGCAGTAATCGTGAAATTAAAGCACAAGGAGAACTAGGTTCCATTTATTCATTAATATTATATTGTAGGGTACAAAGGCATGCAAGCTAAATATTATATTGGTCCAACCTATGAAGCATGCATAGAAGGCATTCCTTCAATTTATTTAAGGCAACATTACTAAGTGTAGTAGTAAAATCCTAGCCCAACATCAGATGTCTAGTGGTTATTTGCTACAACTTCAATGGCATCCCCATCCAACTCACTTTGCTCACAAACTGCGCATACCAAAGAAAAGAAAATAGGCCATAAGTATGTTGATACATACTCAGCAAGGATAAAAAGTGATTAACAATAAAATAGCATGTAATAAATTCAAGTAATTTAAGTTATAGAAGAACATGTCTCTCGCTATCTTACAAGAGTGTAAAAACAATATAAATGGTTAATTGGTTAGCGTAATCCTAAATATAGTGACCTCTATAGAGACACGCTAATAAGCATCGTAATATCCACCAATGGTTATACCCCTCTTAGAGAATCACGACATCGAGTCCCCTACTTGTGCGAGGTAAATCCATCTCACACTGATACCGGCGTGACCGCGTACCGTTATTTCACGTATCGACCGTCTCGGGCTAGATATACCATACATCTCATGATTACGGAGGGCGATCGAAAACAGATTACGTGTACTCGTCTCAATCGTTTTATCCATTCATGTATGATGTTCACGTTTTATCCAACGTTCATCAACAAACCACTTTTCTTATCACATGTAACTGTTCAAGAATATTCAAGCATCAAGATTAAATATATTTAGTAATTTATTTAGTTCAGAGAACTGGTATGCACAACCTTGCCTTTGATTCTTTGTTCTCAGATCAACTTGGCTTCAACCTAATCAGGTTGCACAAATTACACCAGTCTATTTTACTAGAAATAAGTCCAATAATTATTGCATGTATAGTACCAACAAGAGGTGAGACATGGCATGATGTGGTGAATAGCTAGCTATACTAGTATTACTCTGCCAAGATATATTCATGGCTTGACTACTCGTACATGCATGCAAGCAAAATTGATTTTCTCTGTACACAATCGATGCACACCAAGTGCTACTAGTTGTACTAGTTCACTGTTGCAATAAAGCATCTACTATTACCAATTAACACCAAGTTGCATCGAATGGTTCTTAGCAAGATTTTGTAGTAAATATTTGCACCGATTTAATAAACATAATATACGTCATCTCATAAACATTTCTCTACTCCACATGCAAGATTGTCTAGAGAAACAGCAAGGACTTTACTCAAATCCATCAAGAACCATCAAATCTATGAGAGAGAAATTAGAGCAGTTAGGGAGAAGAACTAGAGTAGCTAGATCATAGCACACATATGAACAAGGCCAAGGCTAGGGCTCTAGAGCATGGGCATACCTGTCCCTGTCGCCAACTTTTTAGGTCTACCAGCTCTAGAAAAGCTTTGGGTCGATTTGCACTGTGGAGTGAGGTGGGCGTGTGCGGTGGTAGAAAGCTATATATGTAGGGTTTCGTAGCATGGAAAACAAAAAAATTCTACCGCATACAAACAAACAAGCCAAGATCTATCTACTAGATTGTAGCAACGAGTCGATAGAATAACTCACCCTCGAAGATTCCAAAGTGTTTAACGAGGCGGATTCTCGTGGGTGATGTAGTCGTACTCTTCCGATCTCAAGATCGTGAGACGATCCTTCCGGGCTGCGTTAAAGCGGCCCTTGATCGGTCACACGTTCGGTACTCGTGAAGACCTTCCTCTCCCTTGTTCCAGCCGGCGGAGGTTGTAGCACTCTCGCGATTCCGGCAAAGACAACCTGGTACCGAAGTAGAGGAGATCTCGCAGGCCGCCTTAAGCCGAGGCAGTATGGTGGAGTATGAGAGAGTCCCTCGACGATCTAGGTTTTAGACACGCCGAGGAGGGGCAAGCCGGCGGCTAGGGTTTAGCTAGGCGGCGGCGGCGGTTTGCCCTAGGGCCGGCGGCGGCTATGGAGGCGGCGGCAGCTTGGTACTAGGGTTTAGAGGTAGGAACTTGTGTGTCTAGGAGTGGAGCCCTGCCCCTCCTTATATAGGTGGAGGGGCCGGCCGGCCAAGGGGAGGGGAGTCCCTCCCCAACTCGGCTTGGAGGTGGGCCGGCGGTGGAGGAGGGACTCCTCCCCAACTCGGTTTCCTCCTCCTTCCCCACTTCCCAAAAATAGCCGTTTGACTTTCAAACTTGGCGTTTGACTTTTCAAACTAGGATTTGAATAAACCCTCTATTTTGTTCAGCGATGACACCGAGTACATGATGCAATCATATCAACTTGATATAACACATTCATGTACCCTTCCCCTCCGGAGTGCCGGACATTCCGGAACTTTTTAGAACATTCCCGATGAAAACACCGGAACCATTCTTCAACTCCGAAACGGGACTTTTCTTATATGAATCTTATTCTCCGGACCATTCCGGATCTCCTCGTGATATCCCGAATCCCATTCGAGACTCCTAACAACATTCGGTCTCTTTCTCATCATTCCATAACTACTCAAACAACGTCGAATCCTTAAGTGTGTCTCCCTACGGTTCGTGAATTATGCGGACATGATCGAGACACTTCTTCGATCAATAACCAATAGAGGAATCTGGAAATTCATATGGCTCCCACATATTTCTACGATTACTTTGTGATCGAATGAACCACTTACATACGATATCAATTTCCCTTTGTCTCACGATAGTTTACTTATCCGAGGTTATGATCGTCGGTATCTCTGCATACCTAGTTCAACCTCGTTACTGATAAGTACTCTTTTCTTGTTCCCGTGATATGTGATCCCTTGTGAGCCAGTCACATGCTTGCAAGCTAATTGGATGACATTTCACCGAGAGGGCCCAGAGTATATCTATCCGTCATATGGATGGACAAATCCCACTCTTGATCCATGTGTCTCAACCAATACTTTCCGAACACTCAATGCCACATTTATAGCCACCCAGTTACGGTGTGGTGTTTGATGTCATCAAAGCATCCATCCGGTAAAGGTGATATGCATGATCTCATGGTCGAAGGAATTAGATTACTATGTATCAGAAAGCATATAGCAATTGAACTATTAAAATGACTTGATCTTTCTGCTACGCTTATCTATAGGAGTATGTCCATCATATCATTCTCCTAACGATATGATCTTGTTGTTAATAACATCTCAATGTTCATGATAGGGAAACCACAATCATCTATTAACCAACAAGCTAGTATTATATAGAGGCTTTTCTAGGGACTCTTATTTTAGTCTACAAATCACACAAGTATTAATGTTTCCTTGTTAATACTATTATAGCATGAATGTAAACATTTATCATAAACACAAAGATATAATAATAACTATATTTATTATTGCCTCTAGGGCATATCTCCAACAGTATCCCACTTGCACTAGAGTCATCTAATCTAGATTACATGGTAATATACCGAACACCCATGGTAGTTTGGTGCTGGTCATGTTTTGCCCTTGGGAGAGGTTTAGTCAACGGATCCGCCACATTCAGATCTGTGTGTACTTTGCAAATCTTTATATCTCCATCTTGGATATGTTCTCGAATAGCGTGAAAATGTAGCTTGATGTGCTTCAGCTTCTTGTGTGACCTTGGTTCTTGCGCATTGGCTATGGCGCCCATGTTATCACAGTAGATAGACATTGGGTCCAGCGCACTAGGAACCACACCCAGCTCTGTAATGAACTCTTTCATCCAAATCGCTTCTTGTGAAGTCTCCAAAGTAGCCATGTATTCCGATTCAGTTGAAGATCTCGCCATAACGCTTTGCTTTGCACTCCTCCAGCTAACTGCTGCACCATAAATACGTATCCAGATTGTGATTTAGAATCATCTGGATCGGTGTTCCAACTAGCATCGGTGTAACCATTAACAACGAGTTGTTCATCACCTCCATAAGAAAGAACCATATCCTTAGTTCTTCTCAAGTACTTAAGGATGTTTTGATCATTGTCCAATGATCCACTCGGATCACTTTGATATCTGCTAGTTAAACTAACAACATATGCAATGTCGGGTCTAGTACATAGCATGGCATACATTAGAGATCCTATGGTCGAGGCATAGGAGTCTTACCATCCTTTCTCTATCTTCGCCGATGTCGGACTTTGAGTTTTACTCAAGGTCGATTGAGCAACATGGGCAAGAACCCTTTCTTGCTATCTTCCATTCCAAACCTCTTTAGAACTTTGTCCAAATATGTACTTTGTGACAATGATATTTGGCGTCTCGATCTATCTCTATAAATCTTGATGCCTAATATGTAAGCTGCTTCGCCAAGATCCTTCATTGAAAAACTATTATTCAAATATTCCTTGACACTATTAAGAAGGTCTACATCATTCCCAATCAACAATATGTCATCTACATATAGTATTAAGAATGCTACAGATCTCCCACTCACTTTCTTGTAAATACAAGCTTCTCCATAAGTTTGTATAAAACCAAAACTTTTGATCACCTTATCAAAACGTTGATTCCAACTTCGGGATGCTTGCTTCAATCCATAGATGGACCGTTGAAGTTTGCATACCTTGTTAGCATCGTTAGGATCGACAAAACCTTTGGGTTGCATCATATACAACTCTTCATCAATGTCTCCATTGAGGAATGCTGTTTTGACATCCATCTGCCATATCTCATAATCATAATATGCAAATTGCTAACATAATCCTCACAGACTTTAGCTTTGCTCTGGTGAGAAAGTCTCATCGTAGTCAACTCCTTGAATTTGTCGAAACCCTTTGCGATAAGTCGAGCTTTATAGACAAATAACATTACCATCAAGATCTGCTTTCTTCTTGAAAATCCATTTGTTCTCGACCTTCCTACCATCCCAGAAGTCCACCAAAGTCCATACTTGGTTTTCGTGCATGGATCCAATCTTGGATTTCATGTATTCTTGCCATTTATTGGAATCTGGGCTCATCATCGCTTCCTCATATGTCTCAGGGTCATCGGTGTTGTCTACCAACATGACACTCATAACGGGATCATACCAATCTGGAGTGGTACGAGTTCTCGTTGACCTGCGAGGCTCTGTAGCAACTTCAACTGAAGTTTCATGATCATCATCATTAGCTTCCTCTCTAATTGGTGCAGGCACCACAGGAACTTCTTCCGGTGCTGCGCTACTTGCAATTTCGAGAGAAGGTTCGACAACCTCGTCGAGTTCTACTTTCCTTCCAGTCACTTCTTTCGAGAGAAATTTCTTCTCCGGAAAGGATCCATTCTTGGCAACGAAGATTTTTCCTTTGGATCTATGATAGAAGGTATACCCAATAGTTTCCTTTGGGTATCCTATGAAGATGCATTTTTCCGCTTTGGGTTCAAGCTTGTCCGGTTGTAACTTCTTTACATAGGCTTCGCAACCCCAAACTTTAAGGAACGACAATCTAGGTTTCTTCCCAAACCATAATTCATATGGTGTCGTTTCAACGGATTTAGATGGTTCCCTATTTAAAGTGAATGCAGCTGTTTCTAATGCATAACCCCAAAATGATAGCGGTAAATCTGTAAGTGACATCATAGAACGAACCATATCTAAGAGAGTTCGATTACGACATTCGGACACACCATTACGCTGTGGTGTTCCCGGCGGTGTCAATTGTGAAAGTATTCCGCATTTCTTCAATTGCTCGCCAAACTCGTAACTTAGATATTCACCTCCACGATCAGAACGTAGAAATTTAATCTTCTTGTTACGTTGATTCTCTACCTCACTTTGAAATTCCTTAAACTTCTCGAAAGTTTCGGACTTATGTTTCATGAAATAGATATACTCATATCTACTCAATTCCTCCGTGAAGGTAAGAACATAACGATAACCACCGCGCGATGCTACACTCATTGGACCACATACATCGGTATGTATGATTTCCAATAAGTCCGTAGCTCGCTCCATCATACCAGAAAATAGAGTCTTAGTCATTTTACCCATCAGACATGCTTCGCATCTTTCAAGTGATTCGAAATCAAGTGATTCAAGAAGTCCATCGGAATGGAGTTTCTTCACGCTTCACCCAATGTGACCAAGACGATTACCACATATAGGTCGAGTTATCGCTCGATTTCAAACGTTTAGCCTCAATGTTATTAATATGTGTATTTCCACTATCGAGATTCAACAAGAATAGACCATCTATCAAAGGTGCATGTGCATAAAACATATTACTCATATAAATCGAACAACCATTATTCTCGGACTTAAACAAGTAACCGTCTCGCAATAAACAAGATCCCGATATAATGTTCATGCTTAACACAGGCACCAAATAACAATTATTTAAGTATAAAACTAATCCCGATGGTAGATGAAGGTAGCGTCCGACCGCGATCACATCAACCTTTGATCCGCTTTCCCACGCGCATCACCTCGTTCTTCGCTAGCTTCCGTTTATTCTGCAGCACCTGTTTCGAGTTACAAATATGAGCAACCGAACCAGTATCAAATACCCATGCACTACTACGAGTAATAGTGAGATACACATCAATAACATGTATATCGGATATACCTTTCTTCTTGATGTTGCCGTTCTTCAAATCCAAGTACTTTGGGCAATTCCGCTTCGAGGACCTTCTCCCTTGCGGTAAAAGCACTCAAGATCGTGCTTAGGTCTAGCCTTGGTCTTCTTCGTTGGCGTGGTAACTTTCTTACCACCCTTCTTGAAGTGTCCCTTAGCTTAGACTTGCCTTTCTTGAATTTGGTGGTCTTATTGACCAACAACACTTGGTGCTCTTTCTTGATCTCCACTTCGCAGATTTCAACATAGCAAAGAGTTACGCAACGTCTTGTTCATGTTCTGCATGTTGTAGTTCATCACAAAGTTCTTGTAACTTGGTGGTAGTGATTGGAGGACGCGGTAAATCCCCAAAGCATTAGGAATCACTATACCCAAGCTTTGAAGTTTGTTTGCGTGCCCAGACATCTTAAGCACATTCTCACTGACGGAGCTGCCCTCTTCCATCTTGCAGTTAAAGAACTTTTCAGAAGCCTCATAGCTTTCAATTTCCGCATGAGTCTCAAAGATCAATTTGAGATCCTCGACAATATCATATGGGTTTGAATTCTCAAACCTTTTCCAAAACGATTCTAAACCATACAAGATAGCACCTTTGAACGTGGAGTCTTGAGTCTTCCGAGTGAGGTAAACGTTCTTTACATCATCGGCATCATTGCAGTGGGTCACCAAATGCATCCAAAGACATAGGTCAAATTACCAGCTGTGAGGACAATCCTCAAATTGCGGAACCAATCCGCGAAGTTGCTTCCATTGTTTTTCAACTTTTCTTTCTCTAGGAACGCTTTAAAATTGATGGTAGGGGCTGCCATTGATCTACAACATATTTGCAATAGTTTAGACTAAGTTTATGACAAATTGAGTTCAAATTAATAATAAAATTAATCTAGGTGAACTCCCACTCAAAACAATATCCCTCACATTGTTTTAGTGATCACATGAACCAAATCCACCACATCAACACCGATCATCACGAGAGTTGACATAGTTTCAATGGCGAACAATCGACATGTTCATCATATCTACTATATGATTCATGCTTTACCTTTCGGTGATCCGTGTTCGAGACCATGTCCATACATGCTAGGCTCGTCAAGATCAAACCTTAGTTTCGCATGAGCAAATCTGGCTTGCTCACATTGTATACACTTGCGGAATCTAACACACCGATCATCACGTGGTGCTTTGAAACAACAAGCTTTATAGCGGTGCTAACTAAGGGTGAACATCATATGACTTGAAATTCATGTGCATGAGGGATCATCTTATAATGCTACCGTCATCTACTAAGCAATACAAGATGCATAAAGGATTAAAATCACATGCAATTCATAATATGTGATATGATATGGCCTTTCTTCTTTGTGCTTCTGATCTCCATCTTCTAGCACGAACATGATCTCCATCATCACCGGCATTGCATCAAGGTCAATGACGCTTCTCCATGGTTGTCGTCCACCGGCTTCAACTATTACAACTACTTTTAATAGACACGCGAGTCTTAACATAAATTAAAGACAACCATACGGCTCCTGCCGGTTGCCAACTTACAATAAGGAACATTGCATACATCAAATATAATCACAATCATGGCCATATCACATCACAGCACACCCCTGCAAAATAAAGTTAGACGCCTCTACTTTCTTTGCATGTTTTACGTGGTTTGGGGCTTTCAATAAGTGTCGTTCTAACTTACGAACATGAACCACAACATTGATACTAGTATTGTTAATCACCCGTTGTAAATTGGATCTTAACTATGCTAGGAGAAATAGGCACCCAAAAGCCACTTATGCAATACAAGTTGCATGTCAGCGTGGAGCAAGTCTCATGAACGGTGTCATGTAAGGTTAGCCGGCCGCTTCATCCCAACATCCCAAGATGCAAAGTACACAAGAAGCAATCGACAATCAAAGCATCAACGCCCACAATGACCATTGTGTTCTACTCGTCTGTGAGATCTACATATAGACGGCTCGATACCCTTTGTAGGGTTTCGTAGCATGGAAAACAAAAATTTTCTACCGCATACAAACAAACAAGCCAAGATCTATCTACTAGATTGTAGCGAGTCGATAGAATAACTCACCCTCGAAGATTCCAAAGTGTTTAACGAGGCGGATTCTCGTGGGTGATGTAGTCGTACTCTTCCCGATCTCAAGATCGCGTAGACGATCCTTCCAAGGCGTTCGGCAGCTCCCTTGATCGGTCACGTTTGGTACTCGTGAAGACCTTCCTCTCCTTGTTCCAAAGGCAGAGGTTGTAGCACTCTCCTCGCGATTCCGGCAGCACAACGGCGTGGTACCGGAAGTAGAGGGGAGATCTCGCAGGGCTTCGCCTTAAGTCGGAGTGAGTATGGTGGAGTATGAGAGAGCCCCTCGACGATCTAGGTTTTAGACATGCCGAGGAGGGGCAAGCCGGCGGCTAGGGTTTATCTAGGCGGCGGAGGCGGTTTGCCCTAGGGCCGGCGGCGGCTATGGAGGCGGCGGCGGCTTGGTACTAGGGTTTAGAGGTAGGAACTTGTGTGTCTAGGAGGGGAGCCCTGCCCCTCCTTATATAGGTGGAGGGGCCGGCCGGCCAAGGGGAGGGGAGTCCCTCCCCAACTCGGCTTGGAGGTGGGCCGGCGGTGGAGGAGGGACTCCTCCCCAACTCGGTTTCCTCCTCCTTCCCCACTTCCCAAAAATAGCCGTTTGACTTTCAAACTTGGCATTTGACTTTTCAAACTAGGATTTGAATAAACCCTCTATTTTGTTCAGCGATGACACCGAGTACATGATGCAATCATATCAACTTGATATAACACATACATGTACCCTTCCCTCGAGTGCTTGACATTCCGAACTTTTAGAACATTCCCGATGAAAACACCGGAACCATTCTTCAACTCCAAAACGGGACTTTCCTTATATGAATCTTATTCTCCGGACCATTCCTGATCTCCTCGTGATATCCCGAATCCCATTAGAGACTCCGAACAACATTCGGTCTCTTTCTCATCATTCCATAACTACTCAAACAACGTCGAATCCTTAAGTGTGTCTCCCTACGGTTCGTGAATTATGCGGACATGATCGAGACACTTCTCCGATCAATAACCAATAGAGGAATCTGGAAATTCATATGGCTCCCACATATTTCTACGATTACTTTGAGATCGAATGAACCACTTACATACGATATCAATTTCCTTTTGTCTCACGATAATTTACTTATCCGAGGTTATGATCGTCGGTATCTCTGCATACCTAGTTCAACCTCGTTACTGATAAGTACTCTTTTCTCGTTCCCGTGATATGTGATCCCTTGTGAGCCAGTCACATGCTTGCAAGCTAATTGGATGACATTTCACCGAGAGGGCCCAGAGTATATCTATCCGGCATATGGATGGACAAATCCCACTCTTGATCCATGTGTCTCAACCAATACTTTCCGAACACTCAAGGCCACCTTTATAGCCACCCAGTTACGGTGTGGTGTTTGATGTCATCAAAGCATCCATCCTGTAAAGGTGATATGCATGATCTCATGGTCGAAGGAATTAGATTACTATGTATCAGAAAGCATATAGCAATTGAACTATTAAAATGACTTGATCTTTATGCTACGCTTATCTATAGGAGTATGTCCACCATATCATTCTCCTAACGATATGATCTTGTTGTTAATAACATCTCAATGTTCATGATAGGTAAACCACAATCATCTATTAACCAACAAGCTAGTATTATATAGACGCTTTACTAGGGACTCTTATTTTAGTCTACAAATCACACAAGTATTAATGTTTCCTTGTTAATACTATTATAGCATGAATGTAAATATTTATCATAAACACAAAGATATAATAATAACTATATTTATTATTGCCTCTAGGGCATATCTCCAATAATATATAGCTGGGAAAGGTAGGGGAGCATAGGACATCTGTCCAGGTTAGGGTGAGCGGTGGATCAGACCAAAAGTCTAGTTACCTTCTGTGCTTATCGCTAGATATTTTCATGTAGCTTCTAGTCTCAAGATATTTTTGAGCTTACTTGGCTGCTACTCTTTAATTTTTCTGTTGTTATTTTCAAGCAGATAATTATGCTTAGATTAATAAAGCAAGCTAGAATAAATAAACCAAAAATTTATTTTGTTCTTGAAGATATTATTATTATTGGTATATTATTCCCGGATATTACATATAGAAGTCACCATTATCTACGTCTAAGGATTTGTTTCAGTTTTTTTCAAAACTTTAGAATGTCGATTTTTAAATAAATTTTAGAAACATGTTTCATGGAGCCTGTCCTTCATGTTGACGCACCCTGGTTTTATGGCATTTTTCCATGTGTGATAGCACTGTAGCAGAAGTACTATGTTTTGCTATTTTCATTTTTCAACTATGAGTAGTATTTGCATAACTTCCACACATTTTACCATTTTCCTTATAAATATACCCCAACATAAAACTCTAGAATATAATGATATAGTATACCACAGATGAATAATAGTATCCTTAATCATCACCATAACCGTTAAAATGAAATCATAATTACTTCTTGTTTCAAAAACTAGCATAGTAACCGAGTATAAAATGGACAAACACACTCATACATTGACTATTGTTAAAACAATAAGCAAGTGGACTCATATTTTCAATATTGAAGACTAGAGCCACAAAGTTTTTTGAAATAATTAAGTCTCACCAAACATGTCTCGCTATCGAGAATATTGCCTCACACTAAAGAATAATCTATATTAATCACACCCTAGAGTTTTGTTTTCGACGGTACATCCACCTTAAATTACCATCCATTTAAATAATACTAGTAAGCATGCACGTGCAATACACATATTTCAGATATAACTCATGTATTTTAAACAGTATTTTTTCACTAAGTTGATTTTTATGTAGTTTTTATCCGCTTAAATAGGTATCACAAACCATCGGTACCATGTGCATGCAATGTATGACACACACACACGTGTCCAGTAAAAAACGACAATGCACAAAATATATTGCTATTAGTTTCCAAATATTATAATTAAATCCTAGTTTAACGCAACATTTTAAAATAGCTATCAAACTGTCTATAGCTTCATTCTCAACAAACTTGAAAATGTATAACAAAAATGGCTTATGTGGAACCATACCACCCTATGTAGGCATGTGCGAGTAGTTCCATGTAGTCATGTTAGGTGAATGAAATTGGATGAGATTGATCATGTAATAAGGTCTAGCCACCAAGGTTTATAGTGTTTTGTCTTGTTGATGTTCTTTTATGGATGTTGATGCACTTATGTTTTGCCTAATGCTTGTTATTAGGGTCTAAATAACATGATCTCAGTTTTGATCTTTTATTGATCCATCATATATGAGAGTTTCGGATTCATCTGCATATTGTATCACCTATTATGGTGTTGAACCTTCAAACCCTACCGTGATATCCTAGGGAAAACAAGGGGACGATGTTATAATTTGAGAAGTTCATGTGTTCATGGAGTGGTAATGCGTTGTTCTGGCCGGCTACTTGAAAAGGTAGACCTTAATTATCCTTAATTAGTTTTAAGTGGCTCTAGTGAAATGAAAGGGTAGGACAATAGAAGTTGTGCAAGATCTCTGAATTCAAGTGTAGATCCACAACAGTAATTGGAATTACAACAAGATAGGTGTAAACAAGATGAGGATGATGGTAGTGATGGAGATGTAGCGGTTGATGACGGGTGATGATGCCTTGGACTCCAATGATTCGTGTAGCGACGAGGATGATGCCCTTCTGCAAGTTCCCCCTCCAGATCCCTTCCGGAGGTGAGGTTTCAGTGGTTTGTGGAATCTCTGAACTGATCTCAGATCTGTCTTTGCGAGGTGAAAGTATTTCATGAGGCGAGGTGGCTGGCAGGTGTGGTATGGGCGGTCTCACTCCCTACTGACAATTGTTAACTCTCTTGGAGTCTCCTTTTGCGTCCCCTTTTCACCCAGGTGCGTGGAAAATCACTTAGATGACTTTTATCATTTCGAAATATTATAGTAATACACAATATGATATCTCTAAATGATATGTTCATCAATACCTCCATAATTTATGATCCTGTGGAAACAAATCCAAAATTCGATTGCTACTCATGCAAAAACATGAGATAAATATGCTTCAAAAATGAACTCATCAACTTCCCCAGAATTAGACTCTTGCGTGTCTCCGAGAAAGGTAGAAGCTTAATGGACAAGTTCATCATGTTCATGAAGCTCAAGTCGTTACCATACATGAGGTATTTTGAAGCAATAATTATAATATCAGATATATAACCATATTGTGAGCTCTATCAAACTTCCACTTCTCAAAGGACTTAGAGGCTTCCACACATTTGTACTAATAGTCCACATGAAGATTAGTAGGTCATAAAATCATGAAGTTTAATTGATGAGCTTTTTAAGCCAAGTATGAAGTATTTCATGGTAATATTTTCAGTATCTGCCTCATCTTTGTACTCATTTTAATAAATCGCCGCCAACACTTTGTTTTTCTCTTTCTAATAATTCTCATATTTTTTTCTTGGAATATTATTTCTCTTCAAATCAAACAAATGATTATAATATTCTATCAAAATTCCTTCTCATGTTCTATCAATACTAATGGTGTGGAAGACCCTATTACAAAGAACAAGAATTATAACACTCATCCTAATTCATACATCTAATACACTAATAATAAAACCAAAACCACTTCATATGTAATAATGGCTCGAAAATTCACTGGATATAAATCTTTCCTTTTTCCAAGGAAGCTGAAATGCAACTAATGCAAAGCTTTGGAACTTAAAACTAATATGCATGCAAGAAAACCAATATGCTAAATGGTAAGATAAATTACAAGGTTTAATAGATCTCTCAAGCTTCGGATCAAGCCAGGTGGGATAACATAATTCCTCGTGAGTACCTATTCTTTCTTTGGGTGAAGAAAACATCATCATATTCTCCCCCCTCTTCAAACTGCAAGCTTGAGCAATACACGCAAAATAATTCTGCAATATTAGCTTGTTGCTCTTTTATTATTTTTAGGAGTAGCTTCCTGTCATCTGCCATCTTAAGAACAGTTTTAGCTAGGATTTCAATGCTACCATTGATATTCATCTACCTTTTTCTCAAGGTCTTTGCCCATCATCCAGTAGACGCCAATCCCCTCGCCTATGGTTTCAACACATTCCTTAGAGAATTGTTGAAGTTTAGCAATCTTTTTCCTAATCTCATCTACTGCAACTTCTTTGCGAAAGGCGGCAACACAAGAGGAGATGTAAGAAAATATTCACGAAGATTGTACATGTAGGGATTCGAAGGATACTCTTCCTTCTTCCTTCTTTGCTCTACCTGTCTCATCAACTCCAACTTGCTTGGGAACGTGTCCTAGCAGTTGGGAAGTGGCACCACTTGAGGCTGCTCATGAGTTGATGATGATGATGATGAGTCTTCTTTGGGTTCCCTCTTATGGACCATCTTCACGGGACCCTTTCCCTTCTTCATTCAGATCTTCTTGATATGGAAGGACTGCATGGCTCTTGGGTGATCAAGTGAGATTGGATGCATTAAAAATTGCGTAGGGAGAAAGAAAGATCAGAAAAAACCCCAATTTTCGTGGAAAGGGAGGTAAAAAAAGTAAGAGAGATAGAAGGAAATGAAAAAGAATCAGAGTTAAAATAAAATAGCTGTCGTCAGTACCGACCGTCGGTATGCAGGGAGGTTATGTTCGTACTACGTGACCGTACCGACAGAAACCGGCGTCTCTCTCTCCCTCTCTCTCTCCCTCTCCGAACTGAAAAACAAAAGAAACGAGGAACACAACCAGAGAAGTTAACGTTTAGCAGTACGAAGTGGTACGACCGTAACACCTGGCTGTATCGTTTCCACGATAAATCATTGAAACTCGGAATTTTTAATGCAAGGTAAACAACAATTAGTACAGAATAACCCACCCGTATGGCCCGGTCATATCAACTTTGCAGAAAATCCAATATGTTATATGGGAAGTTAACAATCATTAGTATGGATGCGTCAGACCATATGGCCCGCCCGTACCAATATAAAAAACAACCTAGTTTCATAAACAATAATAGGAACAAGAAGAAGACAACCAGAAAAGAAAAAGGAGATTTTTGATAAACAAAAAATCTGAAAAAAGTTTTAGAGGGCACCCTCTTTTACATACCTTTCTTTGATAAATTCCTTAGCAGCCATCAAAAGGATGAGTTCCATAGAGTTTACCTCATCGTCTCGATAGTGCTTTAGACATTGTCCATATCAATCCATGAACAAGAAGGAGTTTGACCTTTTAGTTTCACCGCTCCCGAGGGATAGTCTTCTTAACCTCATACGGTCCTTCCTATTTGGATCTTAATTTTCCTGCAAAAAGCTTAAGACGAGAGTTGTAAAGTAACACTTTATCTCTAGTTTTGAACCCTTTATTTTATATCTTTCTATCATGCCATCTCTAAACCTTTTCTTTAAAAATTCTAGAATTTTCATAAGCTCCACTTCTAGGTTTATATAAAGCATGTATATCTAGTAAATGTTTCCCTCCTACGGTTTTAAAATCATAATTCAAGGTTTTGATAGCCCAGTAGACTTTATGTTCTAATTCTAATGGTAAATGACACGCTTTACCGTAAACTATCTTATATGGTGTCGTTTTCATAGTGTTCTTGTATGCGGTACGGTATGCCCATAATAAGTCATTTAGTTTCATGGCCCAATCTTTTCTTAACTTCTGCACCGTCTTCTGAAGTACTACCTTTATTTTCTTGTTGGAGAGTTTAACTTGTCCACTAGTGTGTGAGTGATTAGGCGGCGCGATGTGTTACCCCATACTTATGGAGGATCTTTCTAAAAGTATCCTTCATAAAATGAGATCCACCATCAGTAATCAAAAATCTAGAAACTCCAAACATGTAAAGTATGATATATTTTCTTATCTTGACGGAAGTAGTTGCAACTGCATGAGTAGTGGTTATTACTTTAATCCATTTAGTGAAGAGGTTCGCAGTAGAAAACAATAATTTTTCTAACTAGTGTACGTCGAACTGCCAAGATCTATCTAGGAGTAATGTTGTAACTGGAAGGTTTCAGTGATATAACCCTTGTAGACCGAAAGCCGACCTGAAGGTCGAGTTGTTCCTCACATGTCGAACATGTGCCACAACTGGCAACACCCCCATGATTTCGCACACGTACGGTGCTCACCACGACTCACGGCTTCTCTGATCCAGTCGATATTACGAAAGTAGATCTTTTGAATCGGGGATCTAGCAGCGCGACAGTGTGCCGTGCGTAGTTCTTCTTGAAACCACGAACGTGAAAACCAACGAGAGAGAAAGTAAAGCCCTAGAGGAATAATGCCTCGGGGCTTGGGATTGGTGTGCCTCCCCTTCCCCGCGTGCCCCCTCCTTGTATAGGGGAGGGGAGGGGCGCCCTAGGGCGGGAGACGGCCGCGACCCATCCCTTTCGCGCGCCCCAACTTTATGAACAAATCTCTGCAAGAGCATCCGTCGCAGAGTTAAACAAGAGGGGCAAGATTGGGTCCTCTTGTCGCACTCCGCAAGATGGTCAAAAGTAAGGATCAGCCTCTTTAAAGTATTACTGGTACTAATACTACACTGATTCATCATGGAATATACTCCCTCCGTTTCAAAATATAAGATGTTTTAGGTTTGTAAAAAAATGTATCTAAATTTTTTTTAGTGTATAGATTTATTTCAAACTTGAGTGAACCTAAATATTAAAAAAGCCTAGATACGTTGTTTTATAAAACTAAAACATCTTATATTTTAAAACGCAGGAAGTAGTACGGCATAGAGATGTACTAAGGCTATCGACACGAGAAGGTATATGTATAGCTATGAACATCACCGAGCTTCTCAATATGGTTAGTCATAACCGGTCATTTGTAGCCAGTTGCCACAAGATCGACATCCACCGATCTCTGCACGGATGGTCGCTCGAGATCGTCTGCCAACGAAGAGTTCCCAGCCAATTGAGCGACGCAACCAGCCCGTGTTGAACAGAGATCAAGATGGCGACCCCACGGAGTTAATAGCATAGAACTATTAGTTTCTAGGCAAAATTTTGAAAATCTACTAGTTTACGTTTTTCAAGAAAAATCTGTCACAATTAGCGTCCGTTTTCCCAAATCGCACTAAACTCTCCGATCGCTGATCATGAATCGACAAGGCTGGCCCACCGTCAGGCTGGCGGTGAGCGTGTCGTCTGCCGTTTTACACATAGGTCCTCAAATTTTGACATAAAATTGCGCAGAAGTCCCTAGTACTATTAAAACCTTCATAACTTTTGAATACGAATTTAAATGGAAAAATTTTAAATACGGAAAGTGCTCAGAATTGTTTGAATTTTTTTACAAACTTTATTTAATATTTTATATAATTAAAATATAAAAAATATTTTATTAATTATAAGAAATTATTTTGTTAATTATACAAAAACTTTGGAAATTCATAACTTTAACTATATAAATCCAAATAATATAAATAATATATCTAAATTTATTAGAAAAATCCAAGGAATCAATTTCTTATATTTATAATGCATGAATCATATCTGTTCCTCTCGAATATTTTGATTATGCAAGTAATCATAATAATAAATGTGTCCATTTTATTTATTCTTGCATATTTGTAGACATATTATCATGCAAAAGTATGCAACCAGAGTCTCCCTCGCGAACTCCCGTCCCTCAATCACCCGAACTTGTCCTCTGCATTTTGTAATTGACACGCATGCATTTAGAACATATTCGTGCATGCATGTGCTGAATGCTGACCATGTACTACTGTGATTAGGTAGGGTACGTGCTTTGGACATTGGCAGGTCTATCGAAGAGGAGGATCTTGTCGCCGGGTCCATCGCGAAGGAGCTCGAGGAGGCGTGGGATGGCATTGCGGAGGAACTCGAGCTCCTTGGCGCGCGGCAGCTGGACGCCGTCCTCGAACAACTTGTCAATGACAAAGGAGGAGAAGCCCTGGTTGCTATCTATGAGCATGGACTGCACGGCCAGCAAGGCGGCATGGAGCACCGACTACAGCGTCTTGACCGAAGGGCCTAGCCAAGTCTATGTGCGCCTTCTTTTCTACACCTCGACCGTGTCTTGGTCGATAGGATAGAGGGCTTTCCAAATGAATGTCAGCGTACGTCGTGCTCGTAGCCCGGGATGTTTGTTGTCCGAGGAGAATCTTCCTATAGCTAGCCAAGTCCGTTACGTATTATTTTATTTTTGTAGTATTGAAAACGAACGAACCGTGCTGGTACACAACGCAACTAGTACGTACGTGGGCGAAGTGACGTGGCATGCATGCACGAAGGGCCTTGCGAGTTGCATGCATGTGGCGGTATCATATCTTCCCGTTCCTATACGATCCAAGTGAGTCGCGCCTCCGATTACGTAAAATAGAGACTATAAATTGTTTCTAAAATGAAACGATCTAAATATCCAGTTATCCAAGTAATCATAATAATAAATCACATTTATTATTATGATTACTTGCATAATCAAAATATTCGAGAGGAACAGATATGATTCATGCATTATAAATATAAGAAATGGATTCCTTAGATTTTTCTAATAAATTTAGACATATTAGTTATATTATTTGGAGTTATATAGTTAAAGTTATGAATTTCCAAAGTTTTTGTATAATTAACAAAATAATTTCTTATAATTAATAAAATATTTTTTATATTTTAATTATATAAAATAATAAATAAAGTTTGTAAAAAAATATTCAAACAATTCTAAGCACTTTTCATATTTAAACCTTTTTTGTTTGAATTCGTATTCAAAAGTTATGAAGGTTTTAATAGTGCCAGAACTTCTGCAATTTTACTCAAAATTTGAGGACCTACATGCAAAAGCGGCAGGCGACACATGGTCTCGCTGCCACGTCAGCCCGACGTAGGCCAGCCTTGTCGGTGTCAATTCGCGATAGGACGAGTTTAGTGCGATTTAGAAAAACGAACGCCAAATGTGACAGATTTTTGCTGCGAAAACGTAAACTGGTAGATTTTTAGAAGCCCAGAAACTGATATTTTCTATGTTGAAAGTGCCATGAGCTTGAGTGGCCTAAAATACCACAAGTCAGGAGTTCTGCCCGGCAAAGCCAGCGTACCTGTCTCGCACGTGGCTTTGTTCGTCAGCTAGCTCTCTTTCCACAAGTGGACCTGTAGTGTGCCGTAGACTGATGCGTTGACGAAGATGGCCGAACGTCAAATTGATCCGGTACCGATGCCTCGTGGTGATATAATCCGAGCGCCTGTACACTTCCACTGTCTGAAAACGTGCAGCTGCGATCCTCTCTGACTCGCAGCTCCCTGCGCCTGTACACCTTCGCTCGTGACCATGTCCATTGTCCTCCCGCGCGTCATTCTGCGCCCGCTCGGCGTAAGCCCGGGCGGCCGCTATCGTAGACGACGGCACGCCCGCCGCGCGAGCTCCGTCGAGGTGACGAATGGGAGGGAGGCTTGGAGGAGCAAGAAGCCGCCTGCCGCCGTGGAGGAGTCGCATCTGGAGGTTCTCTATGACGACGGTTTCGGGGCCGTCGCCATGAAGGACTACTTCGAGACGGTGAGGGTCATGGGACGACGACGGCGGGCCGCCGCGGTGGTTCTGCCCCGTGGAGTGCGGACGGCCGCAGGTGGACAGGGCACCGCTGCTGCTGTTCTTGCCAGGTTAGTCCGCCACCCATTCACGATTGACAAATACTCCTTCCTTCTGAAATATAAGATGTTTGATTTTATAAAACAAATATATCTATATTTTTAGTACGTAGGTTCATTTATATTTAAAATAAATATACGTACTAAAAGAAGTCTAGATTTTTTTTCATAAACCTAAAATATTTTATATTTTAAAACGAAGGGAGTACTAGAGCAAAATCAATCATGTCAAGATTTCATCTGCTGGAAGTATAATGCCACTTTTGGAATGGGCAAGACTTCTGGCCCGGGATAAAATTTCTGATCCCCGGGTCCTCTCACGACGCGTGTCCACCTAAATTCCTTTTCGCACCAACATTTGCATACGCGCTTTTGCTACACCGCAGTGAAACGGTTTGACGAAATAGAAAAACATATTGGACCTCGTCGGAGAGTTCACGGAGACCTCGGAGACCATGTAGCAAATTTTTTAACTAATGTAGCAAAATCGACTTGGCACGGAGAATTGCGGAGACCTCGCGGATACCTCGTAGCAAGAAGTTTGTGCTATTGTAAAATCATAAAACATATGTAGCAATATAATTATGTTAATGTAGCAAAAGTCGACTTCACGGAGCAAAAACTTGTAAGAAAAAATTCAATGTAGCAGCCTTTCATAAGTAGCAACACGAACCCGTATGTAGCAGGACCGTCGCCATGTGTGAGCCTCTCATAGAAGGTAGCACCACACTCGCATGAGTAGCAACGATCGCCATATGTAGCAACAACACCAGTTGTATGTAGCAAAATTTATATGAATAATTAGCAAAATTAATATGCTAAAGTAGCAAAACTTTTTTACATGAAGTAGCAAAACGTCGAGCACTTTGAGACACCAAAAATAGCAAAAGAAGATAAGTATTGTAGCAAGGAAAATCGCGAACTTAGCAAAAACAAATACAACTAGCATCGATGGTAGCACCACCGCCTGTCCTATCTGAGTAAGACCATGTCGTCGATGGGGAAGTGGCGGGAGCGTCCATAAGGATGCCTCCATCTCAAAGATATGTGGGACGCTAGGAGCTAGGCGGCGAGGATGGCCTGGCATTTGGCGCACGGAGCGCCTGCAAGGGTAGGTCCATGGCGGCGGCAGCCTCCAACTCCGGCAGCGAGGCGCCCAGGAGCTAGGGGCGAGGAAGACCATGGTGAAGCGGGCTGGTGCGCGAGCACTCGCAGGATAGGGCCATGGCGACGGCGGCCTCCAACTCCGGCGGCGGCGCGGAAGCTAACGGCGGTATGCGATTTTGATTCATGGCGGAGGCTCATGGCGGCAGCGATGGGTGATTCGGGCGCGGCGGCAAAGAACTGGCGGCGGGCAGCCGCAGCAGATCTGACAGCGGTGGTGAAGGCAAGGCGATGCATGCGTCGTTTGCAAACGATGAGGATAAGAGAGTTGGAGAAGAACACGGATAAAGTCAAAGTGGGCCATGGGAAGTGCCGTTCTGAGAGAGAGACCCGGGGGATCGTTTCGTTCGATCCCCCGGGGGATATGTATCGTTTTCCTTTTGGAATTGTCTGAACCGTAGGAACTGATGGTGTTGGAATGGAGCTCATTTTCCATCACCAATCTTTGGGCAGGTAAGTATTAATTCTTTTTTCCATATCCACGATCTTCAACATAAACATGTAACTCTGCAGTGCCGGTTAATTAAATTGTCGTTTGGGAAAAAACTCAAACTTTTAATTTTTTATTATATTACTAGTATCTCTGTATCTAGACTAGTACATAAAATTCGTACTTGTGGATCTAAGTGGAAAAAAACCTTTTAAAGTATAAATAATCTATTTTTGTATTTTATAAAATATATTATAATGGAATTTATGTTTAAGTTGTATTTGGAGACCGTGCTACAATTGAGAATGACCACTTCTACTGCTACATATAGGAAGGAGTGGTTTCTAAAATTAACTATTATGCTTGTAAAGGTAAAAATGTTTTTGTAGGAAAATATGAACATACATATGTGTTTTATCATATTCTTGGTTGTTTAACTTAATCCATAATACAATGAGTTAGTCCAGTTGAGGTTCAAATACAGTAATGCTCCGCTTGGTTCCCTGGATTTTAGCCAAAACCGGATATAAATATTATGGACCTCGATAGGTCCCACTAAAACCTTGGCATGCTCCATAATTTTTGGATCCGACCGGTATATAAAACGATGAAACAAGTGGGGCATAAATGTGAATTTGGACTAGATTATATGTGTTACTTTTTTTACTCTGACAAAGATGCAGTGCACAAGGCAATTTCTCCATGGTATCTTGTATGCCGCACTCAGATCTTGCTTGTATGAACTAAACTATGTTCAAATTTATAAAGTGATTCCTTTATCTATTTTTGTGCACAGAGTTTTTGAAGTTTGCTGCTTTCATATACCAGTAAATGACCGTACACCATTTGAAGGTACAAAGATATGAAGTGTTTTCTATGATATTATCTGCATTATTTTGGCATGTCTACGTCCTCACAAGTACCTGATCACCTCTAGTCGCTGTACAAACACCAATTGTTCACAAATCTTAAACAAAGACTACCGTGGCAACTCTGTAGCACATGATTGTGGTGATTGTTTGATTCAAGTCCCCGTTCTCCTTTACACTATTTAAGAATATCCATTTTTATGCCTATCATTGTTAAATCCTAAACAGATGAATGGACATGTTTATTCATTTATTTGTAATCCAGTGAAAAGTCGTATGATCGCAGTTGTTACTTCCAACTTTATACTAGGAGTATTTAAGATATCCATTTTTATGCTTATCATCATTAAATCCTAAACATCATTTTTTATGCTTATCATCATTAAATCCTAAACAGGTGAATGAATATGATTATTCATGTATCTGTAATCCAATGAAATGTGATCACAGTTGTTACTTCTAAATTTTACAATTATTTTTTCAGCTTGAACCACCTTTCTAACTAAGCTTGACATCTGCTTAATTACTGCATATAGGGTTATTACAAATTGTTGAAGAATATGTCAAATATGAGAATGCTTTGTCACCAAGCAGACCAATATATATTGTTGGAGATTCCTTTGGCGGATGTCTGGCAATTTCAGTGGCAGCTTGCAATCCAAAAACCGATTTGGTTCTTATATTAGTAAATCCAGGCAGGTGAAATACATTTTACCTACACTAATTATATTTTATCTTGAGATCTAAATACCGATTTAGTTCTTACATTGTTTGAGTATATTATGATCTGTTTTTCAGCAACATCATCTACAAAAGCTTCATTGCAGGCAATATTGCCTATTTTGGAAACGATGCCAAGTAACCTTCCGGTTATACAACCTCACCTTCTCAGGCATTTGATTGGTATATTCATCTTAACTTGTCAATTACTCTCCTATATGTAAATAATTTTCCATAATTGAATTACAGCGAAAATTTTGTACTTTGGCTAAAGGAAAATAAATGATATCGAGTTCTAGAATAACGATTTTAGCATATTATTATCATTGAAAGTGGATTATTTTAGGATATTTTTGTTTTAATTATAATTATATGGTGTGCTTTGGTACACCCCTTAGAGCTTACAATGCAATAAGGGGTTGAGATTACAACTTACCTATTTGGTTAAAGGGTTAGTACAATCATTTCAATGATGAGATAAGCTAAAATCACACATTCCCGGTCAAGATCAGTAGATCCATTCGAACTTCTTGCTCTCCACTAGTCTAGCAGCCTAAAAAGAGACACCACAACATGTAAAAATATATATCACCGGCCGTTGCCTTCACAATGATATTGCAATGAATACTATAAGAGTTAGTAAATGCCTTCCCTTTTTGAGAACCAGGCAATATAAACCGACTCAAGGTTAGTTATATTTATCCTATGTTATATCGTTGAAGCACATGCAAAAGCAGTCAATTTATAAATTAAACCAGAACATTTGGTTCGATTAGTATGAGTCACTTCAACTCGCGTGTACATTCGGATATCCTATGCTAGTACAAAAAAATTCACGAGAAGAACATTTTTTTGTGGTCTTTGTAAGAAATACTACAAAAAAATGTCTCATAATATACTGGAACGTCAAGTTTTTTCTTTGTTACACAAGCCATAAAAATTATATTTTTCTCGAAACTTCGTGTACGAACATAAAATGTACATATGTACATGCAATGTTTTCAGAATTTATTGATATTTTGATATGTGTTTCTGACACTACTGGTTGCCTCTACACCTAATGCTCCTAAAAATGTTGCTTGTTTTTTGAAATAGGTAACCCTATTAGTATGGCTATGGTTAGCATTCAGAACAATCATTTCCCACAAGAGACTTTGCGAGATCTTTCAGACAGTCTCACTTCAATGCTACCTTTAGTTTTAGTAAGTTATGACTTCCTTTAAAAAAATTATCTTTTAAGTTTTGTACATATAATTTTTTTGAAAATTCAACATTTTTACTCATTTACAGAAATATTATTTTAGCTTTTAGCGGCATTTTTCAATCAAGAACACCTACATGGTCGTCAATTATGACACTATAATATATAGGACACGCAGATCATAATATTGTCGTCTTTTGTTATTCTCAGGAGCTGGGAGATATCATGCGGATGGATACTCTTGTGGAAACTTAAACTTATCAAGTCAGGTGGAGCCCATGCCAATTCTCAACTTAACGCGGTACAAGCAGAAGTGCTACTTCTTGCCAGGTTTCTGTATGCAACAATTTCACACATTTGGTATCTCAGTTGGGCCATAATCCTTATAAATTTTATCTCAATGTGCAAATATATTTGGATTTAGTGGCAATGAGAATCTGCTGCCAAGTGGAGAAGCGGACAGACTGTTTAAGACAATGAAAAATTGCAAAGTTCGATACTTCAGAAACCGGGGTGATCGACTACTCATGGTACAGACTCATGCTCACTATTCGTCTGATAAATTATTTAAGAAGACTACTATTTCTTACGTCCTCACTTAATCTTAAGTACCTATGCCGAGCATAGAGAATAGAAGAACAAAGTCACCCGTGTTGCTTGGAGGGAGCGGCTCAGGCAGAAACCCAAGCCGCCACCGCCTCCAAGTTGCACTCATGAAGGTGTTGTGAACCCCCGACTCATGTGGATGGGTGTTTTCTTAGCGTGGCGGTATTGCCTTGGAATGGCCGATCCCCGCGGTGCTGCGACATGCCTTGGGATAGTGGTGGGTGGGTGATAAGATGGTGCGTGGTCAACTACATCACATTCTTGCAGGGAGGCGGCCTCTCGCTATCTACCAGAGGAAAATTTTGATCTTGAGCGGGACATTCAGGCTCCAGATGTCATCAATATGGGCCACCACTGCCCCTTGGCAAAGTTTAGAGCGAGTGCGTCCAGAACACCCTCGAGGGTTCAAGGCCCATGAAACTTGATCCCTATCATTGGAGAGGATGTGGGGAGCAAGTTCCTCCCTTATATGTACGAACTGAGCGACTTCTCAAGGCCAAAGGAACGGCGGAAGCTGATGAGCCAGTCACCGCTAGAACACTTGGCTCACCAGGACACCGGGGTCCAATGAAATCTCAAACAGTGGTTTCTCGTGGCCTTTGCGGCATAGTATTTGCAAAAATACAACAACACACATAGATTGGTCTCCGGCACCATCATTACCATTGATTTGTTGGAGATTCGTACACACTATTTTACAGGAAGACCCTTTCATCTTAGTCTAGATTCATACGATATTTATTAAAGATCTGAAACTTTTTTGAATATTGCAGATACATACACGATTCAGTATCAATTATAGAATAAACAAGAAAAAAACCAAATTAACAGTAGAAAAATTAGAAAAAAAACAAAATTTTAATGATACATACAAATTTCAGCAGACCCGGTCAATAAACATACAAGTTTCACTATCAGATGGAGTTCGGGTTGTTTCCAACTTTTGAGGAGGCTTAAGGTGTAAATATGTGGCAGTTGTTGACTTCGTGGACTCTGCACGAATCTCCAACAATCCTAGAGCATATGTGATGCCGAGGGACCAACTTACTAGCGGTAAATCCGCTCTCATAGGATTTCTCGTCGGTCGCTATAGTGAAGTCAGGGTCGCTTGCATAGGAAGAAGTGACGACAATGACACCGACGTGCAACATCAACGGTGTTTTTTCTCATTGGTGTGCATGATGTATTGTTTGGGTGCTAGACCAGCGGGTTGTGCCAGTTTTCGTATAGTTATTACTCTACAGTTAATTCTGCAACTCTCTTCTTCTTACTTCATGAAAATGACAAATAATATCATGAAAAAATGCATATGCCGAACAATGTAGACCTGTTTCAGCTTTGACATTGTGTAGTTCTAAAATTGTCGTGAAACTTGGACAGGAGGATGGCTTCAACCTGCTAACTGTCATAAAAGGAGCCAACATGTACCGTCGTGGTAGACAACGGGACTCTGTGAAGGATTTTCTACCACCTACAATAAGTGAATTCAACCGAACATTTGGTGAAGATTTCAAGTATGAATTACTCTCTAAGACCCTTGAACTCTCACATACTATTCTATAGATATTACACATAATTCACCGGTGGGAAGCTCAAACTTGTGCAGATTATTTCATCAGTTAAGCCCAGTCATGCTCTCTACTATGAAAAATGGAAAAATTGTCCGTGGCCTCGCCGGTGTTCCCGATAAAGGTCCTGTCCTATTTGTGGGCTATCACCAACTCCTGGCGATGGAGTTGTCTTCACTGGTTGAAGGTTTCCTGAGAGAGAAAAAAACAATTATCCGAGCAGCTGCGCATCCTGTATTTTTTGCTGGAAATTATGAGACGTTGCGCCAAGAATTGTCTCTGTTTGATCCATTCTCTATGTATGGCGCAGCTCCGGTCAGTCCGATTAATATGTACAAGTGTTTCGAGAGAAACGAATTTGTTCTCCTGTTTCCAGGCGGTGTGCGGGAAGCTCTACACAGGAAGGTGTGCTTGAGCTGAACATTTTTGTTGTGCACATATTCATGTTCGATCGACAGCCTTACTGCTATGCTAATTTTGTTGCACTTGGCAGGATGAGGCGTACAGATTGTTTTGGCCGGATCAAGCAGAATTTGTAAGAATGGCGGCGCGGTTTGGAGCTACGGTCGTACCATTTGGTTGTGTCGGAGAAGATGACTTTCTCGAGGTAGATTTCCGTGCCATTGTTCACTGAAACAAACATGGTTTACATATTGAAGTAAAAGTTATATTCCATACATCTTGATTATCAGTATATACAAAATGGAAGTACCTTTTTTGCTCCTTCTGCAGATGATTCTGGACTACAATGATGAGAAGAACATTCCCTATCTCAGAGACTGGATAAAGTCATTCAACGAAGATTTTACAGGAATAAGGTCAGATCTCTAGGTTTTCACCAAGTATTTTCGTGAGAATATTTGCTTACTCTCCTCCATTGTGTAATGAACAAAAACCATTGTGTGCACACATGGATTCAGGGACACCGTGAAAGGAGAGGATGGGAATCAGGTCTTGCATCTGCCTGCTGTTCTCCCTAAAATGCCGGGTCGGCTGTACTTCCTGTTCGGCAAGCCAATGGAGACGAATGGAATGGACAGTGTCTTGACGGATAGGAAGAGCGCAAACAAAGTATATTTGCAGATCAAGTCGGAGGTGGAGAGCGCGGTGTCTTACCTCAAGAGCAAGAGAAATGAGGATCCTTACCGGAGTATCGCCCGGCGCGCGTTTTACAAGGCAATCTGGGGTCCGTCTGCTCAAGTGCCGACATTTGAGCCGTGAAAGATTGGGCAGGGACTTACTCGCATGTACTCCTATATGGTTGTCAGGAGCTTCAGGATTAAAGGGTATCCATGCTCAATTTGTGAATGGCCAGTTACTGAAGCATACGAAGGCATGCATGTACCGCGAGCTGAGCCGGAGCAAGATTACTGGAAGAGCATCCGGAGTTCATCGATTCTCTTCCCCAATCTCTTGTTCTTGTTATGTCAAAGAATCACGTCGATAGCTAAACCATCGCTGGATCGCTAAGATTGTATCTAGCCTAGTGAGGCACCACTGATATTTGCTGACGAGGTCTTATTATCGTAGCTGGCTCCATTTTAAGCAGAGCCAACACATTTCCCCTAATGGTTCCCTGAAAAGTAAATTTTAGAACATGACTTCTATCATGTGGAGAGATCTACTAACAACGTCAGCATTAATCAATGGAGATAGTCTTGCAAATAAACCAGGAAAGCTAAATGTCTAGCTCATGAAAACTCTTGTAGTCCTCGGAACAATTCCATTGTTGATAAACAAAGTATACAGTCACGGAAATAACATGCAAAGTAATTATGTTTCACACTTACTTTAATATTTGAAAAAAATTGTAGTATATGTGCAAGACTTATAAACAGGGACATATAATATCAAGCACCTTGCCCAACAACATATATCATGTCGTTATGGACCTCAAAGGTGAATTCAACCCATTTCATACCTCGTCACATGTATACGTTAGGTGATGACGAGGAGTACGGGATCCCCCGGAGGAAGCTACATGCACACGGGGACTCAAGCCTGACAAGGTTAAATCTTGGAATAGGAGGAAGAAGAAACCGCAACATCTACACTGGAATCTCTTGCCCTCCAAGATTACAGTTTTAGCCCCCAAATCTCCAGTCTCTGCTTCGACTCAGTAACTCATGTGGTGCAACTCATGGGGACCGTGCGAGATTGGCCAAAGACTTTCGATAGACGAGTCTCTGTCCGAGCCTGGCTGCACGAAGTCTCTATCCCGCGCCATCGAAGTCTCTCATTGTTGGGATCCATGCAAGAAAACAAAAAATTGCCCTACACAAGCATCCAAGATAAAACTATGAGATACTAACAAGATTGGATCTAGAAACTCACCAACGCTGATGCGGAAGAGAGATACAGTGTAGATGCTGCAGTTTCTTCTTCACACGATGCTAGGATCAAATAGACGGTCCCTCCATAGGTTGCAGGAATACATCTTCTCGATCCGTCAGCGTCGCGCCAACAATGGTAGTCTCATAGCCTTCGAGCGTATGTTTATGGTGGAGAGAGTTTCGGCACTCGGAGGAGAGAAATTTCTATGTCTTTTGGGGAAGCACCCCATGGGTTTATATATGGCGGTTTGGATGGGCCTTGTTTCCAGGAGATCTCAGCCAAAAAACTCAGCATAGAGATCCTTCTTAGATCGATCTTCTAGAATCGCCACCAGCCCAAAGGCAGTCCATGTGGTGTGGGCCTTGACGTCATGCTCACGTCCTGCGAGTTGAGTTAGATATCATACCGACTTCGTCGAAGAAGATGTGGATGCCATGAATTGGAACAATGGTGCAATTGGCAACATCCTTCCTAGCCGGAATCTAGTGATTGTCATCAAGCAAGATGGGGATGTTATCGACGTAGAGGGTACGACTGATGTCTCCGGACTTCTATTCTTGTAGACAGTTGTTGGGCCTCCGGGTGCGGAGGTTTGTAGAAAAGCAGCAAGTTTCCCTTAAGTGGATTACCCAAGATTTATCGAACTCAGGGAGGAAGTGGTCAAAGATATTCCCTCTCAAGCAACCCTGCAATCAAGATACAAGAAGTCTCTTGTGTTCCCAACACACCCAACATAGGTGCACTAGTTCGGCGAAAAGATAGTGAAATACAAGTGGTAACGGTGCCAGAAAAGAGCTTGACGGTGAGGTAAAGACTACAGCAAGCAAACATGCAACAGATCTTGATGCAAACGGTGTTTCAATGTTTAGAAACAAGGCCTAGGGATCATATTTTCACTAGTGAACACTCTCTCATATAAATATCCTCTCTTCATGATACTACTCTTAACTACTCTCCGATTGGATACTCTAATCCACGGTAGGGCCATCCCCAATCTAGATAACCCCACACTATCACCTTGAGCGCTAGATGGTTCCAACAAACACCAAAATTTCATAGAGACATCCAACTCCAAATATAACTCATAACAAATATTCAATCTAGCCAAAGTGCCACACACGGTATGCACGCTATCACTTTCACACACGTGGGGAAAAGCATAGATCTATTAAAGCACAAAGAGTATTTATGTAGACTCAAACCTAAGTGCCACCATGGCGTGCATGTTGTCACTTTCACACACATGGGGAGAGCAGAGATCTAATGAAGCACTTGAGTAGCAAGGTAGATCTACTTGATTACAAAGATCATGACCATAAGATCATGCATAGAGAGAGAGAGATGAACACATAGCTAACGCTAGAGCCCTTAGCCTCGAGGAAGAACTACTTCCTCATCATCATGGGAATCAGCAACGGTGATGAATATGGCGATGGAGATCGATGGAGATGGCTCCAGGGGCACTTCCGCATCCCGGCAGGGTGCCGGAACAGAGACTTTTTGTCCCCTGAATCTCCTCTTTCGTAGTGGCAGCTATACAGAGGTTTTCGTGGATTTCTTCTGGGATGATTTAGGGTTTTCTCATTGGGGGGATCTTATAGGCGCAAGAATCAAGGTCGGTGGGGGTCTAGGGGGCCCACAACCCCTGTGGGCGCCCCCAGGGCTTGCTCGTGCCTAGGGGGTGCGGCCACCCTGTGGCCCCACTCTGGCTCTATTTCGTGGTTCCGTGTTGCTCCGTGAAAAATAATGACTTTGGCTTTTGTCCCGTCCAATTCCGAGAATATTGATTTTCTGCCTTTTTGGAACCAAAAACAGAAGAAACAGTAACCGACAACCTGTGACAACTTGTTAATAGGTTAGTTCCAGAAAATATATAAAAACACCTCAAAGTGTAGACAAAGCAGAGCAAAGTAGATACAAAACAAGCATGGAGCATCAAAAATTATAGATACGTTTCCGACGTATCAAGCATCCTCAAGCTTAACTCCTGCTCGTCCTCGAGTAGGTAAGTGAAAAAATAATAATTTTTGAGGTGACATGCATCATCAAAACCAAGATCAAACCATTTGCAATCATTGAAAGCTAGGATCAAAGAACTCTAAACATGTGTATGAAAGATGGAGTACTAACAATAGGACATAGTAACTATGCATGCAACATGAAAGGCTACAAACAAAGATCATGAATAACATGCATTGAAAAATGTTTGTTTGTTTCACATACAGAAAACATAGCATAGTGGCAATCAGCTTGTCTGGGCACGCAAGCAAGCTTCAAAGATTAGGTATAGTGATTCATAATGCTTTGGGGATTCACCGTGTCCTCCAATCACTACCACCAAGTTACAAGAACTTTGTGATGAACTACAATATGCAAAACATGGACAAGTCGTTGCCCGAACTCTTCTCCACGTAAGTCTGCAGAAGTGGAGATCAAGAAAGAGCACCAAGTGTTGTTGGTCAATAAGACCACCAAATTCAAGAAGCAAGGCAAGTCTAAAAAGGAAATTTCAAGAAGGCGGTAAGAAAGTTATCGCTACCGAAGAAGACCAAGGTTGGGCCTAAGCACGATCTTGAGTGCTTTTGCAAGGGAGAAGGTCTTTGGCGGAATTTCCCTAAGTACTTGGCGGATTTGAAGAACGAAAACATTAAGAAGAAAGGTATATCCGATATACATGTTATTGATGTGTATCTCACTAGTACTCGTAGTAGTGCCTGGGTATTTGATACTGGTTCGGTTGCTCATATTTGTAACTCGAAACATGTGCTGCAGAATAAACGGAAGCTAGGGAATAACGAGGTGACGATGCGTGTTGGAAATGGATCAAAGGTTGATCTGATCGCGGTCGGCACGCTACCTCTTCATCTACCATCGGGATTAGTTTTATACTTAAATAATTGTTATTTGGTGCCTGCGTTGAGCATGAATATTATATTCGGATCATGCTTATTGCAGGACGGATACTTGTTTAAGTCCGAGAATAATGGTTGTTCGATTTATATGAGTAATATGTTTTATGTACATGAACCTTTGATAGATGGTCTATTCTTATTGAATCTCGATTGTGGTAATACACACATTAATAACAATGAAGCTAAACGTTTGAAATTGAGTGATAACTCGACCTATATGTGGCACTGTCATCTTGGTCATATTGGAGTGAAGCGTATGAAGAAACTTCATTTCGATGGACTTCTTGAATCACTTGAAAGATGTGAAGCATGTCTCATGGATAAAATGACTAAGACTCCATTTTCTGGTATGATGGAGCGAGCTACGGACTTATTAGAAATCATACATACCGATGTGTGTGGTCCAATGAGTGTAGCATTGCGCGGTGGTTATCGCTATGTTCTTACCTTCACGTATGACTTGAGTAGATATGGGTATATCTATTTCATGAAACATAAGTCCAAAACTTTCGAGAAGTTTAAGGAATTTCAAAGTGAGGTAGAGAATCAACGTAACATGAAGATTAATTTTTTACGATCTGATCGTGGAGGTGAATATCTAAGTTACGAGTTTGGTAAACATTTGAAGAAATGCGGAATACTTTCACAATTGACACCGCCAGGAACACCACAACGTAATGGTGTGTCGGAACATCGTAATCAAACTCTCTTAGATATGGTTCGTTCTATGATGTCACTTACAGATTTATCGCTATTGTTTTGGGGTTATGCATTAGAAACAACCGCATTCTTTAAATAGGGCACCATCTAAATCCGTTGAAACGACACCGTATGAATTGTGGTTTGGGAAGAAACCTAAATTGTCGTTCCTTAAAGTTTGGGGTTGCGAAGCTTATGTAAAGAAGTTACAGCCAGACAAGCTTGAACCGAAAGCGGAAAAATGCGTCTTCATAGGATACCCGAAGGAAACTATTGGGTATACCTTCTATCATAGATCCGAGGGCAAAATCTTCGTTGCCAAGAATGGATCCTTTCTAGAGAAGGAGTTTCTCTCGAAAGAAGTGACTGGAAGGAAAGTAGAACTCGACGAGGTTGTTGAACCTTCTCTCGAACTTGCGAGTAGCGCAACACCGGAAGTAGTTCCTATGGCGCCTACACCAATAAGAGAGGAAGCTAATGATGTTGATCATGAAACTTCGGTTAAAGTTACTACGGAACCTCGCAGGTCAACGAGAACTCGTACCACTCCTGATTGGTATGATACCGGCATGAGTGTCATGTTGGTGGACAACACCGATGACCCTGCGACATATGAGGAAACGATGATGAGCCCAGATTCCAATAAATGGCAAGAAGCCATAAAATCAGAGATTGGATCCATGTACGAAAACCAAGTATGGACTTTGGTGGACTTACCGGATGGCCGGAAGGCTGTCAAAAACAAATGGATTTTCAAGAATAAAACAGATGCTGATGGTAATATTACTATCTATAAAACTCGACTTGTCGCAAAAGGGTTTCGACAAATTCAAGGAGTTGACTACGATGAGACTTTCTCACCAGTAGCGAAGCTAAAGTATGTGAGGATTATGTTAGCAATCGCTGCATATTATGATTATGAGATATGTCAGATGGATGTCAAAACGATGTTCCTCAATGGAGACATTGATGAAGAGTTGTATATGATGCAACCCAAAGGTTTTGTCAATCCTAAATATGCTAACAAGGTATCCCGAAGTTGGAATCAACGTTTTGATAAGGTAATCAAAAGCTTTGGTTTTATACAAACTTACGGAGAAGCTTGTATTTACAAGAAAGTGAGTGGGAGCTCTATAGCATTCTTAATACTATATGTAGATGACATATTGTTGATTGGGAATGGTGTAGACCTTCTTAATAGTGTCAAGGATTATTTGAATAATAGTTTTTCAATGAAAGATCTTGGCGAAGCAGCTTACATATTAGGCATAAAGATTTATAGAGATAGATCGAGACGCTTAATATCATTGTCACAGAGTACATATTTGGACAAAGTTTTAAAGAGGTTTGGAATGGAAGGTAGCAAGAAAGGGTTCTTTCCCATGTTGTCCAATACGACCTTGAGTAAAACTCAAAGTCCTGCAACGGCAGAAGATAGAGAAAGTATGAGTAAGACTCCCTATGCCTCAGCCATAGGATCTCTCTTGTATGCCATGCTATGTACTAGAACCGACATTGCATATGCTGTTAGTTTGACTAGCAGATATCAAAGTGATCCTGGAGTGGATCATTGGACATTGGTCAAAAACATCCTTAAGTACTTGAGAAGAACTAATGATATGGTTCTTTCTTATGGAGGTTATGAATAGCTCATTGTTAATGGTTACACCGATGCTAGTTGGAACACCGATCTAGATGATTCTAAATCTCAATATGGATACGTATTTACTTTGAATGGTGCAGCAATTAGCTGGAGGAGTGCAAAGCAAAGCGTTGTGGCGAGATCTTCAACTGAATCGGAATACATAGCTGCTTCGGAGGCTTCACAAGAGGCGATATGGATGAAGGAGTTCATTACAGAGCTCAGTGTGGTTCCAAGTGCACTGGACGCAATGTCTATCTACTGTGATAACATGGGCGCCATAGCCAATGCGCAAGAACCAAGGTCACACAAGAAGCTGAAGCACATCAAGCTACGTTTTCACGCTATTCGAGAGCATGTCCAAGATGGTGACATAAAGATTTGCAAAGTATACATAGATCTGAATGTGGCGGATCCGTTGACTAAACCTCTCCCGAGGGCAAAACATGACCAGCACCAAACGCCATGGGTGTTCGGTATATTACCATGTAATATAGATTAGTTGACTCTAGTACAAGTGGGAGACTGTTGGAGATATGCCCTAGAGGCAATAATAGAAGTGGTTATTATTATATCTTTGTATTTATGTTTACATTCATGCTATAACAGTATTAACCTGAAACATTAATACTTGTGCCAAAGTCATCTTGAGCGCTAGATGGTTCCAACAAACACCACAATTTCATAGATACATACAACTCCAAATATAACTCATAACAAATATTCAATCTAGCCAAAGTGTCACACACGGTATGCACTCTGTCACTTTCACACACGTGGGGAAAAGCATAGATCTATTAAAGCACAAAGAGTATTTATGTAGACTCAAACCTAAGTGCCACCATGGCGTGCATGCTGTCACTTTCACACACATGGGGAGAGCAGAGATCTAATGAAGCACTTGAGTAGAAAGGTAGATCTACTTAATTACAAAGCTCATGACCACAAGATCATGCATAGAGAGAGAGATGAACACATAGCTACCGGTAGAGCCCTTAGCTTCGAGGAATAACTACTCCCTCCTTATCATGGTAATTAGCAACAGTGATGAAGATGGCGATGGAGATCGATGGAGATGGCTCAGGCACTTCCCGCCGTGGTGCCCGGCAGAGACTTTCATCCCGAATCTCCCCTTCGGTGGCGGTGGTGATATAGAGGTTTTCGTGGATTTCTTCTGGGATGCTTTAGGGTTTTCTCATCTGGAGGCTCTTATAGGCGCAGGAATCAAGGTCGGTGGGGGTCCAGGGGGCCCACAACCCCTGTGGGCGCCCCCAGGGCTTGCTCGCGCCTAGGGGGGTGCAGCCACCCTGTGGCCCCCCTCCGGCTCTGCTTCGTGGTTCCGTGTTGCTCCGGGAAAAATAATGACTTTGGCTTTTTGTCGTGTCCAATTCCGAGAATATTGATTTTCTGCCTTCCTGGAACCAAAAACAGAAGAAAACAGGCAGCTGGCACTGTGGCAACTTGTTTATAGGTTAGTTCCAGAAAAGATATAAAAACACCTCAAAGTGTAGACAAAGCAAAGAAAAATAGATACAAAACAAGCATGGAGCATCAAAAATTATAAATACATTTCCGACGTATCAACGACCGATGATGAAGGTGTCACCGGTACCTATGAAGGCAGATCCCGCCCGGATCCATGCTCCAAATGCCCCTGGACCTATGGTGGGTGCCAACTATCGACGAGTATGCCATGAGGGGAGGGGGATCCTCACAGAGAGTTTAGAGAGGTGGGGCAGAAATGCAGTGGGCATCCAGGACAGTGGTGCAAAAGTTACGCAGGTTCAGAACCGATGACGGTAGTAGGATCCTACGCCTTCTAGGAATCACTATAATGGAACCAAGTGTATGGTTACAGTAATGTGTGTAAGTTGTGCCCTAAGGACTCCCTCATACCGACCTATATAGGGCTCAGACCAAGAGTTACATGGAAAGACCTAAGGTAGTAAAATTACAGCGTCCTAGACTAATATGACTATCTTTCGTGTCTTTTACTCCAAGGCGCCAGACTCCTTCTACAAGGCGGACTCCGGCTAGCCTTCCATGATCTCGTCGGGCCTCCATTTTGTCATCAACAACTAGGCCGCCCGGTAAGCCATGCGCCTATCCAAAGACAATGGTGTAGGGTTCGTAGCATGGAAAACAAAAAAATTATACCGCATACAAACAAACAAGCCAAGATCTATCTACTAGATTGTAGCAATGAGTCGATAGAATAACTCACCCTCGAAGATTCCAAAGTGTTTAACGAGAGTGGATTCTCGTGGGTGATGTAGTCGTACTCTTGCCGATCTCAAGATCGCGTAGAATATCCTTCTGGCGCGTTCGGCGGCGCTTCCGATCGGTCACATGCGTTACTCGACGAAGACCTTCCTCTTCCTTGTTCCAGCAGGCAGCGGAGGTTGTAGCACTCTCCTCGCGATTCCGGCAGCACGATAGCGTGGTACCGGAAGTAGAGGGGAGATCTCGCACGGCTTCGCCTTAAGCCGGAGCGAGTATGTTGGACTATGAGAGAGCCCTCGGTGATCTAGGGTTTAGACGCACCAAGGAGAAGATGCTAGGCCGGCGGCTAGGTCAAGGGAGTGCCCCAACTCGGCGGATAGGGTTTATCCCTAGGCGGCGGCAGCAGCAGGTGGTGGCGGCGCCGGCGGCTTGGAGCTAGGGTTTGCGGGGTGCAAGTTGTGTGTTTGGAGGGGAAGCCCTGCCCCTCCTTATATAGGTGGAGGGCGGCGCCCAAGGGGAGGGGAGTCCCTCCCCAACTCGGCTTCCAAGGCCGGCGGTGGAGGGAGAGGGACTTCCTCCCCAAGTAGGTTTCCTACTCTCCCTCCACCAAGCAAAATAGCCGTTTGACTTTTCAAATTGGCGTTTGACTTTCCAAACTAGGATTTGATTTATCCCTTTATTTCGCTCAGCGATGACACCTAGTACATGATGCAACCATTCCAACTTGTTATGACACATTCATGTACCCTTCCCCTCCGGAGTGCCGGACATTCTGGAACCTTCTAGAACATTCCTGATGAAAACACCGGAACCATTCTCCAACCCCGAAACAGGACTTTCCTTATATGAATCTTATTCTCCGGACCATTCCGGATCTCCTCGTGATATCCCGGATCCCATCCGAGACTCCGAACAACATTCGGTCTCTTACTCATCATTCCATAACTACTCAAACAACGTCGAATCCTTAAGTGTGTCTCCCTACGGTTCGTGAATTATGCGGACATGATCGAGACACTTCTCCGAACAATAACCAATAGAGGAATCTGGAAATGCATATGGCTCCCACATATTTCTACGATTACTTTGCGATCGAATGAACCACTTACATACGATACCAATTTCCCTTTGTCTCATGATAGTTTACTCATCCGAGGTTTTGATCGTCGGTATCTCTGCATACCTAGTTCAACCTCGTTACCGATAAGTACTCTTTTCTCGTTCCCGTGATATGTGATCCCATGTGAGCCAGTCACATGCTTGCAAGCTAATTGGATGACATTCCACCGAGAGGGCCCAGAGTATATCTATCTGTCATATGGATGGACAAATCCCACTCTTGATCCATGTGTCTCAACCAATACTTTCTGAACACTCAATGCCACCTTTATAGCCACCCAGTTACGGTGTGGTGTTTGATGTCATCAAAGCATCCTTCCGGTGATGGTGATAAGCATTATCTCATGGTCGAAGGAATTAGGTTACTATGTATCAAAACGCATATAGCAATTGAACTGTTAAAATGACTTGATCTTTATGCTACGCTTATCTATAGGAGTATGTCTATCATACCATTCTCCTAACGATATGATCTTGTTGTTAATAACATCTCAATGTTCATGATAGGGAAACCACAATGATTTATTAACCAACAAGCTAGTATTATGAAGAGGCTTTACTAGGGACTTCAATTTAAGTTTACAAATCACACAAGTATTAATGTTTCCTTGTTAATACTATTATAGCATGAATGTAAACATTTATCATAAACACGAAGATATAATAATAACTATATTTATTATTGCCTCTAGGGCATATCTCCAACAGTCTCCCACTTGCACAAGAGTCAACTAATCTAGATTACATGGTAATATACCAAACACCCATGGCAGTTTGGTGTTGGTCATGTTTTGCCCTCGGGAGAGGTTTAGTCAACGGATCCGCCACATTCAGATCTGTGTGTACTTTGCAAATCTGTATGTCACCATCTTGGACATGTTCTCGAATAGCGTGAAAACGTAGCTTGATGTGCTTCAGCTTCTTGTGTGACCTTGGTTCTTGCGCATTGTCTATGGCGCCCATGTTATCACAGTAGATAGACATTGGGTCCAATGCACTTGGAACCACACCGAGCTCTGTAATGAACTCTTTCATCCATATCGCTTCTTGTGAAGCTTTCGAAGCAGCCATGTATTCCGATTCAGTTGAAGATATCGCCACAACGCTTTGCTTTGCACTCCTCCAGCTAACTGCTGCACCATTCAAAGTAAATACGTATCCGAATTGTGATTTAGAATCATCCGGATCGGTGTTCCAACTAGCATTGGTGTAACCATTAACAACGAGCTGTTCATCACCTCCATAAGAAATAACCATATCCTTAGTTCTTCTCAAGTACTTAAGGATGTTTTTGACCGCCGTCCAATGATCCACTCCTGGATCACTTTGATATCTGCTAGTCAAACAAACAGCATATGCAATGTAGGGTCTAGTACATAGCATGGCATACATTAGAGATCCTATGGCTGAGGCATAGGGAGTCTTACTCATCCTCTCTCTATCTTCTGCCGTTGTCGGACTTTGAGTTTTACTCAAGGTCGTATTGGGCAACATGGGCAAGAACCCTTTCTTGCTATCTTCCATTCCAAACCTCTTTAGAAATTTGTCCAAATATGTACTTTGTGACAATGATATTAGGCGTCTCAATCTATCTCTATAAATCTTTATGCCTATTATGTAAGCTGCTTCGCCAAGATCTTTCATTGAAAAACTATTATTCAAATATTCCTTGACACTATTAAGAAGGTCTACATCATTCCCAATCAACAATATGTCATCTACATATAGTATTAAGAATGCTACAGAGCTCCCACTCACTTTCTTGTAAATACAAGCTTCTCCATAAGTTTGTATAAAACCAAAACTTTTGATCACCTTATCAAAAATGTTGATTCCAACTTCGGGATGCTTGCTTCAATCCATAAATGGACCGTTGAAGTTTGCATACCTTGTTAGCATCCTTAGGATCGACAAAACCTTTGGGTTGCATCATATACAACTCTTCATCAATGTATCCATTGAGGAACGCTGTTTTGACATCCATCTGCCATATCTCATAATCATAATATGCAGCGATTGCTAACATAATCCTCACAGACTTTAGCTTCACCTCGGTGAAAGTCTCATCGTAGTCAACTCCTTGAATTTGTCGAAACCCTTTTGCAACAAGTCGAGCTTTATAGACAGTAACATTACCATCAACATCTGTTTTCTTCTTGAAAATCCATTTGTTCTCGACAGCCTTCCGGCCATCCGGTAAGTCCACCAAAGTGCATACTTGGTTTTCGTACATGGATCCAATCTCGGATTTCATGGCTTCTTGCCATTTATTGGAATCTGGGCTCATCATCGCTTCCTCATATGTCGTAGGGTCATCGGTGTTGTCCACCAACATGACATTCATAACGGGATCATACCAATCAGGAGTGGTACGAGTTCTCGTTGACCTGCGAGGCTCTGTAGCAACTACAACCGAAGTTTCATGATCATCATAATTAGCTTCCTCTCTTATTGGTGCAGGCACCACAGGAACTTCTTCGGTCTTTGCGCTACTATAAGTTCGAGAAGGTTCGACAACCTCGTCGAGTTCTACTTTCCTTCAGTCACTTCTTTCGAGAAATTCCTTCTCTAGAAAGGATCCATTCTTAACAACAAAGATTTTGCCTTGGATCTATGATAGAAGGTATACCCAATAGTTTCCTTCGGGTATCCTATGAAGACACACTTTTCCTCTTTGGGTTCAAGCTTGTCGGGCTGTAACTTCTTTACATAAGCTTCACAACCCCAAACTTTAAGGAACGAAAATTTAGTTTCTTTCCAAACCGTAATTCATATGGTGTCATTTCAACGGATTTAGATGGTGCCCTAGTTAAAGAGAATGCGGCAGTTTCTAATGCCTAATCCCAAAACGATAACAGTAAATTTGTAAGTGACATCATAGATCGAACCATATCTAAGAGAGTTCGATTACGAAGTTCGGACACACCATTATGTTGTGGTGTTCCCGGCGGTGTCAATTGTGAAAGTATCCTCATTTCTTTAAATTCTCGCCAAACTCGTAACTTAGATATTCACCTCCACGATTTGATCGTAGAAATTTAATCTTCTTGTTACGTTGATTCTCAACCTCACTTTGAAATTCCTTAAACTTCTCGAAAGTTTCGGACTTATGTTTCATGAAATAGATATACCCATATCTACTCAAGTCATCCGTGAAGGTAAGAACATAACGATAACCACCGCGCGATGCTACACTCATTGGACCACACACATCGGTATGTATGATTTCCAATAAGTCCGTAGCTCGCTCCATCATACCAGAAAATGGAGCCTTAGTCATTTTACCCATCAGACATGCTTCGCATCTTTCAAGTGATTCGAAATCAAGTGATTCAAGAAGTCCATCAGAATGGAGTTTCTTCATACACTTCACTCCAATGTGACCAAGGCAGCGATTGCCACATATAGGTCGAGTTATCGCTCGATTTCAAACGTTTAGCTTCAATGTTATTAATATGTGTATTTCCACTATCGAGATTCAATAAGAATAGACCATCTATCAAAGGTGCATGTGCGTAAAACATATTACTCATATAAATCGAACATCCATTATTCTCGGACTTAAACAAGTAACCGTCTCGCAATAAATAAGATTCCGATATAATGTTCATGCTTAACGCAGGCACCAAATAACAATTATTTAAGTATAAAACTAATCCCGATGGTAGATGAAGAGGTAGCGTGCCGACCGCGATCACATCAACCTTTGATCCATTTCCACAGCATCATCACCTCGTTCTTCGCTAGCTTCCATTTATTCTGCGACTGTTTTGAGTTACAAATATGAGCAACCGAACCAGTATCAAATACCCAGGCACTACTACGAGTACTAGTGAGATACACATCAATAACATGTATATCGGATATACCTTTCTTCTTGATGTTGCCGTTCTTCAAATCCGCCAAGTACTTTGGGCAATTCCGCTTCCAGTGACCTTCTCCCTTGCAGTAAAAGCACTCTGTATCAGGCTTAGGTCCAGCCTTGGTCTTCTTCGTCGGTGCGGTAACTTTCTTACCACCCTTCTTGAAGTGTCCCTTTTGCTTAGACTTGACTTTCTTGAATTTGTTGGTCTTATTGACCATCAACACTTGGTGCTCTTTCTTGATCTCCACTTCTGCAGATTTTAACATGGAGAAGATTTCTGGCAACTGATTGTTCATGCTTTGCATATTGTAGTTCATCACAAAGTTCTTGTAACTTGGTGGTAGTGATTGGAGGACACGGTAAATCCCCAAAGCATTAGGAATCACTATACCCAAGCTTTGGAGTTTGTTTGCGTGCCCAGACATCTTAAGCACATGCTCACTAACGGAGTTGTCCTCTTCCATCTTGTAGTTAAAGAATTTTTCAGAAGCCTCATAGATCTCAACTGCCGCGTGAGTCTCAAAAATCAATTTGAGTTCATGGAAAATATCATGTGGGTCTGAATTCTCAAACCTTTTCTGAAGCTCCGATTCTAAACCATACAAGATAGCACACTTAACTATGGAGTACTGAGTCTTCCGAGCGAGGTAAACATTCTTTACTTCATCGGTAGCGATGGGCAGGTGGGTCACCAATGCATCAAGACATAGGTCAAATCACCAAATTGAGGACAATCCTCAAATTACGGAACCAATCCATGAAGTTGCTTCCATTGTTTTTCAACTTTTCTTTCTCTAGGAACGCATTAAAATTGATGGTAGGGGCCGCCATTGATCTACAACATATTTGCAATAGTTTAGACTAAATTTATGACAAATTGAGTTCTAATTAATAATTAAATTAATCTAGGTGAACTCCCACTCAAAACAATATCCCTCACATTGTTTTAGTGATCACACGAACCAAATCCACCACATCAAAACCGATCATCACGAGAGTTGATGTAGCTTCAATGGCGAACAATCGACATGTTCATCATATCTACTATATGATTCATGCTTTACCTTTCAGTGATCCGTGTTCCGAGACCATGTCTGTACATTCTAGGCTCGTCAAGATCAAACCTTAGCTTCCGCATGAGCAAATCTGGCTTTCTCTCGTTGTATACACTTGCAGAATCTAACACACCCGATCATCACGTGGTGCTTCGAAACAACAAGCTTTAGCAACGATGCTCACTAAGGATGAACACTATAGAACTTGAAATTCATGTGCATGAGGGATCATCTTATAATGCTACCGTCGTTAACTAAGAAATAGAAGATGCATAAAGGATTAACATCACATGCAATTCATAATATGTGATATGATATGGCCTTTCTTCTTTGTGCTTCCGATCTCCATCATCATCGGCATTGCATCAAGGTCAATGATGCTACTCCATGGTTATCGTCTGTAACACCCTCAGAATCGGACCTATGCAAGTTTTAGCGAAACCCGCCAAACCCGCATAGAAACGATTCAAAGGTGCCCACCAGGCACTTTCGTGCGGGTGGAAAACGAAGTAATAACATTACACAACAGTCCTCGATGGGACCCACAGAACAGATATATATAACAGTGACTCCATGAGTCAAGAATACAGAAATCCAGTACAAAGATCCAAATCACCTTGAGAACGATATAGCGTCCAGCTACGGACAAGATGCAAATGGGGCTAAGAGCCCTGAAGAATAACCAATGGCGTCCATAACTGCCCGAGCCGGAA
This sequence comes from Avena longiglumis, assembly GCA_030063025.1. Classification (NCBI taxonomy): domain Eukaryota; kingdom Viridiplantae; phylum Streptophyta; class Magnoliopsida; order Poales; family Poaceae; genus Avena; species Avena longiglumis. Next base: position 113,436,367 of record CP125976.1, on the reverse strand, counting down.
GGGTAACCACGCTAACGACGTCGATCTCAAACCTGCTTAAACAAAAGGGTGCCGACAAAGGGCAAAAGGAAAAAGAGGCGTCGATCGAGGCGATGCAGCGGCTAGAATTCGGCGGTCCTCGCCTACATAGGTATGGTGGACTGAAGCGGCAGCGACAGCATACACTAAACAACCTAGAGAGACTCGTTACAACTGGCGACAGGCAGAGAGGGGTAAGATAGACCTATCCGGATCCAATCTGAAGCTAACACCAAACAAACCCATCCTGGTGTTTCCCCCTCGAGACCAAACGAGGAAGTCAACCGAGGAACTCACACAGTTGGCAGTTTTACTTATTCAGTTATCGTTGCAGCAATTACTAGTCAGGTTTAGATAATCGTCCTAATAAAATAAGCAGTGGGCACTTTTAGTTATCCATTCCGTTGTAGTTGCAGCAATTATTATTCAGATACAGATAGCATGATATACACCCAAAACCCAGCAGTTGTTGGTACTTTTATTCAGCCATTCCGTTGTAGTTGCAGTACTTACTAGTCAGGTACAATGGTCGCAAGCGACACTTCAACAAGCAGTTGTGGGCAGTATTATTAGCCATTCTATTAGAGTGAAGCTGATTACTAGTCATTATAAAGTCAAATTTATAGCAGTAAACTTTAGTTATGATTGTCTATGATCGAGATACTGTGCTCCAAGTCGTCCATATCCGCGGACACGGCTTTGAAAAGTTTTACGGCGGGTGCACCAATAGCAACGCTCGATCAACCTCGGAAAACCAAATCAAAACCCAACGAGGCTTTCACATTGAACAATCACAGGATTGAAATATTTCAGGGGCCACCTTGGAGTCTACCATAGCAAGTAAGCAAGCTCGAGACGGACTCAAGGTTTGGGTATCTGTGTGAGCATTTGGGAACCCAAATGGGCTTGTCGACACAGCGGAATCGTGTCCGATCCTAAGCAGATGCAGTGCTCGCTTTGTCGTAAATACATAAGTAGCATGGCATAAATACAGGATCGTAAATAAAACCTCAAACTAGTTTGTGGCCCCAAGAAATAAGACGAATCAAGCTCGCTCGGGGGTCCCATATACCTCCGGATGTGGATAGCGCGATAAATCAAGGCAGTATCAAGTACTCGGGGTCCTCACGGGACACAAGTGGGCGGAAACCAAATATTTTCTATCACCCACCGATGCCTCTGCTTACTTCAATTTTAGTTGTTAAACAGGAATTAAAGTGAACGATAAGTAAAGCCATGATAAACTCCAACATCAAACATGCGGCATTACTCCAACAACTGTGGCATTTGACGACACGCAACAGCACTTGAGCAAGCGACTAAGACACGCAGGTCCAACTATCTACCAAACAACAGGTAATAGGGTGTGTCCAAGGCAATATAGGGCTGCAAGGGATATCACGGGTACGAGAACTAGAGCATCGCAACACAGATAGCAATAGATCAACAGGAGGGAATAAATACTATAAAAGTAAGATAGGTAGAAAGGGGGAGATGCTCGCCTGAAAACGTTGTTGAAGGTTCAACCGAAGATCGGGGCGACACTCGCATCAACTCAACGGCCTTATCCGCGAAGAAGCAAAACACTAGAATAAACACCGGATGCACTATTTAATACAACGGCAGAAGATCGGCATGATGCATGACATGGCAAGGGTGCAATGCGATTAGGTCACATTAAGCGGAACCGGGGTCCCGACAATTATTTAGGTGGTTCATGTTATTAACCTACCCCGCAATTAAATGTGGTTTTAGCATGGCAAAAGATAGCACCGGTTCGCTACACAAGATTTAAATGAGGCCAATATGAGACTAGATTTGCCCGCATATGAGCCCCATATTTAATTATATGGTGAATCGACATAAGGCCCCCAAACCACAGACAAGCATGCATGCAAGTATGGCAATTAATATGCAACAAGTTATTATTTTATAAGATAGGGTTTCGGGAAGGGGTTCACACATTAGAGGGTCTCGACGAACTTGGGGTTCCGGGGTTCGGGGTCGGTCTCAGGGCTCGGATCTGGGGTTCGACGGAAGCGTTCTTGAACTCCGGGATCTAGGGTCTTCGGATCGGGGTGGATCTTGGCGTTCGGGTAGATGAACTTGGCGTGGCGTCGGCGCAGTTTGCTTCGGGTCGTGCCGGTCTTGTCGGTTCAGCGGTTTCGATTGTCGGTGTCGGACTCGGGTCTCGGTACTGGAAGATCTTGGTGTTCTATGCGGTCGATCCTGCCATTCCGGGATGGAGAACTTGTCATCCGGGGGAGTACTTGGCATTCCGGACTCTCGACGAACCTTGGCGTCCGAGAAGAAGATCATGTCGGTCATGCGTAGATCTTGGGAGGTTCGGGTTCCACGGTTCGGCTCGACAAGCGGACTCGGAGCGGTTCTTGGCGAACTTGGCGTGCCGAGGTTCTCTGTGGGGTCGTCCTTCGGTGCCCGGAAGGAGATCTTGTCGATGAGACAAGCTTGGCACTCGGGTTCTGTATTCGGTTCCGCTAAGAAGATCTTGTCGGTTCCCATCAAACTTGTCACTCGCGAGAGTCTCCAACAATTATTAGCCACCTTGCATCTTTTTGCAGCAAGAGCATCGCCACATCTTAACACCGAACCGCATCACATACGCCACCATCACCACTGCAGAGGTGCGGCGGGAACAAGGAGTAGCGAGGCGGCAATGCAGTAGTCAGCGAGCTGGGTGAGCTCGGGCAAGGGCTAGGAGTTGGCCGGCGGAGGCAGCGGGCGTCTGACGGGGGGGACCGAGGAGGCGGAGGCGAAACGGGCAGCGGCAGACGAGGCGGCCAGCGGAGGACCAGCACTGTGAGGAAAGCAGCGGTGAGGCGAGCTCGGCAGGGGCGGGAGCTCGAGGGAAGAGTCGCGGCGGCCTTCGGCCAGAGGCGGGGCCTTGGCGGTGGTCGGCAAGGGCGGCGTGGCGCGAGCGAGGGCGCTGGCGCGAGGTGCTTGCGCAGCGCCAGCGTTGAGGCGGGAGCGAAACGGCAGTGGCGCCAGCGGAGCGGCCGGGCGTGTGGCGAGCGAGCAGCCGCGTCGGGATGGTGGGTGGTGGCGGCGGCGTCAGCGAGCGGAGGCGCTTGAGGCGAGGCGTCGCGCGGTGGGGCGACCAGCGGCGATGGGCGAGCAGGTCGCGTCGGCGCCCGAGAGAGGAGGAGGAGGAAACGGTGGGGGCGGGGATGCGGGAGCTAGAGAAAGGAGGCGGTGGGAGGTTGGTGCGGCGACGATCCGTGAGGCGCCAAGGAGGAGAGAGAACCGGGAGGCGAGGTTGACGGCAGGGTGGGTGGAGTCTGAGAGGACGTGGGAAAGGCTGGGATCGGGGTGGGCTGCTCGGGAGGTTCAGTGGTGGGACGGGTGCAGTAGGCGGTTGGTGGGAGGAGTGGGGGGATGGGATCGGTGCAGGGTGGGCCACGCGGGGTAGGACGGTTGACCAGGGGTGGTGTATGTGCTGGCGGGTGGTGTGCGTTGCGTGCGTCTGTGTGCGTGTGTGGGTAGTGTGAGGCAGAGGGAGAGGCCAGGGGCTGCTGAGGTGGCAGTTCCTGGTTGGTGGGGGGAGAGGAGAGGGTGAGGTGTCAGGTTGGGATTGGTTGGGGTGATGTGGAGGGGAGGGCTGGGTAGGTTAGTTGGGTAGCTTAGGTATTAATAGGGTGGGCCGTTTTTGAACCGGGGGTGGTCGTTCGGGTCGGGTCGGCCCGTTCGACTGCCCCCTACTAAAATAATTAATTAAATTATTTATTTAACCAACGCTTTTGCAATCCGACAACGGACAAATCAAAATAATCCGGGAACCCGGGTTTGCGTGTTTGAACGAAGATGGGGCGTTTTAGAAAACAAAACTAGGTTTATCTGCAAATAGTTTTACACAAGCAAATGCAAGATGATGACGATGCTCAAATGCAATGTGACATGATGACATGAGCATGCGGTCATGATGATGCAATGCACAAAAACAACGCGATTTTCTAGTAGTGGTTTTGCGGGATGCCACATCGTCCACCAGCTTCAACTATTACAACTACTTTGAATAGACACGCGGTTCTTAACAGAAATTAAAGACAACCATATGGCTCCTGTTGGTTGCCAACTTACAATAAGGAACATTGCATACATCAAATATAATCACAATCATGGCCATATCAGATCACAGCACACCCCTGCAAAACAAAGTTAGACGCCTCTAATTTCTTTGTATGTTTTACGTGGTTTGGGGCTTTCAATAAGTGTCGATCTAACTTACGAACAAGAACCACAACGTTGATGTTTGAACTATCAAGTGCCCGTTGTAAATTGGATCTATACTATAATGGGAGAGACAGACACCCGCAAAGCCACTTATGCAATACAAGTTGCATGTTGAGTGTGGAGCAAGTCTCATGAACGATGTCATGTAAGGTTAGCCGGGCGCTTCATCCCATCATACCGCAAGATGCAAAGTACACAAGAAGCAATTGATAATAAAAGCACCACATACAATGACCATTGTGTTCTACTCGTGCAACAGATCTACATATAGACACGGCTCGATACCCTTTGTAGGGGTTGTAGCATGGAAAAAAATTCTACCGCATACAAACAAACAAGCCAAGATCTATCTACTAGATTGTAGCAACAGTCGATATAATAACTCACCCTCGAAGATTCCAAAGTGTTTAACGAGGCGGATTCTCATGGGTGATGTAGTGATACTCTTGCCGATCTCAATATCGTGTGAGCGATCCTTCCGGCCACTGCGTTCCAAGCGCTTCCTTCATGATCAGTCACCGTTCGGTTTTCGACGAAGACCTTCCTCTCCTTGTTCAATGAGCGCAGAGTTTGTAGCACTCTCCTCGATTCGGGAAGCATGGCGTGGTACCGGAAGTAGAGGGAGATCTCGAGGCTTCGCCTTAAGCCGAGCAGTATGGTGGACTATTAGAGAGCCTCGGTGATCTAGGGTTTAGGCGCACCAAGGAGAAGAGAGGCTGGGCGGCTAGAAGGGGTGCCCCAACTCGTGACTAGGGTTTAGCCCTAGGCGTGGCGGCCAGCAGTGGTGGCGGCCGTGATTGGAGCTAGGGTTTGCAGGGGTGCAAGTTGTGTGTTTAGAGGCAGCCCTGCTCCTTATATAGGTGGAGGCGGCCAAGGGAGGATTCCTCCCAACTCGGCTTCAAGGCAGCGGTGGAGAGAGGACTTCCTCCCAAGTAGGTTTCCTCTCCCTCCACCAAGCAAAATAGCCGTTTGACTTTTCAAATTGGCGTTTGACTTTTCAAACTAGGATTTGATTTATCCCTTTATTTAAGCTCGTGATGACACCTAGTACATGATGCAACCATTCCAACTTGTTATGACACATTCATGTACCCTTCCCCTCCAGAGTGCCGGACATTCCGGAACCTTCTAGAACATTCCCGATGAAAACACTGGAACCATTCTCCAACCCCGAAACAGGACTTTCCTTATATGAATCTTATTCTCCGGACCATTCTGGATCTCCTCGTGATATCCCGGATCCCATCCGAGACTCCGAACAACATTTGGTCTCTTACTCATCATTCCATAACTACGCAAACAACGTCGAATCCTTAAGTGTGTCTCCCTACGGTTCGTGAATTATGCGGACATGATCGAGACACTTTTCCGAACAATAACCAATAGAGGAATCTGGAAATTCATATGGCTCCCACATATTTATACGATTACTTTGCAATCGAATGAACCACTTACATACGATACCAATTTCCCTTTGTCTCATGATAGTTTACTCATCCGAGGTTTTGATCGTCGGTATCTCTGCATACCTAGTTCAATCTCGTTACCGATAAGTACTCTTTTCTCGTTCCCATGATATGTGATACCTTGTGAGACAGTCACATGCTTGCAAGTTAATTGGATGACATTCCACCGAGAGGGCCCAGAGTATATCTATCCGTCATATGGATGGACAAATACCACTCTTGATCCATGTGTCTCAGCCAATACTTTCCGAACACTCAATGCCACCTAGTTACGGTGTGGTGTTTGATGTCATCAAAGCATCCTTCCGGTGATGGTGATAAGCATGATCTCATGGTCGAAGGAATTAGGTTACTATGTATCAAAAAGCATATAGCAATTGAACTGTTAAAATGACTTGATCTTTATGCTACGCTTATCTATAGGAGTATGTCCATCATACCATTCTCCTAACGATATGATCTTGTTGTTAATAACATCTCAATGTTCATGATAGGGAAACCACAATCATTTATTAACCAACAAGCTAGTATTATGAAGAGGCTTTACTAGGGACTTCAATTTAAGTTTACAAATCACACAAGTATTAATGTTTCCTTGTTAATACTATTATAGCATGAATGTAAACATTTATCATAAACACAAAGATATAATAATAACTATATTTATTATTGCCTCTAGGGCATATCTCCAACAAATGGTCCACTCGGCCTTGCAGGATTAAGAACATGCCATGGTTATACCTATGTAGAATATTCTCAACACTCAGGAGGTGTTGCCGAGAGAGGAAGACATAATAGCGGCAATGTGGTGTGTGTTGAGTTAAGCTATCTCATGAGCAACACATTAGGTACAATTGTTGGAGATATGCCCTAGAGGCAATAATAAAAGTGGTTATTATTATATCTTTGTGTTTATGATAAATGTGTTGAGGCACATGGATCAAGCATGTATCCATGAACGAAAACGTGAACTAGGTCAGCATGGGAAGTCTATATGAAACAGATTCATGTTTAGTAGATATGGAATGTTAGTAGAGATACCGAATGTTGTTAGTCTTGATATGTGATCCATAAAACCACTACTAGAAAATCGCGTTGAATTTGTGCATCGCATCGTCATAATCGCATGTCTTGTCTCGGTGCATCGGCATAACACCGGCATGCATCTATACATTTGAAACCATTTTGCTAAAAACCCTAATTTTGTTTTCTATATTGAACGCCCCGTCTTTATTCAAAACCCAAAACCCGGGCTTGTCCGGATTATTTTATTTTGTCTTGCATTGGTTTGCAAAGGCCATGTTTTAATCAAATAAAAATATTAAATTATTTTAGCGGGGCAGTCGACCGGGCCGTTTAGCCCGAGCGACCACCCATTTTTAAATCGGTCCAAACCGACCGGCCCTCTTACCCTAAACTCACCCAACTAGTCTACCCAACCCAAACAGCCACCTCACCCCCACCTATCCCAGGGTGCCACCTCAACCTTGGCCATCCCTCCCTCCAATCAAAAGTTGCCACGTCACCTTGGTCAAACCCCCTCCCCCAACCCTCCTTCTCCACCACAGCCTCCCACCCAGCGGTCCACCCCAGACCCACCCTTGCGCGCTGCCCAAACCACCCCACTTGCTGAGACCCACCCAATCCCTGCCCCTTGAGTCCTCTCCTCTCCCTTCCTCCCTTTGGCCGGCACCTTCCCCGCTCTCCTCCTCCCCATGAGGACCGCCTCCACCACCCCTGCTCGGCGCCGCCCCCATAACCCTCTCCCCAGCGCCCGCCTAGCTGCTCGCCTGCTCCTCCCTCACTCGCCTTGCAGCCAGCCGCGCCCGCCGCCTCGCCAGCCCCGTTCCCCCTCACCGTCTCTCCCTCCCCCGCCCGTGGGACCCTCCCGTCGGCCTTGAGCCGCTGTGCCGTCTCCGCCTCGCCGCGCCTCCCCCACCTCGCCAGACCGCCTCCGACGCCGGCGAGCCGGCCGCAACCCTGCGTCCCTCCTCCGGCCGGTTCCCCTCGTCGAGCCGACGCGGCCATCTGCCTCCACCCCGCCGCCTTGGACCGCTGCAGCGAGCCCCGCCGACCGCCATGCTACCTCTATCTCCTCCAGAACCTCTGCCGCCCGCCCGCCTGGCGTCCCGACCCGACCGGTAGCGGAGCCACCCGCTGCGAGCGCGCCGCCCGGCGCAGCCGCCGCTGCCCCGCCCGAGCGCGCCTTCCGCTCAGCACCGCCATCGCTGGCAAGCCGCCGTGTCGCCGTCGAGTCCCCTGTGCAGGACCGCCCGCCTCCGCGAGTACCCGCCCGCCCTGCAGACAGCGCCAGGGACTTCCTCCTCGTTGTGGACATGCTGGCCTCCCCTGTTGTTTGGTCTGACTCGTTTGGTGATGTTGTTGGGGTTTGCATCGTGCCATCTTGTGGTGTGGTCTTTGTCGGCGGACGTCGGGCATAGTCACCCGAAGACTGCACCGATGTAGGTCCCAAGTTCGACATCAATCCTCTAAGCCCGAACCGTGTCGGGATGGGAACACTCGAAGAATCGCCGACAGGACCGATCCGGCGTCAAGAGACCCGAAGGCGAACCCTCGACACGCCAAGTTTCGACACGAATCCGGAGACCAAGCCTCGACAACCCGAACGGCGCCAAGATCTCCATCCGGGACTCAAGGACTTCCTCACGGATATCAAGAGGCGGATCGTCTCACGGGATCCGAAAGCGAACCGACAAGATCCGTAACGGCAAGCTCGCCTACCGGACAGAGACCCCGATCGACAAGTGCTTCATCCGGACGCGGGACCGTCGACATGACCGGAGACCCTTGAATCGACAGAGCGCCACCAAACCAAGTCCTCCCGGTCGAAACGTTCCCGTGAGACCGCCCATGAACCACAGACCCTGAGACCGACCCCGAACCCCGGAACCCCAAGTTCGTCGAACCCTAACAAGATCGCCGAACCCTGATGTGTGACCCCTTTCCTCGAACCCTATTTTATAACATACAACTTGTTGCATATTTAATTGTCATCTCACATGCATATCTGTGGTTTGGGGGCCTTATGCCGATTCACCTAATAATTAAATATGGGGCCCATATGCGGGCAAATCTAGCCTTATAGTGGCCTCATTTAAATTGATATAGCGAACCGGTGATATATTTTGGCCATGTTAAACAACACTTAAATTGCGGGGTAGATAAATAACATGAACCAACTAATTAAATGTCGGGACCCCGGTTCCGCCTAATCTGACCTAATTGCATCGAACCTTTGCCATGCCACGTATCATACATGCATCATGCCGATCTTCTGCCGTTGTATTAAATATTGCATCCGGTGTTTCTTCTAGTGTTTTGCTTCTTCGCGGATAAGGCCGTTGAGTTGATGTGAGCTTCGCCCGATCTTGGTTGAACCCTTGACAATGTTTTCAATGAGCATCTCCCCTTTCTACCTATCTTACTTTTATAGTATTTATCCCCTCTGTTGATCTATTGCTATACGTATTTGCGATGCTCTAGTTCTCGTGCCGTGATGATTCCTTGCAGCCTTATATTGCCTTGGCGCACCTATTACCTGTTGTTTGGTAGATAGTTGGACTTACGGCGTCGTAGTTGCTTGCTCAAGTGCTGATGTGTGTCGTCATATGCCACAGTTGCTGATGTATTGCCGCATGTTGATGTTGGAGATGATTCTAGCTTTACTTATCATTCACTTTACATTCATGTTTAACAACTAAAACTGAAATAAGCAGAGGCATCGGTGGGCGATAGATAATATTTGGTTTCGAGCAGCCCACTTGTGTCCGTAAGACCCCGAGTACTTGATACTGTTCCTTGATTTTGTGCGCTATCCACATCAGGAGGTATATGGGACCCCCAGGCGAGCTTGATTCATTCTTATTTCTTGGGGCCACAAACTAGTTTGAGGTTTTTATTTACTATCTGTACTTATGCCATGATACTTTACGTATTTAAATTGTGCAGTCTTGCACACTGTCTGTTAGGATCGGGACACGATTCATGGTGTCGACAAGCCCAGTTTTGGGTTCCCGATCGTTCTGACCGTCCACCCAAACCTTGAGTCCGTCTCGAGCTCGCTTACTCCGTTGGGATCTACTCAAGGGTGGCCCCTGAAATATTTCTGAATCTGTGATTGTTCGATCGTGAAAGCCTCGTTGGGTTTTGATTTGGTTTTCGAGGTTGATCGGCGTGTGTTGCTATTGGTGCACCCGGCGGGTAAAACTTTCAAAGCCGTGTCCATGGATATGGACGACTTGGAGCCGTATCTCGATCATAGACAAGCATAACTAAAGTTTCTGCTATAAATTTGACTTTATAATGACTAGTAATCAACTTCACTATAATGGAATGACTAATTAATACGCCCACAATTGCTTGTTTGGCTTGTCGCTTGACCGTACTGACTAGTAAGTATGGCAACTAGCGAATTGGCTGATTAAAAGTATCAACAACTGCTGGGTTTATGGGTTATCTCATGTTAATTGTATCTGACTAGTAAGTGCTGCCACTATAACGGAATGGTTAACTAAAAGTACCCACTGTTTACTTTATCAGGACAATTCACTAAACCTGACTAGTAAAGTGCCGCAACTATAACTGAATAAGTAAAACGCCAGCTGTGAGTTCCTCGGTTGACTTCCTCGTTTGGTTTAGAAAGCGCCGGATGGGTTTGTTTGATGATAGAATCAGGTTGGTTCGAGTAGGCCCTTCTTACCCCTCTGTTTGCCGGTTGTATCGAGTCTCTATAGGTTGTTTAGTGCATCTTTGCTGCCGCTCGATCCACCATACCTATGTGGCGAGGCCGAATTCTAGCCTCGCCGTGTCTTGGCCTCGTCTTGGCGCCCTCTTTTTCCTTTGCCCTTTGTCGGCACCCCTTTTGTTTAAGCAGGTTTTGAGATCGACACCGTTAGCGAGGTTACCCTTCGGCTTTGGCGAGTTATGGGCGCCATTGGTTATTCTTGGCTCTTAGCCCCATTTGCATCTTGTCCGTGAAGCGGGCCCTCGTTTTCAAGGTGATTTGGATCTTTGTACCGTGTATTTGTATTCTTGGCTCTTTGAGTCGTTATATATATCTCTCTACGTGGGTCCCATCGAGGGCTGTTGTGTAATGTTATTGCCGTTTTCCACCATACGAAAGTGCTGGTGCACCTTCATCGTTTCTGCTGGGTTTGGTGAATTTTGCCCAAACTTGCATAGTGTGGCATCCCGCAAAACCATTACTAGAAAATCGCGTTGAATTTGTGCATTGCATCGTCATCATCAAGCATTGTTTGCCAAAACTATTTTTGCAAAACTCGATTTGTTTTCCAAACGCCCCATCTTTAATCAAACGCCAAAAACCGGGTCCCCGGAATATTTTGTTTTGGCCGCTATCGGTTTCTGCAGCGGCGTTTAAATCGAATAAAATATTTATTTATTTTGGCGGAGCGATCGAGCCAACCGAGCGACCGCCCAGATTTTTTTCGGATCGGTCCAAACTGCGCCCTTCTAATCCTAAACCTACCAATATTTCTACCCACCCCTCACAGCCACATCACCCCAACCTATCCTAGCACGACACCTCACCACACCCTCACCCCCCCACCAACTTAGCACCACGTGGCGACATCTCTCTCTCTCATCCTCCACCTCTCAACCCACCTCCACCCGGCACCCTCACCTTTCGCACCACTGGCTCCCTCACCGCAGCGCTGGGCCCGACCACCAACCGCCCAGGGTTCCACCAGCCCCACCAGCGACCACCTCCCTCCTCCTCCTTTCTTCTTCTTCCTGGTTCTCCCCTCGTGCCGCATAACCGGCGAGCTCCTCCGCCTCCCTCGGATCGCGCCGCCCTGGCCATTCTCGGCTCGCCGCTAGTCCTCGCCCGCGGCCGACCGGCCTCCAGCGCGCTGCGCCCGCCGCCCGGCCAGACCCTCTCCTCCGCCTCCTCGAGCCGCCCCGCGGCGTCCGCCTTCTCGTCGCCCGACCCCGCGTGACGCGTCCTTGGCGTCGCCCGGCGCCCCGCAGCGACCTCCGCTCCCGCGGCCCTCCGCCGCCTCCGCCGTTCCGCCACCGCCAAGACCGGTCCCTGCCCTCCGCCAACGCACAGACCGCCACCGCGACGACCCCCTCCTCCGCTCCACGCCCGCGCAGATCGTCCGCCGGCCGCCGCGGAGCCGTCCCTCTCCTCACCGTGCACCTACCCGCCTAGCTCGCCGCCGGCCAGATCCCCGCGCCGGGCCCCCTCTGCCGCGTCCGTCGACCTCGTCGCCGAGCACCCCGTCGCCGGCCCCGCGCGTCCACCCTCCGGACTCCGTCTCCCGTGCGGCCCGGCTGCTCCGCCTCGCTGGCCGCCCGTGGCCTGTGGGCCCGCTGCGATGTGCTCGTGTATCGTGTGCTCGTGTATGTGTGTGCTCGTGTGCGTGTGCTCGTGTATCGTGTGCTCGTGTGCGTGTGCTCGTGTATGTGTGTCATAGTAGCGTGTGAACCCTATGGCCGTTCCGAGGCAACGAGCTCGCGACCTTGGCGCGAACCCTCGACAAGAGCTTCATCACGGAAACCCAGCGCCATGATCTCCTCGCGGAATCCGAAGACCGTCGATTCCTCGACCCTCTCGATGCGCCAAGATCGCCGAGACCCTAGGCGAAGCCCTCAGGGGGCGACAAGTACTCCGACAAGGACCGAATGGAAGCGAACCGAAGGCGATAGGCGACAAGTACTACTTCACGGACGCCAGTACCAAGGTTGCCACGAGAATCGAAGTTCGAGACCACGAAGACCCGTTCCCGGCGAAGTCCGGACCCGATGCTCGCCAAAGCTGCCGACCGAGCGAAATCGGCGACCGAAACACCAAGTCCGGCTTCGGGCAAGACCTACCCGATATCCGAAGCGCTTCCGCGAACCCGAACCTCAGATCGTCGAACCACGGACCCGAGACCGACCCGAACCGGAACCCCAAGATCGTCGACCACCCCTAATGTGAACCCTTTCGAAACCCTATTTCATAACATAATAACAACTTGTTGCACATTTATTTGTCATCTCGCATGCATCTCATTGGTTTGGGGCTTTCGCGATTCACCTAATAATTAAATATGGGGCCCATATGCGGGCAAATCTAGTCTCATATCGGCCTCATTTAAATGTGTGTAGTGAACCGGTATCTTATCTTGCCTTGTTTAAACAACATTTAAATTGCGGGGTAGATAAATAACATGAACCACCTAATTAATTGTCGGGACCCCGGTTCCCCTTAATCTGACCTAATTGCACCGCACCTTTGCCATGCCATGCATCATACATGCATCATGCCGATCTTCTGCCGTTGTATTGAATATCGCATCCGGTGTTTCTTCTAGTGCTTTGGTTCTTCGCGGATAAGGCCGATGAGTTGATGTGAGCTTCGCCCCGAACTTCGGTGGAACCTTTCGACAATGTTTTCAGGCGAGCATCTCCCCCTTTCTACCTATCTTACTTTATAGTATTTACTTCCCTCCTGTTGATCTATTGCTATCTGAGTTGCGATGCTTTAGTTTCCGTACCTGTGTTTTCCCTATGATAGTATATTGCCTTGGACACATCCTATTACATTGTTTGGTAGATAGTTGGACTTGCGTGTCGTGATCGCTTGCTCAAGTGTTGCAGCGTGTTGTCAAAGCGCCTCGATTGTTGATGTATTGCCGCATGTTGATGATGGAGATGATACTAGCTTTACTTATCGTCACTTTAATTTCCGTTTAACAACTAAAATTGAATAAGCGAGGCATCGGTGGGTGATAGATAATATTTGGTTTCGAGCATACTTGTGTCCGTAAGACCCAGTACTTGATACTGTTCCTTGATCTTGCGCTATCCACATCCGGAGGTATATGGGACCCCGAGCGAGCTTGATTCATTCTTATTTCTTGGGGCCACAAACTAGTTTGAGGTTTTATTTCGATCTGTACTTATGCCATACTACTGCTTTATTTACGATTGTGCGAAGAGCACCTTTGTCTTTATTAGGTAAGCGTAATGTTTTTGCGGTATCAGCGATCCCGATTGAGGACCTGTCGTTCTGACCATTATGTAAACCTTGGGTCCGTCTCGGACTTGCTTACTCCGTTCTTGGTATACTTCAGGGTGGCCCTGAAATATTCTGAATCTGTGATTGTTCATCGTGAAAGCCTCGTTGGGTTTTGATTTGGTTTTCGAGGTTGATCGGCGTGTGTTGCTATTGGTGCACCGGCGGGTAAAACTTTACTGCCGTGTCAGCGGTTATGGGCGACTTAGACCTGATATCTCGATCATAGACAAGCATAACTAAAGTTTACTGCTATAAATTTGACTTTATAATGACTAGTAATCAGCTTCACTATAATGGAATGGCTAATTAATCGCCCACAATTGCTTGTTTGGATTGTGCTTGCGACCATTGTACTGACTAGTAAGTATGGCAACTATAGCAGTTGGCTGAATAAAAGTACCAACAAGCTGCTGGGTTTTGGGTATATCTCATGCTATCATGCACGATTAGTAATTGTTGCAACTATCACGGAATGGTTGACTAAAGTGCCTTGCATACTTTATCGGGCGATTATCTAAACGACTAGTAAAGTGCAACTATAACTAAATAAATAAAGCGCCAGCGTGAGTTCCTCGGTTGACTTCCTCGTTTGGTCTCGAGGAAAGCGAGATGGGTTTGTTTGGTGTTAACCGGTTGGATCCGGATAGGTCATTCTCACCTTGATAACCGCCTTGATTGTATCGAGTCTCTATAGGTTGTTTAATGCATCTTTGCCGCTCGATCCACCATACCTATGTGGCGAGACGCGAATTCTAGCCTCGCCGTGTCTTGGCCTCGTCTTGGCGCTCCTTCTTTGTTTTGCTTTGCCCTTTGTGGCGCCTTTTGTTTAAGCAGGTTGAGATCGGCGCCGTTAGCGAGGTTACCCTTCGGCTTGGCTGGGCGGGGTTATGGGCGCCATTGGTTATTCTTGGGGCTCTGCCCCATTTGCATCTTGTCCGTAGCTGGGCCTTCTGTGTCGTTCAAGGTGATTTGGATCTTTGTATATTATACTTGTATTCTTGACTCTTTGAGTGTTGTTATATATCTGTTACATGGGTCCCATCGAGGTGTTGTGTAATGTTATTACCGTTTTCCACCCGCTTGCGAAAGTGCTTGGTGACACCTTTGAATCGTTTCTATGCGGGTTTGGTGAATTTTGCCCAAACTTGCATAGGTCCGATGAGGTGTTCTGAGTGGTATCGAGCTCGGCGTTGCGATACCCCACAAGTCCAGCCTGTAGGATAACCTAGCTCACGGCCGAAGTAGAGTGTCAAAACTATTTTACAAAAACGGTTGGATAGTTCTGATTAGGTCTGATTTTATTCCTTACCCTCTGCTATTCTCCTCTTATCTCGACGTGTTTTGAATCCGCTCTCTTCTCTTGCTTCGAGTCCAGGAATTCTCGTGGTTGGGTTTCCGTCGTACCTTAGGGTTTTCGCTTCCTCCTTTGGTAACGGTGTTCTACCATCCGGTGTTCAAGCTGCCAGATGAATCCGTCTACAGTGTTGCCGTCCTTTGATCCTTGTTTGTGTCTTCCGGTGTTTTCCGACGCGACGACTTCCTCTACGCGGGATCCGATCTGATGCGCATCACTCCTTTGTTCGAACCTAAACGCGAGATCTTGATCTAATTCGAGAATGGTTGCACTCTTTTCCACTGATTGTGCGGAGTAATAGTTTGGAGTGCGTGATGGATTGGCCCCCCATGCGACTACCCTTTCTATTAGCTCTCGTACATTGAAGTGGGATAAGCGCATCTTTTCTCACCTTGATCGAAGTTAGAGGTGGCTTTATTTGTTGATACCTCTACCTTGACATTTTGTTCGGAGTGTTCTCTGGCGATCACGGTCAACTACCTCTTGTTAGTGGTGTCGCGAGGATCTACCTGGCGAGAAGCGCGGTCGCCGACCTTCCTTCCGTTACCATGAGGCGGATCTCGGCGAGATCCATTGTTAGTGGTGTCGGTGTGGCATCCCATAAAACCATTACTAGAAAATCGCGTTGAATTTGTGCATTGCATCGTCATCATCAAGCATTGTTTGCCAAAACTATTTTGCAAAACTTCGATTTGTTTTCCAACGCCCCATCTTTAATCAACGCCAAAACCGGGTCCCGGAATATTTTGTTTAGCGCTGTCGGTTTCGCGACGGCCCGTTTATCGAATAAAATATTTATTTATTTTGGCGAGGCGATCGAGCAGACCAACCGACCCGAGCGACCGCCCAGATTTTTTTCGATCGGTCCAAACCTGCGCCCTTCTAATCCTAAACCTACCAATATTTCTACCCCCTCAGCCACATCACCCCAACCTATCCTAGCGACACCTCACCCCTCACCCCCAGCCGTACCTTGCGTGGCCATCTCTCTCTCTCATCCCTCCACCTCTCAACCCCACCTCCCTGCCCGGCCTCCCTCACCTGCGCACCATACAGCTCCCTCCACGCCTGCTGGGCCTGACCACCACCGCCCATGAGTTCCACCCCCCCTTGCCGACCACCTCCTCCTCCTCCCTTTCTTCTTCCCTGGTTCTCCCCTCGTGCCCATGGCCCGAGCTCTCCCTTCCCTCGGTCGCCTTGCCGCCCAGCCGCCTCAGCTCGGCCCCGTCCAGTCGCCCGCGGCCCGCCCGGCAGCGCTCCGCAGCTGCGCCGCGCCGGCGAACCCTCTCCTCCGCCTCCTCGAGCCGCCCCCGAGCGGCGTCCGCCTTCTCTCGTCGCCGGTCGACCCCGGACAGCGTCCGCCCCCTCCGCGGCGTCGCCCGGCGCCCGCGGCGACCTCCGCTCCCGCGACCCTCGCCGCCTCCCGCCGTTCCGCCACCGCCAGACGGTCCACCCTCGCCAGCGCCGAACCGCCACCGCGGCACCCCCTCCTCCGCTCCCGCCCGCGATCGTCCGCCCGGCGCCCGCGGCGTCCCTCTCCTCACCGTGCACCTACGCCTAGCCGCGGCGAATCCCCGGCGCCCCCTGCCGCGTCCGTCGACCTCGTCGCCCGAGCACCTCGTCGCGGCCCGTCCACCCTCGGACTCCGTCTCCGTGCGGCCCGGCCTGCTCCGCCTCGCTGGCCCGCCGTAGCCACAATGGGCCCGCCGTGTGCTTTCGTGTATGCGTGTGCTCGTGTATGTGTGTGCTCGTGTGTCGCGTGTGTGCTCGTATGCGTGTGCTCGTGTATGCGTGTGCTCGTGTATGTGTCATAGTAGCGTGTGAACCTATGACGTTAGAGCAACCCGAGCTGTCGCGACCTTGGCGCCGAACCCTCGACAAGAGCTTCATCACGGAAACCAGCGCCATGATCTCCCTCGCGGAATCCGAAGCCGTCCGATTCCTCGACCCTCGATGCGCCAAGATCGCGAGACCCTAGGCGCAAGCCCCTCGCCGGGGCGACAAGTACTCCGACAAGGACCGAATGGAAGCGAACACGAAGGCGATAGAGGCGACAAGTACTACTTCACGGACGCCAGTACCAAAGGTCGAGAGAATGAAGTTATCGAGACCACGAAGACCCGTTCGGGCGAAGTCCGGACCCGATGCTCGCCAAGAACGCACCGACGAGCGAAATCGGCGACCCGAAACACCGTCCGGCTTCTCGGGCAGCGACCTACCCGATATCCGAGAACGCCGCGAACCCGAACCTCGGATCCGTGAACCACAGACCCGACGACCGAACCCCGGAACCCCAAGATCGTCGACCACCCCTAATGTGTGAACCCTTTCCGAAACCCTATTTCATAACATAATAACAACTTGTTGCACATTTATTTGTCATCTCGCATGCATCTCATTGGTTTGGGGGCTTTACGCCGATTCACCTAATAACTAAATATGGGGCCCATATGCGGGCAAATCTAGTCTCATATCGGCCTCATTTAAATGTGTGTAGTGAACCGGTATCTTATCTTGCCTTGTTTAAACAACATTTAAATTGCGGGGTAGATAAATAACATGAACCACCTAATTAATTGTCGGGACCCCGGTTCCCCTTAATCTGACCTAATTGCACCGCACCTTTGCCATGCCATGCATCATACATGCATCATGCCGATCTTCTGCCGTTGTATTGAATATCGCATCCGGTGTTTCTTCTAGTGCTTTGGTTCTTCGCGGATAAGGCCGATGAGTTGATGTGAGCTTCGCCCGAACTTGGTGGAACCTTTCGACAATGTTTTCGATGAGCATCTCCCCTTTCTACCTATCTTACTTTATAGTATTTACTTCCCTCTGTTGATCTATTGCTATACGAGTTGCGATGCTTTAGTTTCCGTGCATGTTTTCCTATGACCGTATATTGCCTTGGACACATCCTATTACATTGTTTGGTAGATAGTTGGACTTGCGTGTCGTGGATACGCTGCTGCAAGTGTTGCAGCGTGTTGTCAAGCGCCTCGGTTGTTGATGTATTGCGCATGTTGATGATGGAGATGATACTAGCTTTACTTATCGTCACTTTAATTTCCGTTTAACAACTAAAATTGAATAAGCGAGAGGCATCGGTGGGTGATAGATAATATTTGGTTTCGAGCA
This sequence comes from Avena longiglumis, assembly GCA_030063025.1. NCBI lineage: Eukaryota > Viridiplantae > Streptophyta > Magnoliopsida > Poales > Poaceae > Avena > Avena longiglumis. The sequence goes on along the minus strand of CP125976.1, from coordinate 113,418,090 downwards.
CTTGTGTCCGTAAGACCCGAGTACTTGATACATTCCTTGATCTTTGCGCTATCCACATCCGGAGGTATATGGGACCCCCAGGCGAGCTTGATTCATTCTTATTTCTTGGGGCCACTGAAACTAGTTTGAGGTTTTATTTACGATCCTGTGCTTATGCCATGCTACTTGCTTTATTTACGATTGTGCGAAGCACATCTTTGTCTTGTTAGGTAAGCGTAATGTTTTGGCGTCGGCGATCCCGATTGGGGACTTCTTGCCGTTCTGACCATTGTCGCAAACCTTGGGTCCGTCTCAGACTTGCTTACTCCGTTGGGTATACTTCAAGGGTGGCCCCTGAAATATTTCTGAATCTGTGATTGTTCGATCGTGAAAGCCTCGTTGGGTTTTGATTTGGTTTTAGGTTGATCGGCGTGTGTTGCTATTGGTGCACCCGGCGGGTAAAACTTTTCAAAGCCGTGTCATGGTTATGGACGACTTGAACCTGATATCTACGATCATAGACAAGCATAACTAAAGTTTACTATAAATTTGACTTTATAATGACTAGTAATCAGCTTCACTATAATGGAATGGCTAATGTCGCCCACAATTGCTTGTTTGGATTGTAGCTTGCGACCATTGTACTGACTAGTAAGTATGGCAACTATAGCGGTTGGCTGAATAAAAGTACCAACAAGCTGCTTTGGGTTTTGGGTATATCTCATGCTATGTACGATTAGTAATTGTTGCAACTATCACGGAATGGTTGACTAAAGTGCCTGCATACTTTATCGGAGGCGATTATCTAAACGACTAGTAAAGTGCAACTATAAGCGAATAAATAAAGCGCCAGCTGTGAGTTCCTCGGTTGACTTCCTCGTTTGGTCTCGAGAAAAACCGAGATGGGTTTGTTTGGTGTTAGCTTGAGTTGGATCCGGATAGGTCATTCTCACCCTTGATAACCGCCGGTTATCGAGTCTCTATAGGTTGTTTAATGCATCTTTGCCGCTTTCGATCCACCATACCTATGTAGGCGAGGACCGAATTCTAGCCTCGCCCGTGTCTTGGCCTCGATCTTGGCCTCCTTCTTTTCTGCTTTGCCCTTTGTGGCGCCCTTTTGTTTAAGCGGTTGAGATCGGCGCCGTTAGCGAGTTACCCTTCGGCTTGGCCTGGGCAGTTATGGGCGCCATTGGTTATTCTTGAGGCTCTTAGCCCCATTTGCATCTTAATAAAGTAGCTGGCCTTTGTGCGTTTCAAGGTGATTTGGATCTTTGTATATTATACATATTCTTGACTCTTTGAGTCATTGTTATATATCTGATACATGGGTCCCATCGAGGGACTGTTGTGTAATGTTATTACGTTTTCCACCCGCGAAAGTGCTTGGTGAGCACCTTTGAATCGTTTCTGCGGGTTTGGTGAATTTTGCCCAAACTTGCATAGGTCCGAGGGTGTATTACATAAGTCTTACATAGGAGGTGTTCAGTGGTATCGAGCTCGTGATTACGATACCCCACAAGTCCAGCCTGTAGGATAACCTAGCTAACGGACGAAGTAGAGTGTCAAAACTATTTTTGCAAAAATCGGTTGGATAGTTCTGATTAGGTCTGATTTTACTCCTTACCCCTCTGCTATTCTCCTCTTATCTCGACGTGTTTTGAATCCGCTCTCATCTCTCTCTTCGAGTCCAGGATTTCTCGTGGTTGGGTTTCCGTCGTACCTTTAGGGTTTCGCCTCCTTCTTCGATAACGGTGTTGCTACATATGGTCTCCATGATATCCGAGGAAAACCTTCGTCTGTGGTGCCATTCTTTGTTCTTGTTTGTGCCTTCCGTGTTTTTAAATGGCGGCGACATCATCTCGCGGATCCGATCTGATGCGCATCACTCCCTTGTTTCCGAACCTCGCTTGTCGAGATCTTCAGTCTAATTCCGAGAGTTGGTTGCATAATCCGCCTATTCATGTGCAGAGTAATGGTTTGGGTGCGCGATGGACTGATCACCATCCGACTACTCTTATCATTCGCTCTTGTACATCGAATCAGTGGATCCAGCAATTTTACTCCGTCCATGGAAGTTAGAGGTGGCCTAACCTTTAACTTCGTCCGTTGGTTATCCGGAGTGCTCTTTGGACGAACAGGATCAACGACCCTTTGTTGGTGGTGTCGCCGATTTCAAGATGAAGAAGGAACCCTCGTTAGTGGTGTCGCGAGGATCTACACGAAGCGAGAAGATGCAGATCGCCGACCTTCCTTCCGGTACCATGAGGCGGATCTCGAGGGCGAGATCCCTTGTTAGTGGTGTCGAATTGTGGCATCCCGCAAAACCACTACTAGAAAATCGCGTTGAATTTGTGCATCGCATCGTCATAATCGCATGTCTTGTCTCGGTGCATCAGCATAACACCAGCATGCATCTATCTGTTTGAAACCATTTTGCTAAAAACCCTAATTTTGTTTTCTATATTGAACGCCCCATCTTTATTCAAAACCCAAAACCCGGGCTTGTCCGGATTATTTTATTTTGTCTTGCATTGGTTTGCAAAGGCCATGTTTTAATCAAATAAAAACATTAATTATTTTAGCGGGGCAGTCGAACGGGCCGTTTTAGCCCGACGACCACCTACATTTTTAAATCGGTCCAAGCAGACCGGCCTCTAATCTAAACTCACCCAACTAGTCTACCCACCCAAACAGCCACCTCACCCCACCTATCCCGGTGCCACCTCAGCCTTAGCCATCCCTCCTCCAATCAAAAGTTGCCACGTCACCTTGGTCAAACCCACTCCCCAACCCTCCTTCTCCCACCAGCCTCCCACCGCCGGTCCACCCCAGACCCACCCTTACGCTGCCCAAACCACCCACCGCATGGACCCACCAATCCACAGCCCCTGAGTCCTCTCCCTCTCCCCTTCCTCCCACACGCGGCCAGCACCTTTCCCCCCCGCTCTCCTCCTCCCCCGCAGAGGACCGCCGCCTCCACCCACCTTTCGGCCTTGCCCCCATGACCCTCTCCCCGCCCTAGCTGCTCGCCTGCTCCTCCCCTCGCTCATGCCTTGCCAGCCGCCTCGCCCTTGGCCCGTTCCCCTCACCGTCGCTCCCTCACCCCGCCCGCCGGACCCTCCCGTCGGCCTTGAGCCAGGCCGTCTCGCCTTGCGCGCCTCCCCTCCTTGAACCGCCTCCCGGCCTTGGCCGCCCCGCCCCTCCCTCGTCCCTCCTCGGCGGTTCCTCGTCGAGCCAGCCATCTGCCTCCACCCGCGCGCCTTGGACGTGCAGAGCCCGCCACCCGCCGTGCTACCTCTATCTCCTCCGAACCTCTGCCGCCCGCCTCGGCGCGTCCCCCGACCGAGTAGCGGCCGCGCACCGCTGCGAGCGCGCCGCCCGGCAGCCGCCGCCGCGCAGCCCGCCGCCGCGCCGCCACCGCTCGGCCATTTGGCAAGCCGCCGTGTCGCCGTCGAGTCCCCTGCGAGGACCGCCCGCCTTCGCGATACCACGCCTGCGAACGGCGCCCGAGGACTTCCTCCTCGTTGTGGACATCTTGGCCTCCCCATTGTTTAGTCGACTCGTTTGGTGATGTTGTTGGGGTTTGCATCGTGCCATCTTGTGGTGTGGTCTTGTCGACCCGTCTGCGGGCATAGTCCACCGAAAGCTGCACGATGTAGGTCCCAAGTTGACATCGATCCTCTAAGCCCGAAGACCGTGTCGGGATGGGAACACTGAAGAATCGCCGACAAGGACCGATCCGGCGTCCGAGACCCGAAGGCGAACCTCGACACGCCAAGTTTCGACACGCGAATCCGGAGACCAAGCCTCGACAACCCGAACCCGGCGCCAAGATCTCCATCCGGGACTCAAGGACTTCCTCATGGATATCAAGAGGCGGATCGTCTCACGGGATCCAGCGAACCGACAAGATCTCCGTAACGGCAAGCTTCGCCTACGGACAAGACCCGATCGACAAGTGCTTCATCCGGGCCTTGGGACCGTCGACATGACCGGAGACCCGCGAATCAGTGACAACGCATCACCAAACCAAGTCCTCCGGTCGAAGCGTTCCGAGCCGCTCCGAACCCTGGACCACGAGACCGACCCGAACCGGAACCCCAAGTTAGTGAACCCTAACAAGATCGAACCACGATGTGACCCTTTCCTCGAACCCTATTTTATAACATACAACTTGTTGCATATTTAATTGTCATCTCATGCATATACGTGGTTTGGGGCCTTATGCCGATTCACCTAATAATTAAATATGGGGCCCATGCGGGCAAATCTAGCCTTATAGTGGCCTCATTTAAATTGATATAGCGAACCGGTGATATATTTTGGCCATGTTAAACAACACTTAAATTGCGGGGTAGATAAATAACATGAACCAACTAATTAAATGTCGGGACCCCGGTTCCGCCTAATCTGACCTAATTGCATCGAACCTTTGCCATGCCACGTATCATACATGAATCATGCCGATCTTACGCGTTGTATTAAATATTGCATCCGGTGTTTCTTCTAGTGTTTTGCTTCTTGCGGATAAGGCCGTTGAGTTGATGTGAAACCGCCCGATCTTCGGTTGAACCCTTCGACAATGTTTTCAGGCGAGCATCTCCCCCTTTCTACCTATCTTACTTTTATAGTATTTATTCCCTCCTGTTGATCTATTGCTATCTGTGTTGCGATGCTCTAGTTCTCGTACCCGTGATGATTCCTTGCAGCCTTATATTGCCTTGGCCGCACCCTATTACCTGTTGTTTGGTAGATAGTTGGACTTGCGCGTCGTAGTTGCTTGCTCAAGTGCTGATGTGTGTCGTCATATGCCACAGTTGCTGATGTATTGCCGCATGTTGATGTTGGAGATGATTCTAGCTTTACTTATCATTCACTTTACATTCCTGTTTAACAACTAAAACTGAAATAAGCAGAGGCATCGGTGGGCGATAGATAATATTTGGTTTCCGAACGCCCACTTGTGTCCCGTAAGACCCCGAGTACTTGATACCTGTTCCTTGATTTTGCGCTCTATCCACATCCGGGAGGTATATGGGACCCCCCTGAGCCAGAGCTTGATTCATTCTTATTTCTTGGGGCCACAAACTAGTTTGAGGTTTTATTTAATATCCTGTACTTATGCCATGCTACTTTCTGTATTTAAATTGTGCGAGTCTTTGCTTTGTCTTGTTAGGATCGGGACACGATTCCGGTGTCGACAAGCCCAGTTTGGGTTCCCGATCGTTCCTGACCGTCCACCCAAACCTTGAGTCCGTCTCGGGCTCGCTTACTCCGTTGCGGGATCTACTCAAGGGTGGCCCTGAAATATTCCGAATCATGATTGTTCAGTCGTGAAAGCCTCGTTGGGTTTTGATTTGGTTTTAGAGGTTGATCGGCGTGTGTTGCTATTGGTGCACCGCCGGGTAAAACTTTAAAGCCGTGTCGCGGATATGAACGACTTGAGCTGATATCTCGATCATAGACAAGCATAACTAAAGTTCTTGCTATAAATTTGACTTTATAATGACTAGTAATCAGCTTCACTATAATGGAATGACTAATTAATACGCCCCACAATTGCTTGTTTGACGTAAACTGCGACCTTTATTACTGACTAGTAAGTATAACTTCTAGCGGAATTGGCTGATTAAAAGTATCAACAACTGCTTGGGTTTATGGGTTATCTCATGTTAATTGTATCGACTAGTAAGTGCTGCCACTATAGCGAATGGTTAACTAAGTACCCTTGTTTACTTTATCGGGACAATTCACTAAACCCGACTAGTAAAGTGCAACTATAAGCGAATAAGTAAAGCGCCAGCGGTGTGAGTTCCTCGGTTTACTTCCTCGTTTGGTTTAGAGAAGCGCCGGGATGGGTTTGTTTGATGATAGAATCGGGTTGGTTCGAGTAGGCCCTTCTTACCTCTCTGTTTTGCCGCCGGTTGTATCGAGTCTCTATAGGTTGTTTAGTGCATCTTTGCGCCTGCCGCTCGATCCACCATACCTATGTGGCGAGGACTCTAACTCTAGCCTCGCCGTGTCTTGGCCTCGATCTTGGCCCTCTCTTTTCCTTTGCCCTTTAGCCGGCACCTTTTGTTTAAGCGGTTTTGAGATCGACCGTTAGCGAGGGTTACCCTTCCGGCTTGGCACAGGCGGGGTTATGGGCATCGTGGATTTATTCTTCAGGGCTCTTAGCCCCCAT